>CM042988.1:8340101-9540101 GCA_023678885.1 Pogostemon cablin
ATCAATTACATTGCATAACACCGATATCTATTTTAATCTGAGAACTGAGGACCTTTAAACTTCTATTCTCTTATAACCAAAGAGCAACTCAATATTTAATCCTACCCCAAACTCTTCAATATACTCATATGAGTACTCAAAACTCTCCCGTTCCTTTCTAACCAAATAGACAAGAATACATTCGGAACAATAATCCCCCATTAGACTTTGCATTTCTTGTAAATGATACCATCAAATTTAGATATTAATAAATCTGGGGCAGAATATGGTGTCACAAGATGTTATAGTCCTTATCTCAGTTTATTTGATCCAAGGTTTTGGCTGAACTTAGTCTTTTAAGATGTTCTAAAAAATGTTTGGATTTTTCTCTGCTTACCTGGGATAGTTTGTAGGTAGAGAATCATCCTATGGAGATTTGTTGTTACAATTGTACTCTGATCTATTTGTTTATTAAGGAATAAGAGAATGTTTTATGATAATGAAGATTCCCTTCTAGAATGTTGTGATAAGATCAAGTTCAGTTTTTAGCCTTACGGATTCTGAAACAGTGTTTTAGACATTTGATTGTTTCTAATTTGGTTAGCACATAGGTATTAGGGTTTATCACTGTAAGATATGTTCCAATGTTTGTATGATCTTGCTTGGAGGTCTTGTCTTCTAATCGTGAATATTCTTGTCATGAGTAAGTAGAATGTTATGGTTATTCAAAATAATTAAGTGAAAAAAGAAAAGGAACGATACTTAACTGGAGCTGGACCTCTTATTTGATTTGTTAAATGCAAAAATTCAATCATTCATACTAATATTCATCATTACTCTGCATCCCTTTAAATTTGGGATGTTCTTGGCTTCACCTATAGCATGCTGTTTTCAACTTTAAAGATTTTGTTTAATCCCATTTAATGTATTGTTTTAGTTCATGTAGGCTTTATTTTATTTTAATTTTTTTGAGCCTTATAATGTTGAAACAGTTGCATATTTAAAATTATATATTTATAGGCATGATTAAGATAACCACCTGAAAGGCTGTATGGTCACCCCAATTTGAATAAAATACTTTTGTTTTCTGACTGAGTTACAGGTATGGGCATTCATGAGTGAATAATAGGATAGAATTTTAACGTTCTTGATAACTGTTAATGATGGACAAATATGTAAAACTGGTGATAAGTAATCTGTGTTGTGTGTGTTGAATCTCTTTGGTATACTTGGTTCTTTCTCCTTCTACTGTATATGAACAGGTACTTTGATACTACATGCTACTGAATTTTCCCCTCAATATTTTGCTGGAAATAGTTACATTGCATATGTTTGCTGTCGGATGTTAGAGTTCCTATATTATAGATGAACTCTCACTATGATGTTAATTTTATTTCAGAGATACTGCGGTTGATCAGGAGATTGATTATGAAAGAACAATGGGCAGATATGTCCCTTCAGCACTTGACTCTCAGAGCACTATGGTCAGCTTTGGTGGATAATCCACGAGGTCAAAATCATTTTCGAAGCATTGGAGGTTTGGAAGTTCTTTTGGATGGACTTGGAATTCCTTCAATTGATAGCTTGGTTGGGAACAATTCGTTGAGCTATGAACAAAGGTTATCTCTTTAAACTGCTAAGTAAATGCATTTACTTGTATCATGATGAAGATCAATCAACTTGTCAATGGTTTTAAATATTTGCTAATAAATTTTTTCATATTTCCTCTTCTTCTTGGTCATATATAATATACTTTGGTTTCTCCATCCACTATCCATCAACATAAAAGAAAAGGAAACAAAAGAATGCCAATTAGACAAAATAGGAAAGAGAAATGAATTTGAAAATTATAAACTGAATTGAAAAATCCTGGAAATATTTATTCTAAATTTGTACTTATAGTACCTGCAAAATTCTTGCCTTATGCTTTATAACAATTAGTAATGGTATAAACCTATCATCTAGAGTAGTTCAATTAAAGTAATTCTGTTAATTTCTTAATTTACTCGTCACTTTCTGCAGAAAAAATAATCCATTGCAGGATATCTTTGACATCCATGTTCTCTCATTGGAGGTTCTTAGGGAAGCTATGTATCCTTTCAGCACCAACTTTTAATCATTGTTCACATTGCTCAGAAAAGTTTGTGCATGCTCTACCACTTGCGAGTTGATTAATCACTTTTTGTTGATTAGGGAAACCATAAATATTGCATGCTACTCGACTTGTTACACGGTTGCCTGCTGAGAGAGATTCATGAATTTCAAACTTATTGATGTATTGCGAGAACATTTACTATACTAGTACTCTCAGAATAAAATCCATTATATACTTTCATCTCGTGTTCATAAACACAAAAAATTACTAATTCCTTGACTAGTTTTCAGCTTTGGAAATTTCAACAACTTGCAATTTCTGTGTGAGAACGGAAGGGTTCAAAAGTTTGCAAATAGCTTCTGTTCTGTTGCATTCATGCTTCAAGAGTACAAGCAGGTCAAGGATTCTTCTAGGAAAGAACATGTGGATGAATTTAAAGGAACGAAATCATCTGCTTCAGAAGTTTGTGAAGCAGATTTTCCTGTTCCATTTCTCTCTGATCCATCTTATTTACAACATTGGAAAGAGTACGTTACCAGGCTGAGTTCAGCTCTTGGTTATTTCCTTCTTGATTCAAAGGAAACTACAGTTCATCACATTCTACCCTCCAACAGCAGAAATACCATATTAGTGTCCGCAGTTTATGCAGAACTTTCTGTAAAGTGGTTCACATGGGTGCTTCTTACAGTTTTCCCATGTATCAAGGCTTGTTCAGATAAAAAAGAAATTCCTAGTTACTTAAGGTGTCAACTCTTTGCAGTTTACTCTTTTTCCTTCTCTCAAATATATAATTTCTTTAGTTTGTTTACTTGTGATATAACCATATCATATCTATATTAATCTATATCATTCTTTGTTTTCCTTTTGTTCATAAAAGGTCTTATTCTTTATAGTTTTTACTTATTATGTTTCTTTCTCAGGATCTTTGCCTACACAATGCAACACTATGCCCTTTTTGCATTTAAAAAAGTTCTTCTTTCTGCACCATCATTAATTGACGTCTTCCGTGCTGAATGTGTGTGGGACTTTATCTTCTCTGAGAATTTTTTCTACTTTGATCCGGCTCCTGCTGAATATTCTGTAGAGAATTGTGGCAAGAATGAGGTTCCTTTAGTGGACAAAAAAGGATACAATGGCTCAAGTTTGACTGAGGATCTAAGTGCAAAAGAAGTTAAAACTCTCCAAGTTGAAGTGATATCATTCATGGAATTTGCAGCAACTTTAAGTGGATGTCCCCATAACTTGGTTGGTTCTTTTCCTATTCTTTTGCTAAATTTTCACGTATAAAGTCTATCCGGAGTGATCTCTGTTGCATTGCATTCCATGTCGGCTTGTTTGAGAGGTGTATCATTTTTATCATTTTCTTTTGATAAGAAACAAAGATTTCATTAAAAACTAGAAAGAGTAACTAATACAGAGATATGAAGACTTTTAAAATTCCAGGACCCGATAACCTAAGAACAATTATACATTTAACCCACCGCGTGCTTCCTTTAAGGATTTACATGTATTGTCAAAAAAACTCTCTTCTTTCGTATTAAATGGACCAATATAATGCCAAAAACTATAATCCTCCACAGAAATTTGCCCTCTTTATTTACATGACCACCCAGATTAGTCAGGAGGCTGACAGTGGTGCTATCTAGTGCTGAGACATCAATTAAACATTTAATGTCTTCAAAATAGACTAATCAATTGTTTTCTGAACCAGTGAACTAAACTAACCGGTCTTACAGACAGTGGAATACATTCAAATTGTCACATTTTAATGGTTTTTTACTTTCCAAAATTTTAAGTACAAATCACTCTAGTTTGCAGATGCGCAGACCAATTTATTATTAGTTGGCGAAGGTTAATTTCATTAATCTAAGATATGAAGTTATAATGAAATGGAATAAATCAAAACTGACACAATATAACCCACAAAATAACTCATGTTCTAGAAAAACATCATTCTACACTTCCAGGACTTGAAGATGGAATGAAATGAGTCCAATTTTATGCAAAACCATGTATTACTAATGATACAAATGTAGATTTTAGACCATTGGTAATGACTGAGAAACTTGTTTGAATTTCTCTATAATCTACATTCTATCTTTTCTCTCTAACAAGATACGAAATAGTGCTGCACCAAACGTATATTTTCAGGACAGGGTGCTTGATATTTTGAATTTTGGTTTGCTATTGTTCTAATAATATCTTTGACAAGAACACTCTTGATAAATTTTGGCTTAGCTGTTAAGCATTTATTGGAGGGAGCGAGTTTATCTGTTTGATGATTTATAAAAGAACGACATTTGGGAATTGCTCTGAATGTGATTGATTCTTCTTCTATTTTATTATTTGCTTTTATTAGTGTGTTTTTCGTTAGCTGTTTGCTTCTCTGATCATCTGATGATTAATATATGACAGCCCGAATGTACAGTATTAGTGGATGCTCTTGAACAATCTGCAATTAACCTTGAGCTCACTGCTGTCATGGCAAAAAGCCTTCTCAATATATTGCGGCTTTCAGCTGAGAAGACTGTTTCTTCATTTATGAAACTTGCGGCAATTCCTCGGTTGCTCAAAGTTGCCTGTATTCTGGTCCAGGAGTCTAAAAGGCCTGGCAGTGCAAATACTTTTCCTGAAACCATTAAAAGGCACGTGACATCTTGTCAAAGCCATGAGGCGTCATATTCACCTGAGATGACTGAGAGTTACGAGAAATGCATGAAGATATTCATGGAATTATTCACGGAGTACTTCTCAACATCAGATGATGCAAAGCTGTCCATTTTGTGCAGTTCCTTGTGTATCAATTGCATGTTTGACTTGTTCTGGGAAGATAATTTTAGAAATCTTATGCTCAGTTATGTGCTTGAACTTATGAAGGTAGGCATGCCTATATTTTATGTTCTATTTTATTTGATAATGCAAATGGTGAACTCTATTTCTCTATTATATGGCTCAAGTTTTTTGTTTTGTTGACAGGTTGCTCCGTTTTCTGAAGAGGACCAGAAAGCAAAGGTTTTTCTTTGCTCCAAGTATTTGGAGACATTTACGCATCTCAAAGATCGAGTTAAGAACTTTGCAGATTTGTCGATTGAGTTACTGGTTGAAATGAGACAAATGCTACAAATGGATCAAAAGGTATTTTAATGATTTATTTTGCATATATTTCCTCATGCAAATGATAATTTCATGAAAATTGGTGATTTGATTTGCAAATTGCTTTTATTTTGTCACCAGTATTATCAAGTTTTATTCCGAGACGGTGAATGCTTTTTGCATGTTGTCTCTTTGTTGAATGGGTATCTGGATACTGAAAATGGAGAGAAGTTGGTTTTGAATGTAATTCAAACGTTGACTTCCTTGTTGTCGCAGAATGATGAATCAAAGGTACCCTCATTTTGATTGCTCATAGATAAAGAATGTGGTATTTTGCTTGATGCTGAGATATCTTTTATGCAATAGCAATCCTGTCATTAATTATTGTTCCAATGGAGTGACACACATTTAACTCTATTGTTTTTGGGATGAATCTTTCATGTTCTCTTGAAACCTGGTACACATTGATTGATGATATGTTGTTGGTGTATAATTTTGCCTGAAAATGCTTAGGAGTGCTGCTCTGCAACTGGAAGATAAGGTTAATACATGCAAACTAGAATCATAGCATTAAATGCTGAACATAATTCAACACGTATTCAATTAGCTCAAGGCTAAAAAATGATCTATATAGAAATGCAATATCACAAACATAGCTAATAAGCTAACTCTTTTATTGTTTCTAGATAATAAATTTGGAAAGTGATAGGTCAATTTTGACCGATTACCTAATATGAACGTTCATAGTTGATAGGGGTGGACCTGAGGGGCAGGGGCTCCAGGGTGAGCCTTCTCAAGCCTGAGGTGTGTGTAATTTAAGGAGATTTGTGCCTTTCCTGATGAGCAACTCTGAACTCTGCAATTATTCTCACCTAAGACCACAAAAGGTTTTTGAGATTAAAGAAACTCAAAGAACACATACATAAATAAGAAAACATCACTGAATTCTGACCTAGGGATTACTTGGTTTAAAAACTGAAGAAACAGTGGCACTTCTGAATCTTAATTTCCAGTTTATTCCGTAATCCGTGACACCTCTCTGTCATTGCTGCATCGCCGCCACTGCTTGCATTGTTCACTTGTTACTAGGCACTTTTCATTTTTTTTAAGTGAATCATATTTTTTGTATTGTGGTGTAATGACTTATGCCATGTTTTCAACTCTATATCCTGTATCTGTAACAAGAAATTTGATAATCTTGATAAGAATAGCCTATACGGCGTTCATTAAAATTAAGGCTCACTATTTCCATTGAATAAGTCTTTACCCCATGCTCAAGCTCCTAGAACCTGTAACAATTTTCTGCATGTCAGGCAGTTGAAAAGCTCACAGTAATTACACAATGTGTATACCATTATACAACTGTCAAATGTCAAATGCAGAAATAAGAATTGTTGTTGATGATATTGACGTAATGGGAACATCTTTTGAACTTAATGTACTTTCTCTCTGGTACTTGTCCTTGCTCAACTTGAGTCCATCTCTCTGTACTTTCCTGTCCTAATATTCTTTTTTTTTAAAAAAAAAAAATTTATTAGAAATTAATCATAAACTTCTGTGCCATAATGCTGGATATAAACTCTGGAACCTGTTTAAGCATGAATCTATGAACATTGCTTTAGGGTTGGGACTTAAGTGTAGCATATCTTGATACTTGTGATGTATGGTTTAGTTTCTGTTAGGGTAAATGCTTTATGGATTTCTGTGGCATTCGTGCATGGTAAGAATCCAATTTATCTGTCCAAAATGGCACCAGAGGCATTTCCCTGTTTCATAACCATTGCCCTGCTTGCTTTTTATTGAGGTCTATTGATTGATTTAATTGATCACTTTTTAAGTTTCTTCTGTCATCTGCACTTCATCACCTCTAGCCCAGTAGAAAATTCTGTTGTTACCGTGGTGAAAAATACACAGCAGCTTTGCATGCACCCAAGGTTTCCCCGAACTGAAACGTACAATCCCTCATTAACAGCATCTATTTGTTGTCTGGAGATGATGTGTCTTCATATGTCATTGATATTCCTAACTTATAGAAATTTACAAGGAAAAATAATTAGTAAAGTCACAACTTGATTTGGTGAAATTGAAGAAAAATGGCAGTTGATATGATTCACTATCTCAATTTGTCAAGAAATGCTGGTTAGTCTTGGAATATCTTTTCTGCTTGTGATTAAAAGAAAATAAAAATGGCAGGTCTATATGATATAGATGCAGTTTGTTTTGTTCTGCATTTATGTGTTGTACAGACATGAAGTATTATGAGTATAGCTCATGTATAGTGTAATTCTACTTGGCCAACAATAAAATTTTGTTCTGTGTCAGTGGGAATGACATGTGAATTATTCCATGATTGAAGCCAATGCTCAGGATGTTGGCATAAAAAAAAAAAGATTTTGTGTCTTCCATGGTGTATGTAATAGTATTCTGTTAATGACTTGGCTCTCCAAATCACCGTTATAATCTGCTTAAGAGGACATTGCTTAGGGGTGGGGTGGAGTTTTATTGATTTTATTTGGAAAGAAATAGCCCTTGCAGAAGGGTAAAAAGTGGCTCATATCTTGTGGACTTTGAAATATTTGAACGGAAACTTCATTTTTTATTATAGTTTTCAGGTCTCTGCCTTTTGTAGATTGGTAGTCTCTCTTGGATGTACTATTTTGTAATTCTATTTTCCTGTCAAGTTCTTTTATGAGAATTGTTGTGATACTTCAACGTGGTGTGAGCATTTGTTACTGTTTGGTTTTTTTTTTTGTTACTGTTTAGTGCTGGCCTGTTTTATTCAGAGGATGTGACCTATGTTATTTTGTTTCACATGTTCTATTAGCGATGTGCCAATGGCCCATGGTGTACAAGTATGCATAAGAGCAGCTGTACATATTAGTGCTTCTAACTTTTATTCTTTGATTTAATTTGTCTTTCAATTTTAAGGTTGCTTTTAGGGCCCTTGTTGGAAAGGGTTATCAGACTTTGAGGAGTTTGCTGTTAGATTTCTGCCAATGGCAGCCTAGTGAAGCACTTTTAAGCGCGCTGCTTCATATGCTTGTAGATGGGAACTTTGTTCTTAAAGTGAATTCTGTCATTAAGGTAAATTATTAAGGGTACCAAGAGTTAAAAATTACTAATGTTGACTTAATAAGTATCTTATTTTTGTTTCTAATATTCTTTTCAATTTTTCTTTATCAGAATGAAGATGCTATCTTGCTTTATCTCAGCGTTCTTCAAAAGGTTTGTTATTCACGAGCTTTTATAATCTTAATCTCCTGTATCCTTCTCACTTGAATAGTGGTTTTACTTTTCTAGTTTACTTGTATTAACATCTAAAACTGGTCTGAATAATCTACTCCACTTATTAATTGGGCAGAGCAGTGACTCGTTGCAGCACCATGGGCTGAATATGTTCTTACATCTGCTAAGGGATTCTCTATCTAATCAAGCATCATGTGTTAGAGCAGGAATGCTTGACTTTCTTCTGAATTGGTTTTCACAAGAAAATTCTGAAACTATTCTTTTGAAAATCTCCCAGTTAGTTCATTTGATTGGAGGGCATAGCATATCTGGGAAGGATATCCGAAAAATATTTGCTCTGCTTCGTAGTGAGAGCACTTGTTCACAGAAGCACTCACGCTCATTACTCTTATCGAGCATGCTGACAATGCTATATGAGAAAGGACCAACTGCTTTCTTTGATCTAAATGGGGTTGATTCTGTAAGTTCAAACCATTTACCCTCATTACGGCTCCCAATTTTAATCTTATACCCATTTAGTGGGTTATATATATTTTAAATGGAAGTTCTCATCAATATATATATGTATGTTTATAAAACCATATATACATGTCAAAACTGGTAGTTTTAAAATATATTATTTTGATGAGAACTCCCATTTACATAGATAAATGATCTGTTTCTCTTCTAAAGAAAATCAGCCGTATTTCGATGTTAACCTTTTGCTTGGAGTTCTCTTATCAACAAGGTAACTTGCATTATAAATGGAGATATCTATCAACAAATAATATTATTGCTTTATGCTACAACTATTAGTTATTTGAACTTTCCTTATAGTAAACAATTATATTGATGGTACATCTCTTTTTCTCATGATTTGGAGCCTACACCGTCATAAATTAGATCATCGCAGAAATAGGATTTGGACTTATAAACCATTTGTACTGAGATCCTTTTAACCAGTTGACCCTTTTAATTGTAGTGTTTCCGTGTGGTTCACAGATGTGATGTGTAAACATTTTAAAATAGTTAGCATTTCCTGTTTTGGCATGCATTAAAATATTGCTTGCTTAGTTAGTATTCCCTCCATCCTACAAAACACTTCATATTTACTGTTCCACATTATTTAAGAAAGTTGCTCTTTTTGACCAACTTTGTTGACTTTAGAGGGTATTATAGTATTTTTAGGTAATAAAAAAGTATAAAGTAATGGTATGTGTGTGAAAAAGGAGTGACAATTTTGAAATTAAAATAACTTTTGAGGTTGTTGGATAAAATGATATTTCTTTCTTTGGGGCGTGAAGGGTTTTGTGGGACGAACATATGAGGAAAGTGTGAAAGGTTTTGTGGGACGGATGGAGTAATTGAGAACTTTATAATTTATGGTTAGGTTGTTAACTTACCTAACCAATAGAATTATAAATTTTAGTTAAGAACATAAATATTTGCATTACTTATTTTCAGATTCTTAAAGAATAATCAAATAAAACTTGTGTCTGGTCAATATCTATGCTCATACTAATTTAGAAATTTTGTTGACAAAATTTGTGTCTTCTGCAGAAAATCAAGCAATGGTCTTTAATTTATCTCTTCCCTTCTCTTTCTTCTTAGCCTATGTCTACTTCTTGTTATAAATTATGCTCCTTCCATCCCTTTAGGCATTTCACAATTACTGTTGATAAGGAGTTAGAATGTTACTTTTTTTACCAAGGTTATTAACTTTTGAGGGTAATGTAGTATTTTTGAGTAATAAATAAATGATAAAGTAAGTTATGTGTGTTAGGTGATGGTGTAATTTTTTAAAATAAAGAGTATTGAGAGGTTATTTGTATTGAAATTTTTACTGTTTATGGGTGTGAAAAGAGAAACGAAACAAACAAATGAAGAAATGTGTAATGGGACGGAGGGAGTATATTGAATGTAGATTTCACTTTAATTTTATGGTGACCATTTGAATTTGTTATACTTGAGCACTTCCATTTTCTTATCTATAATTACCACTGCTACTTAATAATAATATCATTTGAAAAAGAGTCAATATAATTTCATTAAACCTCCAGGGGCTTATTTGTCTGGTCACTCACATAGAAATTTAACTTTTAATATCTGGGACCTTGTGTTTTGGGCCACTTATAAGAAATTTAACATATTGGGGAAAAAAGGGTGCTACATTTGAACCAATAACTGAATGAGCCCCTAATATGTTGTGTTTCGCCTAGTTCTGTATTCATTTATTATTATCATAAAACACTGCTTCTTGGTTATCAGATTTAAAATGCAACCTTTGCGCTGTGTATGCAGGGCATAGTAATTAAAACACCAGTTCAGTGGCCTGTGAACAAAGGATTTTCATTTACATGTTGGCTCAGGGTAGAAAGCTTTCCTCGAAGTGGTGCAATGGGGCTTTTTAGCTTCCTTACAGAAAATGGGCGGGGATGCTATGCTGTCCTTTCGTTGGACAAGTTAATATATGAGGTAGGCTCTGACTTTATATGTTTTCTTTTCTCAACTTGGACTACAGCAACCATTTCTGAATAAGTCAATAGAATCTGCTTCTTGAACTTTGTAATGTGATGATGTTCATCTCCCAATATAGATTGAAACAACTGTATCTCTAATGCCTTTTTTCTATGTTTCAGACGTTTAATCAGAAACAGCAATGTGCTGTGATGAATTTCAACCTTGTCAGAAAGAAGTGGCATTTTTTCTGTATAGTACATTCTGTTGGTAGAGCATTTTCGGGGGGAAGCCAGCTGAAGTGTTATTTGGATGGGGTTCTCATTTCCTCTGAAAAGTGCAGGTAATCATAATTGTTGAAGAAAAACTGAAAGGGCGTGGCTATTTACAACCCTGATAACTCTCTACACCCCGAAAAAATAGTGGGGTATGTTAAGTTAATATAAAAGAATACCCCCCCCCCCCCCCCCTCCCTCACACACAGACGCATAGTACAAAATTTTAAGAAATTTGATATGGCTTGGCTTAAAAATTTTATCCGGAAAGACTCTTTGTACTGACTTGTTTGGTGCCTTACAGAAATTGTGATTATATTTTTAAATTTTGAACTATGTTCATTTCCAAACAGTAATGAAGCTGTTTGCAATATATATCCAAACATGTTTATGCATCAACATTTCGGTGTTAAATTGCTTCAACCCTGAGTTTATTGAAGAACTGAAATATTTTACTCTACACATCAACAAACAGTACGGGCAATATACATCTAATTGCATAATATCTCAAAAAAAAAAAAAAAGAAGAGAGAGAGTGTGTTGGAGTACCGTTTTGAGAGAGTGAGTGAGAGGGGAATACTCTTTGATAGAATGCGATAGTGTAGAAATGTGTTAAAATATTTGAAAGTTTATAATTGTACATTGGGGTTATTTAGAAGATCATAATAATTCTTTAATAAAAATGGGTGTATAGAGAGTACCTACCTGGGGGTGTTATAACCACGCCCAATCTGAAAATAAAATTTTATCATTTCCAGTTCTGCAGACTAACTAAAGAATTTTCAATTTGAAACTCATAAACCCCAGATATCCAAAGATTAGTGAACCATTGACTACCTGCACTATTGGCGCTAAACTCATTCTACCCCCATATGAGGAAGAGGGTGTCATGTATTCTGTCAAAGATGCTTCTCCGTTTTGTGGACAGATTGGTCCAACGTACCTTTTCAGCGATGCTATCTCTTCCGAACTTGTGCAGGGCATCTGTTCTTTAGGACCAGGCTATATGTACTACTTCCTTGATAATGAAATTTCAGTATACGTGGATAACTTTCTTTCTGGTGGGGTTCATGATGCTAAAGATGGCCTTGCATCAAAAATCATTTTTGGATTAAATGCCCAGGTTTTATTATTATTTTTGAACAAATATATCATAATGATCTTTACTCTGCCGTATCACAATTTTCAAGCAATGTTGATTATCATTTCCAGGCAAGTAATGGTAGGACGCTATTTGATGTTTCACCAAACATGGATCATGTACTTGATAAGAGGCCTATCGAAGCAACTATACTGGGTGGCACGCAGCTCTGCTCTCGACGGCTGCTGCAGCATAACATTTATTGTGTTGGAGGGGTTTCTGTTTTCTTCCCTCTTTTAACACAATCTGATATGTATGAAAACAATGGATGTGAACAAGTTGGAGAGATGCTGGTTGCTCCCATTAATGAGAATTTGACTGCTGAAACAATTAAGCTTATAGCATCTGTTTTGGATGATAATTTAGCCAATCAACAACAGATGCTGCTACTTTCAGGATTCTCTGTACTGGGATTTTTACTGCAGCAAGTTCCAGCGAAGCATCTGAATTTGGAAACTCTTTCAGCATTAAAGCACTTATTTACTGTGATTGCTAATGGAGGTAAACAGTAAAGCCTAAGCTGCTTATAATTTTTTGGAATTTGTTTTGGTTCAAGATCTGTGTATATTATACAATATTATTGTTTTGTCATGAAGCTGCTCACTTGACAAAAGTGCACTATCTAATAACTTCTTTCTCATACCCAGGTTTGTCTGAGTTGCTGGTGAGAGATGCTATTTCTTTTATCTTTCTTAACCCTCATATCTGGGTCCACACAGTTTATCAGGTGCATCGAGAGCTTTACATGTTCCTCATCCAACAATTTGATAATGATCCAAGGTTGCTCAAGAGTATTTGTAGGCTTCCTCGAGTTCTTGACATTATTCGTAAGTTTTATTGTGATAGCACTGTGAACAAACCTGCTCTCGGAAGCAAGCCAATATCACAGGTCATGACAGAGCAAATTGTTGGAGAGAAACCTGATAAAGAAGAAATACATAAAATTCGTCTCCTTATGTTAAGTCTTGGTGAGATGAGCCTCAGGTGTGTTCTGTGCTTGACATTATGGTTAATGGATATGCTTTGTGAAGAGCTTGAAGAGCTTTTAAAGTATCTTTTTAATTTTATTTGTATTTGCAGGGAGCATATAACGGCATCTGATATAAAAGCACTTGTCGCATTTTGTGAAACATGTCAGGACATGGCATGCGTTGAAGACATTTTAAACATGATTATACGTGCTATTTCCCACAAGCAACTCCTTGCTTCCTTTCTGGAACAAGTTCATTCAATTGGAGGCTGTCATATCTTTATCAACCTTCTGTGGAGGTTGTTATCTTGATTTTGTTATCCAGTTCAAAGATTTATTCTTCTATTTTGAAAGTGAAATCCAAAAAAGCATCTTATGATGAATCACTATCTTGCTTGGTGATGGTGATTGATTGAAAACTTCTCTATGTTTATTTTTCTTTATCTGGAAGGAAACAGTCGCTGTTAATTTTCCACTCCCGATATACAAAATGGCTGAAATTGAAAAGATATAATTTGAATTCTATATTTTAACCAATGAGATGCTAAATTATATTATTTTTAGTCTGTTTTATGCTATCATATTTAATTTGCAATATTCTATCTAAACATTTCAACTTTTTGTTTTTTTTATTTCCTTTTTAGTGCCAAAAGTTCTTGTCACTGTTAGTTTCTTGTCTGATTATCCGATCTGTTTTGTATGCTTACTTTGTCTTTACAAGATTGGTGGTCTGAATTATTTATGGTGTATGAACTTCAATATCATCATATCAGCCTGCACCCTTGGCCTATAAGATGCTTATGGTGTTCTTTTTAATTTTTTGAGCTATTTAAATACTCAAGACGGTCTTCTGCACTATTGAATGAGCTTCGAGATTGCTTAAAATCTGCCTTTTCTCTTCTCCAGCAGTTTTTGTCTTCATATCAAGTTGAGAGTTACAATTGGTGGCTCATTTTTATAATCTATATCTATCACTGTTGTAGGGATTTTGAGCCAGTTAGATTGCTTGGATTACAGTTTATTGGAAGGCTTCTTGTTGGTCTTCCTTCTGAGAAGAAAGGATCTAGACTTTTCAACATTTCAGTTGGACGGGTCAAATATTTAACTGAAGGTCATAAAAAAATTAGCTTAGATAAGCAACAAATTTTCTCCATTATATCCGACAGGCTCTTCAAGTTTCCCCAGACAGACCTTCTTTGTGCTACACTGTTTGACGTTCTTTTAGGTGGTGCTAGCCCAAAACAGGTTATAACATTGCATTTTTATTGGATCTTTATTAACCATTTTGCTTTATCTCTCCTTGGAGGTTTAGTGTGAGTATGCATGCTGTAAAACTCATTATTAATATGTTGTCTGCAGGTTTTGCGGAAGCATAACCAATCTGATCGACAGAAAAATAGCAAAATTAATTCTCAGTTCATCGTTCCTCAGGTTTTATCTCTCATTTTCAGATTTTTGTCAGGCTGTGAGGATCGCACTTCACGAATGAAAATTATGGGTGATCTACTAGATCTTCTAGATTCAAATCCCTCAAACATTGAAGCTCTTATGGTAATAAAGTTATGGTTCATTATTGTTTGTGCCAAAGATTCACCTCTCTGAGTAGTAGCTTGTTTATGTAGGAAAATGGATGGAATGCATGGCTGATTGCCTCTGTAAAGCTTGATGTAATGAAGAATTACAAATTGCAAATGGAAATTCGTGATGACTCTGGCGTAGATGAGCAATATTTTGTGAGATGCCTTTACAGTCTTGTTCTTGGTCACTATATACTTTCTGTGAAAGGTGGCTGGCAGAATTTAGAAGAGACTGTGAACTTTTTGCTAATTCAAACTGAGCAAGTATGTCAAATTGTTGCTTAATAATATGTATAATTCTCAGTTTCTGCATGATTTAAGGATGAACTCAATCAACATCTTGTTTTGCAGGTTAGCATCTCATATCAGTCTTTTCTTCGTGATTTATATGAAGATTTGATCCAGAAGCTAATTAACTCGTCTACTGAAGAAAATGTTTTTGTCTCTCAGCCATGTCGTGACAACATATTATATGTTCTAAAATTAGTTGATGAAATGCTCATTTCTGAATTGGATGATCGGCTTCCGGTATGTCTCCTGACTAACAACTTATTTCCCCTATGCAATCAATTGGAGCTTTTGTAGCTTGAAATATTATTGTCAATATTGGTGCATTTGTTCTGATATCCTGACTAATGTCCAAATTGGTGTGTCCGAGGTATATTCCGGTCTTCTTCCTGGATGCTCTTGACGTGTTTTTAGTTCATTAAATTAGTTTTCCCCATGTAATAATGCTAATTATGCATTACATTTCGGTTGCGTCTGCTTCTCCCTTAGATGATATTGCGTCTGCTAATTATGCTCTTGACATCTGTTAAGCTAGAACTTAAGTTCCTGCAAGGTAATTTTTGGAGTTCTTTGAGAAAAAGATTTACGTAGATAATTAGATGCTTTGGAGATAGCATGGATAGCATGGTGGAAAGTTTTTTATGGCACCCTTGCAAAATATATACGTTCTGACAGTTGTTACGCTTTATGTGATAAAGCAGTAAAGCACTGAGTTTGAATGGACTTGTGTGGTTCCTCTAAGTTGGATGGATTGGTGTGGTCCCTTGCATTCTCATAAAATTTTCCTAAATAACGTATTCAAGATTAACTAATGAACTGTATGTTACCTTTAAGATGTCCTAGTGTATCTTACAACTCCAAATAAGTATGACTTAAATTTGCTCAGGTAAACTCTCTAAAAATAAATAAAAAGAAAGTCAGTAGCTTCTTAAAAATAAAAAAATGGGGGCAGAAGCAGCCTAAGTTGCTTCTTATTTAATATCTATTGTATCCTTGAACCTCCAAGTGAGAACATATTTTGGAAGGAGGTGCAGTAATAATGTTTCATAGTAAGAGATGTTTAGAACACAGTAAGAGATATTTTGAAGACATTGAGGTACTACCAGAGGAATTATAAGAGAAATTAAAGATGAGAGTCACTCTATAGATCCGAAACTTGAGTATGAGCACTTATTTTGAATGATGTTAATATTGATTGAAAATTTACTCTCTTTTTTGTGGGGGGTGGGTTTGGGGGTGTGTCTTCATTTCATGATAGTAAGGGCATTTATATATATATATATATATATATATATATATATATATATATATATATATATATATATATATATATATATATATATATATATATATATATATTTTTTTTTTTTTAATGGAAAATGGCATTCCTTAAAGCGGAGTCTCAGAGAATGAAGAAGCTATCCTGATGGGAAGAACTAAATGAACCATTAAACTGGTGAAGAATGACGTATTTGAACATTGAGACCTTCATTAATCTTTTCTCTTTCTGTTTGATTTATTATATATTTGTGGGATAAATAAAATAATATGCGACTTTATTTTTTAATTCCATACTCTTAAATGGAATGAAGATTAGCAAAATTTCACACATCAGATCTATTATTTACGGAATACCTGAACATTAATGTGTAAAATTGATCATGTTAGTGGGTTGTGTGTGTCTGAGAATAATGGGTCTCTATCTCATTAAGCTTGCTTTGGAGATAAAGATAGCCAGGCCTTCCTTATTTACACTTTAGTTTCAAACATATGCTTTATGGAAAATCCAAAGACTTAAAGTGGTTGTCGTAAATTTTCCTCTGTGACTATGACTTGTAATTTGTTGTCCCTCATGCTATATCTGGCGTTGCTGAGTGATCATTTTATGTTTTATAGTCTTTTCACCAAGGCGCATTATATGTTTAAAATATTAATATTCTTCTGTGGCAGTTTCCCGCAACCAGCTCCATGTGTCCCTCTCAGCAGTTTCTGGAACTAGATAACTGCCCTGACTTGAATGCTGGTTCATTGGCGACCTTGGAGGGAGAGCCTGCCGAAAACTTATCTGGGTACCTATGTCTTGATTTTTATGTTGTGATACTACTTTAACTTTATCTATTTACCTTGATTCAGTTGCATTTATCCTTTCCAAAATTAGTCTCTTTTTCTATCTTAATAGGACATATAGTGTACAGAACCAGCAAGACTTAAATGAAGATGCAAAAATTCCTGATGAGTGGTGGAATTTATATGACGACCTTTGGTTTATTATCAATCAGATGAGCGGTAAGGGCCCGGCCAAGATGTTACCAAGATCTTCTTCAATTAGTATGCCAACATTAAGCCAAAGAGCTCGTGGATTAGTAGAATCATTGAACATCCCTGCTGCTGAGATGGCTGCAGTTGTGTCAGGGGGAATTAGCAGTGCACTAGTTGGAAAGCCTAATAAAACTGTTGATAAGGCTATGCTCTTAAGAGGGGAAAGAAGCCTAAGATTTGTTAATCGCCTAGTGATTGTCTATCTTTGTAGATCATCACTTGAGAGAGCATCACGGTGTGTTAAACAGGTTATCCCTATTTTGCCTTTCCTTCTGACTGCTGATGATGAGCAAAGCAAGAGCAGGCTGCAACTTTTTATCTGGTAATTTTCTTTTCTGAACATAACTGAATAGCTTTTGAAGGATTGGTTCGTAATAGGTTATATATAAATTAGATATACACAGTGGAATTAATCATGAAAAATACTATACATCTACCCTCTGATTTTGGTTTCAGGTCCTTGTTTGCTGTCAGATCCCAGTATGGAATGCTTGACGGTGGTGTTCGCATTCATGTTATTTCTAGCTTGATACGAGAAACTGTTAACTGTGGGAAGTCAATGCTAGCTATGAATATCACGGGCACTGAGGATTTATCTGATTTTGGTAGTAAATCGAAGGAAGGAAACTCTATATTAAATTTCATCCAAAAGGATCGACTTCTTAGTGCAGTGCGTTCTTTATCTGCTTTCGTTATTATTATTAGTTGCTGTGTGCATATAAAATTGGATTTTTGATAGGTGCATCTAATGAAAGTAGACAATCAAAATCTATAATTGCATCCTGGTCTCCAAAACTTTGTGTGTGTTTGTATGTGTGTGTGTGCATTATATAATACAGTATTTTTCCTTTTTAACTTTATTTTAGCATAATATAAATTCACTAGTCAATGCTAGATATTGATATTGACTCTATTTTCTAACTTTTTCCCCATATAATGCAGGTTGCTGATGAAGCCAAGTACATGAAGAATGTGATAGCTGACCGAAATTTGCAATTAGGTGAATTACGAAGTAGAATGGAAGAGAATATATCTATGGAATCTACTCAAAATAGAGGTTTTGTGGATCAGATACAGAGTAGCTTGAACACCATTCTTGCTTATGATGACAGTAGAAGATCTTTTTTCCAGACCTCTTTGGATGAGGACCAGCAAATTGTGGCTGTAATTTATTGATATTATCATTAGCTTCATTCATAAACTGTTTTTTTTTCCCCCTTCAGTTAATATGCTTTACTCTTTACTTTTTTCTTCACAGGAAAAATGGATTCATACTTTTCGCTTGCTGATTGATGAAAGGGGTCCATGGTCCGCTAATCCTTTCCCAAATAGCATGGTTGCGCACTGGAAACTTGATAAATCCGAGGATAGATGGCGTCGCAGGCAGAAGTTAAGACGAAATTATCATTTTGATGATAAGCTATGTCGCCCTTCTGCCACTATACCTAGCAATGAGGCACTGTCTTCCACCAGTGATAGCACACATGGTTTAGGGACTCTGACTATGGAGAAAATGAAGCAATTTTCACCAAAAGGAATTCGAAGAATTACAGAGGAGGTTTCATCAGAACCAATTGAAAATGAGGCTCAATCTAGTAACGAAAAGATTTCAGAGACTGAGGATTCTTCAGGGAGCGAGGAGGTGACAAAGGAGAGTAGTGAGCATGAAACCGTGCAAGATAGAGATGATTACCCCCCTGCCTCAGAATCAGTGAACAGCGAGGTATGAATTTGATTGTCAAAAATTGTTTATTTAACATTTCAATTACTCTAATTTTCTTCATATGTACAGGTTCTTATGGAAATTCCTTGTGTTCTTGTGATGCCAAAAAGAAAATTAGCTGGGCGATTGGCAATAACAAAAAAATCCTTACATTTCTTTGGTGGGTTTCTTGTGGAAGGTACAGGCGGGTCATCTTCTATTAAAAATTATTATTCTTCAGATCATTGTAAGCCTGAACATTGTGGAGGACCTCAGAAGCCAAAACTTCTAAAGCTGTCCATGAACATGATTGTGGATTCTGAAAGAATAATCAACAATGAGAATATTGATTCAGTGAATGGGGATAAATTCCAAAAGCAGCATAGGAGCATTAAGCGTCATCGGTGGTGGAACATAATTAATGTACTGAAGCTTTTTCATACTTTCAACTTATTTGTGTGTATATACGTCATGTGGCTATTGCCTAAATCACATTTTTTTTCTTTAATTGTAGATCAAGGCTGTTCATTGGACACGATATTTGCTGAGATACACTGCAATAGAGGTCTTCTTTATTAACTCAGTTGCTCCAATATTTTTGAACTTCGCCACCCAAAAAGATGCAAAGGAAGTTGGAAATCTGGTAGTGAAAACCAGAAATGAATCTATGTTCCTCAAGGGACAGAAGGACAAGACTGGAGTTATTTCATTTGTTGATAGACGCTTAGCTCAGGAAATGGCGGAAACTGCTAGGGAAAGCTGGAGGAGAAGAGAGATAACAAACTTTGAATATCTGATGATCCTCAACACCCTTGCAGGAAGGTCATATAATGATTTAACCCAATATCCTGTTTTTCCTTGGGTATTAGCAGATTATACCTCAGAAACTCTAGATTTGAAAAAGTCATCAACATTTAGGGATTTATCGAAGCCTGTTGGAGCCCTTGATCCAAAACGATTAGAGGTAGTCTTGATTTTATTTCTCTGGATCCTGAGGTACTTACATGTATGCTGTGTGTTTTACTTCGTTTTCAATGACTCAGGTTTTTGAGGATAGATATCATAACTTTGTTGATCCTGATATTCCCAGGTATTTTGGATTCCTTAGGTTTTTTATGCCTAATGTCAAATACTCAAATCTTTTTTTTCTTTTTGTAATAATTCCCTGTTCATCCTCGAACAGTTTCTATTATGGTTCTCATTATTCAAGCATGGGAATTGTGCTCTTTTACCTACTTAGGTTAGAGCCATTTACGACGCTTCACCGTTGTTTGCAGGTATGCATTTTTTATCCAATTACAGTGCATTTCTGGTCATACTGGAATGCTATTCTATTTTAAATGTCACCCTCTAGTTAAGCATTCAGTTTTGAAGTTGATTGTCTTGCTCTTATCTAATCGTGTAGTTGCTTAGATTTAATTTCTTTAAATTGTAATGACTTCCTTGTTTTGCATCTTTATTATTATGGTTTGATTTTCTCAAAATGTGTCCTTTCTCTATCTACACTAGGGTGGTAAATTTGATCATGCCGACCGCCTTTTCCAAAGCATTGGAGGCACTTACAAAAACTGTCTTTCAAATACAAGTGATGTGAAGGAATTGATTCCTGAATTTTTTTACATGCCTGAATTTTTATTGAACTCAAACTCTTATCATTTTGGAGTAAAACAAGATGGTGAACCAATAGGTGATGTTTGCCTTCCCCCCTGGGCCAAGGTATGAATTTTACACTCAATATCATTTCTTTGTTATTCTTTTTCTCTCTTCTTGTTGGAAACTCCTTGTTATGTACTAGACTAGGTAATACAAATTCTACCAACAGTGATGAAGGCTGAATAATTGCTATTGTCGTCTGTTTGTCTTATTTATCTTTATCTTCTTTTTTTTTTGTGTGTGTGAGCACGTGTGCGCTCTATTTGGATGTCCTGGTTGTTAGAGATGGAATTAGCTTATTAAAAACATAAAAAATTTCTATGACCTACTTATTTTCAGCTTCAATGTTGTGCTGGGTTTGACGTCTAATTTCTTTGTTCCTTTTAGAGTTTTAATTTTTAACTTGTTTGTTAATAATTATAATGTCTTTAAATAATTTAATTGAAGATCTTGTTCCAAAATCTTTTTCCAGGGCTCACCAGAAGAATTTATAAGTAAAAATCGAGAGGCTCTTGAAAGTGAGTACGTTAGTTCAAACCTTCACCACTGGATTGACTTGGTGTTTGGTTATAAACAGCGTGGAAAACCCGCAGTTGAAGTACGTGAAATCTATTTTTTTTTCTCCTTGACTTAATGTTAACACCCTGTGTGAATTTGCCTGATACATGTGATATTGATGTGCAGGCTACAAATATTTTTTATTATCTAACTTATGAAGGTGCTGTTAACTTGGATAACATGGAAGATGATCTTCAAAGGTTGGCCATAGAAGACCAGATTGCTAATTTTGGTCAGACACCAATTCAAATTTTTAGGAAAAAACACCCAAGGAGAGGGCCACCAATCCCAATTGCTCATCCTCTGCGCTTTGCTCCTGGATCTGTCAACTTAACTTCTATTGTTCCATGTATTTTTAATTCTTCTTCAGCAGTGCTTTATGTAAATATCTTGGACTCTTTTATAGTTTCTGTGAAGCAATGCCAGACAATATCCGTTAAGATGTGGTTAACCACACAATTGCAGTCTGGTGGGAACTTTACCTTTTCTGGCTCTCAGGTATGTTGGTGATTTTTCTTTCAAGGACTACTCCTTAAGATTATTATTTACGTGCATATACATGCAGGATCCTTTTTTTGGAATTGGTTCCGACGTACTCTCCCCTTCTAGAATTGGGAGTCCTCTGGCTGACAGCTTTGAGCCTGGAGCAGAGTGCTTTGCAACACTGCAGACACCATCTGAGAACTTTCTCATTTCATGTGGCAACTGGGAAAACAGTTTCCAGGTCAATTCCCTTTCTGATGGAAGAATGGTGCAGAGTGTGAGACATCATAAAGATGTAGTCAGCTGCGTCGCAGGTAGGTTTTGACTCTCTGAATTAATCTTATCAGTACTTAAATTCCCTGCAATCTCCTTGATATTATATCTGAGATAATTGTAACTGAGCTCTATAAGAGATCTAAAATCAATGTCTTCTTCTTATTGGACACCATTTGAAAAAACTTGATATTTTACTTAGTATTGATTTTATTCCCGGTTGGCATTTGGATCATGAGAATTTTGTGATACTTGTTTAATGTTTGTCAACCACCTATAAGTAGAGAAATTCATGGTTCTGATTTCTGACAAAACCTTTTTTTTTTATGATTCTGAGTATTTAAAATATGACATACGCTTATCTTTTAAATAAGATGTAGTGGTTTATCCTAGATAAATATTTTTTTTCATTTTAGTTTAGAAAGTAAATATCTTTCGCCTCCTTTCTACCTAATGTTACCTTTATGTTACTGCCTTCATTATGTGAATAATTTGAGATATTTCAGTTAGTCACATAATTTTGCAGTCACATCTGATGGAAGCATACTTGTGACTGGAAGCTATGATACCACTGTAATGGTGTGGGAAGTTCTTCGTGCTAGATCTCTTGAAAAGAGATCTCGCAATACACGAACAGAGAATCTTTGGAAGGACAACATTATTTCTGATACTCCATTTCATATTCTTTGTGGGCATGATGACATCATTACATGCTTATGTGCGAGTAATGAGCTTGATTTAGTATTGAGTGGCTCGAAAGATGGAACTTGTGTATTCCATACTTTACAGGAAGGTAGATATGTAAGATCTATTCGACATCCACAAGGCAGGCCATTGTCCAAACTTATTGCTTCTCGCCATGGCAGAATTGTCCTATATGCAGATGATCTTAGTTTGCACCTTTATTCTGTAAACGGGAGGCACATCTCAACTACTGAATCCAATGGCCGATTAAGCTGCCTTGAATTGAGTAGTTGTGGAGATTTTCTCGTCTGTGCAGGAGACCAAGGGCAGATTACTGTACGCTCTATGAACTCCCTTGACTTGCTTATGAAATATGCTGGAATCGGGAAATCTATTACTTCACTGACTGTCACCCCGGAAGAGTGCTTCATAGCTGGGACTAAAGATGGTATTCTTTTAGTATATTCCATTGAGAATCCTCAACTTCGTAAAACGAACCTCCAAAAAAACTCCAAAGCAAAAGCACCTGTGACATGACATGTACAAGCTCAAGAGAGGATCTACTATTGAAAGCAGTCACCCTGATATGAGGTATGTGTGATGGTTTAGATTCATATGCTTAAATATGTGTTCTCAAAAGCCTGCGAATGAAGTAGCACATATGTTGCATATTTTCCCTGTCAATTGACAGTATATACAGTATCCTGTTATGCTTTAGTGTGGAGTGTTTTTACTTTCCTACCCCCTCATCTAAAGTTACCATCACTATTGTTATTTTCTTTCCTTGTCCATAAACCCGTTTCTTTCCATTCCTTGCAATTGTTTTTCCATTTCTAGTTATTGCATCTCACACCTTCTAGAGTATGGGAATAGGCATGACTGTACTTTGGAAGAAAGATAGGATGTGGTGCGGAAAACAAGGGAGATAGCAAGAGTAAAGTGGGTTGAGAGCGAGGGAGAGGGAAAGTTATGGGAAATGGGGGACGTGAGATATCAAAAGGAGAGATTATGAGTGGTCAAACCGGTGAAGGAACAAGTAAAGAGCTGTTTGCATATAAGGATTAATGGAACAAGGGTTCCAATTCTGATTATCATCATGATAGAAGCAAACAATGTGGTTCATTATTTTCTTCACAGAAACTAATTGTGATAAGTGATCGTTTAACCTTTGCATTGTTTCAATTTTCTCTTCCTCAGATGCCCTTGCCCATGGCCATGTAAATTTTCACGTTGTCTTTGGCACTTAAATTACATGATGTGAGGCTGCCGATTGTGAAGAAATCAGTCATTCTAGCTCTAAAAAAACTCACCTTGATTGTGGTGAAGTTTTGATGAAAGGAGGGGATATGGCAAAGCATACTGATGAGAGGGGGAGAGGGATATACATACATACATGTGTGAATTTAACTTGATACTTTCATTACCAAATGTATAATACACCAGGTTAGATGCAATGCTAGGTGATTTACTAATGCTGAACTTGTGCAGTGTTGTAATTATCATTTTGCTTTCGAGACGATGTATTTTATGACTCTACCATCGATGATAGATAATAATATCACACGCAGTGGTCGAAATGAGACCACCAATTCCATTTGCCTATTTAATTTTCTATTCCATTGTATTAAATGTATGCCATCTGTTACAATTATCTCTTAATCTAACGAATGGTAATTTATTAGGGTATAACTATTAACGCATAGCATTTTATCTTATGAAAAAGTAAAACACATTGAAACAAGATAGTAAAATAGGGGATCTCGGTTGGTCTTACGCAAGTTCAAGTGTAGATGCCATTGTAAGCTGCTTCAAACTTGGACATATATAGTCAACTTGGAAGATTTTTGAATTCTATAATGTTATTTTATGAGTATGTTTCATGTAAATCGGGTTTCATGTAAATTGGGTTTACATGTAAATTCTCTTTTTTAAAATTACTCTTTAATATAAAAAATTACTCTTTGAAGAGTAATAATTTATGTCTTTAAAGAATAATTTTTCATGTATTAAAGAATAACAGATAAAGTATGGTTTACAAGAATTTTTTGTTAGAAATTGAGATTTGTCTATGATACTTTAAGATATATTATGTTAGTCAAAGTTTGAAATATGTTATGTGGTCATCCTAACTCTAGGAAATATTATAATATTGAAGTATGGTGTAAGCATGGTGCAAGTATGGTGTATCTATATACTCCACCTTTTCTCCCTTTTGGATGTATGTATGTAAATTATCTAAAAGGATGAATGAAAAATAGCTCTCTGCAGATTTTCATCTCTTATGCATATATCTAAATTCTAACATAGTATTAAGAGCTCATTGATCTTAAGGGTTGTGTGAGAAGTTGAGAGAAAACCAGCAAGGTTTTTCCCTAAAATAAATCTCAAAATCAATCATCAAATTTTTTAGGGCTTCCAAAAGTTTTTCAGCACCAACACCACCTATTTTCAATGGTGAAAACTAACCAGCTTGGGCAGTGAAGATGAGGATATATCTAAGGGCTTTTGACTTGTGGGATGCTGTAGAATTGGGCAGAGATACTCCTCCTTTGAGAGAGAATCCAACCACTGCTCAAATCCATCGACATAGTGAATATAGTGCAAAGAAGTACAAGGCTTTGTTAGCCATTCATTCTTCAGTTTCTGATGCAATATTCACAAGAATTGTGAATTGTGAAACAGCAAAGCAAGCTTGGGATCAGTTGAAGGAAGAGTTCCAAGGAAGTGAAAGAACAAGGCAAATACATGTGTTAAATTTGTGGAGAGAGTTTGAAATTTAGAGGATGTCTGAAAGTGAGACTGTTCAAGAGTATTCTGATAAGTTAATGAAAGTTGTAAACAAACTGAGATTGCTTCAAGAGGAGTTACCTGATAAAAGGATTGTAAGCGAAGTCCTTGTCAGCGTACCCGAAAGGTTTGAACCAAAAATTTCTTCCCTTGAAGACTCAAATGACTTGTCTACATTAACACTTAATGAAGTTGTTAATGCTTTTTAAGCAATTGAACAAAGGAGGACTTTGAGGCAGGAGGAGCAAACGGAAGGAGAACTCCTTGCAAAGCAAATGGAAAATCTCTCAAGCAGTAGCAGTGGGAGTGGGAAAAAGCAATCTGGGGACAAGAAGGGTAAAAACAAACAAAAGAAACAGAATGATGCTTACAAGAGTGGAGGCAAAAAGGGAAAGTATCCACCTTGCCCTCATTGTAAGAAAAGAAGTCATACTGAAAACTTTTGTTGGTTTAGACCTGGTGTTAAATGCCGAGCTTGTAATGAATTCGGGCATGTTGAAAAGGTCTGCAAGAACAAAGGAAATCAACAAGGACAGCAAACTCAAGCTCAAGTTGCTGAAAATCAAGAGCAAAAAATTGAGAATCTCTTTGTTGCCACTTGTTATGCTACAATCAGCCATGGAGATACTTGGTTGATCGATAGCTGTTGTACGAATCATATGACAAGAGATGCTGGTATTTTTAATGAGTTGGACAAATCATACAACTCATGGGTGAAAATTGGAGATGGGAAGCAAGTACAAGTGAAAGGAAAAGGAGCAGTAACTGTCAACACACCATCAGGTACTATACTAATCACAGATATGCTTTACGTACCTGAAATAGATCAGAACTTGTTGAGTGTTGGACAGATGCTAGAAAGAATTACTTGCATTTTGAAAATAGGTCATGCACTATATTTGATCCTTTAGGGAATGAAGTTATGACTGTAAAAATACAAAATAAAGGCTTCCATCTAGATTGGAGTGAATCTAAACTTCATGCTTATACCAACAAATTTGATGATTTAGTTTTATGGCATAAAAGATTAGGTCATTTCAGCTACTCAACCTTGATGAACATGCACACAAAAAAGATAATAAATGATATGCCTGCTATTTATGAACTGGATGTTGTGTGTAATGTGTGCCAATTTGGAAAGCAATGTAGGCTGCCATTTTATGACAGCAATTGGAGAGCAAAAGAAAAATTGCAGCTTGTGCACTCTGATATTTGTGGGCCGATGAGTGTTTCATCTTTAAATGGAAGCAAGTATTTTATACTATTTATTGATAATTACTCAAGGTTTTGTTGGGTGTATTTCTTGAAGATGAAGTCTGAAACATTTTTTGTGTTTTTAACCTTAAAAAACTTGGTTGAAAGCCAAACACGATGCAAGATAAAGATGCTCAGAACCGACAACGGAGCTGAGTATACTTCAAACAAATTCAAGGAATTTTGTGATAATGAAGGCATTCATCATCAGCTTACTGTACCATATACTCCACATCAAAATGGGGTGAGTGAAAGGAAGAACATGTCAGTAATGGAAATGTCAAGATGTTTGTTGTTTGAAAAAGATTTTCCAAAGAAATTAAGGGCAGAGGCAGTAAATACATCAGTGTATTTGCTGAATTTGTTGCCAACAAAAGCATTGAATGGTCATACTCCATATGAAAGTTGGCATAGAGTAATACCTTCAGTGAAGCATCTCAAAATATTTGGATGTGTTTGCTATGCACTAATTCTAGATATCAAGAGAGATAAACTTGATCACAAGTCTGAAACATGCATATTCTTGGGATATAGCAGCAATGTGAAAGGCTATAGAATCTTGAATCCAATATTAGAAAAAATGCAGGTTTGCGGAAATGTGAAATTTGATAATTTTCCAAGTGAGATTAGAAAAAGAAGAAAGTTGATGCTTCAAAAAAAAGAAGTATTTCCAGAAAATTCTTCTCATGAAAAAGAAATACTTGATGAAGAGATGAATGATAATTATGATGATTTTCCAATTAGAGGAACAAGGACACTTGAGGATATCTATGAGAGATGCAATGTGGCTTCACTTGAACCAAAAAATTATGATGAGGCTGCAAGTGAAGTAGATTGGGTGGCTGCAATGCAGGAGGAGATAACCATGATTGAGAAGAATGAAACTTAGAAATTGGTAGAAAGACCTCAAAACAAAAATGTGATGGGTGTTAAGTGGGTTTATAGAACCAAACTCAATCCTGATGATTCTATAAACAAACTTAAAGCCAGTTAGTTGTGAATGGATATGCACAGCAACATGGAGTTAATTTTTTTGACATGTTTGCACCGGTGGCAAGACATGATACAATTAGACTCCTAGTTGCACTTGCTGCAAAACTTGGATGGAAAGTGTTTCATTTTGATGTCAAGTCAGCATTCTTGAATGGCATACTCAATGAAGACATCTACATTGAGCAACCGGAAGGGTTTCAGGTTTTGGGAACTAATGCTTGGTATAGCAAAATCAATGGTTATCTTCTACAACAAGGTTTTCAAAGAAGTGAAAGTGAGCATATTCTCTATGTCAAGAAGGTTGGATTTAAAGTGGATCTTATTGTGTCTTTGTACGTTGATGATTTGCTAGTCACTTGTGGTGATCTTAGTTTCCTGAAGAAATTCAAGACTGATATGGAGAATGAGTTTGAGATGTCGGACCTTGGTGAAATGAAATATTTTTGGGATTGGAGGTTGAGCAAAATGATCATGGAATCTTTATTTCTCAAAGAAAATATGCCTTAGAAGTTTTGAAAAGGTTAAAGATGGAGAAAGCAAAATCAGTTCCTATGCCTTTGGTAGTGAATGAAAAATTGTCAAGAGATGATTGTGGAACAAAGGCTAATGCATCAGTTTTTAGAAGCTTGATTGGGAGTCTATTGTACTTAAGTGCAACTAGACCGGATATAATGTTTGCTACAAGTCTCTTATCAAGGTTTATGCATTCTCCAAGTCAGATTCACCTTGGTGCTGCCAAAAGAGTGTTGAGATACATCAAAGGATCACTTGACCTTGGTGTATATTATTTGAAGAGAGAAAGTGAAAGTTTGGTTGGTTATTCAGATAGTGATTGGGCTGAAAGTGTTGATGACTTTAAGAGTAAATCAGGTTATGTGTTTTCTTTTGGGAGTGGAGTTTTTTCATGGAACTCCAAGAAACAAGATGTGGTTACATAATCTTCAGCTGAAGCTGAATATATTTCAGCAGCAGCAGCAAACCAAACCATTTGATTAAGGAAACTATTGATGGACTTGGGGCAAATTCAACCTGATGCTACTACTCTATGGGTGGATAACAAATCAGCTATTGCTATTTCAAAGAATCCAATGCAGCATGGAAGGACGAAGCACATAAATGTCAAGTATCACTTAATTAGAGAAGCTGAAAAGAATGGAGAAGTAAAGCTGGTTCACTGCAGCTTTGGAATTCAGTTTGCTGATATCATGACAAATGCACTTCCTAAAGCCAAATTTGAGTTTTTGAGATCAAAGCTTGGAGTATCTAAGAAAAATCTCAAGGAGGAGTTTTAGAAATTGAGATTTGTCTAAGATACTTTATGATATATTATATTAGTCAAAGTTTGAAATATGTTTTGTGATCATTCTAAGTCTAGGAAATATTATAATATTGAAGTATGGTGCAAGCATGGTGCAAGTATGATGTATCTACCTACTCCACATTTTCTCCTTTTTGGATGTGTGTATGTAAATTATCTAAAATGATGAATGAAAAATAGATCTCTGTAGATTTTCATCTCTTATGCATATATCTAAATTTTAACAAATTTGAAGAGTAATTTTTTAATTTAGAAGAATAATAATTTATGCATTTAAAGGATAATTTTTCATGTACTAACGAATAATTGGGTTTACATTTAAACGTATGTAAACCCGATTTACATGTATTTTATTGTATATGTTTCTACAAATGAGTGTACATTGCTCCTGAGTGCACAGAATAATTTACCTACACTTTTTCATGGTATTGATATTTTAAGCTTCTCCTCAGCTAGAACTTTATTGATCTGAAGAGAATTTAATCAACTTTAAGAGTAAAAAAAAAAGAAACATGATGGACAAAATAACAATATCCTTATATATTCAAAGTGATAATAATTTTGAAGGTATTAGCAATAAAATCTCAAATAAACACTATACGTATAGAAAAATCATAAATCACAAAGTTAAAATAATAATATTAAATAAATTACACAGAATTATAATCTATATATAACTTATTTGCACAAATTTTTGTAAACTTGCAAAGGAAAGTTAAACTAGTACACGTGTTGTTAATGATAAATAAAAGGACGACTCTTATTTGTCAATGTAGAAAGCATCCATCGTTGACACCACAAACAAGGTGGATGAAATAAGTAAAACTTCATCTTTGTTTCGCAATCTAAATCCACTCCATAAATTATTTTTGAAAAATAATAAAGTAAAAAAGAAAAAGAAAAAGAAAAGAGAGGGAGAGAGAGCGGTTGGTAGAAAAAGCCATTGTTATATATTTAGTTTCAAGCATACATCTCATCAACGTTGCACTCCCCTAAGAAAACCTTGATGCTTCTGGGGGAACCACAACTACCTTCTGCTATTAGAGCTCTATCATTTGCAGCTATATGTGCTATTATCTTGTATATCATTTCAATCTGCAACCATCAAGTGCAATAAATAACTAGTCATTCATTATGATATGTATGACAAGACCAAGTAAACACTTAATGGTACTTACATCATCCGGGGCATGGCAACGATCCGCTATTTCTTCCAGTGTCAACGGTTCAACGGGCTCTTTGCAACTGCAACATACAGAAACCATACATGAAATGAGTTCGCAAGTAACACAATAAGTAATTGTTTTGTGGTCATGAAAACAAAGGGCATATCTGTAAGAACTTCCTTAGCTGGTATATTATAAAAATACCTTGCTTGGTTAAGTACAGCAAGAACACGCTTTTGAAGAGCTAAAACTTCTCCAGCTGCTTTTTTGCCAGCTTCCACCCCTGCAGTTATACCACAACTAAGTTATGATTTTTAAAAGTCGGAATGAAAATAAAAATTCCGAAAGCCCAAAAGATAATGGTGTGTTTGACTCATCCATGATGGAGGATAAGTCAAGACTATACACAAGATTTCACTGCACTTGTGTGCTTTCTGCAAGAAATCAGCACAAGAATGCACATGGGATATATACCAGGTTGGTGGTAGGCATTGATATTGACCAACGAAGCATATATGCCAACTGCTCTCTCATAAAGTGCTACCAGAGCACCAACAGATCTGGGTGTCACTTCTTGAACAGTGACTGTAATAGACTCTCGATCATTTGCATATAATGCAGCTCTTGTACCCTGTACATCAAGATATGCATCATTGAACATACATGGGGAGGTAATAGATGCATGATTGCAACTCAAACTAAATGAGCAAATAAGAATCATTAATCTTGTTTCATGGAACAAGTCAAAATGCACAAGCCCGGCTGGGCTTTTCAGATTTAACTTTCAAACAGAAATCAGAAGTCTACCACCTCCACAAATATTCACACAAAAGAAAATTCAAATAGCCACTGATTTTATTTAGTACACAATAAATAAAGTTTTACCCAAAATATAGAAACCTAATACCTCAAAAAAGAATTTAAATTCGTGGTTTTGAAATAAAGAAGACCTATAGATTAATAAAATCTAACCTGTAAAAACCCAAAAAGGTAGTCACCGCAGGTCACACCTGGCTCAAGCTCCCAATCATGACCAGGTGGTCTGTCCCGTAGAACTTCAATGAAAGTCACAAAGAAGTTGTGTACACCATCTCTGAGCTGTTGAATATAGCTGCCAAAGTGAGAGAGAAGAGATTTAAAATATTTGCAGCAGAAATCTGACAATAAGCAATCAATGAAAGGTAAATGAACATACGCATGCTGATCAGTGCTTCCTTTGTTCCCATAAACAGTTATCCCTTGATTTACCTTCAACAAAGATAGCAAAAAACTGAGACATAGAGAGTAATCAGATCAAATCATTTGCAATATCTAATAATGTTTTTGGATCTCTAACAATGATCAAAAGTTTATTCTTTGAAATTTGTAAAAATTAATATTTAGTATTGAATCTTCAAAATCATCAATACATTGCAATTGTTAAATACTGCTTAGACTTTCTCCGCTTCTTTCAACACAATAATATACAACCTCTAGAAGGATTTCGGAACATATATGCCTCTCAAATTCAATTAAGGGAGACGTGGAGGGAGAACTAAAACAAACTGAGTTTTCTATACAGGAACTAAAGGGGAGGTATCAATACACAATTTGCTCTAATTCGATCATTTAAAGTATTTTAAGTTCAGATATCAAGGAAATTGTAAATCAATTAGATAGAGGTTTTTTCAGAATACCCGGTTGCCATCCAGATCAAACTCTTTTCCAAGAGATTCCATTACTAGCTGCTGCAAATACCGACTAAACAACAATAGGCTATCCTTGTAAGGAAGGACAACCATATCCTGCAGCAGCCATAAAACAGAGTTTCATTTCAGCAAGTAATGGTGAAATGAACAGCATAATTGCATCAATATTTATTAGAATTTCCCTAATCGGAATGATTCAAACCTTGGATCCTACTCCATCTGTTGCCCAATACCAACATAAAGCTAACAGCGCTGCAGGATTATTCTTGACCTGCATAATATACGATCAAAAAGGTACTTTTATGAAATTCCTCCATTTTTTTCACGTAAGATCTATACCAAAATGTTCACGCATTAATAGGTTATAAAACTAAGTATGACAGCACCATGTAATAATCTTGTCGAGGACCAAAATGTTATATAAGAACATGCTTGTTCATTGAAGTGTTAAAAAAATTTGCATAAATGGAATTTTAAATGAGGTAAATAAAAATTATGGACAAGCATAAAAGCAGAAAGCTTAAGATCAGATTAACAGAATCGCTAAATCGGAAATCAATTAAAATAACTTGCTCTATAGAAAGGAAAAACATTAGTCTTACTTGTTTGGTCTTATTGGCATCATCCATCAGTGCAGCACCAGCAAGCATTTCTTTAATATCAATTCCCTGGAGTAATCTTATGTGAATTGAGGGGCTTTGTTCTTTGCTTGAAAATTAAGTAAGAAGAAGAACCATAAAATATAGTTATATAAATGAACCTGAAGAGCAGCTGCAAGTAAACCAACGGCAGACATTTCAGATGTTCTACCACCCACCCAATCAAACATGGGAAATCTAGCTATCCAGCCCTCAATCCGTGCAGTGTTATCCAGCAATGAATTCTCTTGTGTAATTGCAACACCCTGTACACATATATATCAACAATGTCACCACAATTGAATGTAATATAAACCAAGCAATTCTGCTTACAGATATGTCAGCAATCCAAGTCTGCCTGTAAAGTTATTTTGTTATCCTTGTTATTTAATGTTCATGTCTCTGCTATGTCCGTCATTTCCTTAGATTAGGTCTGTTTTATTAAAGCCCACGGGCCTTGTACATTCATTATGTATTGGTTAGGCCTGTTAGGTAAAACCCATGGACCTTACATGGCTAGGGTTAATTATTTTTATTCATAGGTGTCTTCTAGAGCGATTAAGATTAATCAATATCTTGGATAATTGTTTATAGCTATTCTAGCTTGAGAAGATTGTGCATCTCAGTCTGAGTTCATCATTAACATTATTGGCTTTTCTTCGAGTCACTCATGTTTGCGAATTTTTACCTCCATCAGAATATGGTCAAACATTCCTCATAAATATGCCCAATGAAAATAAGCTATCAAGCAAAATACTTTGGTAGTTTCCTGATTTAATGCAGAAAGAAGAACCTGAGACAAAGACCTGTTTTGCAAAATCCAGACCAGCTTCACGAAAGGCCTTCTGAACTTCCAATAAGCCATTTCTTGTTTCGGGTGTACCTCCACTCTAAAAGGCCAAAAGAAGGTATCAGATTTGCAGCAAATGCCTAGATCTGACCAAATTTAAAAAAAAAAAAAGTATTAACAAAGATGGTTCCCTCATACCTTTGAAACCACAATTACAAGTGTGGATTCCAGCTCACTACCAAGCTGTGCTATCTGATGATCTATCCCGGCTGGATCTGTATTGTCAATGAATCTTATCTGGAAAAATGTTACAACATAACATATTAGGACAGCACCATACACAGCACTATCTAATGGAATTCAACAAAACACATTTAAGGAAACTATAAGAGCCTGAAGTTCTTGGAGATAATGAAAAACTGGCACCAAGAATATCTCTATCATATAGCCACGATAGCCAGTTACATGGAAAAAAAAAAAAAAAGACTGACATTTACAAAAGACATATGAATGGAATGTAATTACAAAACTAAGACCGGTAACAAGCAGCAAAATTAAAACTTGATATGATTTATAAAATGAGAACTAAAAATGCAATAATCCCCCAGTGGAATTAAAGAAAGAATCCAGAAAGTTTAAAGTGCAATGGCTTTTTCTTTTTGTTAGTGAAACATAGTGGTCAAGAAGTAGCATAAGTTATGGAAAGTACTTTGAGAAAACACCAACATGCAACCGTAAGATTGAAAAAGGAGTTAGAAAGAATCAGGATTCATATATAAGTTTATAATATCGGAGCAAACGGAGTTAAATGGAAAGATGAAACTACCAATAGCAATGAAAAGAAAATTACACCAGATTTACAGATGGTGAAAATAAATTTACAAAATTCAGTGAAATCTTGGATATTATCCACCTTAAAAGAATACAAGCAAACTCTCTCTTTCTTGAAACTTGAGATCATAAATAAAATAAAGAGACAAAAGCTAGAGAATAAGAGCTTGGGAATGTCTTATTGAATAATTTTTGAACTGAAACCAAAGATGCGACCATAAACTGTACCATTTCAACCTCTCCTTTATAGTCTTCTCAAAATCTTCAAAGATTCTCTACATTCTAGCACAACCCATGAACAATTACTCCCCATATCACTTTCCCCTTTCTGCTATGTAACGTTCAATGTTTGACAAATAAGACAATTTGGCGATAAATTGAGCATACACCCTTATAATTAATAGCTAATATTCTACTTCATAAAACAATAGAAAAGGGAGTCATTTCTTAAAATTACATGTACATCTTATGAAGCATACCAAAATCAGGCATGTAATAAATGCTAAAAATTAGTATCGTGCAGTGTCTTAGATGCAAAATTTAAAGTAGATGATGACCAGATACTTTTGTTAAGTGTAAAACAATTAATGATATTATATCTTGAGTTTTATTTTTGGCTACTTCCCAAATCAATAGTAAAATCAAAGATTTGACAATATGCTTACCCTACCAAGGCGCATGGTGAACTATCATATTCCTATATCATTCATTTTAGTGTCGGATACAAGTATTTCCAACAGCTTAACGTAATGCGAAAAATTACAACAAATCTGAAAAACAATGAGCTGCCACGAAAATGTTTATAAGTCCTGCTCTATAATGATGATAAAATTAAAGATTTGTTTAGTTTCAAACACAATCTTAAACTAATCTAATAACAATATCATTGTACGAAGAAGATGGCAAAAGCTTTTTTGGAAACCATTTACTATTAATTTAGATTGCCCCTTAAGTTGGCCCTAACTGTGTTTGTAAGCCCAAGCAAATTCATAACAACACAACTAATTCAGAATGCGGTTAATCAAAGAAATGCTTTGCAACATATGTTGCCAACACGAGGATCTAGTTGAACCCAAATTCAAGATGAATCATGAATGTCAGAATTCTTATATAGATCTTAGTGTCATAGGCAAGGGGATGTCAGCAAGGTTAGTAGGGATTAAACCATGAAATTCAAGGACAAACAAGCTTGGCATGAAAATAGTCGTTAGTCCAATAATATTTAGATTTTCTTTAAGTTAAAGTTTCCAAATGCAACATAGGTCAATATAGCAGTACTTATTCTAAAAGCATACAAGAGTTCTACACAATCACTTACAATGCTTAAAGAACATCAGAATATGAATCCATTGTGAGAAGAAAGAAAAAAAATATTATGAATCTATGTAAGTTAGACAAGAGGACTACAGATCTGTGAAGACGGAACAATGAACACCACAAAAGACATGCTATTACAATAAAGATTTTCCCAGGTACCTTAAGAGGGGGGTTATCAGGAGCCAAAGCCTCTGCAACAAATTGCGGCCCGAGGGCTGAACCACCAATTCCGATAGAAAGGATTTGTGTAAATCTGTCGTTCTTAGGAGGCCTAATCTGCAGTATAAATGCTTCCAATCTCAGAGACAACAAGTATGCTAAAAATATGCAGATAAAAGAAAATTATAGCAAAACTTTAACCCCGCCTTAATACAAAACCAGGTTTTATAATAAAAAAAAACACCTCTATTAATATTCTTTTATTAACACCAAACCCTCATAATCCTATTGTTTAGAATTTCCATCAACAGGGCGATGAAACTAACACTGAAATTTAGGCTGTTGCCATTTTTTTCAAGAATTGTATAGCATTCTCTTACTCAGCTATGGGCCTATGGCATGCGGCTACAGATCATCTAACCATTGCTAATTCATCAATGACGCATTAAAACATGTATAAGATACAGTTTTTTAATCGATGTATCTTCATGCATTAAGTAGGAACCAACGTGTAGTGCATAAGAAAACATAAAAAAACTGACCTTACCACTGATGACAAGCTCAGCAAATTCGCAGATTCGTTCCAATGTAGTCTCAATCTGTTGAGTCAAGATAGCTTTGGGAGCAAGCTTGGGATTTCTCAACCAATAATGCCCCACCATTCTACCCTCATCCGGGTTCGCAATTGCTCCCTTCTCCAACTCCTCCATGTGTTTAAACGCCTTCTGCAATCGGGGCTCCATATCCCGAAAGAAATCGTCAGTGAATCCGACCCGGCTGACATCCAGGTATAGCCCCAGCTCCTTGTGCTGGTACAGCCAATCAACGTACCTTTTCCATAGTGCACGTGGATCATTCTCCAGGGCGGCGGCTGACTTGGGAGCCAAGACGACGTCGTTGGTGGAATTGGAGAGGGTAGTGGGTGGCACCTCACGGGCGACCCGGTGGAGGCGGAGATGGTTGGTTCCGGCGGTGCGAGGTGGGAACTGGGAGGAAGAGTGAGAGTTGGTGGCCTTGAAAGAGAGGGCGCCTGCTGTAATTGAGGAGGCCATGGATTGAGACAGAGCGGTTTGTGGGGTGAAAGAAAGAGGGAAAATATTTGGGTTCAGATGGATGGGAACATTAGAGATTGAGATTCGCCATTGGCAGGTTTTGTTTGTCTTCTCTGCAGAAAGAGAGAGAGAGAGAGAGGTGTTCCTGTTTGAGCTTCGATATTTTCAAGAGGCCCCAGATGAGTCAGTGTGGTAACACTTGTACAAATTGTTGGGCTATGTTTGTCTATGAAGTGGAGTTTTTTTATTTCTTTAACTTCAAAGAAAATAATTCGTCCATTTCACAACGCCTCTTTAAAAAATAAATGAATACTTTTGTTTCGGATTATCATTCTCATTTATCGTACTAAATTGATTAGAAAAATTATACTTTTTAACTAATTTTGTAATGTTGTGTCATCCTTTTGTCCCCACTCCCTTCAAGGCTCAACTTACAAGTGAGAAGGGATGTGCTGACCCCGAAAATGGAAGTTGAATACCATAGTGATCATCTCCTCTCCTATAGGACCCACTTGCTGGAAGTTCTCATCGGTTCTCTTTTTCCCGTTTTGCAAATGACGAATCGTGCTCCTATTGGCCACACTGCAACTCCTAGACATCACTTTATATCCTTACCAGACTCATTGCTTTGGTTTGGACCCGCTTCATCCTATTCCTGCTATGGATGGTCCCAAGTTGCCTCATCAAACTCCTCTTCTTTTTTGCATGGGTTCTTGCTCACCTCCTGCGGCATTTGCTTGCTCAACTCAAACAACAATCAAATCATCATCATTATCTGTTGCAATCTCTTGAATGATTATTTTCACCTGCTCAGGGTTAGTTTTATGAAAAGCTTTCACTATGGCCAGATTCTCGGGCCTCCATTTCGAATACATGGAAGTAAGGCAAGGCGTCGGTAACACAATGCATATCCCTCACCATTCTAAGAAACTCAATCTTTATAAGTATTCAATCCTTCGCCTAAAACTAGCTCCAAAAACTCCACATCCAACACATGCCTGTAATACAAACATAGTATGTATAGCTCTTTTTCTCCCACTGTCGCACTTTTTGAACAGGCGACACTATATTCCATAGGATTTTCTCCAAATATCTCATCACAAGATTTCTGTTGGGCTACACCGTCGTTTATCAACCGAAGCCCATGCTTGGCGATCCTACATATCTCTTATGGAATAGATGACTCTAGTTTCGTCTCGAGGACACCCAAAGTTCTTATTCATCTTGGGATTGTCTACTTCATATCGATTGTTTTGGAGTTGGAACTTGATTGAGGTAGGGAAATGGTTCTGCTTCTTTACAACCTCCAATGTATTAAAAATTTTGGTTGTCAGGCTCCTGTAAGTTGCTTGTCTCTTATCCAAGAAATTCTCCATTCCAACCTTCTGAAATATTCACCCACATTCACTCTTAATTTCCAAGTTCATCATGCACTCTTGTGTTTCAAACTTGTTGCATTTCACCTTAGGACACACATCAATCCTAAAATCAAATATGAGAATGATTAAACCTAAAAATAAGATCAAATAAAAATATAAAAGATAAAATAAATTAAAGCATAAAAAAATTTATAAAATTATAAAGAAAACACAACAATTGAAAAAAAATGATACCCAAAATGAGAATAATTGAACCTAGACATTAGATCAAATAAAAGTAAAGTATAAAAAATAAAACAAATTAAATTAAAGTAGATTAAAAATAATATGAAAGTAGAATATATAGAACATAAGAAAAAGAAGAAGCGCAAAAAAAAGTAAGAATTTGTTGGTCAATGAAATGGTTTATATAAAAATGATTTGAATAAATAAACGGAAAAGAAAAAAAGAGTAAAAATTTTATTGATTAATAAAATGATTTATATAAAAGGCAACGCTATTGTGACCCAAACCGAGGGTACTTGAAATTCAATATTTTTTTTCAGTAAAAGCACGGTTTTAACCCCACCTCTAAATTTAATAACTCATACCTTACGTAGAGCTAAAATTTGAGAAAAAGAATTTCAGAATTAATAGAAAAAGAGCTTTTGGTATTTTCTTTATTTTTTATTTTATTTTTATTTTTATTATTATTTTTTATCATTTTGGTTATGTTCAACTTCACGCAAAGACTCTCAAGCATATTAGATCATACGATTATTCAAGTCCCAGGATTTGAAGAATTATTCGGAAAGTGCAAGTTATGCACCACGATAATTGAGGTCTGAAAACTCAATTTCTTTTCTTTTTTTATTAGAATGTCAATTGAATTGAATGGGAATCAACGCCATTCAATGAAATGAAAATTGATTAAAGGTTAAATTGATTTTTGGTTCACAGATTTGATTATTTTGTTATTTATTGGAATAAGATGAAACCGAATGCACAAGAGTAGACTTCATTTGGCACAGATTGAAATTAGAATAAAATTATGAGTTCGGCAATACACCTGAACACCGATACATTTGGAAGATCTTAACCGTTAGATTATATTTTAATTCGATATATACCATTAAATAAAGTAAAATAATTAATTAAAAAAACTACCACTCTCTCTATTTTTAACCCAGTATCTGCAGGTGCACAAGTGCACTGGGTGCTAGAACTGTCAATTTGAGTTGAACCCAATGAACAAATCCGCCCCGCCCACTGAAACTTGCAAGTAAAAATGGTCGCCCCACAGTAACCCGCCCCAAAAAATTCCCTCCTCATACAAACCCATTGACAAGTGGGTTGTGAGTTAATCCGCCCCAACCCACTAACCCACCATCAACTCACAATTTTCAATTCACCTCTTACCCCACTTGCCCACTTACCACCCCCACCCCACCCCACCCCACCCTACTCTCACCATCCCCACCTATCGATATCGATACCAAAATTTTGATATTTTGAAAATTCGATAAATCAATATTTCGATAAATTAAATTCGATATCGTACTGAATTTATATCGATATTGATATTGATTTTTTGATAAATATTTAATAATATCGATATTTTGGCATATAGTTTCATATCAAAAAATTGACATATCGAAAAAAATATCGATTTATCGAACTATACCGAAATTAATTTTAATTAAAATAATAAAATTGATATTAATATTTCAAAATAATTTGAACATGTATTCCAAAATAATGTACTTGCATATAGTTTTATATTTTTTTTAAAAAAAATAAATAAATTTTTCGATATTTTTTATACAGTAGACACCTATATGAATCGAGTTTATATAATGAATTGTGTGAACTAATAGTTCATTTTCTATCATCATTAAAATCATAGGAGACATTTGGAAAAATCGAAAAATCAAATAATATCGAAAAATTGAAAAATATCGAAAATTAAAAAATCGAAATATTGTCCACACCAAACTAGTGGACACACAAAAAGATATTTACCCTAATTTAATGTTTATTATTAGAGTTTAAAATGTTTTTTAAAGGTACAAAAGTAAATGTGAAACGTCATAAAAATTTTATTAAAAAATTGAAAAAAATCTTTTTTTAAAAAATTAAAAAAAAGAGAAAGAAAGTGGGCCAACCCGCAACTAACCTACCCCACGAGGGCCCGCCCCACCAATGACCCTCTTCATAAGTGGCCCACCCGCCGCACTTGAGCCCATTTAAGAGTGGGTTGTGGGTTAAACCGTCCTACCAACTCATTCTGACAGCTCTACCGGGTGCACCGCAGAATTACCCTAAAAGTATATTAATATACCTTTTGATCCATTTTCTGAACCTCTTCTTCTCTTCGATGAGTAAAATCAATTTTGCAACTTTCAAGAATCCATGGCACACCGGGTAGGGTTAGAATAGTATTTTTCTGTATAATTTTTCTTTAATACGGGTGTCCTTAGTGATGTTTCGGGTGTAATAGCGTCCGCCGCCGTTATATGATGATTTGAATTAATGAACGAAAAAAAAAAGTTATCACTTTCGCTATAAAATAGTTATCACTTTCCCTATAAATATTATCACTTTCGCTATAAAATGTTATCACTTTTTCTTTATGCTATAAATAAATTGTTCGTGAAATAGTATTATCACTTTTCATTAATTTATTATCACTTTTCTTTATAAAAGTACTTTCTGATCGTCTCACGTAAGCCCTTACGTGAGACGGTCTCATACAAGTATTTGTCATTTATATATTGATTTGATATTAGTATTTTGATTGATATTCGAAATATATTTTTCATATTTATCAAATTTATATTATTAATTAAAAATTAAATAAAAAATATTATTGACATAAATAAGATCCATGATTGAGATCAAAAGTACTAAATGACAGTCAAGATTAAATTGAATGGTTACTAAATTTAGTAAAATTGAAAGATGGTGAAAAATTGAAAAAAAATAAAAATAGAAATTCATATTTGTTTTTAATTCTGACAGAAAACCGTGTATGGCCTTGGTCACCGTATGTGGCATTGGTCTTTTTAAAACGTTTGGGAGAGGTTTCTGCAATTCCATTAAACGTTTGGAGAGACACAAAACATTTGGGGGAGGTTTCTGTAGTTCCATGTATTCGTTATATCGTTATATTGAAGGTGAAGGTTAAGGTTAAGTTAGGGCTGACACTCCTTTGGTAAGGGTTTGGTGGAGGCTGAGTTAAAATTCAATTTTAAAATTAAAATTGATGCATGTGTTTACTTTACATGTTCATTTTGGTGAATTTTACTTCATTACCCTTACATTAAATATATTAAATTAAGAAAAATATTAATCAAATTCAATGTTGCACTTTGCATCTAAAGAGATGACACCTCCGCTCAGATAATTTGCCTTTAATTTCAGATATTACAATTCACATTTCCATATTACCTAAGTGATTCTTACATCGCAACAAGGAATGTGATTAATGAGGTGTTTTGTTGATCAGATTCATCTACAAAATGTGTATACTCTCTTTAACTCAATTCTCGATACAATGCAGTAACATACACCAACTTTCCAACTTAACAAAATCAGATGATAACTCGATTAACAATCAAATTGCAGAATCATTATTTGCAGATTCCACACCGATTTCAACACTATCACTTAAAAACACTAATGAAATGGAAATAGAATTCAAGCTTTCATTTATCGCCATTTGAGTCCTCGTTATCACCTGAATTCTCTTTAAGAAGACGGATTAGCCCTTAATCTCCACCGGAAGGTCCTTCATATTCTCCGACCCCTCCAGAGGGACAAACACGAATGAATTGGGATTTGAATCAATGGGTTCATTGACGATTCTAAACTCTGGATGAGAGAAGGTGGATTTCTGGAGAGAAAAAGACTTTGTTGCCTGTTGGGGTTTCAAGAAGAGAGAGAAAGTGGGATTTGGGTGAGTGTGATTAGAAGGGTTGAAGGAGAAGTGAGCAGAAAGGATTAGGGAGAGTTAATGGGGGAGACAAAGAGGCTGGTGCTGGATTTAAGAGTGAGAGTCAGGGGAGGGGTGGCGGCGGCGGCAGATCCGACGGCTGCGGCCTAGAAGAGTTTGAGAGAGGGGAAAGTGGGAAAGTTTATGGAGAGAGAAGTCGGAGGGGTGTTTGGTGGTAGTGGAGAAGTGAGAGAGGAATGGGTAGTTGAAGATGGTTATAGAGGAAGAGTAGCGGAGGAGGGTGGTGGAGGTCGTGGGGGTTTTCTTGAGTTTGAGTGAAATTTTCATCGTCAGAATTGCAGTTAACTTCCCTTCTTCGTCCACCAATTCGATTTTGAGAGATTGCAGTGAAGAACCCTAGTTCCTCTCCTCCCATCGTATTCAATCTGAGAAGCTAAATTTTGGTCATTGTAATTGATGGCAAAATAATAATTTCTCACCTTAATCCCTGAGGGTTGTTCTTAGTCTCATTTTTGATAAAAATAATTTGGAGTAAGAGAACTCTATCGTTATTGTAAACATAGTGACCAAATGATAAAATTTATAGTATATCATCCCACGGGAAAAGTAAAATCAAAGTGTATCAGGATTTGCCTTTAATCATGCTTTGTAAAAATTATAGAATTTGAGTTTGGATTTTAGACTAACAATTATTCTAAACAATTAACTAGAAAAGTAACTAATAACTACAAGTATCAAACAACAAGGATGAGATGGAATGAATGTAGATAACTCTTAGAATACAAGGTTAACCACATTCATGATTAAGGAACTAGCTAGATATGCATGAGTTTCAATATTGAACTTCATTAATCATGGACGAAAAACAATCATAATTTTACCCCTAACCCCTATGGCCAAGGTGATTAGGTTCTCAACTCTCTTACGAGTCAAGTCTCTTAGGATTGTTCTTATCATCTATTCCCATTAAGGTACTAAGATTTTAAGTTAGTTCTTTTCACTTAATCTCTCAAGTGTTCCCTCATAAGCGTTCTAAGCATGAGGAGGGTATGGCTTACCTCCCCTCACACTAATATACAAGTTCATTCACCTATGATTCAATTAAATCTTAAGACAAGACATTGGAATGACCATCCTAATATATTGTACTTAGAAATTTAATCACACACTTAGAAAAATGAAACATGAATCATTCATTATAAAAGGAAATCCAAAATTAACTCAATTCAATATCTAAAATTCTACATATCTAGCATTCTCCTCAACCAATCATGTGGCTAGCCACACAAGAGGTCTAGCCACCAACAATCATCTTACAGACCTTACAAAATCTATAAAATGCCATGAGCAACTTCAAATCAAAGGAAATGCAAATGAAAGTAGAAGTTCTTCCCTTGCGATTGAGAGTTGATTTCCTTCCTTCATAAGATTTCCAACCAAATAAGCCTCAATTCTATCTAAGGATGGTGTGGATATATGGAGTGAATTATGGAATCAAAGTGGTAGAAATAGATGAATTTGGTGGATTTGAATGTTGGAGAGAGTGTGTGTGAAGGAATGGTGTGGAAATGTGTGTTTGATATTTGTAACTGCTCCAAATGGACTCTCTCTCTTAATTCACGCCAAAATTGGGTATTTTACCCCTTGGAATATTTTAGAAACTGTATGGAATCTTTTTTAATTTTAAAACCAGCTCGATTCGAGTTAGCAACTCGAGCACTCGCTTGTCAACTCGTGTTGCGATGATCTGAAACTTGTTTTTCCTCTTATCCTAGCTCGACTCGAGTTGCAAGTTGAGCAGCGACTTGACAACTCGAGTTAGCTCACTGTATGATTTTTGGACGCTGTTTTGCCTGCACGACTTGCTGCTCGACTCGGTCTCAATCCAGCTCGACTCGAGTTGGTCAACTCGAGCTCTCGTCTGTCAAGTCGTGTCGGCTCCCTCTGAAACTGGAATTTCATTGGCACTCAACTCGACTCGAGTTGCAAGTCGAGTTGGACCTTTCAACTTGTTGAGAGTGGAATTTCACGCATTTTATGTGCGCATTACATCGTTTTGCTTAGAAAAGTTATCGTTTTAGCATGGAATTGTGTACGTTTAAGTATTTACACGATTTTGAGGCTATTAAAGTGTTTTGTGAGTTTTGAATTTAGGAAACAGAGTAGAACATGGCAAGATCGGAAGAGGAGCGAAACAGGACCGGAACGGGCCAGCTCGAGAGCAGCTCGACGAGCTGCATGAGCCGAGCTGGCTGCCGAGCGGGGGTGAACGCTGCCGAGTGGGGTCCCACCTGGACCCCAGTGACGTGGCGGACCAGCTGGCAGGCCGCTCGACTGGGTCCAGGCCCAGCTCGAGCCGAGCTGGGTGCCGAGCAGCCCAGGTTCGAGCCCAGTCGGGGCCTGTTCGATGCAACAACATATATACCCTTAAATCATGATTCTAAAGCAATTTCGATCGTGAAAAAGCCCTGCAACAGTCCAAGAGAGAATTAAGGAGATCGATACACAAATTGGAGAGAACCCATCCATAATTCATCATCAATCCGCACCTCCAACACCACCATACATCCACTTCCAAGAGGGTTCCAAGTGCTAATTGAGGGAGAATCAAGCAATTGGAGAGACGGAGAAGGAGTGCGAGACTACGCTTACGCTAGGGTTTCATAATTCTTATCTTTCTCTTTCTTTTACTTTGATTTTTGGTATGAATTGCTTAGCCATAAGTGTTGCTTGTGACATCATGGGCTAATTTTATATACAGTTCTAGGGTTTGATGGATTGATTTAATTGGTTTGGGGATTTAGACAAAAGATTGGGATTTTATGCAGTTGATCTTTTGATCTTACTTATTTTATTAAGGCTTCCTAATCTGCTTCGTAACGTCTTCATAATATATTCATGACATCCTCTATAATGCTTGGATTATTGTGTTAGCTTGTGTGCATTCATGAATGGTATTGTCTATCTATTAGGGATTAGAGTAGCTCCGCTATAAGCACTTTAATTTCATGAACTGGTAAGTCAAATACTTGATTAATTTAGTGGAACAATGCAATTAGACAATCAAGTAAGAAGTGAATAGAACCTTGTAGTAATTTCAGAAAATATCTTGTTAGTCGAACTTGCCATCCAAAGGTATTGTTGTTCGCTGGATTAGTATCTAGGAATAAGGCTCTTTGCGCACCTTATGATTTAAACCAAATTAGACTGTTAGCTTTGAATCGAATCATATTCGGTGGGATAACAGAGATATGTGGTGTATTTTTAGTAAAACTGCATAAATAAACAATCGTAAGTTTAATAACCCAAATTAATTGGTCTCTACCTGATACCTTAGAACTGTTCGTCATCTCTTGATTAGAAACTTGCTTTTACTTTTATTTTTTTAATTCAATTATTTATAATTTCAGTAATTTAGATAATTAATTCACTACAATCATTGAAATTTGGTTTCTAAATTCTGATTAATTAGTAATTCATAGTGAAATAAATAATTAGATGTCTCAGTGGGATCGATAATTTAAGTTGGGTGCTTGCTGCTACAATTGATATCCTTACACTTGAGGATTATATTATAGTGTGTAGAATAAGCCTAACAAGTTTTTGGCGCCGTTGTGTCGCTGACAGTTTTAATTGTTTATTTATCTTTTATTACTTATTTAATTAGAATATTTTTATTGAGATTTAACTGAGTTTGACTTAAATTTTTCTTGAAGATTGCATGCTCACTAGGTCAAAGAAGGAACGCAAGATCTCAAATTTGATCATGAAGTTGAAGCGTCTGCAAGTAAAAGGAGAGGAGCAGTTAAGAATCTCAAAGCACCTTCCACAACTGCTAAGGTATCACTTTCGAAGAAGGAAATGGAGACAATGGATCCTAAAGCAGGTGTAGAGGAGGAGCAAGAGCAGATAAAAAACCAGGTTGACCCAGAAAACACTAAATCAGAATCAGATTCTTAGTCAGAGTCAGATTCCGAATCAGCAGTTATGGGAGATAGAACTAATGAGGATGACATCGTCATCCGAGAGACATTCAAGTCCACCAATCTGGGAGGATCAGGCGTAGTTGGAGCCATGCAAGCTAATGAAGCAAACGACATAAGGCCAGCCCTGATCAATATGGTGAATAGAAACCCCTTCGCTGGAGGAGTTTTTGATGAAACCTACAGTCATCTTAAACGTTTCAACAACTATATTGATACAGTGAAAGCTGCTGATGCTACTAATGATACATGGAAGATGAGGCTTTTTCAGTTTTCATTGGTTGATAAGGCAAGAGAATAGTATGATAAGCTGAAGGGAGATAGTTGCTCAAATTGGACTGAGTTGCAGCAGTTATTTGTGGATAAATTTATGTCACCAGCTAAGGTTCTTTTACTGAAATAGGAGATCAATCAGTTTAAGTAGAGAAGAGATGAGTCGTTTGGAGAGGCATGGGAACGATTTACTGATATGTTGAGGAGATGCCCACAACATGGATTCAAGAAGTCTGAGCTTATAAGTGTCTTCTATAATGGCCTTGACAACGAATTTAGGGTGTTGGTTGATGCTTCTGCTGGAGCAACAATCTTTGGCAAAACATCCAATGTTGTGGAGAAACTATTTGATGAAATCTCTATGAACTCTAGAGATTGGCCATCTGAGAGGGTCCGAGGGACATATGTACTTGGTAAAGTTGCTCAAGTTGAACAAAATTTTTCTGAAGCTGATAAGAATGATAAGAAGGGAAGACAGGTATTGATGAGGTGTTAGCAAGATACATGAAAAAGAATGATGTTGACATAAACAAGATCAATAACTGCATAGTTCTCATGGATTTAAATATGGCAAAGCAGAATGAAGAAGTTAACAAGCAATTGTAGAATTTGTCATACACCGTGGGACAGCTCTCCACTACAGTAAATCAGCAGCAAGTGCAGTTTCAGAAAGGGAAGTTTCCTTCGGATACAGAAATCAACCCAAAGGAGAATGCGAATGCGATTACTTTGAGGTTTGAAAAGCAGTATGAAGGTCCAGAACTGGTGCAGAATGATACAAAACTGATGCATAATGAAGTAGAATGGAAGCAGGACGAAATAGGAGAAGAACCGAGCCACTCGAACGCAGCTCGGCAACCCACTCGAGCCGAGCGGGCTTCTGAACTGGCCGATTTATAACCGAGCGGGGTGCAGACCAGTTCAGAGGGGTCCTGCGGTTTGAGCCGTGCCCCGCTCGGCCAGGTTTACCCACTGCTCAAGTCGAGTGAGCCGGTGAGCTGCCCTCCGAGTTTTCTAGCTCATCCGAATTCTGTACAGAGTCAGTCAGATCTGGAAATTGCTAATAAAAATGGCAGAAAGCTAAGAAACTGAGAGAAACAGAGGTGGAATTCAAGAAAGACAGTTTGGGATTACCAATCACAAAGGTACAATTTCCTTTTTCCCAGAAATTCATATCGAAGAGTTTGGATGAGAAGTTTAGGAAGTTTGTTAATGTCTTGAGGAACATCCAGATCAGTATTCCTTTTTCTGAGGCTTTGGATTCGATGCCTTATTATGCAAGATTCATCAAGGAACTCATCTCCAGAAAGAGGAGCTTGAACAGTGTAGAAATAGTGAACTTGACAAAAAACTGCAGCTCAGTAATTTAGAGGAAGTTGCCCGAAAAGTTGAAGGATCCTGGAAGTTTTATCATTCCTTGTGAGATTGGAAAAGGACCAGCGAGGAAAGCATTGTGTGATCTTGGAGCTAGTATAAATTTGATGCACTTCTCAGTATTCAAGAAGCTTGGTTTGGGGGAGTTGAAGCATACATCAGTGGCATTACAGTTAGCTGATCGATCATTGACATACCCCGAGGGACTTATTGAGGATGTGCTAGTGAAGGTATCAAATTTGGTATTTTTGGTGGATTTCCTAGTACTGGATATGGAGGATTAAAAGGATGGAACGCCTCTGATCTTGGGATATCCATTCCTTGCAACTGGGAGAGTTCTGATTGATGTGTTCAAAGGAGAGTTGAGGTTAAGAGTCAATGAAAAAGAAATTGTCTTCTCTTTGAACAAGGCGATGCAGTGGCCAGCAGAAGAGCAGCAGTGCAAGTTTCCGGAAGTAGTAGAGGAGATAGTAGAAGATGACTTACCTTTGATCCTATCTAAGGATCCTGTTGAAACATGCATCCGCGAATCTCTTACTTTGCCTACTACTAATGATGTTATACTTGATGAATTGTCTAATGATCTTGTTATTGATTTTCTTGAAACCTTAATTAATCTTGATGAGAGCAGGTACAAGCAAGAAGACTCAGCAGCGGAGGAAGTTCTTTGGACAAAGTAATATTTGCCTCTACGTGTTGAAGGAGACAACAGCAAGGAAGAGAACAAGATTGAGCTCAAGCCGCTTCCAGAACATCTCAAGTACGCTTATTTGGGGAAGAATGAAACTTTTCCGATAATTGTATCTTCTTCTCTATCTAAAAGTGAACTTGATAAACTGTTAGCTGTTTTGAGAAAGCATAAGACTGCAATAGAGTGGGCAATTGATGATTTGAAAGGAATTAATCCTGCTTTTTGCATGCATAAGATAAGACTTGAAGATGAAACTAAATGTTCTGTGCAGCAGCAGCGGAGGTTGAACCCTGCTGTGCAAGAGATTGTTAGGAAACAAGTGCTTACATGGTTAGATGCATGAATTATCTTTCCTATTAGTGATAGTACCTATGTAAGTCCTTTGCATGTGGTAGCTAAGAAGGGAGGAATGATTGTTATTAAATCTGATGATAGGGAAGTGCTTGCTACTAGGGTACCTATGGGTTGGCGTGTCTGTGTTGATTACAGAAAATTAAATGAGAACACCCGTAAGGATCATTTTCCTTTACCCTTTATGGATCAGATGTTGGATTAACTTGCAGGTTATGATTTTTATTGTTTCTTGGATGGGTACTCTGGTTACAATCAGATAATGATTGTACTGGGGGATCAGGAAAAGACTACATTCACCTGCCCTTATGACACTTTTGCCTTAAGAAAGTTGCCCTTTGGTTTATGTAATGCACCTGTGACTTTTCAAAGGTGTATGATGGCTATTTTTTATTGTCTGATCGAAAGAGTCATGGAAGTATTTATGGACGATTTCTCTATTTTTGGTTCTTCTTTTGACTCTTGTCTGTCTAACTTGTCTTTGGTCTTGGAGAGATATGAAGAGACTAACCTCGTCTTGAACTGGGAGAAATGCCATTTTATGGTGAGAGACGGGATAGTTTTGGGACATCATGTTTCTGCTGCAGGTTTACATGTTGATCGTGCCAAGGTAGTGGCGATTGAGAAGCTTCCACCGCGCACTAATGAAAGAGGAGTCCGGACATTCTTGGGGCACGCGGGATTTTATAGGAGATTCATTAAAGATTTCTCAAAATATTCAAAACTGCTATCCAGATTACTTGAAAAAGATGTGAAATTTGATTTTGATGAAACATGCTTGCATTCTTTTCAGGTTCTCAAAGAAGCATTAACAACTGCTCCAATTCTTGTTACTCCGGATTGGACTCATCCTTTTGTGTTGGAGTGCGATGCTAGTGAGACAGCTTTGGGAGTCGTATTGGGATATACTATGCAAGTAAGACATTCGATTCGGCTCAAAGAAATTACACAGTCACCGAGAAGGAATTCTTAGTGGTGGTGTATGCCTTTGATAAGTTTCGACCTTACTTGGTGGGCATGAAGACTGTGGTTTACACTGATCACTCGGCAATCAGATACTTGATGGATAAGAAGGATGCAAAGCCGAGAATAATCAGGTGGATTCTGTTGCTCCAGGAGTTTGACATGGAAATTCGAGATAAGAAAGGGAGTGAGAACGTCTTAACCGACCATCTGTCGCATCTAGAGATGAAGGAGCACTGTAGAACTGTTCGTCATCTCTTGATTAGAAACTTGCTTTTACTTTTATTATTTTTTAATTCAATTATTTATAATTTCAGTAATTTAGATAATTAATTCACTACAATCATTGAAATTTGGTTACTAAATTCTGATTAATTAGTAATTCATAGTGAAATAAATAATTAGCTATCTCAGTGGGATCGATAATTTAACTTGAGTGCTTGCTGCTACAATTGATGTCCTTACACTTGAAAATTATATTATAGTGCGTAGAATAAGCCTAACACAACTCAAGTTGAGCTATTAGATGCATTCTGAATTCACTCGGATCACAACTCGACTCGAGCTGCAGGTCGAGTTGGACCTTGCAACTCGAGTTGAGATGTTTACAGCCCGTTTCTTGCTCGTTTTCCGTTTCTGCTTCTTTTTCACCTGTTTTAAGACACATTTAAGCTTATTTCCACACTTTTATCAACTTGTACACATCTCTCCCAATTAACACAAAACTCCACCAAAAGTTACACAAATACGAACAAAACATTCGAAAATCTCAAATAAAGACACTAAAATATAGGTGAAAATGACGACGATCAAGGATTGAGAATTATCCCCTCAATTTTTGAGGATTGAGTTAGCCCTTCTTACACCTTCCTTCAAACCGGGCCAATAAAAGCTCGAAGGTTATCTCTCGGGCCAAACCTTCAAAGTACTCAGCTTTTAACTATGTTGAGTGGAGGATAACCCTCCTTAACCCTCAATATAAATGGAACATAAAAAAGATAATATCATTTTGGTCCTGTATGCAATTTTTTCTGGAAAAATTGACTAAAAATAAAAAAAATAAATAATTTCAAGATTAATAAAAAGTTAAGTGAATAATAAACCTTTGCTCAATATTAACCCTTAAAAAGAGAGAGAATATCATTTTCTTTGCTCAATATTAACCCTTAAAGAGAGAGATGATGTCAATTAGGTCTGTAAGGCAATTTTTTTTGAAAAAATGACCAAAAAAGAATTCAAGATTAAAATGAGATAATATTACAGGATTAAAATTATAAAAAATAAAAAACAAAGATTAAAATTAAAATGAGATAATACTAAAGGATTAAAATTATGAAAAATAAAAAAGTAAGTGATAGATCATATTTTCTCTTTAAAAAGATGTTTGACCGGAGTGCTCAGCATTACATTCCAGGGGTAAAGCGACGAGTTGAATCCCCACAACGCCAAATCTCATAGAATCCATAATCAATCATGAATTCAGATTCTAAGGGTAATCCATCCGATGAACCCCAAACCCACACTAAAGAATCGAGATCGGATGCCGGAACTGAATCCCAAACCCCCTCCAAAGATTTGAAATCGGAAGCTACCGATTACGCTCCCTATCCGAAACTCGAGCCAGACGACGTTGCTCCGGTCGCCAATACTTGGAGCTCTAATCCCGCCGCCGGTGGTTCCGCGGCCGCCACCACCATGCCCACCGACTCAAATCCCTACGTCTCTCCGCATCCCGTACCAGCGTCTTCTACCAAATGTATTCTATTTTTCTCGTTGTTATCAATTAACGGGAGTGATTTCTTTATATTACTTTTTTTTCTTGGTCTGATGAAAATTTTGGGTTTTGAGTGTTAGATAACATGGACAAGGTTAAGGATGTCTTGGGTAAATGGGGAAAGAGGGCTGCAGAGGCAACCAAAAAAGCTCAAGATTTGTCCGGAAACATGTGGCAGCACTGTAAGTCCTTCATCCCTCCTCTTCCTGTTTGTATTTGAATTTGTAAAATGGAGTTTTGAGCTTCATCTTATCATTGCCCTATGTTTAGTGTCAGATTTTGTCGGATGTTTGCACGAACATCAAATTGTTGGGAAAATTTTAAATCCAATCGATAAACACTTCCATAAATGATTATTATTGTTATTTTTGGGTAAAAGATACTCGAGAGTAAATCCTGACATGTCCATGCTTGTGTATAAGTTTTTTTATTTTGTAGTAGTAGTTCCCCCTATTAGTATATCAACCTAAATGTGTCATTCTTTTAGGAGTGCCATTAATTGCCCCCGACCTTGGTCATGTGCTTGTGGTCCTACGTAAGTATATAGTTAATGGCAAGGTAAATAAAATGATAAAGTATGTGCTTTCTTCTCTCGTGTTTAAAATTTGTGTTATGTGATGTGCATCTAGATCTATGTGTGTTTACCAGATACAAAGGCTACTTCCGATAGCATTCTAGATAAATCTTGAAGATTTTAATTATAATAAACAGTATTGGAAGAATGAAATTGATTCTCCAACTCCGCTCCAAGGTATTGTGCCCATCAAAGTCACATGTATTAGGTATAGGCCTATAGGGTTCTTGCCAACAACCTGTCTAGAAGAAATCTGAGATAATTCAGATTTCAACTAGTGCATTGTTATAAATACTTTTAGTTTAGACTTTGGACAATTGTATAAATGCACTGACCAATGTTGGAATAGTGTAGTATCTTTCAGGTGCACCAGTGGTAAACTCTTCTATGGTCTACCCTCGATACAACCGTACAAAACCAAGTTATGATTATCTATCCCAGAGTTTACCTGTTATAAGATCACATCCTGACCTGGTCTTAATTGGACCCATAGTTTTTAAGGTGTGTCAGAGGGGGCGCAAGCTGCTAGGACTTTATTTGAAGTGGCATTAGGGTTTCATAAATGAGGCAAATGAAAGAGATGCTCAATTTGATGAGGAAGAGGATGATGGGCATGATAACAATTAATAATCATGAATCATGATGATTTTCAATATTGATTAGTTTGCTAATAAATTGAAACTTGAGAACCTGGTGTCATATTTGTGATGAAGATTTGAACTTTGAAGTTGCTTATGAATGGATATTCTGTGATAAGTTATTATGTATTATTATGTTATGCTATATTGTTGTGTGATTTGTACCTTTTTCACAGTTAGATAAATGTGAGGTGAGTAGGATATACTTTTATATATAAGTTGCTTATGAATGGATATTCTTAATTTCCATGTCGGAGTAGTGATGCAAACTAAAGTGGGACGGAGTATGTTTTATGTTCTGTGTTATCATGCTATTTATATGATATTATAATCATTATGTGATGTTATATGTTTTTTACTTTATTTAAGTGGTTATGATGTAAGTAGATAACTTATGTATATATGCTGTAGAATTATATTAGGGCGGATGTAACAGATGCGCGTGTCTCCGGCGCGTCTTGGGGTCCTTGCTCCCCTCGCCTTTAACGAATATTCTATTTACTCCAGTTGTCAAAGAGCATGGGCATTTATATAAGTGTGTGTGTATATAAATATAATTCTTACTCAGCAGTTTTAATTAGCTACTACGTATTATGTATCCATGCAATATTTGCCTTACTGCCTTACAAGCATCTTTCTTGAAAAAAATGCTAGTTGTTGGATAAGGTAAGTATACCTTCAGCCACAGAGACAAGAGAACTTGAATTTTCAGATGTTTGTTGGCGTATAAATATCCTATGAGTTACTTCAGTGTTAGTCATAAATTACATTGTACATCTTACCTGTCTTGGTTTAAGCTGTTATAATATATTTCTCTCTCAAAAGATATTAGTTATCCTTGATAGACGAAGTGAGATATTTCATCAGTTTTCCCTTTCATGGTGTAATAATGATTGGATGTGCTTTTAGAGTTCGATTAAAGGGAAAGCACATTAGTATTCGTATTATTTAATAATTATAAGGTTATTGAATTATTTATGTTATTTGGACGTCTAGTAGAAGTTGGGAATAATCTTTGACATGTGGATGCTTTCTGATATTTTTTCACTTTATCAGTGAAAACAGGCCCAAGCCTAGCAGATGCTGCTGTTGGGAGAATAGCACAGGGTACCAGGGTTTTGGCAGAAGGTGGATATGAAAAAGTCTTTCAGAATACATTTGAAAATGCCCCAGAGGAAAAACTCCTCAAGTCTTATGGGTGCTACTTGTCTACTTCTGCGGGTCCTGTTGTGGGAGTCCTATATTTATCTACCGCAAAAGTAGCATTTTGCAGTGATGACCCTCTTTCATACAAAGTTGCTGAGGAAGTTCACTGGAGTTATTACAAGGTCCAACTTTAAATTTGCCTAATACTTGTTTTTCTGAACATTTCCAGTTTGATATTTGTCTTGAATTATTTCTCCTAACTTTTTGTTGTTTGCTACCTGATAGAGTGGAATTTCAGGAGTAATTGTATCTAGTTCCATTCCTGTGTTTGTAATCACATGACACAAATTGCCTAAATATCATACAACTTATACTGTAATCTGCACAAACAGCATTATGTGTACATTATGCCATTTAAAATTAATTTTAGATCTTTGATACAGTAATTGCAGTTTTTTCTTTTTTTCATACTGTTAAATTTGCTAAGAACTTCATTTGATTAGTAAAATTTAGTTTAAATGGTACAATTTCTTATTTATTTATTTTAAATGAAAAGGCTCAATTGAAATCATCTTAATATTTTTTTTCCTGAAATTCTTTTGGGAAGAAGCATCTTTACATATTTCTTTTTTTCTTTTTTTTATCAATGATTTGTTTGTCTTGTCTGCTTTTGACTGAGAATGGAAATGAAATATATCATAAAATGTATTATTAGGATTGGGGTTGCCTTTTCATTTGCGCCATAGGCCAAAAGTGGAAGCTGATCAATCATATCATGATAAGTTTATTTGGATATATATATTTTACTTGAATTTCAGATTTTTGAGTTGATTTCTTTGAACTACTCTGTAAATGAACATTACGTCACTTGCCTGATCTTTCTCTGTCCAGAGGTTTATACCCTTTTAAATGATTTTCGTAACACTGCTGTTATTTACTATTGCAGGTTGTTCTTCCACTACATCAGCTGAAGGCAGTTAATCCTTCAGCGAGCAAAACAAATCCAGCAGAAAAATATATCCAGATCATATCTGTTGACAATCATGAATTCTGGTTCATGGGATTCGTGAACTATGATAGTGCCGTGAAAAATCTGCAAGGTGCATTGCAGCCTCATCCCTTGTAACTATTATTCATATGAACTGCCCAAAAACATAATGTGCTATTTTTGAGTGTGTGGAAGGTATATACTTGAATGTTGTTGAAGATATGTTGTACGTTTGCAGTTTGGACCATCATTTCTTAATTTTTGTGTAAAAAAAAAAGAGTAAATAGCAAAATGTAATGCCGTGTGAATCAAGTTATGTTTAAGAATAGTTATATTTGGCAGATTGGTAATGTAAAGAGAGAGTATTTGGTTTCTTATTCTAATCATAAGTTACATCTCTTCTTAACACCTTTGAATAAACCTGATAGCTCTCTGATACATGGACGCATCTTGTAAATTGTCTGCTGTCACTAATTTGTTCATATCAAGTAACCTTTATGGTCCTCTTTTTATTGAAACTCACATTGTGGTCCTTTCTTCATTGGAAAAAACTTGTTCAAGACTTGGAATGGGTTCTGTGAGTCTCAAAGAATTTGGTAACATTTCTAGTTTAGGATGGAGTTCTGTGAGTCTCAAAGAAGTTGGTACATTTCCAACATTACTAGTGTAGGTTTGTATTATTGTATGTATGCCATATATTCTTCAAGATTTCGACAAACTAAAATAGTAATCCCTCCATCCGGGTGAAAGGTTAATGAACATTTGAGCTTATTTGTAGAGTTGTATCCTTAATTTGTTATATATTAGATTGTTTATGTGTATTATCTAGTAACAACAGATTTTATGCCTTATTTGAGAAGAATTTAAGAAATTATGGAAATGATTTGTCAAGAGTTTTTTAGATGATATGTACAATGAAAAGATGGTTGCTTATGGTGCAAAAAATCATTGAGATTGGAGTCCGGATATAAAAGTAATGCGTGGAATGTTACAGTATATTTGTTTTGGGGTTTATAAAGTAATGCGCACTTTTTAGTACATGCGTGGAATGTTACCGTGCACATTTTAGGCTATATTTGTTTTGGGTTTATAAAGTAATGCGCACTTTTTAGTACCCATATGTTTGTTTTGAGTTTTTGGTAGGATATATTTTAATTTTATGTTAAATCATTATAAGAGATGTGGTGATATTTGTAAAAAGAATAAAAATTTAATTGATGTAGAAATTTGGTTGTTGATTTTGAAAATCAAATTCCAGTTTTCAAAACCAAAACAAACATTAGGAAGTATATAATAATACTATATTCATTATGTTTCATAAAACCTTTTATAAATTTTCATTTATTTGTTCTACAAAACTCTAAATTTAGAAAATGTCAACTCAATTCAATAACATTAAAATACTACTCCCTCATCCATTTCATAAGTCTCCGTTTATTTTTTCATTTAAATTAAGAAATATTATTATTTTATATATATTGAATAGTCGTGCTAGTAATGAAAAGTGGGTCATATGTAAGGTCTTTTACTAAAAAGAAAAAATAAGTATTTTTGAAGTAGACACCCAAAATGATAAAATAGAAACATTTAAAGTGGATGAAGGAGTATTTAATTTTAAATTTATCACCTTCACCTACTACACTTAAAAGTTTATTTATAGTTTAAGCTAAAAATTTCAAATTGCTCTCAAATATTAATAAATTAAGTTTAAAACTACTCCCTCCGTCCCGTTTCAATGTTTACGTTTGCTTTTTGCACGTTGATTAAAAAGTATTATATTTTAATAGATAGTGGGTGAAAAAATATAATATTTAATGTGAAGTGGGTAGGTGTATCAGTGTTGGATGATATATTAATTATTTTAGGTGGGTCCCATATTCCTAAAAAGGAAAACGTAAACATTGAAATGAGACGCGCAAAATAGAAACGTAAACATTGAAACGGGACAGAGTTAGTATTTCTTTATCATCATGTAATCGTAAGCGTAGAGTAGAAAGGAGAGACTATTTAACAAAATTCTTGAAAATTGCAACCGTAGTACTTGCACATTTACCAAATTAAAAGTGCATTGAGAGAAAAACACATAAGTAGGATCTCTACCTATTAATCGAATTAATTAACTTGGAAACCAAACTAGCTGAGTCTAGTCATAAAAACAATTGGAGATGGACTGACCATATAAGAAAAAAAGAAAAAAAGAAAAAGAGTTGGGACTAATGTTGCATCCGAAAAAGAAAGATAAAAGTAGCTAGTAATGTACCCGCATCATATTCTATATGAATAGAGGCTATACTTTCACATTAATTTCTTGTATTTTAATTAAGAACTTACATGTAATTAATCCTTTATTTAACAACCCATCATACCACTTAAAAAATGCATGCACAAATGGCTGCTGCATTTTTCTCCAAGCTAAATATATACTCCCTCCGTTCCATTTCTTAAATTCTGTATCGAGGGTGAAGAGTGTAACTAGACAGAGGGATTCTTATATATATTGCTGCGTGTACATATAATCAAAAAATTTAAGACAATATTCCAGAAAGATGCAGCTATACTGCTTGTTTCTTATCATGGTCATTAGTCTTTCAATTTTCGAACAAGTGATTTCACACACCAAACGTGAAACTTATATTGTTCATGTAAGAAATCCAGAAAAATCAGAAAACATAGAAAGTTGGTACGACTCATTCTTGGTTGATACCAATGGAAGGTCTGTAATGGGGCACAGTACCGCCACGTCATCAGTGGTTTCTCTGCAGAGCTGTCTGCAGATGAAGTGAGAGAAATGGAGAAGATGGAGGGATTCTTACATGCAAGGCCACAGAAAGTGTACACATTACAGACAACTGAGAGTCCTAACTTCTTGGGTCTTTTTAAGGATGTTGGGTCCTGGCCCGCCTCGAACTACGGGAAGGGTGTGATCATCGGGGTCGTCGACAGTGGGATCGCCCTCGGTTATTCCTCTTTTCAGGACGAGGGGGTCCCACCGCCGCCGGCCGGTGGAGGGGGAAATGTGAGTTGAATGGTGGGAAGGGTTGCAACAACAAGGTGATTGGAGCAGGAGCTTTGTGTGGAGTGATGTGGGTGGGCAGGCTGCGGATGGAGATTAGCCACACGGCCAGTACGGCCGCGGGCAACTTTGTTCCGGGTGCCTGTGCCGTTCATTTAGCCATCCATAAAGTGTGCCAGTCAATACTTTGCTTCGAAAGCGACGTGTTGGCTGGCATGGATGCCGCGGTTGAGGATGGTGTTGATGTGCTTTCGATGTCTATTGGTGGAAGCTCTTTTCCTTACTATATAGATGGTTTGTCCATTGGAGCATTCTCTGCAATGAGAAATGGCATTCTTGTGAGCTGTGCAGCCAACAATAATGGTCCTAAGAGTTTCTCATTGGCTAATGATGCCCCATGGATCCTCACGGTGCCACCACTATTGATAGACAAATAGTTGCTAAAGTGTTGCTTGGAAATCAGGATGAGTTTGATGGGCAATCTGTTTACCAGCCAAGTAATTTTGTTACTACATTGTTGCCCCTGGTTTACGCGGGCGACCTGGGCAACACCACGCTGAAGCCGTGGTGCGGGCCCGGGTCGCTGGACAACGCGGACGTCAGGGGGAAGGTAGTTTTATGCATCAGGGGTGGCGGTTCCAGCCGTATTACCAAAGGCCAAACGGTCAAGGATGCGGGTGGCGCTGCTATGATTCTGATGAATGATATCCCTGACGCATATTCCACTCTAGCAGATGCTCACGTGCTCCTCGTGTCGCACGTGAGTTACGCTGCTGGAGAAAAGATTAGAAGCTACATAAAAAACTCAAACACCACAACACCCACAGCAACCATCTTATTCCAAGGTACAAAACTTGGAGACAAAACAGCTCCCATGCTGGCTTCATATTCCTCCAGGGGTCCTAGCCTGGAAAGTCCAGGGATCTTAAAACCCGACCCGGGTCAAGTATTCTTGCAGCCTGGCCCGGGACAGGACATGTCGGGTACTCATTCAACAACATATCAGGCACATCCATGGCATGCCCCCACCTGAGTGGCATAGCAGCCTTAGTAAAAGAGGTGCACCCTCACTGGTCTCCGGCCATGATCAAGTCCGCTCTCATGACTTCAGCTGACGACACTCCAATCCTAGACGAGAACTACGCGCCTTCAGGCGTCTTCGCCATTGGTGCAGGCCAAGTGAACCCCTCCAAAGCAATACACCCCGGCTTCGTCTACGATCTTTCCACAACAGACTACATTTCCTATCTGTGTCATATCTACACACAAGAACAGGTTCAACTCATAGCCAATCAAGAAAACATCAACTGCAATGTATCCATGCATGAAGCACAGTTGAACTATCCATCATTTGCCATCCAACTTGGCAACACCACCCAAGAGTACTCAAGGATTGTGACAAACGTTGGAGATGCCAAATCAAGATATCGTGTACAGACCGAGAATATTTGGGGTGTAAACATGGTGGTTCGCCCCGATGAACTCGTGTTTTCTGATGTCAACCAGAGGTTGGAATATAGAGTTTCTTTTAGTAGACAAGAGGTTGCTAGTGCCACAAATGGATCATATGTTCAAGGCTCTATCGCTTGGGTGTCTTCACAATACACTGTCAGAATTCCAGTCTCTGTGCACTTAGTCTTAACAGATGAGCAACCCCTTTTCTGAATCCATGTCCATATCAATGAAAATTGATCTGGACTTTCTTGGCAACACGTAGGAGAGATCAAGTTAACTAAACCAGAATGAAAAACATAAAGCAAGGGTTTAGATTCTCTCTTTCATTCGTGCCACTCATCCAACTATGTAAAACAAGATTCATTTGTAATAAAGACAAGAAAGAAATAAAAAGGGATCCCATAAATACTTGCTGATAATGTTATTTAAGAAAAGTCTCATTTTGATCAACTTTGTTGAGGACATTGTAGAATTTTTAGATAATAAAATAAATATAGAATAATGGTATGTTTGTGAAAACTCAATGACAAAATTGATATTAAAATAACTTATTGCATAAAGTAATGTTTTTTTTAGGTACGAAAAGTTTTGTGGGACAAACAAATAATAAAAGAGTGAAAGGTTGACAGGAGGAGTAATCCACAATTTAAAGTACTCCAGTTAACATGATATTTAAAGCTTGTATGATATAGTAAGATAATTTTATAAGCCTCGCGTAATAAATTTCATGACATGGATAATAAATAGGATATAAAAGAAAATTTTATTTCACTGTATAAAATTTTTGTCAATTTAACTGTACATCAAAATTAAAGTTTCCAGTCCACTAAGCACGAATTTAGAATTTTGCGCCAAGGAAGGCAAAATCTTGCAAATAAAAGGGAGAAGAATGACTACAAATTAAGAACTGGGAAACTCTTATAAATTAAAAATCAGTTCCTAAGTTGAGAGTTGAAAATAAAAAAAAAATTAAAAAAAAAAGGGTGGTGAATGTTGTTGTCCAAAGAAGCAGTAATAATATGATCATCTAGAGAATGTCCTAGCAGTAGACTTGGAAGGAGGTTTATCTGGATTTGGGAAGCTTTCGGACATGCCTCGTTCGAGGTTCTGAGAGCCTTCTGCTTTCCTTGATGTTTTCTCAGCATGTTGTCCGGAGCGCTCCCGTTGTTCGTGTTCTCGGCTTTTTCCTTTGGGATCGTGATGACGCTCGGACAAGTCAGCTTGATCCGGGTTCTGAGATGACGAGGAATTCTGACCACCATCTTTGTCCAAGTATTGGAGCTCACTTGCGATTTGTGTACGTCGTTCCTTTAAGAAAAGTCTGTTTGTCAGCTTTGACAGAGCAGAAGTGGTAGAATTAGTGCCCTATCACACAAACATAAATATCTTTTCAGCCAACAAACAACCATTCTCTTTCTCATTCTGTTTAATGCTGTAACAATGACAACTTTCATTTGTCTCTCTCACTACACACACACATAATGTAGCATAATGAAAGTTGCACATGCAAGACATTCTGGCATTTGGTGTTCAATCACACAAGAATTAGAAACATATTATATATAGCCATATGGGAGAAGTGGATCAAATAAAGAATCAGAATTGAACATGTGGTACTATTTCACTATGTTCATAATCCAGAAAGCGAGTGATATGCCCAGATAGGTTCATATCACAAGATAAGAGAACATCAAAATCAAAACGTTTAAATGACAAAATTAATACCACATATGTGGCATTCTTATGCTTTGTTTTTGTAAAATTGTACTTCCTTATTACTTTATAAAAGAAGAATGTCCCAGGAAGCTTGATATTGATTGAGAATCTGAGAGCTAAGTATATTTGGATTCATAACATCATTGTTCTACATTAGATTTTGATGTTCATTATGGATCAGGAATTGAATAAATTTTTTTAGACATTTCACATTCAAAATTTCAAACTCTTCAACTCAAACTCAAAATATAATTACATTTGGATCTTGGACTAAATATGAGTAAGAAAAAGATTTAAGAACATGTGCTGGTGTTTAAGGAAAGAGGAACAACGTATAAGGCACATATTGCAAATGGCTCTTCAATTTTACGTCTTTTTGAAAGATTTATGTGAAATAAATGCGGCTTTGTTTTTGTATTCACTTTATTTATCATGATGCCAAATCAAATAAGAAACGTCCAAGTCTTTTTACATTAGAAATAACATGGATAGAAAATTGATATTAGTTGATTTTCTTACTGCTGATTCTTTTGCATCATTTAATCCTAGACAAAAGCAGAGGCAATAGACGAAGCAAACATATTTCAAACATTGTTATGAATATATACAAAAAATAAAACTACTACTAAGATTATAAGAAAAATCCTACCTCAGTCCTTGAGCTAGACTTCCTTGATAAGGAGCCATGCCGAATAGAGCGCGTTTCATTAGGTTCCTAGACAAAGAGCAGATGGGATAGACGAAGCAAACATATATCAAGCATTAACACTAATGTTATAACTATATTCAAAAGATAAAACTAGCACGAAGAGAATGAGGAAAATCCTACCTCAGTCCTTGAGCTAGACTTTCGAGACAAGGAGGCGTGCCTCATAGATCCCATCTCAGGTCCCTTGGCCAAACCTCCAGCAGTTTTTGGATTTTGAACAGCATCTCCTTGATGGTTCAAAGACATTTGTATGTTCGAAGAAGATGGTGACTCCCGTTTCTTATCTCTTTCACTGTCTGACTTCTCCAAACTGGATTCATGCTGTTCACAGAAGGAAGAAGGTGCAAATTATGCTTGCCATGGGCATAATTATTGCACTTAGTATTCTAAATAATAAAAGCCCATGGTTGTAACTTAATCTAAGTTAATAGTTAGATGATAGCTTAAACAGCCACGTGTATTTATTTATCTATAAAGGATTAAAGATTGATAGATGTATAACAAGTTAAATTACTTTCAAATGCTGGACTTATTTTGAAAGTAGAAAATTTTGGTTAAATTTTGAAATATTATTCTTAACTAACATCATGTTGATATTTATAAGTAGTCCGTGCGTGCGGTAATTCCTTCTATTATGGATCCGATGACGAGATTCAGATGCTTAAATGAGTGAACAGTATTCATGAATGAGGAATTGAAAAAAAGTGTAAAGAATCCAAGCATTTTCATTTAAATTATTGAAAGTCTAATATAGAAATATTGGAATATAAATTTAATCATGTGACAAAAAACATAATCACTTTAACTTAGATTTCACTAAGTTGAGAATCATCAAATATCAGCACGTTAACTTTGAACACATTAGTGTAATACAACTATAACATTTTTTAGTAATTTATTATATAGCATGTATCAAGGAGAATGTCGCATAAGAAGTTATTCTGAAATTAATTACTCCCTCCGTCCTGGATTTTCTTGCACCAACACCGTAGATATGGAGTTTAAGAAAAATTACTTTTATTTACTAACTTTATTGGCTTTTGGGGTAATGTAGTCATTTTAGATAATAAATAAATAGTAAAGCATGTTATGTGTGTTAAGCCGAGAGTGGCACTTTTGAAATTTAAATGTACTTTGAGGATATTAGATTGATGTGATATTTTCGTTTTTAGGTGATGCAAGTTATCTTAGGACTGACGAAAATGGATAGTGTGAAGATAATTGTGGGACGGAGGGAGTAATAATTCGGGAGTAAAAATTCCAGAGTCAGAAGTCAGAACTGAACTTTGGACACAATTATATGTCCCAAGAGTCATTGCAAATAAACTATACCCAATCAAATTAGCAATAAGGATCAAAATTTCTAGTAATGGGTTACCTAAAGTAATTGAGATTAAATGCCAACACGTAATGTCGTACTTATAGTACTGACATCAACAAGCACTAATAAGGACAAGACTGCTTGACTTTAATATATGAGATACTTCTTTGCAGCTTTAAGACAGACATTTTTTCAGACAAAACAAGTTATGACTATTGATTGGTGGCATGTCTATGCTCAAGATCATCACCATCTTCCAGAAATTATAGATTCAACTTCCATCGTGATATTATATTCTTTTGTAATTGAATAGATACCAAAAAGTTCGCTTATTGTCAAGAAAATAACTATCATAATTTTTATGATCACATAAAATTGAATTCAGTTCTTGAAGTCAAATAATGGAAACATGACCAGCCCAGCTGCTATTAGTAAAATGAAGAAAGTAAAAATCAATCAACCAACATCAATTCCATTTTTCACTGATAGGGGCATACCTTACATCTAGACGAATTCTCAGAAGTACTAGAGATAGTTGAGAGTCCACCATCCATTTTTCTCTCTTTCCTGCACAAATAAGCGAGGAAAAAAATAAATGGGCTCATATCTTGACAGTACTCACTATGTTCTCTGATAGATATATGATTAGAAGCATATCCCTATCCCGTATGATCCCTCTCAAACTAAGAAGTGGGTTGGTGTTCTTGTCCCAAAGAGAGAGGGAGAGAGATAGAGGGAGTTTTCCCCTCAAGTCTATTGAGAATGTCTTTGTGCTGTATATGTAAGGCCATCTTTAGAATGGCTTCAAAAGTGTCTACAGATAAATCCAGAACTGATTCCAAATCTTCATAAAAATCTAGACTGGGTTATGAATTCACCATATTATGAATTAACTTTGGGGAGCGCTTGGTAAGGGGTATTGGGGAAGGTAATGGAAATGAAATCGAAGTTCCTCAATCATTTCCATTGTTATAATAACGACCCCACACCCTTCAATGAACTTCATTCCCATTGGCATTATCCTCCTCAATGATCCCCATTATCATTCCCGTTCTAGAATTTGAACCAAGAAGCTTCTTACATTTAATCCCAAGCCCATGTGAATGAGACCCGATGAGAGACATGAACTAGGCATCTAGTAGTCTAACAAATTTATTTTAATATAGTTTCTTGAAGAGTTTAATTGTGAGCACTATTTACTCTCTTTTTTTATCAACAGATGTGATGAATTACAACCATTACGTCTGTGATTAAAAGAACTAGCTTCCACTTTAGGATGCTTGCAGATAACATGCGTTTGCTGAAGGGATCCACTTTCCATATTATCTGCAAGAGACAGACTTTTGGATGCACAAAATGACAACAAGTTGACTGGAAGAGTCATGCATAGAATAGGAAAAACACCACAAGAAGAATGGAGGGACATAATATATTCTTACGACTTATGTCGGCCAGCATTCTGGTTAAGCTGATTGTTTATTTCATGTCCAATCCTACAAGTTTGCTCGCGCTGTTTATCAAACTTAGACTCAAGATCATCAGCCTTCTTTTTCAGATTTGCGACATCTGCCTCTGTTTGAGCCATCTCCTCAAGCTCTACCCTCATCTGCAATCAACTCAATGTTGGCTATTGTAACATGATTTAAAATTTTAAAAGATCTCTAACAAAGGCACATTCTAACCTCCTCGTCAAGTGAGGAAACAGATAGAGGCAGTTGTGATATTCTGAGTGCAGTTTCAAGTGCCTTTCTTAATTCCATCTCCTTGTGTAACTGCCTCTGGAGTCTTTCTACCTACAGTGCGAAATTTAAAAGATTAAGCCAAGTACATGTGGATATACATGGGTAGGCCTCAGTATTAAAACATGTTATGTAAATAATATAGATTTAGGTATTGGATTTCTTTCCTAGATAAGTGACCCTGGTATTTGTAAAATAAATATGCACTTATTCTCTTATCATTACACATATAATATCTCCCATCTTTTTTAACATAGTTCCAGAAACATAGGTTCAATCTAAAGCTTGTTTTCTCTAGTTTTATTTTTCACTGATCCAGAAGATTTGATTTTTTTTTTCATGCAGAGAACATAACATATCGTTTCAAGTTTGTGCTGAATATTGTTGTTTTCTTGGACATATATACAGGTGGCAACCTTATTGATAGTTTTCTAGCTGATACTGAAGTTCACTGAGTGAATGAGAGCTCATGGTATATTTTTAATGTTTTGTGATCTCAGAAAAGAGATAAGTTTATCTTTGATGTGTGCAAGGATTTCTCTCATACTGAGCAATTACTGTATGAATTTCTAGCAAACATGAAGAATAGAAAGTGTTATTGCCTAATATCAGGATTAGAAACCACTGAGAGAACCGAGGCCATTATGAACGATTTAGCTGAGACTAAGTAGTTCCCACTTTAATGGAGCTAAATCTCAATTTCTGTCTAAACCTAAGCTTGAGGTTACTAATTGCAGGAAGTTTCCACAACCTGTATTATCCAACTTCCAGTGTCCAGAAATTGGCACCCTTGTCAATCAAAATAATGGTGGTGGTAATGGCCTCAGATTGCCACACATCAAGACTAAGGAGTAATCTGTATCATCTATTGCCATGAACATAAATTGTCAGAAATTCTTCAAAAAGGTTAAGGATCACAGTTATCTCACATGGTAACTAAAAGTGACTTTTCTCGACCATCTGTATCAATATCTGATCAAGCAACTTTATCAAATTTCTAGAGGCATTCTAAGAACTATAAATCTTTCCCTGTTCTTTTCAGAGTCAAGCAAAACTCATATACATATTATTTTCCTTTTTCTCCCAATGGGTAGTTAATTTTGGAGTCATCAATTACATGGTAGATACTTCAAATATTCTTTGTTCTAGCACTATCAATATTACACCCACACTAGTATAACCTCCGAGCTTCGTTTACTAAAATTCTCCTTAATTTTATTTATTGTTTATTTATTTATTTATTTTTCTCTGTTAGCAAAATCACTCGAGCTCTTAACTTCAGTATCTTATTCTTTCCTGATCATTGTCTTTCTGAAATTCAGGTCAAGATGATTATTGGTAATGGACGAGATTCAGGTGTGCCCTACATCTTGGATTTAAATATCTCTCGATCTACAGCCTATCCAAGCAAATTATTTCCTTTTGAAATCCACTGTCAATTAGAGCACCTATTACCATCTCTCTTGACGAAGTCATACCCTCTGTTTCATGGTAAAATCTAATTTAGATTGCAAGTCTTGTCATGCCAAAATTTTCATTTTCCATTAGTTCCTTCAATAGATAAGAGTACTTTATGACGTCTTATTCTTAGTACTTTAGGTATTTTCAATCTTGCTTCTGAAATTAGAACACAATTTGATATATCTGCTGTAAGTTTGAGAAATGATAATGTCAATGATTTTTTTTTTTTTGTGGGGGGGGGGGGGGGGGGGGGGGGGGGGGGGGAGGAGGGGGAACTTCATTTCACTAGTATGACTCAAAATGGATGCTTAATCAGCTTGTGTTGATACTCCATCCAGAAATGGAGCTAAATGGATAAAAAAATATCTTCTTGAAAAACACGGGGCTATTTCGTGTAAACTCATGTTCCTCTATGCTTTAGTGTTGATGATGTTTCTACTGCATGCTTCCTCACTTATTCCACTCCGCAACAGTTTTACAAAATAAGATTCCACATCAACTTACGTTTCCTATAATCCTATGTTCCCCCATTCACCTCATATATTTGGTTGTTCTAGTTTGTTCGTCCACAAGTAACCAAATCTTTAAAATGTATATTTTAGGGTATTCTCACTTAAAAAGGGATATAGTTGGTTTTTATCATCCTTAAGCAGGTACCTAGGAACTTGCTGATTTAGAACATCATTATGGTTTGATAATCCCGCTTCATTTGATATCCTCACAAGTAAATGATGATTTGTTAATATTATGTTCTAAGTTCAGAGTCTAGTTCAATATCAGCACCTACGTCAAACAGAAACAACAAATGAGTTTACTCCAGAAAATCTCATTCTACACCAGATTGTAAACAAATTTTCATCCATTAGAAAGGATGACAATATATGCAAATAGGTTTGTCTCAGAGAGAGAGAGAGAGAGAGAGAGAGACGGGAAAAGGAAAAACACAGTGTATACAATTCTTCATTAAGCTCTTACATCTTTTTGAAGAGCCAGACGACGTTCATGCAATTCACGCTTCCGTATCTCTAAACTATCTAGCAGAGCTGAATTCGCCATAGTCTATAATGGGAAAAAAGTCCTGAGTTCAATAGTTCAGAAAAGAAGAAGCAAAAGTCTCGTGATGTGAATAGTTAAAGTTTTACCTCATTTGAGATTCTTCCCTCGATTTCTGTTTTGTAAGATTCAAGCTTTTGGATTGCAGCCCTTGTAATAGGCCAAGATAAAAGATATAAAACAAGTTTAAGTCAGAAAATGAAGAAGAGCTTTGGTGTGCATATCACTGTGTGTTCATAATTGTGGAGGTACACTTGTCAAAGACAATATAAGTTTTGATACATCACTTACTCATCGTCAACAGGAAGATCAATGCATTCCATGGAGAGTTTCTTCTTTCCCTGGACACCAAAACGTCAGGTGACATTACAACTCAAGTAATTAAAGGAAAAGAGTCAGCATCAAAAAGTACTTAATCCTCCAAAGTAATAAGCCTACATAGTGGATAATTGGGATTAAAATTTATAGCTAAAAAAATAATACTCCTATTAGACAATAAACCAATAAAATAATATACTCACAGAAGCACGACCCCAGACAGTGGGTCGCCGCATACTGCGTGAAGCTCCATGCAGCAATTCAGAGGATGCTTGTAGCACTGATGTATCATCCCCTAATGATTCAGTGTAATCTGCTTGGATATTTGAGTCGGCCTTGGTACCTTCTACACTATCACGTTGACGTGATGAAGCATGAAGTGGGCCTGATGACAAATTTTGGCTGGGTTCAAGAACACCGTCTACTTGAGGAGAGGCTGAACCTGAACTGTGACTTCCAGAGACCTGCTTATCTAAAGTTTATTAATGGTTTTGGGAAGCAAAGTCACAGCGAATATGATCATATCTTGATAGAAAATTTTAAAAATAAAATAAACCAAGAAACGTATCAAATGAACTTAAAGCCTCCTGAATACTGCCTCTACAAAGAACATTGCAGCTTACACTAGAGTTGGGCAAAGCACATAAAGTTTGAGATACTGAAAATTATGTACAATGCATGATGAAAGAGGTGGTGCGAAATTTAAAAAAAAATAACAAAAACAAAAACAAAAAAAATTAATTGAGACTGCTAAGATAAAGGATGATATGTGAAACTAAAATATTAGAATAAGTTTTCATCATATACCAAGAAATACCATAAAATGCACTTTTGATAATTAAATGCACAATGAGAAAGAAATGTCAAGGACTTACAAATGTCAAAAGTGATAATACAGAATCACAAGAAAGACAGTCTCAAAAAAGAAGTTGATCTATTTTTCAGAAATTTTGGGAGTTGCTACAATCAGTGAACCAGCATTTAAATATTAATGTCATCGAGAAAAAGTTGTTAAACACTCTGAAGGTTTTTAAGTGGCAAGTGTGTAGACATCTATAGTGTGTTAATTATCACATAACAGGCAAGTTAAATAAATAGAAACCTTTTCAATTGATTTGCTTTCACCAGGCTCAGTCTCACTACTAGCTTGACTTGAGTCATTTTCAAAATATTCATCTTCTTCATATTCAGAGCCTTCAGTCATGTCATCTTCATCAAAGCTTTCATCATCAGTGATTTCCTCGCTCTCACTTCCACTTTCTTCTGAGTCAGTGTAGGGTTCATGTGTCTCTGCTAAATCCTGGAAATAAATGTATAAAGTTGATAACATACAGGCCCACAAAATCAGATAGAAAAGATAAGTACTAATGGCACATCATCAAGGTCTAGATATGATTGGGAAAAAGAAACTTCGTTATAACTTTTACTGTTCAAGAGTAAAATATAGTGGATAAATTTAATAGTAACAACACAAATTAATTTGGGTATTTCTTGAAGTATAATTTAGGAATAGGTTATAACTAATATACATCTATATTGAAGAGGGTGGACTAATTGTATTTTACTTATTACATAGATTTTTGGTATCTAGAACAAAAAACATATTTCAATTTTATTTGTAGTTTTAAATGAAAGGTTTCACGAAAATCTCACTTTCATGCTCTAAAAGAAAGTTCAGAATCATAAAGAAAACCATCTATCTAAATGCACATATGGAAACTCAGACCATCCATATCGAAGCAACCGCAAAAATAAGTACACAGTAATGAGGAAAACAAAAGAATACCCCAAATATGCTATCATACTCCTCAAGCAAAGTAATAACAATGGCTTGAGCATGATTAGCTGCCGCAGCTGCCTGCAAAAGCTGAACAGAGCCATCACCTCCCACATCAAAATCATGGTCAAGATCACAATCACCAGCAAGAAGTGGGCGAAGAAGTAAGGGAGCCATGCAAGCTGCCACAGCTGATATGCTCATTCTGTTCACTGCTTTGTTGGAAGCCACCGTTTGCATCATCATGAGAATTCTGTTAAAAAGGAGTAAACAAAAAACATGATTAAGATTTAGAACATTATTGAAATATAAGGCTTAAAATAGAAATAAAACACTTTTCCAGTATTTTTCCATCAAATAGATGATTGAGGAAAGCAATCAAATGCTTTCATAGAGGCTGGTAAAATTATCTGCTACTTGAGGTATTACATTTCAAAAAAGACTTTCTTTTTTTTTTTTACCTTACAAATCATTAAATAAATAAAGCTTTCATGTTTGCATTCATCTAATCATTTTAAATGTTTCAAGTAACACGCCCAAAATCATACCTATCTAAAGCATACTTCATGATCCAAATAAAATAAAAGCAACTCTAGTGAAAAGGAACAAGCATGACAATATATAAGGTCAATTATAAACTCTTATATTTTGGAGAGAGACCAGATCTTATATATGCTTTGAATGATAACTCCATAATATCAATATCATTTGAGTAGCAAAAGAAAAGAAATACTCCCTCTGTCTCAGTAAAAGGTATACATTTGCTTTTTGTCCGTAGATCAAGGGATATGATATTTTAATATGTAGTGGGTAAGTTTTAGTTGTACTTTTACCTTTTTGGCCCCAACTTTAATTGAATTGATGGCAATTTGTGTGATATTGTAGAACTTTTAGGGGTATTAGTTTTTAACTTTTTTTTTGTGTGTGAGACCCTACTAACCAAAAAGGTAAACGTATACTTTATAGTGGAAAGAACTTAAATACAAAAACTTATATCTTGTAAATCCAGCGTAGAGTGTTTTCGACTGAAGAATTAGGTGATATCTACAAAAAAGCACTGAATAGTGTTAGGATTTATTATCCTTGTAGCAAGTTGGGCATGATCAACATCTACGCTTCAACTTGAGCCTTGAGGGAAAGTGTTAGAAATATATATGTACCTATGAGTTATAAATTGTGTACCACTTATTCTTTGTGAAATACAAGTAATCGTTCTTACACTATGTTTTCCACATTCAGTATTACACCTTCCAACTGGTCCAACTCTGGGCCCAAGGTGATAATGTTTGGCAAATAAGTGTAAAACAAATTAAAACAAATAGAAAAGCATCTTGACTCCTCTAAAAGCAAACGCAAAACTAGAATTCACAAAAGTTTGACATCCAATTAGACCTTATAAGAAGTGACTATCAAGATAAAACATTGCACAATATTTAAGCATGCTTGAGAATAAGCAATAAAGTTGATTGGAGGTAATATCCCGACTACCAAAATGTATACTTGACATTAAAAATCCAATTATGTAAATGTCATGCAATGACATAGAACTACCTCTGTAATAAGAGACGATTTGGCTCTGGAAATGTTTCACATATTGCTGACCGCATAGCATTTACTCTTACACTACGTTCCGCTCCTGATCATTGAGTAATTTAATCATATCAATAACTGAACATTCAAATGCCGATTCATCACATTTCTATACAATTTTTAGCTGAATGCCGACTTATAGCTTGAGTTCTAGTTTGTTAGGAGCTTGATATTTCAATTTGTCAATATGTTGCATTTCTAATGCAGATATCTAGATACATCTAAAAATTAATTTACCCGAATTGCATTCACTTTTCTGAAGTTGTGAATCTATCCATGGCGAATGGTCTCTGAGCAGATAAAGGCAGGAATCCTTTTTCTCATGGAATCTAAATTCGGACAATCACATATAACAAACACACTATACTTACTTTATCCAATTTTAGGCTATATTGGGCATATAAATTATTGAGTCTAAGTTGGATGTTACTCTATGCTGAAAGAAGTCTAGGATCTCTGACGTAATATAAATTGCTGACAGAGACTTATCTGGTGATAGGCTTCGTGTGCTTGGTACAATGTATTAGAATGGGATAATGAAAGGCAAGGGAAAGGAAAATGGAATAGGTAATGATTTCTTCCCATTTAGTGGAGAAATAGTTGATTAACCAATATAGTGAGGTTTCATTTCTTTCCCTCTACACCAAACACCCATCTTTGATTCATTTTTCATTCCTTTCCCAAAGTATCCGACCAAACACCTCCTTAATAATATTCATATGCCAAAAGCTGATTAATAATTCAAGAGTTTCATGCAATCATTTGAGTGAAATATTTTGTCAACAGATCTATTTTATCATGACGAGTCAGACATGCACATGTACAATTCAAGCATCTATGGACATAAAGGAGAAAGCAAATGTTGAAACAAAAACTTACGACAAGCTTCAAGGAGAGCCTTGCAGCAAGAAGCAGGAACTGGAGATGAAGGCAACTCCCGAAGAACATACTAGTTATAATCAAAAAAGAAAGAATTCAATTGATCTTTAGTATGACTATGAAATGTTTTATACATTGTATGGGAAGTACCTTTACACAGTCACCAATAACATGCGCATCCTCATCAGGCAAAAAGTCTGTTTTACCTGAATTTGATTAACAAAAAAGTATCATCAATATTTTGATAGATACTTTTAGGCAGATTGAATGTAGTATATATTGGGTTTTAGAATATTGATTTGAATGCATAATACAAGCATAGATGTGAAGATTTCTCTAAGAGGGTTTTTAAAGCACTGTGGAGAAGTAATTTTGTATGAGTATTAGGTTACCATACCCTATCCTTTATACTTTCAAGACATTAGCACCAAATATTAAAAAAGCTTAACTGATAAGACAAGGAAAGACTCTGAACATTGTGGTTTGCAAATTGCAAGACACAAACCTCAAATAGGTTACCAGCCATTACCCCAGATCTGTAGGAATTAAAGAAAATCCTCTCTTCCTATAAGTAAATCCATAGATGAAACATTATATGAAACCCATGCATCATGCAAACCAAGTACCAACCTTTCTCATATTCGTGTATTCTGTGTTTAACATCTTCAACATCAGCAGCTTGCCTCAAGATGCCTTCTGTTTTTACTCCTAGAAAATGACTTTCGCACATCAGCACCAACAAACTAAGGAGGAGGACAAATTTGTAAGCCTTGTATGAGTAACTATAACCAAGATATGAAAGAGTATAACACTCCATACGTGGAGGATAGACAAATTTTGAGCTTAATATTATACATAGTTTACAACTTAAATGTAGATAAGGTTGTAAAGAGAGAATTGACACTCACCTCTGAAGGAATGCATCTTCATTTTACCTTTGACCAAAATTTATGAGATACTTTTAAGTCTTTCAAAACAAACAAATGGTTACTATGGAAGAGTTCTCTCTCTATTCTTATGGAGTTGTACAAAAGACATGCATTTTTTGCACGCTATACTGGATGCACAAAACAAGGGGTATACTATTCGTAGAAGATCGGGGTGCCTTAATAAAGAATGATTAATGGGTTTCTGTGAAGTTCCCTATACATGGTAAGATTAAAAAAATATAAGGACATTCCGAATCATTTGCCTAGAGGGATAATTCTACAATTATCTTCAAAGCACAGAAAACTCATGCATCTTTGATTCTTATGTTTAGTATTGACATCAAAATTGATATCATCATCTTGCATCCATGTATAAAATGTCCATTGCATGCATCATGACTAGAGTTTTAGAGCAAATGAAGCAGCAAACAGGCAGAAATCGAATCCCTTTCTTATAAAATCCGGAAGGATATTATGCAATGGAGTGAAAAGTACAATTAATTAAGACATCTCTTAGCTTCTAGCACTGGAAAAGAGGCTTCAAGTCAGAGAGGTTCTAGATTTATTTTTCTATGCTTTCGCCTACATAAATGATGCTGTCATAATCCAACAAAGAGATATTCTCCGATTTTGAAATTGTAGCATGCATTCTTATGAGGAAAAATAAGGAATTTCTAAACAACCTACAATAACATAAGGGTAAACTTGATCACAATTGAGATTATGAAAATCACTTTTCTTCAATAGTTGAAACTCAGATTTTGCTTAAAATTAGTGGTTTTCACAGTTGCAAATGGATTTGCAAATAGAGATGTCAAACGGGCATGCCTTAACACATTAGTGACAACCCCAACAGGCTTCAGGCTAATCAAGCCTATTTAAAGGGCATTAAAAGAGTAACCTAACACTAGACTTAGCTGATTTCAGGCTAAATGGTTATGGGATCCTATAATAAAATTAAAAAAATTCTAAATTTAAATATAAACTTATAAAATTAGTACATAAATTTAAATGTTTAACTTAAGATATATATTTAATTTATAAATATAATAACAACTCAAAAATAAGTCATTAAATTTTTATATTAAAATCAATAATTTTAACACTCAAGTAGTGAAAATCCATAAATAAAAATCATATAACCTTCCAGTTAACCAAACTCACTGTACTCAATATTTGATCTATATATGACAAAAATAAAAAATTCTAATTCCATTTCATCAAAGATTTCTACAATATTAAGTTTTTATCTCTAGTAAAAGTTCATAAATTAAATATTAAATATGTTAAACAGGTTATCGGGGTGGCCATAACTGGCTTCAAGCAAAACGGTATGGGCTAATCTGTATATAAAACATTGGCCCTAAATATTTTTTTTTTCCGATTTAAACAGGCTAGCCTACAGCTCATTTAACATCTCTATTGCAAGTACAACTAATTATAGCAAAATATTCCATGGTTTCTGATAGAATCCCTACACGAGCCCTTGCGGTATGCAAGACATCATAAAATATGTTATAAAGACATGTTACTTTATTGATAGATTATGTACGATATATTATACTTTGAAACAAATTGAAAGTTATTAATTGATGACATCGAAAATTGCAGGCTAAACTGGATGTGTAAAAACAAATCATGTTTCTCTATCTGGACAGAATAAGTGCAATAAGAGAAGAGGCTCACCGTGGTCTTCAAGAAATCCAAGAGCCTTCTCTAAAAAGGAAGGAGTGCCATCTATGTCCTCTAGAGCAAGTAAAATTGGTCGGCCAAGTACCATGGACTTAGGTGTCTGTTTGTCTTTCGCTATAAAAAGTAAAGTTAAAAGAAAGAGAACATTAATAAATTTTGTAATTAAGATCAAAGAAATCAATGACTCAAGGCTACTTCAGTGCTACATTTTCCTCCTCCCCTTCTCCCAACCCAACAAATTATGAGACTGGGGCTTCATGGAGTTATTCTGACATGAACACATTATGGATATGGAGTTATTCTGACATGAACACATTATGGATATTGTATTAAGGAAATAGTATCATTCCTAATTTTTTATTTACAAATAAAACAATGATATGAATGTAAAAAAGGTTTAATTGGCATTATCTATTTCTTTTACAAAACTGGCAATAAAAAGGATCGTAAGCATGCATCGCATAGCGGCTGTTTTTAAGACCAAAGGAAGTTTATAGTAAACCTAGTCTTATTGCAATTGCACTTCTAATAAAGTGCCACTTTTAGTGAAGAAATGTTAAGAAAATCAATAAATAGTTGCACATTCAAGTTGAGGAACACATACATTGCTCTGATGAAACATCAGCCCCATTTAACTGATCATTCTTGAATAGACCATTTTGTCCCATGACAGTGGCAGCAGTAGGGGCATTTGCAAGGGCTTCCTCAAGTGCAGCCTTCCACTCAAATAAATCCTCCAGTGTTTCAGCCTGCATTAAAAGAGTCCATGCGCATAACAACAACAGAACAGACCTTAAATTCTAGGTGTATATTTTAGGGGTATGAGATTTGATTGTGGCACCAATGCAAAAACAGAAGGCTGAATTCTATCTTTCACTGTTTGTACAATGCTTAAGATAAATTAATAAAAATATATAAAGTGAAAAAAAAAGAGTAAATAGAATAAGAATGTGGTAGAGCAAATCAATTGCTGCCCATAAATATTCAACAATTAAGTTCTATGAATTTCCACTAGAGCACATTGTAAAATTGAGCATGAATATTGATTATTGAAGAAAGAATTAAAATTCAAACAGCAAGAGTATCCTGTTGAAAGTTTGAACTGACAAAGAAATCTAAATTGGACTTCACCTTGAGGGTGAATGCTCGTCCATCTCGACCATCACTGAAGAGCACAGTGATCAGTTTCTTGTCTTCTTTGACTACTACACTGGAAATGCATCAGAAAGTTAATATCCCTTGAAGTTAGTTATAGGGAAATGCTAAAACTGTAATGCTATCAGAAATGGGAAAAATGATTTTATTTAAATTAGTTAAAAAGCTACAAACCAACCTGCCTGAACTGTTAAGATCAATGCCTCCAAGGGTTAAGTTTACTTCGCCTGACTTTGGAGGGGCTGCATTCTGAGGACCGTACAAAGTTAAAAATGACAATTGAACAATTGATATACCAATAAACTGAATTTTAAGGTGTTATTTTAGCATTATAGAATTTCATTGTATAAAGCATATATCAAATACACCTAACGACAAGTGAAAATCCATATGAATAAGAAATTTCTGCCCAGTTAATTCATTACAATGTATTGAGACACAAACCACTGCAGCAGTGAATCACATGTAATGTATTTAAGAATGTGCTACAAGCCTAGAATGTGTGCTTCTGCACTTGACAAATCATGATTGACATAGTAAAACATAACTGACCAAAATATGAATTTAAACTCATGAAAATTCAGGAACATTCAAAGTCCAAAATTTTTTAACAAATATTTCAGAAAAAGGAACAATTTGAGAAGGGATATAATTTTTAGAAATTATTTACTAATAGATAGATTCTTATTGAAAATTTTCTAAAAATAGCAACTTACTGGATCACTTCTGTAAAATACCAACGATGTTTGAGTCAAAATAAACCACCTTTTCTTCCATGATGTCCATCCAATTCCTATACAGTAATTATAATGTGTCATGAAGAAATCAATTTCTCTACAGAAAAGAGAATCAAAGAGATCTTACATTGATATGGAAAACATATGACCTTGCTAAACTAAAAGAGAAATGAAAAGGAGGAGACTATTCAACACTTGGTCATGTAGTTGACAGACGTGTATTTTGTGAAAAAAAATGTTAAGCATTAAATTCATAATTTCCCCAACATTGCATGATAAAATTATACATGTCAGAGTCTGTTCCAACACTATAATAGGGCCAAAATATTCAACAAGGTATCCCAACATAAATTGCACAACCATTTGACTTGCATAATATTATGTGTTCTAGTTTCACCTCTGCTTTCATAAAGAATTTAATGAAGTATGATATGGAAAGATTGAAACCATTTGCCAGTACAGCTAAATGATCATAAGCAGCATAGTAAATAACCCATACTAAAAGCTTTACAAAGCTGTGACGAAGGTAAGCATAATAGAAAAGGGACTTTTCAGGTCATAATAGGCATCTGTCCATGCAATTTATTGAAAGTAACTATAAGGTCATGAATGCATATGCTCAATTGGGATCCCCTATTCCACTCTATGCTCCATCTCCATCTCCATCTCCACTTGGAATAGGAGATGGAGCATAGGGTGGAATAGGCAATCTCCACTTGCATATGTTTGTGCCTAAGATCTCAAATTCTAGCAGCCAAGTTTCACATAGAATTAGCAAATTAAAAACACCATATCAAAAAATGTGATATGGAGCAAGAAATGTGTTTACTGTTTACCATTTGATTTTTCAATTAAAGACGAAACCTATAGAAATGGCAAAAGATACCTTTTGATGACAAAAATAGTGGACCACTTTTAAATACCTGCAAAATGATGAAAATTAAAAAACCTGGATAAACAGTTCATTGCTATTAAAAAAAAATTAAATAGCATATAAGTAGGTAGACAATGCCAGTGCTCAACCACTTAATGGTGCTCGAAATCTTATTAGCAATACTATTAGGTCAACAAGGAAGGTTTATGTTGAGTAAATTAGCTTATATTTATACTCAATCTGGAATCACATATAACTAAATTTCATCAAATGATTCATGATTACAAGTTACATACAACTCCGACCATGAAAACTACTTTAATCTTGACAAGATAAATTGCCATCAGCCTCTTCAATGAGGACATAATAATAGTCAAACCAAGAGTGTTTGCAGATAAAAATCTTCCCCTCTAGTCTTCCCTTCACCCATATCTTGTGCTCCTAAGAAGAACCTTAGTCGCTCTCTGAATAGTATCCATTTGACCCATCTTAATCATTGATCACATCTCATGCACTTTAATCTCCAACTTTTCACCAAATTGTACAATGTCCAACGTATGAAACTCTATTCTTTCTTATACTAATTTATTCAGAAACTTGATCTCCTAAGCACATCTGAGTCAGACATGATTGAAACTATTTTTAGGCCTTCATACTCTACACAGCCATTCCTCAACATCAGCATATGCCTTTTGCTATTCCCCCCAAAAATATATGTGTTTGTGACGTCATGTTTCAAATGCAATCATAATTCAAACATCAAAATTGGCTTTGTCTTCATTACTGCTTTATTTGCAGCACAAATATACGCCCAATTAGACGAAAATAACAATTCGAACGCAGAGTACCTTACTCCCGCCATGGAATTTGGGGCTTGAGGATGCAGGTGTTGGTGGAGGTTCAGTTTTGACACCACCACCTTCCACCTGAATGACCGCGCACTAGATTAGCATACAAGAAAAAGGAAAAAAGATTACAGCATGAGTCTCTGAGATCGCAATCAACATCATGCAATTTGGGGCACGTACCTGGGCAGGTTCTGCCACTGCTGGTGGTGCTGTTGCATTTGAATTAATCATTCTGCAATTATGAATGGATTACATAAAAGAAACCCATCAAAGGAAACCTGAAAATGCATGCATCATCGATCAGATTCCGATCCCTAAATAAGATCATCAATAAACTCAAATCTTATGCAGATAATATTAATGGCGTTCACAAACCTTCCCTTTTCTGTAAGTTATCGGTTGAAAGAGGAGAGCATATCAGAGAGATGGCAATTGTGAAGGATTCACCAATGTCGGAATACAAATCAAACGAATGCGTATGCATTCCTTCTCCTTTTTTTGGTATGGGTTATTCAGAGTGAGAGAGACAGAGAGTGCGCGCCTTTTGTATCTTTATGTGAGTTTATAAATAATCGAGCGAGTTTATGAATAATAATGGAGATGTAGCATTATGAGACACGTTCTCATGTTAAATTTTCATGTGAGATGGTAATTAAATGAGATTAGTATGTTTTTTTTTTATATAAGTAGGTTAATTTTTTAATAAAAATAATTTGATATTTTCATATAATAAATAAATTACTTACTAAAATTTATATGAGTGATAACAATGATAGTATTGTTATTAAAGGGTATTATAAAAAAAAATACTCTATTGTGAGACGAGTCGATCCCTTATTAAAGTATGTTTATTATTATATAGATAAAGTATGTTTATTCGTAGTTAAAATACGTTAATAATGAATCATATTATAACACCTTAAAATCATATTTTAATTCATTATTTATCATACTTTAAAAAACATACTTTAACAACTATTAAGCATACTTTATTATATATAATATGCATACTTTAACACGTTTCATAAAAGTAACGTCTCGTAAACGACTTTGTCATTATAAACGTTACTCAATTATGTGTTGTTTTTATTTATTTAAAATATAAATTTATTTATGGGACGAGTAAGTAAAAACCTTTCTTATGTTATACTCCATTAGTCCCATAATACGCTTCATATTTACTGTTCCACGTTGTTTAAGAAAAATTGCACTTTTTGACAAACTTTATTGACTTTAGAGGGTATTGTAGTATTTTTAGGTAATAAAAAAGTATAAAGTAATGGGATGTGTGTGAAAAAGAAGTGACAAATTTGAAATTAAAGTAACTTTTGAGGTTGTTGGATAAATAAATTATTTTTCCTTTTTTGGGATGTGAAGGATATTGTGGGACAAACAAATGAGGAAAGTGTGAAAGATTTTGTAGGACGGAGGGAATAATAGAGTATTTTGTTTGTCCTCCTCAAATGTAAATCTTAATGTGGGACGGATGAAGTATTACATTGATGAATTAACTATTTCCTTATCTATTTCACAAGTGTTTGCCTATATTCTTTTTTTATTAAAATATTATCGCTCGCTATTAGACTATTTCTTTTGGCTATTATTATGTACATTAAAATTAAATTTAATTTATAGGTTTACAATTCATTTTCATAAATGCGCGCACATATATATAGTCAATAAAACATTTTGAGATGATTATTCAATCATAAACGGTAAAAACTTGTGTGTGCCCGGGCATATGGGAACACATTCCGTGTGCCTTTAGAATTTTGTGTTAAATTGTATACCCTTTAGTATAAAGATGTGTACCCCTTATTTTCTGAAGAAAAATAAAAAATATTAATAAAAGTGTATACCCTTTAGAACAAAATGGTATATCTTTATTAATTAATGTGTATACCTTTTAGAGCAAATCAATGTACACTTACCCATAATACTAAATTTTAAAGGCGCATACCGGGCGCACACAAGCCTCACTCATCATAAATTTAGTGTATATAAGACATATATATTGTTATTAACGTTCTCACACTAAATATTGAATGTTATGTCTTCCACTATTATATAATTGATTATCCATTTGTAGTCGGGATGACCAATTAAAGAATTTATCGAATCACAGGGAGGAAGGTACTAGAGTTTAAACGATCTCGTGTTTGTCATAGTTTTATAGAGACGATAATAAAAGGAATGATTAATCAAGAAATGACAATTAAACAATTAAATGACAAGATAAACAATGAGATAGATGAATGGAAGATGAATGAATGAGCCAAGTAGATAGAGAATGAGACTAGCAATACTTAAAGCATGGAAAATCTAGGTATCATGCAACGAATTCATATATGTCATGGATTAATAACTAAGGGTCAACACGAATTTCACCTAAACTCCCTCTCGAGATGAATAGGATGTAGATCCTTTACAAGTCTCAAAAAGGCTCTAAGGTTGGTTCTCAATCAAATAATTCCAACTAGATACTAAGTTCAATTAGAGAGTCACTTCACACGATCAATTGACCTCTCAATCTAACAAACCGAATGTTCTATCAAAGGATTCTAAATCTTAAAGGATATCTCTACCTCTTTAAAACTTATAATGCACATGAAGTGTATGAAGAAATGATTCAATGAACTATCCTAAACATATAATTGATTTCTCAATCTAATCACATGCCCATGACAATTAATCACACAAATCAACAATACAAATCAAGCAATTAACAATCAATGATAGAAAATTTAGCAAATCGAACAACATATGAATTCAATTGCAAAATACCCACAATTATCCAACACAATTCATATTGTTAATCTCACAAAGGAGATTAGTCTCTCATAGTTTCAAAGAAAACAACATAGACAATTATATCTCTAAAATCCATGATTGAACTACAAAGTAGTTTACAAAATTTTGAAATAGAATCCCTCTTTGTGTGTCTTCAATGGAGCTTCTCCTTCTTCTTCTTCTTCTTGTAGTCTTCACTCCCCCTTGCTTCTCTAACTACTTGGATGGTGGATTGGATGGATGGATTCAAGGATGGGTGAATGGGATGAAGGGTAGATGGAATGGAGAGGAAAGTGTGTGAAAAATGGTGTGAATTAGGTGTAGATTGGATCCAGGAACGATTTTTGCCTTATTTTCACGCCAAATGATGTATTTGTGGGCCTAGAACCTTCTGGAAGACATACAGATCCAAAAACTGACTTTTGACCTAACATGAGTCGTGTTCGGTACACGGGTCGTGTTCGGTAGGGCGTGCTCGGTACTCGGGTCGAGTAGGTGCAGCGCAGTCTCACTGTTTCGTACATAACTTCCACATCTGAAATCCGATTCGAGTGATTCTTGCGCTCACACGATCCTCTTTTCCTTGACTTTCTATCCATATAAAGATCTGACAAAGAGTATAACATTTGAAAGTGTAAAAAGTCATGCAAAATGGCACATCATTTTAATCATAACTTTCTCGTTTGGACTCCGAATTGAGCTCCGTTTTTTCCTACGTCTTCTTTTTCATGTCTAGAATCTATTTTTACCTGAAAATTATATGTTTAAGTTTACTTTCACACATTTTCATAAAAAAAACAAAACCAAATATTACACAACTACAGATAAAATAATACGAAAACACTCATAAAAAGACACTAAAATCTAGTTGAAAATATCACTCATCACATAATACTCCCTTCGCCCACTATCAATCTATCAATTTTACCATTTTGGCCGTCCACTCTTAATCTATCCATTTTCACTTTTGGACACATGGGACCCACCCATCCACTAATAAAATTAAAATATGAGTACTACACACCCCAATAATACAACTATCCACTATACATTAAATAATAATACTTCTTAATTCACGCGTAAAAAGTAAACAGATAGATTGGAGATGGACGGAGGAGTATAACTTTAACAATTTTGTACCCCCAAATATAAATTTCTGGGTCCGCCACTGGGAGAGAGTATATGTTTTGAATGTGAGTGCACGAATTAAATTCGTATACCCAACTGTACAAGATAATTTACCTAAGAAGTAATACTTTATTGATAAAAAGTGATAGCCCTTTAAATATATTATTCCATGAAAAATAATAATATTTCTATCTAAAAATTATACTCCCTCCGTCCTACACTTATCTTCACACTTTCGTTTTCATTCATTTTACACTTATCTTTACCATTCAAAAAGGAAACATTACATCAATCAATGACCAAAAGTCGTCTAAATTTCAAAAACATAATTCACATCTAGCATACACGTAATATACTTTATACTCTCTCCTAAGTAATTATTATGCTAGTTTATACCGACACGCTGACTAATAAATGTTATTTTTTAGAATGTATTCCCTCCGTCCCGAACCACTCAATTCTTGTATCTATATGTGAGTTTATAAATAATTTATTGAGTTTATAAATAATAGAGTAATGTCATGTATTAAAAGGTACACAAAGATTAGAATAGACCAGGGTTTTTTTTTACTTTTCATGGAACCGGGCATTTTTAGTGATATGGGTCAAAATAAAAGGTAAATGGGTTATGTCCCCTCTCTCTCCGAATAGGCTCGTTGGCTTTCTCTCTCCACATAGGTTGGTCGTCTTTCTCTCTCCCATGATACTCTGCTTCTGCAATTTCATCAGCGAAATTCTGGCAACTCCCAATAACTCCTCTTGCTGTTGTGCAAAAATAAATCTCAATATTTTAAAGGTAAAGAAAATGGGGATTCAACTGGGAAGTTGAAGCCAGACAATAAAGCTGCTTGCTATTGGCTCCTCCAATGCCACTGCCGCTACCTGGATTGGCCGGAATGTGGCCGTCTATTACCCTAAAACTCTCATCACTACCATTGCAGTGGGTGATGAATCACTGACCACTATTCCCAGATCAGCCTTGTGCGCTAATTAAGATTTCAACTCCCAATTTTGCTTCCATAATTCTTGACCTGTTTCCCCCTTCAAAGGCCTACTTTAATTAGAGCTTAAGCTCGGTAGCGACCCAATTGCTTCAATATTTATCAAGGACTCAATCACCTTTGGTGATGAATATATATATCCTTGGACTATGTTTTTATGCATAACAAAGGGATTATGCCTTTAGATGACTCATTTTCAAACCACTGACACCCTCAAAGGAAATGGTTGACCCCAATATTTGCTGCACTATATTAATGTTCTTGATACCATGATTGATTTTAGTATATTTTCTCTTTGAAGAATCTCAAAGTTCCTGATGCGGCAGTGCTTGTTTCCAAGAGCTACTATTAAAAAAAAGTGAATTGGGTTTAGAGAAAGAAAAAAAATTGTATAAAACCACCTCTCAATCAAAAGAGTAATCTAATTGCTTAGTGATAGTGTATATTAACTTTTTTTTTCAATGTGAAATTTATATTGTTATATTTGATCAACATCTTTTAGGATATTCTTTCTTATTAATTGAGTTACTCTTTATAATAATAGTTTTTTTTAAAAGATTAAGTTAATATTTAATCTTAGTATTTGGTCAACATTTTTTATATTATTTTTTCATACTAATTAGGTTATTCTTTCTTATTAATTGGGTTACTATTTTTAATAAATTGGATTACTCTTTAAATTTGGTTAAAATCTTTTAGGTTACTTTTTTTTATTAATTGGGTTACTCTTTTTAATAATTTGGGTTACTCTATAATTTCATATTCGAATTTCAGAAAATAAAATATTGTTCTATATATATTTGGTTAACATCTTTTAGGTTACTCTTTTCTTTAATTGTGTTACTCTTTTTAATAAATTAGATTACTCTTTAATTTCATATTCGGATTTTAGAAAATAAAATATTATTCTATTTGGTTACATCTTTTAGGTTACTCTATTCTATTAATTGAGTTACTCTTTTTAATAAATTGGGTTACTCTTTAATTTCATATTCGGATTTAGAAAATAAAATATTTTTCTATTTGGTTAACATATTTTAGGTTACTCTTTTCTATTAATTGGGTGGGTTACTTTTTTTTAAAAAATTGGATTACTCTTTAATTTCATATTCGGATTTTAGAAAATAAAATATTGTTCTATTTCGTTAACATTTTTTAGGTTACACTTTTCTATTAATTGAGTTACTGTTTTAATAATTTAGGTAACTATTAACAAGCTTTTGGATTATCCTTTATACTGATTTGTATATATTTTGTTTGGTCAATAAGGTTTCCTTTTTCTATTAATTGGATTACTCTTTATTTTAAGACTCTAATTTTATGTATTTCTAAAAATGAGGAGGAGAATGGTGGCCACAAATCTGCACAACATTGGAGAGGTGATCTATTTCAATGAACTAGAGTTCCTAATCTTGGATTACCAGTGATTTTGTGGTGATGTACTGAGTCAGCTAGTTAGATTGAATGTTAGAAAGCAATGTTGTAATGAGAGGAGTGGATTCATCTTTAGACAAGATTTTGATTAAAGGCTTATATAGTAACATCCCCAAAATGGGCTCAAATGTTTTTGACAACTTGGAAGCTAATGACCTCATAAAAATGATGCTCAAACTTGAACTCTACTGTGAGCAATATCTGTCGCAACCCGATTCGCCTCTACTCATCCCATCCAACTTGGAAGAAGGTAGATGGAAGCCTCAGAGATGGCAGGTTGCATCTCCGAATAAAAAGTAGTGGGAAGACGTCTTCAATGCGATGAGTCGAGCCATGTGTTCCTCACACCAAGCTTCTTTTCGCGCCTTCAGGTGCATTTGTACAACAAAATCATGGGATTGAAGGACCAACATGGAGCATCATGCAGCCTCGATAAGTACTTGATCTCAATAAACATAAACGGAATTCATGCACGTGTAGAGCTTGAAGGACAGTTAGGTCATTTTGTCGATGTGCTAGCATGCTCCATGAAGACACCAACAGAAATGCTGAGACTCTTCTAACAGCTCATAATCCCAGCTATATAAGGCCTCTGTTAGGGGGTGAAAATGGTTGAGTATGTTCTTCGTTCTGAAAACTTGATGCCTCCAAGATATATGAAAAGCAAAACCACACCCCTGCAGCAGCTAAAAAAAGGGTTGCAATCAGTTCCTGCTGACACCATTTATGACTATCAACACATGTCAGGATTAAGCTCCAAAATCCTACTGATCAAGACTACTAACACTCCTCACACAAGCTTTTGATTGTACGAATTTGTGTGTGTGATGAAGTGTAAAACGAATTGAAAAGCAAAATGAATTATGTGGTTTGGTTCTTCAAACCTACATCCACGGGAAGAACAAGCACTCTTATTATTGAATGGATGTAAGCCCTTTAACTTTGATTACAGAGACTGCAAAATGATGAAGAAAAATAAGAATGAAGCATGGCTCTAAAAACCTGCTCGGATGGGATGATTTATAAAGTACAATGAGCTGTCAATTCCTTTTTTGGTAACTGATTAGTAACCATCCTTTTAACTGCTGGATAATGAGATGATCCAACTCTTTTAACCGGTTACAATTGCTCTCAACAGAACCAATTATGAAGCTCCAACTCAGCATTAATCACATGACTACCCTAGCCTCTTCAACTTGTCAAATCTAGTTGTACCTAATCTTTTTAGCTAAAAACCAACAGAACCTTTCATGCATCACATTAAAAATACTTATGCATCCATTACACAATCCAACATTACCATGCATCAACCCAAATTGGATCAAGTATTTCATGCACTTACTTCACAAATTTCCACCTAAAGAATTGTATCCAATAAGCCAAACTCTTGAACTCCTTCCACACTGCTCTCTTTATGAAACAGCAACATTCCTTTCTGATTTTAAGGTTCAGCAACCTACCCATAGTTCTAAGGGAACAACCACCTATCCAACATATTGTGAAAATTAACAAGCATTCACTAAGTTCAAGCATGGCTTAAACTTAGCAATTGACTCAACTTTGCTAGAGCTTCCTATCTTCCTTTTGTTGCAAGTTTTGTTTCTCAGCTTGATTGCACATGCTTTCATAGTAGTATACATCGTTCTACACTTAAATTTAATGTCCTTTTTACAGCTTCCAACATGAAGAGCCTCCACCTCAAGTGCTAGTTCATGATCAAATGTATGCTCCTCAAACTGATCAACCTTCTTCCCTTTCTTGACCTGCTCCACCTCAAGTGTGGTAGACACCTTAATGATCTCTTGTTCTACTCCACCTTGAACCTGATCAACCTGTTCCTTTCTCGTAGAACCATCACAAACTTCAAGCTTCGAGACGTTACCACAATCGAGTGAGCTTTCCTTCGTTTAATCTTGTAGCCCCTTTGCACTGATACGTAACACTTTACCATGCCATGATTTCTGATTTTCAGCCTGTTCAATGGTATTAATTTTTGAAATAATCATCTTCCCATTCAGAAAATATAAACCATCCTTCCTTAAACCTTGAAGTGCTACCCACTCATTCTTCGAAACAATAAGAACTCTACCTTGAGACTTAAAATCATAACCGAATGACTCAATCATTCCAAGGGAAAAAAGATTTCTTCTAAGCTCAGGAACATACCTCATGTTTGATATCTTGACAGCACCATCAGACAACTTGATCATGACTGATCCCATTCCTCTTATCTTACAAGTTTGATCATTCCCGAGACGAACTGAGCCTTCATCTTCCTCGAACTCATAGAACCAATCCCTTCTCGATGTCACATGATAAGTACTCCCTAAATCTAGAATCCATTCACTCGAATTTATAGACGACGTAACCGATAAAGTCGTGTAAATATATCCACAACCATCAGAATTTTCAGCAGCTTCTTTCTTATCCATGACTTGATTTGCTTGGTTCTTCTGATCATTATTGGAATTAGTGGCCTTCCTTGCCTTGGATGCCTTCAACTTTGCACAATTCCTCTTGAAATGGCCTGGTTCAGGACAGTAGTAACACTTTCTATCCTCTGAATCATCTGAGAATCACGATCAGCCTCCTCATCTTCTTTCTTTGAACTGGAATTCTTTTTCTTGTTGTTCATATTCCCCTTGGGCTTGTTTCTTGTTATGATTTTCACGCTTAGCAAACAAGTCTTCTCCACCTGAACTTGTAACACCTTCAGATGTCATCTCCAACTCTCTTGACTTGAGTGCAAGCAATACACTATCAAACTTGATAGTGCCTTAGTTTCCATATAACAAGGTGTCCTTGAAGTTTCAGAATGTTCTTGGAAGTGCTGTTAGTAACATGATAACCTTTTCTTCTTCTGATATTTTAGTATAAACACTTTCAAGATCATCCAGGATTTTAATAAAATCATAAACTTGATTCATAATAGGCTTTTCATCATTCATCTTGTATGCATGTAATTTATGCCTAATATGTAACCTGTTTGCTAACGTTTTAACCATGTACAAAGATTCCAACTTCTCCCAAACACCGACAACAGTTATTTCCATGGCTACCTCCTTTAATGCCTTATCCCCCAAACACAAAATAATAGTAGAATATGCCTTTCGAAGTACCTCATCATCAACGTGTCCACTTGTTTTCAATCCAGCTGCTTGAGGATCTTTGATGATCTCTATCTTAGCTGGTGGAGGTGGCATTAATGCATCAATCAACCCCTGATGTGTTAAGATTGCCTTCATCTTTAACTTCCATAGGTTGAAGTCAGTCTTCTCTGATAACTTCTCAATATCGAACCTGGTGGTGTTCATCTTGTTGGATTCAGTTTCTTGAATTCCTACGGGACGACGCCAATTGTCAGGATTAAGCTCTAAAATCCTACTGATCAAGACTACTAACACTCCTCACACAAGCTTTTGATTGTATGAATTTGTGTGTGTGTGATAAAGTGTAAAATGAATTGAAAAGCAAAATGAATTACGTGGTTCGGTTCTTCGAACCTATATCCACGAGAAGAATAAGCACTCTTATTATTGAATGGATCTAAGCCTTCTAACTTTGATTACAGAGACTGCAAAAATTATGAAGAAAAACAAGAATGAAGCATGGCTCTAAAAACCTGCTCGGATGGGATGATTTATAGAGTACAATGACCTGTCAATTCCTTTCTTGGTAACTGATTAGTAACCATCCTTTTAACTGCTGGATAATGAGATGATCCAACTTTTTTAACCAGTTACAACTGTTCTCAACAGAACCAATCATGAAGCTCCAACTCAACATTAATTACATGACTACCCTAGCCTCCTCAACTTGTCAAATCTAGTTATAGCTGATCTTTTTAGCTAAGAACCAACAGACCCTTTCATGCATCACATTAAAAATACTTATGCATCCATTACAAAATCTAACTTTACCATGCATCAACCCAAATTGGATCAAGTATTTCATGCACTTACTTCACAACACACGTGGGATTTAGTTGTGGATTCAGGAAGCCTAATCCTCGGCCCTGGCTTTGACTTCGCCGAGATTTGTTGTCCGATGATGACATATAGAAGTCCTCCACTGTCGGTATCATGACCTTTACAACCTAGCCATGGAGCTTCAAGTCCCCTAGGACAACAATCCAGATCATAATCAAACTCCGAAAGAAGACATTGTTGAGCCCACATTTGCTGGTATTGCCAAAGGTGTTGAAGCTACCTTGAAGACTCTAATTTTTTTAAAATGAAGTACTTATGTATTTCAAAGGGATCCACCATTTAAAATGCACTGATCTTCAAGATACAACCATAAAAAATGAGACATAATGGGGTACACCATGAGCATACGCTCACAGAGGAAAAAGCAAGTAAAATTGGCTAATGATAATAATAAGAATATAATAATTACAGGACAATAGCTCAAATCTTTTGAGCCGGAAAAGTGATTGCATTCTTTCTTCATGAATATGAGGGCCATCACACTAGAATTAAACAAGATAGATGAAAAAATTGTCCAATAACAACTTGTTAAAACAACATAAATTCAAGTTGCAAATCATTAAAATTAAGTGCATAGATGAAACACTCAGTCATTTATCAAAAATGCAATTTGATTACTACAATTGAAATATGAAACATTACATTCCCTTTCAATCAACAGAACTATAACAGAGAATGAGAAATCTCCCAAAAAGTTCATTAACACTTAAATCAGCATTATAATCTATACTATTACAACAAATTGAAGCACATAATCAATTCATAAAATTACAAAAACTAGAACAGAGAGCACGAGAATCAGCTTCCACAATTTAAGATGGACAAAAACTTGAATACTCATCAATTGAGAAAAATAGTTAGAAGTCGGATCAGAAAAAATTCGATGAATAAAATCCAAGATTAAAACACAAGAAAGGAAAAAATACATACTAGCAACTAATCTAAAGAGCATCCCATCTTTCAAGTGGCCATAACTGGCACACCATGCTCGTCCTTCATCTCATCGCAAAAATCTAACTTCAAGCAGAGTCATCACCATTGTCTCACTCGAACTTCATCTGCGCAATGCAATAGATACTGCACAATATTGATTTTTACCCCAATAATGTAATGGCGATGGAGAGTAGGGGTGAGCAATCGGTTATTCAGTTACCGAACCGAATTAGGAAAAACCGAAATAACCAATTTTCGATATAAATTAATCGAAACAGCCTGAACACATAATAAAACTGAACAGTTACCGAACTGAAACTATTGGTTTGGTATCGGTATTTAACCGAAATACCGAATTAATTTAAATATTTTTTTCATTCATATTTTGCTATTTCAAAGTTCAAACCTGCAATATGGAAACGCAATCATATCATCAGTATCAACTTTGCAACCTGGCTACCTACTTTGCAACCTAGAAAGACAATCATTTCACTAACTTTGCAAAGTGCAAACTTTACAACCTGACCTATTTAACAAAATATTCAAACCTCAAATCTTTGCAACCTGTTTAACAGGACCTATTACTTGGCTACCAACCTGTCTCCACACATCTTTTTAGCAAATCATAAGAATTTCACTATCACACAATATGAAAGCATTAAAAGGCAATCATTTCACCAACTAATAAAATAAAAACTACATGTCCAGAGTTTTAAATTCATCAACAAAGTTACTACAATAGTAATAAGTATTAAACATAAATACTGCAGCAATAATAAGTAGCAAACTAATAGAAAGTCCCATCATAAATCTTAAATAAAATTCACAGTGAATTAAAATTCATAAGTAGGCTATAGCAGCAGAGCAGAATGCAATCTCAATAGCAGCAGCCAGCAGATGCAATGTGTTCCTAAGTGTTGACGCTTGAGGATGTTCCGGTAGTTGCTCTAACAACCATACTTTGCAAATCTGAAATATAGAGTAGTGTTAAGTTAAAGTGTTAATAAAAAGGCTGAACATATCAAGCAAACAAAGTTATGATATAAATAGAACTAAATTTAGTCACCTTTCTCTAAAGTCTCAATCTCTTTTAATTCTTCTTCAACACATGTTGCAAAACCTGAATTTCGAAGCCAATCTCTAGTACATATCAAAGCTTCTACAATTTTAGGAGTTAAAGAACTCCTAAACGCATCAAGCACCCTACCACCGGTACTAAAAGCTGACTCCGAGGCCACTGTTGAAACTGGAATAGCTAAAATATCACGTGCCAGAATGGGAAATCTGTCGGCATTCACCTTCCACCACTTCAAACATCAAAGTTCTCCATATCATCTACGATAGACTCACTCAAGTAAACTTCCAGTTCACTTTTCTTACTTCCATCTATCCCACTATCAATTTTTATCTTCTTAAATTTATTTTTCAAAACGAAGCTGGCTTTTTAACAGAGAGTTCACTATAAGCATATTTAATAATACTAGAATTAGTTCCACTTGCTTCATTCTTAGGTAGCGGTGGTGCATACCTGACCTTGTATTCGTTGAACACCTCTTCCAGTTAATTCTTCACACATTGGAAGATCTTGCTACCCTTTTCTGACCCATACATCTCACCAATGGAGTACTCCATGTACTCAAATTTATCACTTGGATCAAAGACAGCACCCCAAAAGATGATCTTATTCATCTTCTCTGGATCCCTCCAATATTTATCAAATTTTGTTTTCATGCTCTCTCCCAAATGCTTGATCTCGTAATCCTCACTCACTTTCCACTCATTCAAAATACAACATAAATCACTTATGTTACTGAAAAATGTGCTCGATGTGACATAAAAAGAACCTGAAATGCGCAAAGTCAGCTCGTAAAATGTTTTAGCAAATCTGCAATTTTTCTTACACATGACCAATCAGTTGTAGTTGGAACTCCATCACTCCCCAAATCAGCGTTATAAGTAGAATCTTGTTCTTGATATTTTTCAAAGGCTTTCTCAAAATTTTCAGCAGTGCTAAGCATCAAATAAGTCGAATTCCACCTTGTAGGAACAACTAAACACAAAGAACTCTTATTTTCTATATCTTCCCAATCCACACATTATTTAAATTTTCTCAATCTGGCAGAAGAATGTCTAATGAATCTCACAACATCCCTTACACGTTTCACAGACACATTGACATCTTTTAAGCACTCGGAAACCACTAAATTAATTACATGTGCAATACATCGCATATTAAGATACTTACAACTTGCAATGCTACTTGACTATTTCAACTTTTTCTCTTTCAAGAATGCAACAGCCGTGTCATTTGAGCTTACATTATCTACGGTTATAGTGAAAACATATTTCAGCCCCCATTCCACAAGACAATTTTCTAAAGCTTTACCAAGATAATCACCCTTTTGACTAGAAATAGGAACAAAACTCAACATCTTCTTATGCAAATTCCACTCATTATCAATGAAATGACCCATAATGCACATGTAATTAATTCTTTGTAAAGAAGTCCAAGTATCAGTGGTAATACTGACTCTTTGACAATTACTTTATATAAATGACTTCAATTTGGACCTCTCATCAACATACAATTGAAAACAGTCTCTTGACACCGTCCATCTAGAAGGAATACGAAACCTAGTGCATGCTTTGTTCATGAGTTTTTTAAATCCAGCACTCTCCACAAACTTAATGGTAATTCATCAACTATGACCATATATGCAACTGCTTCCCTAATTTCTTCTTGATTAAACTTCCAAGGAGTAAGTGTACACATACCAACATTAGTACCCTCCTTACATGGCTGCAAGTTTAACAAAGTTTGATGGGCTAGTTGACTTTGGGGGTTACTCGAGCATGATCTCATGTGTGAAAGAAGTGATGATGTGCCATTTGTTTTAGTATCACAACAAAGCACACTTTCACAATAATTACACTTAGCTGAATTTGTTTTACCATCTTTGTCCTTGATCTTCTCGAAATGATCCCAAACTATGGATCTACCTTTCATTGCATTCCTCTTCTTGATTGATAGACGAACGTTTGACGTTTGAGCTTGCGACAGATCAGGATAACTACTTTCAATTTCAACACCATCTTCTTGTGGAGTACTTGACATCTAAAATAAGTAAATAGTAATATTACAATAAATACAACCACAGTATCATCAAAACAACAAAGCAACCAACTTCTCCAACTAAAATGAACAATCATGAAATCAAAGTAAAACAAACTTTAAAAAACAGACGAAAATATCTGTAAAGACCATCAAAACACTATTTAAGAAATTCTAATTATTAAACAAAGAATAACTATTTGCTTGAAAAGTCGATTGATGGCTTGATGCAAAACTAACAGTATTTACTTGGGTTTTATGAACCAAAAATTAAAAAAAACCTATTTGTAAAATACTTGTTGATTAAAGCAGAGAATAACTCAAAACAAAAATGATTATGTAAAAAAATAAAAAATCCCATAAATCGAGATTTGAGTTACCACTGAAGGTCACGAACTCACGATAGATTTAGGCATAGGAGTTGTTACCTTGTGGGTATGGATTAGCCGACTAGGGTTTCTCCAAGAGCAGCCACACCGCACTTCAATTTCGTTCAGTGTGAGCAGAGCAGCCGCGGCGCATTGTGAAGGAAAGTGTGAGAAATGGTTGGGGGTCTGGACTATGGATTAGGGTTTCTTCTTTATATATACATTGAATATGGTATAGGTGGGACCGGGGTGTGATACAATCACACATAGAAATAGAATAGGAATATAGGATTTATTTATATCCCTTAATTCAATTTGGTTTTCGGTTAAAATGGGATTTTGAATCCTATAACCGACACCGAACTGATTTATCGAATTTTTCGAACATGAAAACCAAAACCAAAAATACTATATGGTAATTGAACTGAAATGTCTTATTCGGTTCGGTTCGGTTCGATTCGGCTCGGTGCGGTTTTTCAGTTTTAACCGATATTTGCTTACCCCTAGATCTAACTAATATGAACACAAAATGGGAATAATAATAAACTAGGGCAAACACAGTGCACCCAGCAGAACACGAGCCACCGTGAAATCGCTGTCGATCGTTGCTTTTTCCTTGATGCCTCATGTTTTTTGTTCAATTCCCTCTCGATTGCTTAACTAAAGTGATGAATTTCACTAAAAGTGAAAAAATCTTTTTTATCGTAACTCGTCGAAAACCTAATTTGCGAAGTTGGGTCATATTCTTTATGCTTCTTTATTTGTTTCGGCTTGGTTATCTACTTATTATGTTCGATTCTATCTTTGGTAGTTTAAGTTGAATCTTAATGCTGAGAATATTGTGTCACAATTTTTGTAATAAGCACTATGTTCCTTTTGGTGGCTCTAACAATTCTACATTTTCTTTGTATTCTCGTTTGTATTTATCGATACACAGCTTATTTGGTATTGTATCAGTAGTTGTTGATTACCTTCTGTATTTTTAGAAATTGAGAGATATATGTAATGTACTATCATTTGGTTTTCTCATAAATTTATTTGTGTGATTTGATAGTTTGTAGTTGGTGTTGGCCTCTTGGAGAATCAGATATTTTGTAGTTGCATATTGGTATGATCATTTTTTGTTTTTCATTGTATCGTTTTATTTTAAGTCGATGTCTAATTTAGAGAAGATATCCCTAGTTAATATTTTTTTTCTTGGATATCCAATACGTTCTTCTGTTTTTGGTTACTTAAGAACACTACAAAACTTTCTGTTAACATTAAAAAGTGGGCTCATAAATTACATATTTTGCGCTTGCAAATAATGTTTATTAAAGTGTTAATACCAAGTTGTGATAATTTTTAGGTGTAGCTTGCTTAAGGTGGAAATACATTTTGTTCGAGTAGCTTGCTTAAATGGATCCAGTGAGCAGTGAGCAACTAGATTATGGAGCTATACCCGCTCTTGCAGAGGAGAAAATTGGTGATGATGATGAATATGATGATCTCTACAATGATGTTAACGTCGGAGGGAGCTTCCTTCAGATGCAGCGATCAGAGTCACAAATGCCTACTTCAGGTGCTGGTAATGGTGGATTCCAAGATATAAAACCTAATATCCCTAGGACTAGAGTTGGATCAATTGCCTCAAAACAGGCTAATGATGCCACAGTTTCTAATGAAGGGACTTATCTTCTACCAGAAGTCTAATTTCCAGATCAGAAGACTGGCATTCCAGCTGCTGGCACACAGATTCAATCTGTGGTTGCTTTTGTGCCCCATAACTCAGAAGCAGGGCATTTGGGATATTAAGGGTCAGTATATGTACTCCATAAAAGTACTGCTGATCAAATGAGCAATCCTGTGGTGAACCAGCACCTTCAGTGAATCCTTACATGGGCAGCACCAAAAGTGGTCCTCAGACTCCGACGAACATGCTGAATCCAAGGACAAATGTTAACACAAATCAAACACAGGATGATGAGTATGTAATGAGAACTCATGCAGGAAATGGAAATGTGATGCTCTTTGTAGGAGAGTTGCATTGGTGGACAACATAGGCTGAACTTGAGAGCGTGATCAGTCAGTATGGAAAAGTCAAGGAAATTAAATTTTTCGATGAAAGGCTAGTGATAAATCAAAAGGCTATTACCAAGTTAAATTTTTTGATCTTGCTGCTGCTGCTGCATGCTAGGAAGGCTTGCATGGACATATTTTTAATGGGCGAGCTTGTGTCATGGCATTTGCCACTCCTCAAACCATAAAGTAGATGGGTGCTTCTTATACGAATAAAACCCAAAATAAGACTCAATCCCAGCTTTTAGAAAGGAATCCAATTTTCGATGGAGCAGGAAGAGAAAATGGAACAAATTATCCCAGTAGAGATGGCAGGAGGAATTTTGAACGCGGTAGATGGGGAAGATGAGGGAACCAAGTCCCTAACAAGGGCCAGGGCCTGGACCTGTCAGAGGAAGAGAGAGAATGGGAAACAAGCATATGATGGGGAATGTACCTAGTGCAGCTGGTGGGGGAGCGTATGGACAAGGCCCTGCTGGTCCTGGTTTTGGCGGGCCTCCTGGTATGATTCATTCTCAGGGCATGATGGGTCCTGGTTATGACCTTGCATTTATTGGTCGAAGAGGAGGTTATGGAGGTTTTTCAGGTTCTGGTTTCCCAGGGATGCTTCCTCCATATCCGCCTGTTAACTCAATTGGGCTTCCTGGAGTAGCTCCTCATCTCAACCCTGCCTTTTTTGGTCGCGGGATGGCTCCTAATGGAATGGGTGGAATGGGTACTGCAGGGATGGATGCACATCATACAGGAATGTGGGCCGACAATAACGTGGGTGGATGGGGTGGGGAAGAACATGGAAGAGGAACTAGAGAGTCCAGCTATGGCGGTGACGATACTGCTTCAGAATATGGGTATGGAGATGCAAGTCAGGAAAAAGGTGTTAGGTCTACTTCTGCTTCGCGGGAAAAAGAAAGGAATTCTGAGCGCGACAATCCTTAGAAGATGGAGAAGAGACATCGGGAATAGAGAGATCATGATCGGGACAGGTATGATAGGGACCATAATTATTGGGAAGACAAAGATCGTTATCGAGAGTATCGTTATAAAATCGTGATGTGGGTTATGATGTTGACTGATGAGAATGAAAAAAGCGTATTTTAGTGTCCAATTCAACACCTTTTTGATTGATACTATTGTCATATATTAGCACAAGTGTCTTATATTCAATATATGTGAGAAAACGGTACACATGAGGCGTTTTATTGTGTTTTAGGTGGGAAAGGGATCAAAAGTGTAAAGTTGGATAAAAGGTGCAATTTGTGTATGAATGCTGAAAAATGCACGTCCAAATTGTGTAATTTTTTTGTATTCTTGTGGAGCTCTGAACTAGAAGTGTGATACATGTATGGAAATCCACAGAAGAGATTATTGTTTTGGCGTAAGGAACACCTCAATTGAAGTCCAAACGAGAAAGTTATGATTGAAATGGTGACGTTGCGCAAGCTGTTTCTACTCAGCACGACTATTCCAGTTTACATGACTTTTTATATATACAAATGTTGGACTTTTATTAAGATATTTATACTCAGATAAAATCAAGGAAAAGAGGATTGTGTGAGCACAAGAATCACTAAAATCGGAGATCAGACGAGGAAGTTATGCTTAAAATCGTGAAGTCGCGCAGCTGCCATCGAGAATTTCTGAAAATTACCTATTCTTAGAGCACAATTAATCTCCTTATCACATATTCCTCCATGATTCACCCATATCTTTTATTTCCTTATTTAATTCCCTTATCACACCTATATATATTTTACATCATCATTCATGTGAGAAGGCAAGCAACACAATCATCCTACACTCCTCAAGGGGGGATCACCCCCCAACCATTATCCAAATCCTTCCCTCCATCCATCCATCACTGTGAAGATTCGTCTGTGGAATCAAGAAGGAGAACCAAGAGGATTTGAAGAGATGGAAGAGAGAAGGAAGAAGACTTCTACACCAAGGGTTTTCCTAATTCTTTTCTTCTACTTTCTAATTTTCCGGACATATAAGTAAGATCTATCCAACCCCCATGATTGTTCTTCGCAACATCATGGGCTAAAATTATTTTGGTAGATCTAGGGTTTTGAAGGTTCTTATGAATTAATTGAACTTTCGTGTGTATACTCCGTACAACATTACTTGTGGATTTATTTTATATATGATTATGCTTTTTTAATCCATATTCACAGTCGTTTTGTGCATCTTCAATTGGTATATAGAGTCTGAATATATATCTTGGTTGTAGATTGAGTGCGTTCACCACTGAACAGGATTCCATGTTATGATTCTAAGTGAGGGGACTTCGAAGCTTCATTAGAACTATCATATATGAATGTATATTAATTGAATAGAATTCGGGTTAGTAAGCAGGATAAAGAGGATAATTTTATAGTACCTATAAAGGGATATCATATCGGGTTAGAGTACCAATTGGCCAGGAAAATAATTGATACTGATAGTACCTAGAAAGGGGGGTGAAATTATATCTCTTGCTCCAAGGTTATTCACACTTGTTACATGCATATTTACTTGTGTCTATAGAGTAGATTTGCACGGCTTAGTGATGCGTCCATATTCCACAAGGCAGAGTCGGACATTGCTACACGAAAGGGAGATTAATGAGTGAAACTGGATTATCCTAGAGCTACATACTCTCCATTCTTGAGTCACTTTCGTATTCTTCTTGTGATATTTTATTTTATTTTTTATTTAATTTTCAGCATATTAGTTATTAGATAATCAACATTAAAATCTTATTGTCTGTTTTAGTTAATTTAGTAAATAATTAAATTGATAATACGCCGTCCTTTGGGTTTGATATTCACTTGGTCGCATGCTTAAGCTGCAATTGATATCCTTAATATTTGGGGATTAATTTTGCGTGCAAAGAAAACGTACATCAAGTTCTTGGTGCCATTTCCGGAGACAGCTGCTATTATTTATTTTATTATTTCTAGTTGATTAAGACTTTTATTAGTGGTGACTCTCCGACGTTAAACATGAGCGCTTGTTAGGGGCTTGTCCCTTTCATTTTATTGCTTTCATATTTCTTTCGTGTGAGTGAGGAGTTATTATATTTGAAGTGCTCATATTTCGGCAATTGTATCTCTTTTCAAACTTAGTTTCGACTTACGTTTTTACTAAGTTTGGGGGGTGTGATGCACTTACCTCGTCTTATGAGCACCAAGGGTATAATTTTTCCTTTTGTTGGTTGATTATTTATTAGGGGGTTGATTTTTTGCGGTATATTAAAACTTTAACAGGTGTTGGTATGTCGATTTTTTGCAACTTACCTAATTTTTAGTGTGTTGTGTTGGTGTGTCTAGTATATGAAGTCGATTAGATAGTCAATTGAGTTTTTTTATAGTTCTCCTATATTATTAATGATGAACCATGTGATGATGAGGTGTGTTGAGTTTTGATGATAGAAAAGGTACTAGAGTGGCAATACGAGTTCTACACTGAGGCTTTGACCTGATCGAGTTGAACAACTCGAGGAGCTCGTGCATACTTTGAAGGAAAAATCAGGTGCCCTCGTCTTATTATTCTAATTTTTATGAGTGCTTTTAATTCGTAGGAGTGGAAGGATTGAGTTTTTGGTTTTGGTGATCCATGTGAGCTTATATTTTTTTAAATTGTGCCTAAAATTCATATGCTCTTGAAATTGATGAAGGAAGTGTACTTGATATATATTGTGATATGAAGTTCTATGTGTACTTGTGGGATATTACATACCATGAAAAATGTTCTGTTACTTGTTAAAAACCCATGTGAGATTTTGAGCCTTTCATGTACATAATCACATGATATTTCTTTTCTTGTGAGTATTATTCTTGTGCGTGTATTCTAAAACTTGCGTTGAGTCTCCTTGAATATTCAAGATTAGTTTAGTGGATTATGGAAATGATATTAGGTCATCTTTGATATTTAACCCATATTTTCCCTTATACTTTACCTGAAGTCATTAAATCCCTAGTCAGCCCATTTGAGCCTTTTTAAATTCATTCTTTTGATAGCCAATAAAGCTTAATTGAAGAGAGTGGTGATTTGAGGGATGATAAGGATGAAGAAAGAATAGTTTTAAGGATGAAAAGGAAAATTCCTGGAGTAGTGCTCAAATCTAGTACTCCATGGAAACAAACACCCTAGGGTAATGCTTAAATCTAGTACCCTATGGAGGATGTAAGAGGTAGTGCCCGAAACTGGTACCTCGAGAGAAGAAAGAAAAAAATGATGAAATAAAATGGAGAATGATGGAGTTGAAGAGTTAGAAAAAGTTAAAAAAGAAAAATATGTTGTGCTTGAAGGAGAAAGATGAGAGAGTTTGAAGAAAATGTTGTGCTTGATTGGAGTGAAGAGGAAAAAAATAAAGATTGAGAGAGACGGCTACTTGATCGATCTGAGTTTTGAGTCACTAAGCCATATATTTCTTACCTTTTCCAAAGAGCCTACATTACAACCAAATAAAAGACCTTTTTGATCCATGATTTACTAGCTACAAGTAAAAGGAGAGTTGAGACAATAGACAAGCTTATGGTTACGCATGCACTTGAATTGAATCTGAGCATAAACACCTTAAACCATAAGTGTACATCTCTTACACTTGAGTGTGAGTGATATATACTTCCCGTGAGAACATGTGAATGGAGCATTTGAATTGGTGGTGATTGTCTTAACTTGTATGCTATGAATTGATTATTACATGTGATGAGAGTTGCATGACCTAAGTTGAGGACAATTGTATTAGAGTGGGGTATGAGTTGTAATCCTTGTTTCCCCGCTAATTTTCTTACTCTCTCTCTTTATTTTTATTTTGTTGCCTCGGGACGAGCAACAAGTAAGTTTGGGGGATTGATGAGAGTGAAAATAAATGTGTTTTTTAGTGTCCAATTTAACACCTTTTTGATTAATATTGTTATATATTAGCACAAGTGTCTTATATTCAATATATGTGAGAAAAAGGTGCACTTGAGGTGTTTTATTGTGTTTTAGGTGGAAAAAGGGATCAAAGTGCAAAGTTGGAGAAAAGGTGCAATTTGTGTATAAATGCTGAAAAACGCACGTCCAATTTGTGTAATTTTTCTGTATTCATGTGAAGTTCTGAACTGGAAGTGTGATAGATGGTTGGAAATCCATAGAAGGAAGGATCGTTTTGGCGTAAGGAATACCTCAATCGAAGTCCAAACGAGAAAGTTATGATCGAAATGGTGACGTCGCGCAAGCTGTTTCTACTCAGCGCGACTGTTCCATTTTACATGAATTTTTACATCTTCAAATGTTTAACTTTTAGTGAGATCTTTATATTCAGAGAAAGCCAAGGAAAAGAGGATCAAGTGAGCATAAGAATCACTAAAATCGGAGATCGGACGAGGAAGTTATGCTTAAAATTGTGAAGTCGCGCAACTGCCAGCGAAAATTTCCGAGAATTTTCGAAAATTACCTATTTCTTGGAGCACAATTAATCTCCTTATCACATATTCCTCCATGATTCACCCATATCTTTTATTTCCTTATTTAATTCCCTTAATCCTCTGTGATTCACCCATATCTTTTATTTCCTTATTTAATTCCCTTCTCACACCTATATATATTTTACATCATCATTCATGTGAGAAGGCAAGCAACACAATCATCCTACACCCCACAAGAGGGGATCACCCTCCAACTATTATCCACATCTTTTCCTCCATCCATCCATCACTGTGAAGATTCGTCTGTAAAATTAAGAAGGTGAACCAAGAGGATTTGAAGAGATGGAAGAGAGAAGGAAGAAGACTTCTACACCAAGGGTTTTCCTAATTCTTTCTTCTACTTTTTATTTTTCCGGAAATATGAGTAAGATCTATCCAACCCCCATGATTGTTCTTCGCAACATAATGGGCTAAAACTGTTTTGGTAGATCTAGGGTTTTGAAGGTTCTTATGAATTAATTGAACTTTCGTGTGTATACTCCGTACAACACTACTTGTGGATTTACTTTATATATGATTATGCTTTCTTAATCCATATTCACGGTCATTTTGTGCATCTTCAATTGGTATATAGAGTCTGAATATATATCTTGGTTGTAGATTGAGTGTGTTCACCGCTGAACAGGATTCCATGTTATGATTCTAAGTGAGGGGACTCCAAAGCTTCATTAGAACTGTCATATATGAATGTTTATTAATTGAATTGAATTCAGTTAGTAAGCAGAATAAAGAGGATAATTTTATAGTACCTATAAAGGGAGATCATATCGGGTAAGAGTACCAATTGGCCAAAAAAATAATTGATACTGATAGTACCTAGAAAGGGGGTGAAATTATATCTCTTGCTCCAAGGTTATTCACACGTGTTACACGCATATTTACTTCTGTCTATAGAGTAGATTTGCATGGCTTAATGATGCATCCATATTCCACAAGACAGAGCCGGACATTGCTACATGAAAGGGAGATTAATGAGTAAAACTGGATTATCCTAGAGCTACCTACTCTCCATTCTTGAGTCACTTTCATATTCTTCTAGTGATATTTTATTTTATTTGTTATCTAATTTTCAACATATTAGTTATTAGATAATCAACCTTAAAATCTTATTGTCTGTCTTAATTAATTTAGTAAATAATTAAATTTATAATACGACGTCCTTTGAGTTCGATATTCACTTGGTCGCTTGCTTAAGCTGCAATTGATATCCTTAATACTTGAGGATTAATTTTGCGTGCAAAGAAAACGCGCATCAATGACTGGGATAGGGGACAGTCTTCAAGATCCCACAACAAGATGCGTACAACGTCTGGTGATGATCACAAATCTCGATCTAGGGATGCTGATTATGGGAAACGGAGATGCATGCCATTTGAATGACGTGATTGAGAACAGATCTTATATGTCTAAAAGTTCCATACACTGATTTGCATCGTCTGGCTAGAACAATTGATGGGTTGCCTGAGGTTACGTGTGGGTTTAACTTACTGTGACCTTCGACTTCAATGAAGTAAGTACCTTTTAGTGGATGTTTCTGGAAAGAACTTTTTATTTGCTTAAAATTCGCTGCAACATTAGTTATTTGTGATATTAAACTTCGGTAAGTAGTATATTGTTTTCAATATGCTTAATGTTGTGACTATATCTTTTATGTTTATGCAACTCATTTTTATATCTACGTAGTAGTTACCTTTATGAATATATAGGGTCAATCGATCTTTATCTAAACAGATACTATGATTGCATATGGATCCCTACATTGTTTGATTTATCAAGTTTTGGTTCATGTTTATTACCTGTAAAATCTTTTCCATATTTAAATGTTTTGATTTGTTTAGTGCTTCGTCCAAACTCTTGAAATGTGCAAGATAAAGAAAATGGAATTGTATTGTGTTCTGCCTTAAGCATAATTTATCTTGAAACTTCTTTAATCATTTATTTTTTCCCCTAAAAAAACCTTTTGTATCTGCATGATATTCATGGTCATGGGTCATGTAACCTAACATACACTACTGATTAACTAATAATGGGAATGTTGTTAAGCAGAGCCGTTTATTATAATTACATGTTCTCATTTGCTACATGACTAACTATAATGGATTCTTGTGGTCTTGTTATTATTGATTACTATTTTTCCCCAACTAAAATGGATTCTTATGGTCTTATTATTATTGATTACAATTTTCCCCCCTTTGCCTGTCATACTTAGGAATAGAGAACTATTAGTTGGTGCTTTCTTGGAAATCCTGTGGAAATAGTGCTTTTGTAGTATATTCCATGTAGTAGGTTTAATATGTAATAAATTCACTTTGTCATTGTAATTAGGTTGTACTAATTGTCGGTGTATCTTCTATCTCAGAAATGCTATTCATTTGAGTCATTTGTAATCAAGGGTTGTTTTTTCTATGCACTATTGTTCATTGTAAGCTTAATTTGCTATAAGATCTAATTAGACCTTTCATGTAAATCTAAATATGTTAGATTAGGAGTTGCTCAATCATAAATAAGATGTGAGCTGGTAGGGGATCTGTCCTTTTGCTATAATGTATGTAGCTAACTGTTGCTGCAGCTGTATATTTCTGGTCTAGTTAAATTTACTCTTGTATGCCTTATGTAAGCTCATCAGTTTTTCTAATAAGATGTAATCTTAATCAGCTCCATAAGTCAGGAGTTTTGATTTGAATATAGGGTATAACTTGCAGTATTTCAATTGTTGAGATGTATTTTAATATGTAGATACATTTACGGCCATTTAGCATATTCTGGTTGAGCATCTCTAGACTTGAATGAAGTCTTGGGCTTTAATTACTTGTACGTAGTTCACTTGTTATTGTATTTATGAACATTTACGCCTATGTTCTTTATGTACATTTTTCCATGAGTTTTTATGTTTCAGTGGGGTATGGCGTTGCTTACAGGTTTGTATTTTATAGATATCACACTCGATGCAACCTGTTACGGTACAACAACAAATATGTAGGTTATAGATCCTATACTTAGTTTAGGAGAATGTGATATGTATTGTACCCTGAGCTGTAATTTATCATTGATTTATGGAAAATTAGATTAGGGATTGCAATTCATGCAGTAATGCTGCATTGAATCCATGTGATACAATAGGTTTAAATACGAACATACACGATAAGGGCCTTATCTTATCATCTACTGACATGAAATGGATACGTGATATTTCATTTCCATGAGATAAGAATACATAATGAATTTAGAAGTAGAGCAGCTTAACACAAAGTTGAATGTTATTTAATTGATTATGATAAGTGGAAACAATAATCAATCATTTTTGTGACAAGATATCATGTGTCTAGAATTGTCACATCTAAATTAGACTTTCTGATGATGCTTTTTCAGTTCTCTTTTCCCTACACCTTTCGTGCCCCAGTAAATCGGGTTTTTTTGTTCTTCTCTCTTAAGTCCTTCTCGGAGTGCATAGCAAAATCGTGACAATTGTGCATGATATTGCTCGTTATATGCTAGAATTAGTTACTTTAATTGAAAAAAACTTGTGTAGTGAATAGTATTTGTTACATCTTGTTGACTATACCAGTAGATGAAAGAAAAGAAGTAACAACCAACATCTAAAAGATTCAAATGATCGCATGATTGAAGCTCAACATTTATGTCCATGATTGATGTTCATGATTTGGTAGGGAATGAATTCATAGTAATTATTCTATCAGTTACACATGTAATATATTTTATATAAACCCAACTATACTCATATTTTAGTCATGGGCAAATAAAACAATTTACTTAATCTCCTTTGCCTTTTACTCTAGACATGAATGGTTAAGAGTATGTTCAACATGGTATCTAGAACAGGTTAATTTTTTTAAAAAAAAAGAGAAAAAAAGAGAAAAGAAAATGAGTGGCAGAACTACAACTGATCCATGGCCAGCTTTCACAACAACAGGAGATTCCAAATCTGCAGATTCGGAGGGTGATCAATTCTTCTTACATGGTGCAGATCATCCTGGTCTTCAGTTGATTCCTTATCAACTTCGAGTGACAATTATCTTCCATGGAAAAGATCAATGGTGATAGCATTAGGAGCAAAATCTAAATATCAGTTTGTTGATGGCACTTTGCCTCAACCAACAAAAGAGGATGCCACCTTTCTTCAATGGAAGTACAAAATTAAAAGGGAAATTAGTACTTTGGTTTAAGGTAATCACACTGTTGTGGAATACTTTAACAAGCTGAAATTATGGGATGAATTGCAATGCTTAGGCTCTACTGTCACTTACAATTGTAAAGTGGGAAAGGAGGCTGCACAAAACATAATGAAGAATAATAAATTAATTCAGTTTTCTTATGGGCTTGAATGAGCACTACGACCATTTGAAAAATCAGATCATGCTCATGGATCCTCTACCTACCATTGATAAAGCATATTCTATAATTTTATCTGCCGAGAGGTAAAAATCTGTGCAGATCGGTTTTTCTGAAGTGGATTCTTTGGCAATGGTCGCTAAGATAGGAGAAAATGGAGAGAAGCCCTTCAACACATGGTCTGCTGGAAAGAACAAAGAAAACACTAGGCTTTCAAAGGAGAATAAAGCAAAACTTCTTTGTAAACACTGTGGCATACCAAGGCATGAGAGCAATACTTGTTTTAAATTACATGGTGTACTAGATTGGGTCAAACAATTAAGGGAGAAGAAATCCAGGTCATATGCAAATTTAGCAGGATCTCAACAATCCATAAATCCTGTCGAAACCGATCAGCCCATTCCTGATCTTGGTGCTATTTGGCAACAGCTTCAACATGTTACACAGTTTATGAAAGAAAAAAATGGAGAATAAAATGGTAGATCATGCCCATCTCATTGAGTTTGAAGGTAATACTTGTTCTTCCATATTTTCCTCAGATTTTTCATTGTTATCTGAAACTTGCAAAGATGGGTAGATTATTGATACCGGTGCTAGTAGGCATATGTGCTATGATACAATACTCATGAATAATTTAAGTGCCGTTAAGGAGAAAGAAACAGTATGTTTACCTAATGGATCTACTAAGGTAGTAGAATATGAAGGGGAAGTATGTATTACTCCCGATCTTACTATTAGACATGTCCTATATATCCCAAGTTTCAAATATAATCTTTTATCTGTTCATCAGTTATGTTCAGATTTAGAATAAGCTGGGATTTCTATGGTTCTGGTTGCCACTTACAAGGCCATAAGAACAATCGCAAGATATCAGAAGGTAGATTGGAAGGAAATCTCTATGTGCTTAAGGGTTCAAGAAGAATATCTAATACTGATTTACATGCAAACACTGTTGCATTGGATAGTTGGCATAAAAAGATGGGGCATGCATCCTTTAGCAGTTTGAAACATTTACCTTTTTTGCAAAATAAATGTAGTGAAGTTGTTGGAGACTCTATTAAAGCTTGTGAAATATGTTTCAAGGCTAAACAACATAGGTCACCCTTTCAACACAGTTCAATACAAACCACTTCATGTTTTGAGCTAATTCATATGGATGTGTGGGACCTTGCAAAGATAATTGTTATCATAATACTCCATACTTTCACAATAGTAGATGATTACAGTAGAGCCACTTGGGTTTATCTTATGAAGCGTAAATCAGATATGTCTAAGCTTTTGAGGCATTTCTTAATCATGATTGGAAGACAATATTCAAAATCTGTGAAAAGGTTGAGAAGTGACAATGGCTCAAAATTTTTAAACTTGGATTTTCAAAAAAAAATTAGCACACAAGGGGTGATTCATGAAACATCTTATGTTTACACACCACAACAAAATGATGTGGTTGAAAGGAAACATAAGCACATATTAGAAATAGCTAGAGCTTTTCTATTCCAAGAAAGTTTGCCACTTGATTTTTGGAGTTATGAAGTATTGATTGTTGCATATGTGATTAACAGGATTCCATGTAACATTTTGAAGTGGAAGACACCATTTTAGATGCTTAATGGTAGGCCTCCTGATTACAGCAGATTGCAGCCTTTTGGTTGTCTTGCCTTTGCAGCCAATACTAGGCATTTTAAAGGAAATTTTTGTTCAATGAGTATCAAATGTACATTCTTGGGATACGAGCAAGGGAAGAAGGGATATAAATTGTATGATCTTGAACACTCTGGATTTTTGTCAGCAGAGATGTGAAATTTTTTGAGGACATCTTCCCCTATTAGTCACATGTTTCCGTACCATCTAGAAATATCAACAAAGAAGATGACATTTTGAGAGCCACCGATTTTTCTAGCTCGAGACATGTTGCTCGAAACTCACCTCAGTTGTTTGATAGCAGAACTGTTACCGACAATGTTTCCACAGATGACAACAAGATGGAATTTGATGAAATTCCTACAGATACCAGTCGAACGAGTAAAAGGATTACACAACCACCTGTGTGGCAAAAGGATTATGTATGTAACATGATTGGGGATTTAGACACACTGCAGGCTTTCTTTACTAATATATCTGTAGAGAGAGAACCTAAGCATTACAGTGAGGCACCATCTATGTCAGAATGGATTCATGCCATGAAACAAGAATTAGATGCATTGGAGGAGAATCACACTTGGGAGTTAACTAGTTTGCCTCCTAGAAAAAAAAGCAATTAGGAGTAAATGGGTCTACAAAGTTAAAAGAAAGGCAGATGATTCAGTTGAAAGATATAAAACAAGATTAGTGGCTAAGGGATACACACAACAAGAGGGTGTGGATTATTTTGAAGTTTTTTCTCCTGTTGTAAAGTTGATCACTATTCGATTATTTTTTGCTGTTGCAGCTATGAAGGGTTGGGGATTGCATCAATTAGATGTTAATAATGCTTTCTTCCATGGATCATTATCAGACGAAGTTTATATGAATGATCCTCAAGGATATACCAAGGCAAAGAAAGGGCAGGTTTGCAAGCTGGTTAGAAGTCTCTATGGTTTAAAACAAGCCTCTAGAGAGTGGAATATGGAGTTGTGTCAGAAATTAGCTGCTTTTGGCCTTGTTCAGTCTAAGCGTGATCATTGCTTGTTCACGTTACGCAAGGATGGCTATTTTTTGGTATTACTTGTGTACGTGGATGATGTTCTCATCACTAGCTCTAATGATCATTTAATATGTCAGTTGAAGTCTTATTTGGATACAGCCTACACCATAAAGGATCTTGGTCTTGCAAAATATTTCCTCGGAGTTGAGATTTCAAGAACAGCAGATGGGATATCTCTTTGCCAAAGTAAATACATTTTGGATATCCTTTCTGACACGGGAATGGTGGATAGTAAATCAGTGTCTACTCCACTTCCTACTAGAATACATCTTTCTTCTGCAGAGGGTACAATATTGGAGAATCCATACAAGTTTAGACGGCTTATAGGAAGAGTCCTTTATCTTACTCTCACAAGACCTGATATAACTTATGCTGTGTAACAACTAAGCCAATTTTTAAATTCTCCGACTTCTTCTCACTGACAAGCAGCCCTTTACGTCCTCAGATATCTCAAAGGTACTTCATCTCTTGGTTTGTTTTACCCTGCTGGAATGACTTTGTCGTTGGAGAGTTTTTGTGATGTAGATTGGGCTAGTTGTAAAGACACTAGAAGATCTGTTACTGGATATGCTATTTTTCTTGGGAGTTCTCTTATTTCCTACAAAAGCAAAAACTAGACAACTATTTCCTATTCAAGTACTGAGGCTGAGTATAGGGCACTTGGATCCACCATTTGTGAGTTGAAGTGGATTTCATATTTGCTGCAGGAGTTCAACATTGACCATATTCTTCCTATACCTCTCTGTTGTGATAATAAAGGGGCTCTTCATATCACAGCCAACCCAGTATTTCATGAACGGACTAAGCATCTTGAAATTGATTGTCACTTGGTAAGGGATGCTTATAAGGACGGGGTCATTTCACCATCTTTTGTGCTATCTAATCTTCAATTAGTAGATGGTTTCACCAAAGTTCTTGGAGGGAATCAGTTTAATGTTTTTGTTTCCAAGTTGGGTATGAAAAATATTGTTCATACTCCAACTTGAGGGGGGGGGGGGGGGATGTTGACTATACCAGTGGATGAAAGAAAAGAAGTAACTGCCAACATCTAGAAGATTCAAATGATCGCATGATTGAAGCTCAACATTTATGTCCATGATTGATGCTCATGATTTGGAAGGGAATGAATTCATAGTAATTATTCTATCAGTTACACAAGTAATATATTTTATATAAACCCAACTGTACTCATATTTTAGTCATGGGTAAATAAAACAATTTACTTAATCTTCATTGCCTTTTACTCTAGACATGAATGGTTAAGAGTATATTCAACACATCTTTGTGTTTGTGACAAATGATTTGTGTAATGAATTGTCAACTGCATATGACATTCGATTGGTGTTTAAATTTTTTACTTTTGTCATTGGTGGATTCTGATTTCTTGGTGTTAGGTTGGTTCTTGATGAATGAATTTACATGATTTTTTTTGCTATTATCATTTTTTAACGTGAATCTTTACATTGCAATTGGTTTATATTCTAAAAAACTTTACATTGTTTATTGGGATCTCGACTCAAAAGTACAAAGTGATTCATGCTTCTTTTTGTTTCTCTCATGTGTTTTGTAATAATGGATGAAAATATCGATAGTGATTCTTGCTTTTTTTTGTTTCTCTTATGTGTTTTGTAATAATAGATGAAAATATCTATAGTTTTTCAAGGGAATCTTTACGGAATACTACTATTAAGATTCAAGAGTCCTATTTTAGTGTAGGGATTTTCATTTGCCTTACATTTTTATTTTAGGGCTTTTGTCGTCAATTAATTGGAAATTTAATTGGTCATGATGTAAAGTATATTTATATGTACAAGAGAATGTTTCTTATGGAAAATGTCTCATTTGATTTTGATAATGAGACAAAATATACTCTGTCCGTCCTGCTACAAGAGTTGCGTCTCGCTACAAGAGTTATATTTATTTTTTAGTAGATGGACCCACATAAATCAATAATTTTATTTTCATGGAACCCAAACACAACTCTAATATAACTACTCATTTAGAGGGTGATAATTCCCGACACAATATCAATACAACTATCCAGGTGGTACACGATAGCACGATGCTAACACGGAATGATAATTGCAGGTTAGTGCTTGCCCTTACTGGGTTCGTGTCCAGGGGCGGACATAGGGGGCACAGGGCCCCCCCTGAAATTTCTAAAAAATTCAGGGGTATAATAGTAATTTCATAAATAAATTAAAAATAAAATATATACAATGTAATATGTGAATCTCAATTCCCAACCCCCCACAGTACAGCAGACGACCACATCTCCATTTTTCCCCATGTTCTCTCTCAACTTCCTCTCTCTCTCTTAGGTATTATAATTTAAATTTATTAAATTAAATATTTATGCTCTTCCTTATATATTTAGTGCTTATATATGTAGTGATGATATATATTTAGGGCTTTTATTTAGTAGAAAGATTTTAAAATAATTTATTTATTGAGAGAGATTTTATTTAAATTTATTATTGTATATTTTTTAAATTAAATTTGTTATGCTCTTTTCATGTGAAATGTAATATTGTTATATTTAAAAATTAGGGTTTTATTTTAGTGAAAGAGTTTAGAATAATTTATTTTTGTTGAGGAAAATTTTATTTTAAGTGGAATGATTTTAAAGGGAGAATTAGGGTTTATTTCTATTCAATTTTTTTTATATTTAATTTGTAGTGTAATTTTTTTAAAGGTATGGAACGATATTATAAGAAGACTACAACTGTCCATGAAACATCATCTTCCACGGTGAATGCTCCTAATGTGCAACCTCAACAACCATCAAGCCAAGATAACAATGTTGTGGTTGATTCGAAAAATCTTCCTAGTGATCCTGGACTACGACCTCACATAACAAGTTATCCGCCTAATTTGATTGAATAGGTTCATCGGTCTTACCTTTTAAAGGTCCTTGTCAACCACGTAAGCAAAATTTTCCTCTAAAGTGGGATGGAGATAGAAAACATAAATTTATTGCAACTTGGTTTAATGATTATGGTGAATGGTTGGAGTATAGTGTTGCAAAAGATGCAGTGTTTTGCATATATTGTTACCTTTTCCCTACGGGTCGTACTGAAAGAGGGCATGATACTTTTGTAACTGAAGGTTTTAGTAAATGGCATAAGAAAGAGAGATTAAATGATCATGTTGGAGAACATAGTAATGATCATAACAAATGCAAACGTGCTTGTGAATATTTGATGAATCAAAGTCAGCACATCGAAGTGGCTTTTTCTAAGATTTCAAAACAATCAAAGATTGATTATCGGTGTAGGCTAAATGCATCAATTGTTTGCTTGCGTTTTCTTATAATGCAAGGATTAACCTTTCGAGGACATGATGAGTCTGAAGAGTCAATGAATCAGGGAAATTTTTTGGAGCATCTAAAAGTTATTGCTTCATGTAATGAAGAAATAAATAGAGTTGTGCCACATAATGCTCCTGAAAATTTGAAGCTTACATCTCATAGGATTCAAAAGGATATTATTAATGCAGCTGCAGTTAAGACAATTAATGCTATCATTAGTGACATTGGTAATGATTTTTTTTCCATTATGGTTGATGAATGCCGAGACATATCAATAAAGGAGCAAATGGGAATAGTCATACGTTATGTGAATACAAATGGATATATTATTGAATGTTTTCTTGGTCTCGTTCATATTAGTGATACAACTGCAATTTCACTTGAGGAAGGTATTGAGTCATTATTCTCTACGTACAGTTTGAGTATTTCTAGTTTGAGAGGACAAGGTTATGATGGAGCAAGCAATATGAGAGGTGAATTTAAGGGTTTAAAGAGTTTGATATTGAGGAAGAATTCTACTGCTTATTATGTTCATTATTTTGCTCATCAACTCCAATTGACACTTATTGCTGTTGTCAAAAGCATACAAGTGTTGGGTCTTTCTTTGTTTAATATTGTTACTCGTTTGTGTAATCTTGTTGGATGTCCTTGTAAGCGCAGAGATGTCCTTAGAGATAAACAAATACAAATGGTCATAGAAGGGATTGCAAATGGTGAAATCAAGACTGGAAAATGACTAAATCAAGAAATGGAAATCAAACGACCGGGAGATTCACGTTGGAGTTCTCATTATGGTACTCTCATAAACTTGTTGTCTTTATTTGAATCTGTGATTTATGTCCTTGAGTTTGTTGGGGAGAATGGAAATGAAGATTCACAAAGAGCTAAAGCTTTAGATTTGCTAGAGATTGTAACTCACTTTGAATTTGTCTTTTTGTTACATCTTATGAGAAATGTTTTGGGAATCACACATGAATTGTCACAAGTTCTACAAAAAAAGGATCAAGATATTGTCAATGCAATGAATCTTGTGAAAGCATCAAAAGCTCGCTTGCAAGCAATGAGAGATGAAGGTTGGATGTCTTTGTTAAATGATGTTTCAAATTTTTGTGGCAAACATGACATACCTTTACAAATCATGGAAGAATACTATTCACCTAGAGGAAGATCAAGACGAAGAATTGAAGATATTCTTCACTGTGATAGACATGCAAGCTCAAGAGCTAAATAGCCGCTTTGATGAAGTGAACACTGAGTTGCTTTTATGTATGGCTTGCTTTGATCCAAGAAACTCATTTGCTATGTTTGACAAAAGCAAGTTACTTCGTCTTGCAAAATTTTATCCATCTGAGTTTTCTGCTGTTGCTCTATATGAACTTGAATGTCAACTTGAGAAGTTCATATTTGACGTTCGGTTGGATGGAAACTTCTCTGAAGTCAAAGGAATAGGAGAACTTGCTCAAAAGATGGTCGCTACAAGAAAGCACATTGTTTTTCCATTAGTTTATCTACTAATCAAATTGTCATTGATCTTACCAGTTGCTACTGTCATGGTGGAAAGAGCTTTTTCGGCAATGAAAATCATCAAGAGTTCACTTCGCAATCGAATGTGCGATGGACTATTGAATGATTGTTTGGTAGCATACATAGAAAAAGATGTATTTCAAAGTATTAGCAATGATGCAATCATACTACGGTTTCAAAACATGAAGAATAGAAGAGAGATGTTGTGATTGTGTTAAGTTTTTTATTTATTATGTTGGGAAGTACTTAAATTATTTATTTTGAATATTGTCTTCTTATGATATAATATATTGATTTTGTCAAATTTACTATAGCTTTTGTAACTTTATTTTTATTTTTTGCATGGTATTTTCTTTACTAATTGGGCCCCCCAAGTCAAATTCCTGGGTCCGCCACTGTTCGTGTCGTTACCGTGTCAACTCGATAAGGCGACAAAAATTTTGGGTCGGATTCGTGTCAACCCATTAAGCACGATTAATATTAATAGATGATCCATAACCTATTAACAACCCAATATAAATAAAAAATTAGCAAATATATGATAAAATACTTATTAATAATTTTAAAATATATTTATTTTAAAAAAAATATTAATTTAGTTATTTTTTTCTTATCTGTTGTTATCGTATCATATCAACTCGTTATTTTTCGTGTTCGTGTCGTAACGAATTCTTATCGTGTAGTGTTTGGGTTTGCCCTTATCGTGTCGTGTCACTATCGTACGAAACCCCCAATAATATGAATTGCTACACCTATATCCACTATACATTAAATTATAATCTCTCAATCCACTACACATTGAAATATTATACTATTTCTTAGTTTTTATATAAACAATAAACATAACTCTCATATGGGAGGGAGGAAGTATTTTTTAAAAAATGCCACGATTTCAGTTTTTGCTCATCTTCATTTTATAATTAAATCTTCATTTTATAATTAATATATAATATGGTTCTATGTAGGGTTATCGCATGCACACTGCGCATAAGATTTAAAATCTCGATTTCGGTAAAAATATTGTCACCTTAAATTTATGGATGTATTGATGGGATATGAATATTGAAAATTGATCGATAATATATACTCCCTCCGTCCCACGTTAACGTTGACGTTTGCTTTTTGCACGGAGATTAAGGAGTATAATATTTTAATGTGTAGTGAGGTGAGAGAAATACTAATATTTAATATAAAGTGAGTAGTTGTATTAGTGTTGTGTTTGGTCCAACATGGAAAAATTAATTGTTTTGTGTGGGTCCAACTTGACAAAAAAAGAAATATAAACCTTATTTTGGGACAATCCAAAATGGAAAGCGTAAACCTTAACGTGGGACGGAGGGAGTATATTTTCTTAAAAGAAAGTAATGACTTTTGTGAGACTCATTTTGTGAAACGAATTAGAAGTGATAACATTTGAATAAAAAATGATAATTGATTAATGAAAAACGACAGTGGTATAGTAAACAATTTGTAATATAAATAAAAAGTAAAAATATTTTTTTATATAAAAAATGATAATATCTTTAAAAAAATGATAACTAATTAAAAAAAGTGCAAAATTATCTCACATCTCACCCAAATCTTGCTCTTAAAAAAATACCCAAATTTAAAAAAGAAAAAAGAATTTTGAGAGAATATTATACTATCTAATTTTAGAGTTAAACTAGGGTGCACATGGTGTATCAGTGCACCCAGTTAATATCATTTATTGGATTAAAAAACTATACTTAATAACTATATTTGGATCAAAATAAAATAATTAAAAATTTAAAAAAATAAAAATTATTATACCCTAAAAATGGTATTGTAAATCGTACATCGATGCACCACAAAATTACCCCTAATTTTAGGATTATTCTGTGATGCACCGGTGCACCTAATGATTTAAAGAATAAAAGTTATTAGGTAGTGGGGTAGTTATTGTATTTTATTTTTTATTTTATTTTATTAAGTGGTTAGGATTAAATAAATATTTAATCTTTGATTCTTTAGGTACACCGGATCGCAGTGTAACTCCTAATTTTATTATATAATACTCCTAACATCCATTCCTAAATTCTAAACCATTTTATTATATAATACTCCTAACATCCATTCCTAAATTCTAAACCTTTCGTTGCCCGTTTTAAAACCGCGGGTTTGGATTTCAAAATCTAAAACAAATTACTCTTATTTTCTTTTTACATTCTTTCTATTTAATTAATTAATACACTTTTTTTTTTTAATCTTTACACTCTCATCTATTTTCTTTTACATAAATTAATAGATTATTTTAAAACATAACATAAAAAAAGACCCAAAACAAATTACTCCTATATATTTCTTAACAAAGGAAATTGAGTGTAGTATTTGATGAATTCAGATTCGATTATATTCCTAAATATATACATAAACATTTGCCATTTAATAATTTCCATTTTCATTAAAAAAAGAAAAGAAAAAGGGAAGTCTACCGAGCTTGCAAATTTTCTTTTGTCGGTTAGCATAGGCATAGGAATACCAACGGGATCTAATAAAATAGGGGATAATATAAACTAGGGCAAATACAGTGTAACCAGCACACAGGCGCCACCGTGAAACCGCCGCCGATCGTTGCCTTTTCCTCGACGCCTTAGGTCTTTTGTTCGATTCCCTCTCTCTTGCTTACTAAAGTATTCAAATTTCACTAAAGTTAACAAATCTTGTTATCGTAATTCCTCGAAAACCTAATTTTCGAAGTTGGGTCATATTCTTTATGCTTCTTTATTCGTTTTGCCCTGGTTATTTATCTCCATGTTATGTTCAATTCTATCTTTGGTAGCTTTAGTTGAATCTTACTGCTGAGAACATGGTGTCCGCAATTTTTGTTGGTAACTACTATGTTTCTTCGGTTGGCTATTACTATTCTACGTTTTCTTTATATTCTTAGTGATATTTATGGACACACAGCATTTTTGGTATTACATCTTTAAACTGTAGTTGTTGTTGATGAACTTCTATATTTTTAGAATCATGATGACCCAAGAATTTGAGAGATTTTATATAATGTGGACTTTCAATTGATTTTGTCTAGGATTTGATATTTTGTATAGTTGGTGTTGGCCTGATGGAGAATCAGATATTTTGTAATTGGATTGTTGATAATATCATATTTTGTTTTCCATTTCATCATATTATTTTAAGTGGTTTTCTAATTTTTTGAGAAGATAATCCTAGTTAATTTTTTCTTTTCTTGTATGTCCCATACATTCTGCTGTTTTAGGTTACTTAGAACATTACTCAACTTTCCTTTAACAATAAAAAGTGGGCTAAAATTGCATATTTTGCTCTTGTAAATGATGTTTTTTAAGCATTAATACCAAGCTGTGATAAATTTTGTAGGTGTAGCTTGCTTTAAGGTGGAAATACACTGTAGGAGTACCTTGCTTTAATGGATCCAGCGAGTGGTGAGCAACTAGATTATGGAGCTATACCTGCCCTTGCAGAGGAGGAAATTGGTGATGATGATGAATATGATGATCTCTACAATGATGTTAATGTTGGAGGGAGCTTCCTTCAAATGCAGCGATCAGAGGCACAAATGCCTTCTTCAGGTGTTGGTAATGGTGGATTCCAAGATATAAAAGCTAATATACCTGGGACTAGAGTTGAATCAATTGCCTCACAACAGGTGAATGATGCCGGAGTTGTTAATGAAGGGACTTATCTTCCACCAGAAGTCCAATTTCCTGATCAGAAAACTGGCTTCCCAGCTACTGGTGCACCGACACAATCTGTGGCTGCTTCTGTGCCCCCCAACTCTGAAGCAAGTCATTTGGGATATCAAGGATCAATATCTGTGCCCCATAAGAGCGCTGCTGATCAGATGAGCAATCCTGAAAATGTAGTTGGTGAACCAGCACCTTCAGTGAATCCTTACGTTGGCAGCTCCAAAATTGTTCCTCAGACTCCGACGAACCTGATGAATCCCCGGGCAAATGTCAATACAAATCAAACACAAGATGATGAATACATAATGAGATCTCATGCAGGAAATGGGAATATGATGCTCTTTGTAGGAGAGTTGCATTGGTGGACAACAGATGCTGAACTTGAGAGCGTGATCAGTCAGTATGGAAAAGTTAAGGAGATTAAATTTTTCGATGAAAGGGCTAGTGGTAAATCAAAAGGCTATTGCCAAGTTGAATTTTATGATCCTGCTGCTGCTGCTGCATGCAAGGAAGGCTTGCATGGACATATATTTAATGGGCGAGCTTGTGTGGTGGCATTTGCCACTCCTCAGACCATAAAGCAGATGGGTGCTTCTTATACGAACAAAACCCAAAATCAGACTCAATCCCAGCTTCCGGGAAGGAATCCTATTTTTGATGGAGCAGGAAGAGGCAATGGAACAAATTATCCTAGTGGAGATGGTGGAAGGAATTTTGGACGCGGTGGATGGGGAAGAGGAGGGAACCAAGTCCCTAACAAGGGCCCAGGGCCTGGACCTGTCAGAGGAAGAGGGGGAATGGGAAACAAGCATATGATGGGGAATGTACCTGGTGCAGCTGGTGGGGGAGCGTATGGACAAGGCCCTGTTGGCCCTGGTTTTGGCGGGCCTCCTGGTATGATGCATCCCCAGGGCATGATGAGTCCTGGTTATGACCTAGCGTTTATGGGTCGAGGAGGAGGTTATGGAGGGTTTTCAGGTCCTGGTTTCCCAGGGATGCTTCCTCCATATCCGCCTGTTAACTCAATTGGGCTTCCTGGAGTAGCTCCTCATCTCAACCCTGCCTTTTTTGGTCGCGGGATGGCTCCTAATGGAATGGGTGGAATGGGTACTGCAGGGATGGATGCACATCATACAGGAATGTGGGCCGACAATAACGTGGGTGGATGGGGTGGGGAAGAACATGGAAGAGGAACTAGAGAGTCCAGCTATGGCGGTGACGATACTGCTTCAGAATATGGGTATGGAGATGCAAGTCAGGAAAAAGGTGTTAGGTCTACTTCTGCTTCGCGGGAAAAAGAAAGGAATTCTGAGCGCGACAATCCTGAGAAGAGGGAGAAGAGGCATCGGGAAGAGAGAGATCACGATCGGGACAGATATGATAGGGACCATAAATATCGGGAAGACAAAGATCGTTACCGAGAGTATCGCCACAAAGATCGTGATGCGGGTTATGATGATGACTGGGATAGGGGGCAGTCTTCAAGATCCCACAGCAGGTTGCGTTCGGCGCCTGGAGATGATCACAGATCTCGATCTAGGGATGCTGATTATGGGAAACGGAGACGCATGCCATCTGAAGGACGTGATTGAGAACAGATCTTATGTGTGCAAAAGTCCCCTTCGCTGATTTGCTTTGTCAGTTTAGAACAACTGATGAGTTGCCTGAGGTTACATGAGGGTGTCACATATTGTGGCGTTTGACTTCAAAGAAGTAAGTACCTTTTAGTAGACATTCTGGAAAAAGAGCATTTTATTTGCTTCTAATTCGCTGCAGCATTAGTTATTTGTGATATTTAACTTCAGTACCTTAAGTAGTGTATTATTTTCGATATGCTTAATGTTATGACTTTATCTTTGTGTCTATGCTGCTTTTTTTATATATGAAATTGTGACCTTCATGTATATATAGGATCATTCGAGCGGTATCTAAATAGATACTAAGATTAAATATGGATTGCTATGTCGTTTGATTTATAAAGTTTTGGTTCTTGTTTCTTACCTGTTAAATCTTTTACCATATTTAAACCTTGTGGCTTGTTTTGTGCTCGGTCCTAACTCTTTAACTGTGCAAGAAAATGAATAAAAGGATAGTATTATGTTCTGCTTTGAGTAGAGTTTGTCTTGGCACTTCTTTAAATGTGTTTTATCTATACTCCTTAAAACCTGTATCTGCATGAAATTCATGGTCATGGGTCATGTTACCTAACACAAATTTTACTGACAAACTAATGATGGGAATATGTTACTCTAGAGCTGTTTATATGTTTACGTGCTCTTTTTTGCATGTGGCCCTGTTCCATAACTTCCATGACTAATTAAAATGGATTCTTGTGGTCTTATTATTATTGACATCACAATTTTCCCCCGTCATACTCAGGAGCAGAGAACTATTAGTTGGTGCTTTCTTGGAAATCCTGTGGAAATAGTGCCTGTGTAGCATATCCCGAGTAGTAGGTTTAACATGTGTAATAATTTAACTTCGTGTTTGTAATTAGGTTGTACAAATTGCCTGTGTATCTTCTGTAATGCCGCGCTTTTGAGTCATTTGTAATCGTGGGTCGTTTTTTTTTATTCAGTGTTGTGCATTGTAAGCTTAATTTGCTGTAAAATCTAATTAGACTTCCCATGTAAATCTGAATATGTAAGATTAGGAGTTGCTCGATTAGAAATAAGATGTGAGCAGGTAGGGGGGAAATCTATGCTTATGCTACAACCTACGTAGCTGACTGCTGTTGCATCCACATGTTTCTGGTCTAGTTTCCCTTGTATGCCTTGTGTAAGCTCATCAGTTTTTATGATGAGATGTATTATTGATCAGCTCCGTAAGTCTGGAGTTTTGATTTTGGTATACAGTGAAACACCGTAGGGTTGCACTTGTTGAGCTTTATTTTAGTATGTAGATACATTTATGATCATTATTAGCAGTCTGATTGTAGATGCAACTCTCAACATGAATGACGTCTCGGGCTTCGATTAATTGTACGTAGTTTTACTTGGTAATGTATGTGAGCGATTGTTTTTTTGGAGACTTGTGTTCTTTCCATTTTTCTGTGGGGCGGGTTTGGTTGGTGCCTACAGATTTGTGTTTTATAGATGTCTCACCTGATGAAGCCCTCCAATGTCTAGCAACAAATATGTAGGTAATAGATCTATATTTAGTGCTAGAGAATGTGATATGTATTGTAATTTATTTAGTACTCCTTCCGTATGTTTACTTCACCTTACTATAAGGTAAATGCGTCAATATCTCCGGAGTTAGAGAAGATTAGAGTAGGGGTTGCAATTCATGCCGTGTGCTTTATTTTGAGTTGATGTGATGCCCCGGCTCGGGCCGGCTTTTTGGGAAGCCCGTTCCCACCGCGCTCGCGGCCAATAAGTTTAGAAACAGACTTTGTAACGATTAAGGGCCTGTGATGACATGAAATGCTAACATAATATTTCATGTCAACAAGATTAGGAAATAATTTTAAGTAGAGCAGCTCAAATCAATAAAAGTTGGAGGGACTATACTATATACCTTATGAGAAATTTTGTGGTACCAATCTATTTTTTAGTGTTAAATATACGGGTAGATATTATGTGAGACCGTCTTACATGAGATCATTTTACACTTTTTAAAATATATGTCATTTTCGCTATAAAATATTATCACTCTCTCTATAAAGTGTTATCACTTTTTATTTATACTATAAATTGTTCATAAAATAAAAATAAAATTTTCATTAATTTAGTATCACTTTTCAGTATAAGAGTTATCACTTTCTGATCGTCTCATGTTAAGCCTTGCCGTGAGACGGTTTCACATAAGTCTTTGCCTAAATATAATTATCTTTAAAAATAATATTATATTTTAAGGTAAATATTAAATTTTAGAAAAAGACTTGCACGAAATCGTCTTACAAATTTCATTCCATGAGACGGGTCAAACATAACCCACATTAACACTCGCGGATCCCACATTAACACTCGCGGATCTTATTGTAACTTACTACTACCTGGAATATCTTCTTATACAAGTAGACGCACCTTCACTTATATTATATCTTTTTCTTTTTGTCGTTAAATTTTATTATTTTTAAATTACAATTTGTTTGTTTTTAGTTTATAAAAATATGTACAGTTATTTTTTTTATTATCTTTATATTAATATTTATAAATAAAAAAATATTCTTATACAGAGAAATATGTAAATCATGTCAAAATAGTACTATATAATTGACAAAATAATTAATGATGAATTCACATTTATTTATTTATTAGTTATCACTTTTTTTATTATATTAATAATTCATTTAGTTCATTTGAATGATCATTAGTTTTTTAAGATGTGTCATTTTACATTAAAAATGTTATCATTTTTAACTCGTATGATAAATATATTCATTGAATAATTTAATTGGACAATTATCATTTTTTCTTTTATCAGATGTCAATTTTTGTTAATAATATTATCACTTTTTATCTGTTCAATAAATTTTTCATTAAATAGTTTAATTGGATGTGCATTATTATTTTTTTAATCAAGTATCACTTTCGATTGAAAATGTTATCACTTTTTGTTTGTCTTACAAATTATTTATAAAATAATTTTATTAGTTGAGTATCATTTTCTTTGATAGATATCACTTTTTATAAAAATAATGTGATCTCTTTTTAATTTCTGAAATTTTCATGAAGGGAAGCTCTTATATTAGACCGTTCCACGGCGATGCCATTTCACACTTTCGTAATTAATTATTACTTTTCTTTTAAAATGCTATCACCTTTAATTTATATATACTATAAATTGTTAATAAAATAGTTCACATTATTATTTTTACTTTTCATCAATTAGATATCAATTTTCTATAAGGACTAGCGTTTTAACCCGTGCGATGCACGGGGAGAAGTTATGACAAAAATAATGCATCTGTTTGTAATTTATAAAAAGTTTAAAAAATGAACTTTGGTTATTGGGAATTATATTAAAGTTATTTAATTGCATTTAAGATAAGATATTGTGAGTGCAATCTCATATATTATTTTTGGTTTATTAGTTTTAATATATTAAGACTAATATGATGAATCATTTATTAATATAATATAATATACGAAAGATGTTTAGGTCTACAATAATAAAATTTAAAATTGAAATTTTGTTATACTATGAAAAATGAAAGTGAAAACTTTAAAAAAGATTGGTTAGTCAATTTAAAGTCGAAGCTTTAATGTAACGTTGACATAAATTTTATAAAAATTAATAGGTTAAATATAAATATTTACAAATAAAATAATTAACACATAATATATTTTTGTGCTTAACAACAAAGCTTTAAAAACATAACTAATTAAACTTCTATAAAAATAAACAATAAATTTTAAAAAAAGTATAACAACTCCCATTGAAAGATATATGAGTTGAGATATTTTTTATGCTTGTAATGCTACAAGAGCATTAACATTATTAAACACCTTAGTAATAAATTTAAAACAGTATCAAACATTAAGTAATTTCAGTACATAACTAATTAAGAAAAATTACGTATGAACTGCCAAATGAAGGAATATATATATATATATATATATATATATATATATATATATATATATATATATATATATATATATATATATATATATATATATATATATATATATATATATAATGTTGGAGTATTTGAATCTAATCCTCAACTACTAACACTTCACAATTTATTATTCAATCACATTAAAATGTATTATTTGCAAATTTATATTACTCAATAACACCTATTAATTATATAAAAAAATCGGAGTCAAAATCACCAATTATGAAAACAATCCACATATTGTGAAAAAGTACATTGAAAAAATACGCATTAAAACAATTCACATTTAATAAAATACACTGTGAAGAGATTGAAGACGGGAGTTAAATAAATCTTTAATATAAATTTTGCAAAATACTCCACATTCAACCAAAACAATTTGTAGCCGTGACACTGAACTTAAAAGAAATTGCTTTGCTAAATTTGATTAAATTCCATGAAGCTGAACCTCACAATTCATTCATTTACCAAAAAAAATAAAAAAATATAATCAGAGAGCCCAATATTTACCCTTCCACAATGAAGGGAATAGATTTCAAAGTGCAACATTGAAGACAAATAAATAATTTAATAAATAAGAAAAACCTAAAAATAATGTTAGATTTTAATGGTTAAGTTGAGCTTTAATAACTTATAGGATCAAGATCGATCAGCGAAGGGTAACAAATTTTGCGGATTTGTCATAGAATTTCCAACAATTTTTTCAGTTTTCATTATTGCATGAAACAGTATAATAGATTTAGTTGAGTCCAACTAAAATTTTTCTCAAGTACATTGCTTGCTATTAATAATCAAAACCTTGAAATCATGAAATAGAAGCTCACCCTATAGAATGGGTTGTCATATATTGTCCATTACCATAAACCTTATGTTTATCATCGTTCTCACAACAATCGAAGCAAAACATGATTTATTATTGTAGAATTAAATACAGTAAAAAAAGATATCATATGATAATCATAGGCTAGCTTTGAGTATTAACAACTAAGGCTATAACATTGCATGCACAAAATATCGTAATTCATATTTTGCAAGGTTGTACCTTAAATTTTGCAACATCTTTGGCAATCTCATCTTCCATTTGTTAATTAATTTTTTTTATCTTTTTATCAAAATGTTCATGCTTCTATAAAAAAACAAACACACATACGCCACATAGCCAATGAAAAAACTAAATTTAATTGGGAAAACATAAAAAATGAAGAGAAAGTTCTTTATGCTTGGTACCATGATTAATTTAAAATATGTCAATGTTAAGAAATATAGGCTTAATAATTTTTCTTACGTATTATCAAGTGCTTCACATGTCAAAATTTGTGTAAGCATTAATTTTCTTTTATCCCCGATTATTTAAGTAATTTTCAAGTTTAAATCAAGAATAAGCATAGCAAAAAAAAAAAATTAAAACATTAACTATTAATGAAGGAATTTAATCAATTAAAGAAAATTTACATTTTACTTCTTAAATTCAGCCAGTAATCTTTTTTGGTCAAGATTACAAAACCAATCTTGATGGTAAACTTGTCGACCAAAAATATATTCCATATACTGAAACAATACTACATATATACAAAAACAAAGATATACATACACAAAAAATGCAACATATAAATATAAAGCTCATACAAACAAAATCAGATGATCCACCAATTCTTCATGAAAGAAACAGATAACTGCAATATTAAGCTAGCTCAAGTACGCAAGAATTAAACAATTTATCTTAGTTCACACACATTATAGAGTAGATCAGTAGATTATAAAAAGAAATGCATAAAAAAAATCACATAGAACTATTTGATAACATATATAAGCAAACTTCAAAATATAGATCACTCAAGAAGAATAAATAATAGTAAAGAATAATTTGTTTATGTGCTACATATTGATACTTGAATATGATTTTGCGAAAGATATACATGAAAGTATATTTGTAAAACTATTTCACATGATACTAAAATATCCATACTCACATCTCTCTCTATAAAAAAAATCATGAAAAAGGAAATTCTCTATGTAAATTAAGCAAGTAATAAAAAATTTCAAGTAGAGCACAAATTTAATTATTCATCAAATATATTCAAACAAATTATAGTATCCAAATTAAGTAATAACTCACCAATCCATCTAAACCAACAACCATTTTTCTACTATATCCTTTATAGATATTCTCAACAACACCAAAAAAAACCAACTTAAAAAAAAAAACTCGAACTTAAATCATTAATTCTTTTACATCCTATTATGACTTGATAAATCTGAACAATAAACAGACATAACTTCCCAAATTATTTATCATATATAACACAATCTTACACTCTGCAACCACGTCGTTTCTTCGTAACTGTCATATAGTGGACAAATCATGATCACCAGACCCATCTGAAAGCCCTTCAAGAATAATAGTGAGCAATTTATGCAAAGGAAAATTATATCCAATTTGAATAACTTAAAAGCACATCTCTATGAAAGGTAAAATACGATCACACATCACCAAAAAAATTAAATATATGATCACAACTTAACTGAGTAATTTGCAATAAACATAAAGCACATCATAACAATAAGCCATGAAGAATAATTTGAAAACACTTATTCAAAATTAGCTCCAAAAAAAAAAAAATTATAGAATCATATTATAGAGAAGAAAAAATTACTCCATTAAAAGAATTTGAAGATGATCGAATTGAGTTGTAGCTAATCACACTTTTTGCTATCAGAGTCATGGGCAATACACACACATTATGGTAATGAAGTGTTTCCCTAATACACTTAACACACTATTCTTGTATTGGTTCCTCTATCCCTAAATTAATCATTTACGGAGGAAATCGTAGGGGAGTATTTGATAAGAATTGTCACATAATTTATTCATATAAAACAAAATAAAATAAATGTATACCGTTAGTCTATATGCTATTGCATTTAACCTTTTCTATTTCTTAAAATTATCAAGGTCACTTACACATGCCTATTATTGTCATGTATATTCTACCATCTTAATGTAACACGCTAACTCCTTAAAAAAAACTAAAACTTAAAAATTTTATGCTAGAGAAACTCTCAGTTATATATCTTGCACCATTAAATTATATAAATTTTACTGCTTTAAATATCTTCTCTAAAAATAAATAAGTGCCACATTAACCTCATTTAGTCTTATTTTTATTTAATTATCTGTTATTTTTATTTGGGTAATGATTTGCGAAATATTTTACTCCACATTAATAAATCTTGACCTACATTAAAACATAATATATATTATCATTAATAACCTTGATTTTAGCCCAATTTTTAAATATTTAAGTATAATATTATATATGAAAAAAGCAAATAAATTTACATTGTCTATTAATTCTTTAAATAAATTAATTAGGAGTAATAAAAGTTTAATTTTAATTAGTTTAGTTAAATTTTATAGGATTTTTTTTATTTAATTCACTTTAGTATATTTTGACCTATCTACTATTTATATACTTTCTTGTGAAATCGTTATATATGAAATGAGTTGTGAAACATTTTGATTCAATTGTCATATTATAACAACCAAAAATTATATTTTAATGCGGAACTCTTCATACTTAGTAAACTATATTTTAACTACCCAATAACATACTTTACCTCTATAATAATCATAATTTAATAATGAATACATTCGTCTCACATAGGCACCATCTCACAAACTATTTTATAAAATAAAAAATAAAAAAGGCAATATGCTTACTATTTTAGACTTTTGCAAACATATGAGAATGCAAAATAATAAACATCATTGTTACATTGAAATAATATAAATAGCTTCGATAGAAAATCAAATAAACAATTTTTTTTAACAAAACTTAAATTGAAATATAAGAATCTCATTACATATTATTTGGGACATAAAATTTGTACTCCCTCCGTTCCTCTAAAAATAGCCGCATTTTAATATTTTAATATGTCTCAATACAAAGGGGTGTACTTGTCATTTTTATAAATGAGACTCACACATAAGAATTAATATATTTATATGGGCCCACACAAAATACTAATACAATTACACAATATACATTAAATATTATATATATCACTTTATATACACATTAAATATTATACATCTTAATCTACGTGAAAAAAAGTAAATGCACCACTTACATAGAGATGGTGAGAATATAATATTTGAGTTGGTCTCTTGTGTTTCCTGGTGCACAAAATATTTGAGTTGGTCTCTTGTGTTCCCCGGTGCACAAAGTATATAATTGTATAACATTTTGTTTTAAAGGGTATACACTTTAGTTAATAAAAATATAAATAATTTATTAAAAAGGTCGATTGAAATATAAATAATATAATTATTTGATTAAAAATATTAACTTTTTCTTAGAAAATCAAGAATATACGTTCTTATATTAAATAGTATATCATTTAATAATTATTAAATAATTCTATGTTGAACTGATAAAAAAAATCGTGATTATTTTTGGTGAATTGTTTAAGAATTAACTTTAATATTATAATATTAAAGCAAGCTATAAAGACGTCCAAAATTCTTAATTTAAGCCATTAAAATATTACATGATCCATATTGCATAATACTTTGACAGTATTAACTCAAAATTTTGCCTATAAATAGGCTAATTACACTCGGTTTAACAAGATACTGAGCGTAAACACAAACCACAACTTCCACATGATTTGCACAATCAATCAACAAATCTATATTTCTCGAAAAAGCAATGATCATTGCATTTTAACTATACATTTTATACAATTTTTTCTTCCCACGTAAAGTGTAATAAATTATTCATTTGCAACCATTGCATCACAGGCTAACTTTTATATTTTATTTTTTTATGCACAATGTATTTTGAGACGAAACATCACCCACAAACCTGGAATCTCATCAAGTATGATCGAATCTTCATCATTGATAACACCTTTCAAGATTCACATTGTAATCTCATTCTCAACCATTTGTTGAATCACACACTTAACGGGCATTGCTCTAAAGTTAGAGTCAACACTTAATACTGCTGCCTGCAGTGTAACTGCATCCTCCATGTAACATAAGTTTATATTCTTCTGCTCACTTGACTCAACTACATATAAAAAACTATTATGTCAGCAGATCACAAACTACTTGATATTCTCTGTTTCAACAATTAATAAGAGGAATATATGAGCCTCATGTAATAGAAAATTAATTGACTGATAGATGCACTTTTAATTTGCATAATGTTTCTTCAATTACTTGAACTTCACTAAAATAAAAAATGGAGTATTAGAGATACAGGTTGACAGAATGCTAAATTAATATCATAGATACATTTTCCAACACAAAGGAAGTGAGCCAGAGTCGATCAATATTAAAAATCTTCAAGACTTCCACCATATCAAGCAATTTTAGAAAACACATAATAATCAACAATTACATTGCCTAATCACATCAAGAGTCAATAAATATTAATCATACAGAATAAACAACACAAATGCAAGTAAGCTGAAAACAATAACTTTTTACAATAACCAAAATATGCTCACCGACCTTAATTCCAAACATGCACTGCAAAACCCAAGATAAGATACATGCTCACAGAAAGAACACAAACCAGGAAACAACAATCCTTTACAATGCAAGCATGAACAAAATTGTGAAAAGAATTAAGAAGTAAAGTCGTGGGCTTACAACTATTTTCTGAAAGATCTTGATTTACACAAAGCATTAGGAAATATTATCATAAGACAATATTTATGAAACTTGGACATATATGACTCAATAAAGTGCACCTATAAAACTTTGTGTCTGAAACTAAGATAGAAATAAATTCAATAAGTTTCCCAAAAGTAAACTAAGAAAAGAGTAATCATAAGAGTACAAAACCCAAAAAACAAGCCATTTCTGATCATCAATGGGTGACTTTGTAACAATTGCACTAATAAATGCGCATCATCCAAGCACAAATAGTCAGTTTCATCAACTCATGAATGACAAAAATCAGCACTTGAAGAATAATTCATTCTTCTAAATATTTCAAATTTAATAGTTGTGAAGTTGCAAAACAGAGTATTGACTTCAAATTTAAAGAAATGATTAATTGATAACTAACAAAAAAGATTAAAAATACATGGGAAAAAAAGGATAGCCAACTTACAGAGGATAAAACCAGGCTGTAAAAAAAAAAAATCAATTATAAATACAAAGTAAATATGCAAAACCCTGCAAATAAAATCATCTTATTTATAAAGAAACCCCATTTGTCAAAATTACCACCCATTTGTAAAACCATCCACCGAACTAAATCAAGAACCAACATAATAAACCCACCGAAAATTTGGTCCCAAGCTCAAAAGCCAAAAACTTACAGCCATAATCGAGCAAAGAGAATGCAAAATATGAAAAAGTCAAAAAAATATGCACTACAAACAAAGTTTTGTGACTAATAACATCATTGTTACATACTTTTCATTAGAAACCTTCTATTTTATGACATTTTGCAAAGGATTATGAAAACTATTGATGATCCAAAGATTCCAAACAACTCTATATAAAGATGCACAAATAAGAATTAAAGTTCACTCCTATTTTACATTACGTACCTCTATAGTGGTCCATGGAATGCCTATGCCTGCAAGGGAGAAACGGGGGTTGGAAATTATTGATGGGAATTGAATTTGATTGTAATCATGATATACCGTTTATTAAAGAAATTAAAGATAATATTCACATAAATCTAGCTCATCTGAAACACCAAAATAAATGAAATGCAAAAGTCCAATTGTAGGCTGCCGATTCTTATCAAATTTGCAAATAGTGTAGGGTGAATATTCAAATTAAATTATCAACACATATATTACCAATTACCTGATAAATGAGAGATGGGAACGGCCACTTGGGTTGTCTTTGCTTTCATCTATAGATTTGTAGATATTCGCACTTAAGAAAACACCTCCATATTCAGTGAAAATGATCTGAAGAACATGTCAGCATAAGCCATCTCTCAGCTGATCAACCAATCGTTGTAACCTTCGATTTAGTTATCTTAACATGTATAATTCTACCATGAAGAGTATCCTATTATATGCTGACATAGAAAGTCAATGAAATAATGAGAAGAGCAACACGAAGAATAAAAAATCTATTTTCTAGGCTTCACATTGTAATGATGCATAGAACCAAATTCACGTAGTGTGAGGGTTTAGGTCTTAAATTACACCTTACGACAATTGATTATGCCGAGCCAAAAGCAGAATATATAGACAAACACTTGGTACACACCAACAGAAAAATCCCTGATGTATGACACTCCGTTAACATTAAGCATAATAAGATAGATTATTAACCACTACAGCCATAATGATGCTTACAAATTTCTAACCATGATGCACGGTGATGAAGATAAGACTGCAGTAGCACATTAAGAGCATTATAAGTTGGAGATAACAATTGCACCTACACACATTAAATTCTCAATTAACATAATAGAAAATAACCATGTCAAGTGCTAACTCAATTTCATGATATAATAAGGTTTGTGAGAATTTGCAACACCAATGTATCTTATTGAAAGATAGAACAATAATCTAACCCTGTTATATGTATATATCCCTTTGCTTTCCACTTTATGACACACTATCCACAAAATATATGTATATATCAAAATAAAGTTGTTCAAGATAATGCTAAGATAGTTGTTGACTCAACAACCGATATACAATCAAACACTACTCCCAGACTAGCCTAGGAAAATGGACAATGCATTTGAAAAATTTAAATAGCTAAACAATGTGACCAATCACAGGCTCACATTGATAAATTAACACAACACATGTAATTTTGGGAATATACAACAAAAAAAAAGAAAAAAAAGGTTCATAGGTAGGCGAAAAGAAGATAACACTTTAGAGGACAACGTATCATCACTTATATGAGTTACAAAATGACTGTGGCCCAACTTATGCAAGAGTCTGGACTTCCATCTAAACAGTCGAATCTTTTAATCACAGACTTTATATTTTAGTAGATATGCATATAACTTAATACTTCACCACAATAGTAATTAGATGTCAAGCAAATAGCATACCCATTTTTACTCTAAGTGCTTTTTATTTTTTTCAGCAGTTAAAAACGTGAAGCTTCTACCTGGAAAAGGGTAAGGAAAAGAAAAAAAAAATATCACTGAAACTTCTCATTACATTTATAAAGCATACATATACATTAAGTTTTCCATCTAATAATACACAATGTGAACAAAAATGCATATCTCTATTTGGGAAGTTCTAACCTCATCGGAGAGAGGATCGAGGTAAGATTTTTGATTGGGTTGTGAATTTCATCGAATGAAATTTGGGAACGAACATAATCGCTCTCATCATGACTTCTTCTTGAATAAATTTACGTTTATTGATTTCACATCGAGTGAAATTTACATTTCAGAATTGCTGTGCAAAAGCTTTATCAAACAAAAGAAAAAGATGTCAAAAAAGAGAGAGAGAGAGAGTAACATTAAGAAGAGTGCATGAATTTTCTGTTGAATAATTTTTTATTGTATTGCTTTCTAGTGCTTGATAAAAAAAATAAATAAATAAATAACATCAGTTTCAAAAAATTGAATAAAAATCATAAAAAGTGATAATATATTTAATAAAAATTACTCCCTCAGTCCACTTTTGCTAAAAAAATAAAAATAAAAACGATAAAAAATGGCAAAATAAATACATTAGTATTATACAGAAGAATAATTATTATTCAGTATAAATGTAAAACGGAGACAGCCTCACTCGTGGTGCAGTGGTGCTCCAGGGAAAAATATTTTGAGGGGAAAGATAGGAGTGGAAAAAAGAAATGTGAGCCTACATCATCTCAAACTCTTAACTTAGAGGTGACAATTAATGTCACATACGATGGCAATTGATAATCCACTCTGCTTAGTCTCAGTCCACTAATAAAACTTTATTCTAGGAAAATTATCCTATACAACCGTTTCATCTATAAAATTTTATTTTTTTCTTCTTATTTTATTCTGTGATTTATGACCCATTTAATCCCATAAAATTTAGGGTAGGTCTGGTGCAAGACCGTCTCACGAATATCTTATGTGAGACGGGTTATTTATTAATCATTTAATATAATATAAAAAGTAAAAAATAAAGAAAAAAGACGGTCTTACCCGGTCACCCGTGCAAACTTCTCCAGAAGCCATATTGTATATGGTTACGGTATACTCCATATGCAATTAAAAGGATCGCTGATATTTTTTCCTTTTCTTATGCATTTTAAAATTAATAATTTTATTTAGTTAATAAAATTACAAGTAAAACTTAAAATTTAATGTAAATATTAAATTTTTTTAAAGTAGTAGATAAAAATTCAAAATGGTACTCAACTTATTACATTTTAAAAAATAATAATAACAAAAATAAAAAGGTGATAAATTTAATATTAAACTATTTTATGAAAGGCAAAGATTGTCTCATTGAATGAATTTCGTGAGATTAATAAAAAGTAATAACATCTTTATATATATAATAACACCAAATTTACCATCATTTGAAAGATTAAATCTTTTCCCCCAAAATTAATTTTACCTCATTAAGGTAAAAAATATTCACCTAGGATAATTTTTGTTATTTAATCTCCACCATTTATTTGTATGATTGAATCTAATCCATTCATTTATTTCACAAATCTCTGTACAGATCGAGTATATTATAGAAAACCTAATTTTCACACGTCTACCCTGCTGCACCACTTCTCTTAATAGCAGATTTGCCACAAATCGATGCAATCAACTCTGCGAAGATAGTTTTCTGAACATTGCAAAAAACCCTAATCGATCCTTCACAGTTTTTGATTGCGTAAGTTCTCTGTTTTTTCTGAATTTTGTTCATCTTAATCATTTGAGATAATTCCTCTTTATAAAACCCTAATAACATTTCCATTTGATTCAGTCTATTGATGATTCATTCAAGTTCTCGCAGAAAATATTTGCAAGATGTAAGATGATTCTCGCAATCTCCACTGTTGTTATCCTGTTAATATCTTCTCCATTGTTGGATTAGTCGAAGGTTCCATGGAAGAAAAAGCTTGGACCCTATAACCCCACTCGATCGTAACAATTTTGTGTTATTTGGAGGAATTCCAAACGAAGATGGCCAGCCAATCGAACAGTCCTCAGTCCATCCATGATTTTATTGTTAAGGTAATTGCTTTGTTTTCTTTCTCTTAAATTTCCCAACTGTGTAATGATTTTGCGAATTCAGTTTAGTGGGTTTGGTAGGTTTTCTCTTTACTTCTGCCATGGTTGATTCTTGATTCTTTTTTTTTTTTAGTTTTTAATTTAATCTTTTATGAGTATTAATCATACTGATTCTGCAATAATTTTTCTTTAGCGTATTACCTTAACTAATAAACCAAAAGTTATCAACTGTTAAGAAACTTATAGCATTTCAGTCAGATCATTTCACCTAGAAACTTAAGCTTTATATTTTAACCATTCAAAATATATATTCATTTATTTCTGAATACTAACTCATGATTATTTTTTTGTTTATTTTTTTTTCTATTTGCTCATGTATCTTGGTTAGCTGAATTTATTGTAACCATTCAAAGTAGCACCAGATTATCAAAAGTTATTGTCAATAGAAATCCTATTTTTTATGGCTGGAAATATGGAAAAAATGCTATTGAATGATTATCAGATTTATAAATCTTTCAGGCTTATTTATCTATGAATATGAGCTGCAGCCAAATTTTTTGTTGTTACAAGTTGTGATGAAGATATTATAAGCCTGATTACATGATTAATTTTAACATAATCGTCATGAATTTTGTAATGCAGGCTTGTGTTCATTGCTATGAAATTGAATCAACTCTTAGAGTGTTTGATGAAATGCTAAGGGCAGGGGACTGCGGGGTTGATGATGTTAACATATGGTATGTTTTTAAAGGTAATTAAACTTCCATTATTGAATGAGGTTTTGCAGTAGTTGAATCTGCATTTGAGGATGCTTCTTTTAAAGTATGAAATGAAGTGGATTAATAGTTTACATCTTAATGTCATAGGATGGTCACACCTTTTCATTTAATCTTCTCTTTTCCCCTTTTGGGTTTGTTTATAACTGTAATCAATATCGTTATTTGTTTTCTATATTTTCCCATTTGGGTTTGTTTATACGAACAACATCTCTAATATATTTTATGCAGTTTCTTGGGGATAATAATGTTGTTGTGAAGCAGGATGCAGCCATTATGGGAGGACAGCAAGAAAGGAAGAAAATGGAGGATCCCTTAATCTCAGGTAAATAATATTTCATTTATTGATCTTTTGGTAACTACATTTGGGCTGAATGTGTAAAGGTACGTAAAGCAAACATGCATATTAATCTGCGTTTTGTCTCATTTATGATGATGTTCATATCTTTTAGGGACATTAGATTGCTTCCAAATTTTTTTTAAAATTATTATCATTATTATTCTTATTTTTATGTTCTGAAATTCTAATAGCATATTATTCCAATCATATTCTATTGCTTTAAAAATTTTCTTGAAGGAATTCTTTAGGTGTTTAGCAATATGCCATGCTTTAATTCTTGAAGGAGACAATTCCACTTCTAAAAAGATTCGGTATCAAGGTACATCTTCTAATGAATCTGCTTTAATCACTGCTGCAAAGAATTTCGGTTTCTTCTTCTACAGGTATGTGGTTTTTAATTGTTGTTTTATGGACTATAAGATAACATTAGTTTATGTGAGGCTTGAAATCGACTTAAAGCAGACGTACGTCCCAATGATTTATGTACACGATTCACGTGTTTAGAAGATAAGGAAGGTGCTAGATGTATCATTTGAGAATTTAAATATTTTTAGGTACAGGATGTATTAATAAATGAGGTTTGTGGTGTATTAAGCAAGTGGAAAAATAATGTTTAGGTGCAGGGTGTATCAATAGGTTTTAGGATGTATTTTATTTTGTGGGTGTATTGGAAAACACATGTAGATGCTGGATGTATTTATAAACAAGGACAATCTCTGTCATAAGCATGTGCTCGATGGTGTGAGAGCATATGAGAAAAGTATCCATGCAGTTTAGTGTTATAACTTGAAGGGGTGATGCTATCATATTTTTCATGAATACTCTTTCTATGATCCATTTCCCTTGAGTTGCATTATATAAGTCTTCATTAGGCACATATATTATCTTTACTTAGTATTTTCTCAAATGTGAAAGTACATGGATGGTTTATTTATGCGATATTTCCAAAGAGTGTGACAACCATGTAGCATGTGGTGAAGTAAAGGTACACATGATTTTGAAAACGTACCTTTAAGTTACTCTAAGATGCAGCCTTTTGAAACTTTTTTGTTGCTTTAAGTGTTCTCCATATGCTAAATTTGTGCAGTATTTGAAGACAAATAACCAGAAACATACTCTATGAAGCCTTACAAAAACTTAAGGAATATGGGTTTGATATTTTATGTTGATTATTTTTTAGTTTATCTCTGCACCTGATCTAGGAAAATTCTTTGTGGTATTTTAAACTAATTTAAATTCTTGAGTAACATCGATAACACTCTTTAAATGATCTCCAGGTGCTGAATTTGTGCAGTATTTGAAGACGAATAACCAGAAACATACTCTATGAAGCCTTACAAACTTAAGGAATATGGGTTTGATATTTTATGTTGATTATTTTTTAGTTTATCTCTGCACCTGATCTAGGAAAATTCTTTGTGGTATTTTAAACTAATTTAAATTCTTGAGTAACATCGATAACACTCTTTAAATGATCTCCAGGTGCTGAATTTGTGCAGTATTTGAAGAAAAATCAGACCTCACAATTTAGAAATAGCATTTTCGTTTGGGAAAACACAGTGTCCTCGATCTAATTCATTTTTTGTCAGCAGTCTTATCATTTAAGAAATTTTATGTCTTCAATATCTTTCTTCATCTGTTGTGTAATTCTCTCCTCCCTTCTCTTTTTGCGTGTTTGAAATTCGTTTCGGCGCAATGATCTGTCGATTTGATTAGAGTTGTTTGTGTATATGTTGTACTGGTTCTACTTTTCATTACTAGAATTAAAATATTTTGCTTAGCGTACTACCCCATTGTTAATGATGGGATTTTCTCATTGACTATTTTGAACATTTTTGATCTTTTATACATTTACTCTTCTATTTTAAACTATTTTTACTTCCCACACTCAGACAGTTGATGTGTTTATACAGCATGTAAGAAGATGCCAATGATTTTTCTCCACTCAAGGCCAACACCAAAGATTTGAGGTATTTTATTGAAGCACCATATGTTGAAATTTTTATTAGGCATAAAATTATTGTAATTGAAACTTTATTTGCTATTTTAGTGGGAATTATTATGCCTACCATGCTTCTAATAAAATTCTCAATACATGAACATGAAAGAATAAAGTGGGAAAGTTATTTTCTAATCGTTTTGAAATCTACGAAAATATGCAAAAGATATTAGTTATTATGATGGTTTTGTAGGTAAATCAACTTCTTAATAGTTCTGAATTTTTTTCAAATGAGTAATTCTCTCTTCACTCGATCATAATCTTAATAAATTTCAACTCAAAAAGGTTAATCTTATATGCTCGGAAGAGCTTTGATATCTACCTTATGGTTGAAACCTGTAATAATCATAGGTTATGCCACAATATAAGTGATCAACACCTTTTCATCTTACAACTTTGATTATATGTACTTCATTTGTTCACTAAAATAATTGCATATTTATTCACTAGAGTAATTTGCAAAATGTAACTGCTATTTTTGAAGGTTATGCTTTGTCTCTTATGAAGTATGTTATAGAACCTTTTTGTATGCAATATGTGCATTGGCCTTTTGAAAATTTTGCACTTTTTAGTTAAATCATTTTTTAAGCTTTTGATTTTAACCATTCTAATTATATATTCAATTATTTCTGTCCCATAACCTCTCCATCTGTAGATTTTATGGAATTCTAATCTTTAAATTAAGTAACAACGCAGAGATTACATTGCATATATCCGACATTTGATTATCTTAGTCTTTATTGTTCGATTTGAAATTGTATATAAAAAATTAAACATTAATAAAGGTACTCCCTCAATTCTACAAAAACATGCATTCTTTCCTTATTTGTTTACTCGCATAATCCTTCAAACCAAAAAAAATATATATATTATTTTAACTAACAACCTCAAAAGTTACTTTTATTTTAAATTTGTCATTCATTTTTCTCAAATATCATTACTTTTATTACTTAAAAATACTACAATATCTTCTAAAGTCAATAAAATTGGTTAAAAAAACAATTTTCTTAAACTTGGAACAATAGACAGGAAGCGTTTTTCGAATCGGAGGGAGTATTATTTTTTTTATTGAAATGTCAATTGAAATATAAAGAGTAATTACATATTAAACTTTGCACCGGTGCACCCACTTTCAAAAGTCACTCATGAATAAAAACATACACTAATAAATAAAAATATATACATTTTATCAACGAATTTTCTATGATTTTTTTAATGAAAAATTAAATGAAAAAAAAACTATACAAATATTAAAAAAAATATATACTATACACTATTGAATAAGTTTATACACATATTGATGCACATGTGGTGTACATAATATCAAGTCAAGAGTAATATAGAGAGTATTAATATTTGACAATTTTTTTATTTTGTTTTTCTTTATTTTAGAAAATCGAGGGTATAACATCTTTAATATACTAATTGAAAGTTTTTTTTGCTGCGTGTCGCTTTTTGGAGCCTCCAAGGTGACGTGCCAAATTGTGGTTTATTTGAAATAATTTAATTAAACATTATTTATTTAATTTGATTTAATTATTTTGAAATATAATATCTTTAAATTTACAATAAAAGATAAATATTTAAAATATTTGATATTTATCTTAAAGAAAATTCTTATAGAATCCATATATAATAAATTTTAATAATTAATTCAATAAAGCTTTTTAATTTTTTTATTAATAAAAATTTATATAGATAAATACATATATATTTCCCCCACCTATAAATAAGATTCTCCTCCACATACATAAATTATATAATCATATTAAATAAGGAGAGACACTAGGGTGGAACTGATCCCATGAAATTTTCATGAAACCGGATCCAAAATCCGCGGGTTGCTTCTCGATCACAAAGCTCACGGCCAAATCTCGCGCGACAAGTCTGAAGGTAATGAATAGGCTTCTCTCTCGCACGATAATTGATATCCACACACACGTCGAGCCCTAAATTAGTGATTTTTCAGAGTAGTCTACAAAATCGAAGGAAGTTTGTTTGGAATTAAAGAAATTTTGCAGAAGAGATTTTGTACGAATGTCGTGCAGTCATCAATTAACCATACTCTTAATCTGCAGAAGTTTATGTGCATGCCCTCCAAAAAGGGGTAATTGTGTTTCTTCTATTTGTTGGTTATTTTAATATTTCTTGTGAATTGACGTTGTATAATGCTCTGTTTTTGTTGTTCCACCATTGCTATATACACATACAAACTTAGACATACAGGTCAGATGATCAAATACACAGCACGAGAAATCTAAATTATAAGAGAATAAAGCACGCATTTATAACACTTTATAGCACATACAATGAGTTTAAATTAAAAATATCAAGATAGTCAGGGATGCATTTTGACATGCGCATCTTCTGCTAGAGCCATGTATTTGACACAATTGACAGCTATTATTACGGTTTGTACATGCATTCCAACTAACTTCAATAACACAATTATCATTTAATAAATCTGACAAGTAATACCATACATTTATAGGGATTCCATGATGGAATATATAAGACAATTAAAAGCGCAAATTTCACCAAAACTATTGGCTCTAACAAGTCAAAAAAAGCCTGCTATGTAAACATATAGGCTCAATTCTCTAAGGATCAACAAAACCAGAGCACTAAAATCGAATAAGCCTAAACGCACGTCTTCGTCGCACACCCTGCAGACGACTCTCTCCAATCCATTTCGCGGTGGCTACTCCTCCGGCGCCGGTGGCTCTTCATCATCTTACCTTCTTGACAGCTCCGTCGCCACCACCTCCGTCTCCAGCCCCTTGTCCAGCCTACGCGATAACCTCCCGAAGAGCACCAAAATTTATGAGTTCTCGGAAATCCACGTCGCCACCAACAATATCCTAAAAAACAACACTCCTCCACCTCCCAGTCATGGCACTGCGTTCTCAACGTCGGAATTGACAGTTGTAGCGCCCGACGGTAACAACGTGGAAGACTGTGCTTCAGATTTGTGCCGGAATCTCCGCAGCAAATTCGAAGACTCCTCTCTCATGTAGAAGTTCAGCTTGAAATTTGAGGCAAACGAAGAAAAGCCCCAATCTCATCTACAATCCCACAATACTTGAATGGAAAACAAAGAATTTCTGCATATTCAACTGAAGAATCATGGATAATGTCTGCAATAAATTTTAAATGATAAAATAATGCGAGAATTGTTAAAGAACACATATACGGTATGTTTGAATGATTTACCAGCAGAAGCAGAAATTGAAAAATTATGTAGTCAATTTGAAAAAGGGGATATCTCTACTCCAATCACATTAATAACATATTCTTCAATCTCATCTGCTCTACATTCAAATTTTAACATCAAATTCAACATCTTAATCCACAACAATAGCTGCATGATTGGTATTATATTAACAACTAAAACACCTGTTGAAGAAAATTAAAAACATAATTAAAAAGTGGTGAGAGAGAAGAGAAAGGGAAATGGGGGTAGCGACTCCGCAGGGTCGTAGAAATGGGAAAATGGGTGACGGAAATCAGAGATCCGGACGTCGGAATTGGACCTCGAAGCTGGGGCGATGGACTGGCGGAGGCGGGGAGAAAAGAATACGGCGCAGAAGAATTTATGCGTGGAGAGGGAAAGAGGAAAGTGAAGAGTGAGGGATAATAAGTGGAGATAACGAACGACGGTGGATAATCCATTTAATCTTTATGACCATATTTATAAAAATATCCGGTTCCTCCAATTTTAAAAAAATAGGCCTGTCCCAAGCTAATCTTTGTCTTAAATTAAATACTTTTAAATTTTTTTTCATCGACTCTCAAATTCATGAGGTATATTTTTTTAATTTTTATAAATTTCTTTATATTTTAATTACTTCAATATGATTTTGTGTGTTTTTTATTTTTATTGATTAAAATTATATTAATTTCGTTATAAGTTTTTTAATTGTCAAATTTATATTTTTAATTTCTTTTTCGTTTGGTTATGTTTTTAACAAAAAATTAAAAATTTTATAAAAATATTTTATTATAATTTTTTTTTTCAAATTTTAAATATGAATCTAATCAACTTTAATGATATAAAAGAGAATATATTTCATAACTATTGCATCTAATATTTATATATATATATATATATATATATATATATATATATATATATATATATATATATATATATATATATATATATATATTTATAAACTTTTGTTTTTAAACTCTTTATTATGTATAACACAATTATAAACCGATTTAATTATTCAATAAAAATATATTTTCTTAAAAGAATTTTATCCCGCGCATTACGCGAGATTTTTTTACTAGTTTTATACTAAAGAATACAATTTTCAATATTAAAAGGTATAAAATTGGATTTAAACACATACTCCCTCCATCCCATAGAAGTTGACACACTTTCCTTTTTGATTTGTCCCACTAAAGTTGACACATTTCCTTTTTAATACATGAGACCCACACAAAAACAATTAATCTATTCTCATGGGCCTCATATATCACCTCTAATACAACTACCCAATACACATTAAATATTATTTCTCTCACTCCACTTTACTCCACTTTACATTAAATTATTATACTCCTTAATCTCCGTGCCAAAAAAAAATTATACCAACTTCTATGGGACAGTGAGTATTTATTTTCGTGCATTTGGATGCACGCAAATCTTTATCCTTATTTTACTACGAATTGTACATAAAATAATTCACTCCACCGTCATGAAATAATACTTGAATATTGAATCTATCTATCAACTTCTACAGAGGTTGAAGCAATGAAATAATACTTGAATATTGAATCTATGTATCAACTTCTAAAGAGGTTGAAGCATCATTCCAAGAGGATTTATCTCCATCTAATTTCAAAAACTCCTTCCGACTCCACAGGGCTTGCATCAATCCCCCATTCGCGACATGAAAGAGAAAATCATTTACCCCAACAACGTAGGTGGATATAACCTTAAGGAGAACATAAAAGCAAGATATGACAAGAAGTTGTGTAATGTATCCATCCTGCAGGGGAAAAAAAACTGAGTCAACCTCAATAGGCTAGAAATTAAGAAGTAAGAACTTGAGTGTAGAAGCAGATTTCACCCTGCGGCCGTTCAATAGTGCTAAAGATATCTCATCGAATAACTTGGTCATCAGTACCCCAGCAAAAAGACCCAATGGAATCACCAGCTCTCTGTTTCTAAAGATGGAATATACTATATCAGATACGCAACTAAATGCAAAGCATCCAAGCAAAGACCACTTCAATATCTCCTTCCCCAAAACCAGCAACTCATGCTGTGCAACACTCTCTGCTTTCTTCCAAGGAAATTGTTTAACTGAACCATGAATGAATTTCGATAATTTTCCTCTAGTATAATTCAAGAAAGTTATGAGCTTAGTAGGCTCATTAAAGTGGTTCATCATAGAAAACTTCGCAGAACACGTGACTGAAACATGTTTCTTGTGGAGATTGATCAGAAAGGAATTAAGGATTTGATGGGCTTGACTTTTAGAAGATGCAACCTGTATAGTATAACAAAGGGAATCTCAACATTAGTTTACATCATGCAAATTAGCATATACTTAGATATGTCCAAAACCTTCGTCCATATTTTGCTAAACCTCAGAAATGACATACCAATGTCATAAACTCAAAGGTAAAGGCCATATTGATATACAAGGGCTTTGTACTGTGACGAAGTCAAATATAAGTGGGTATGTGCTTTATGCATCAGTTTCAAATTCAGAGCATTCCATTTTCCTACTTTTACCAGCTTGATTCCAATAAGCATTAATCCTGTTATCGCTATCTATCTAATCAATGAACAAAAGTGCATATGGTTTGAAGACGAATGTAAAGGCATGAAGCATCATGTAATGAGAGATTAACCTAACAAGCCATATTGATATACAAGGGCTTTGTACTGTGATGAAGTCAAATATAAGTGGGTATGTGCTTTATGCATCAGTTTCAAATTCAGAGCATTCCATTTTCCTACTTTTACCAGCTTGATTCTAATATGCATTAATCCTGTTATCGCTATCTACCTAATCAATGAACAAAAGTGCATATGGTTTGAAGACGAATATAAAGGCATAAAGCATCATGTAATAAGAGATTAAGCTAACAAAACAATAGTTTAACATCAATAACACTATCCAGAATAGTTTCCACAATAGTTTGCCAATTACCATAACCATGCTGAGTCCCTAGAATATGATTACAAAATAATTTGTTGATAAAGGACGGAGTGAGCATGAGATTAGAGGTATTGCTTAATCTGATAAATCAAAAAAGAAATTTTGGAGAGAATTTTAAGTTTAAGGGGTATAGGAGATTGCATGTCTTATCTCTAAAATTTAGAATGTGACCCTGCACCATATAATCTGATAACAACTCACCACATAAAAAAAATGATACTTGATAGATACTTTTCTTATTTGATTGATTGATTCAATTGTACATCCCGCAGGCTAGCCTTGCAAACAAATTCTTTATAATAATAACATGAATTAATTAGGTGCTTCAAATAGGGATGACTTGTTCAAAAAAGAGTACTGTAATCTTTAAAAGGAAAAAACTCATACAAACAAAATAACCAAAAAATGTTTTAATTATAAAAAAGAAATTTGTCCTCGAGCTGTTTGATTTCCACTTCTAAAAAGAAAATCTTGAGTCTAAACTTAAGATGATCCGAATGCTAACAACTAGAGAATCTCAAGATATTCAAGATAATGGCCATTCAAACATGTATTTAACAATTAGCAGGTAACATACAATGGAAAGAACAAAAAATTCTGCTATAAACCTACGAAAGCAGATGGTAGAAAGTTAAATCTCCAGAAAATGAAATGGCATTCGATTTTGATAAGTCAAGATCCTAAACTATATGCCAAGTGACAGCAACTCAAAAAATAATTAAATTATTTTCCAATTCTTTATAAATAGAATATAACAATGTCGTGAGAAAACAGAACATAATCAAGGTTTACTTCTGTTTTCCATCAATATGCTTAGATAATTCCACATCTCTGATGCCAAAAATCGCTTCCCTATTTCCAAAATGATCAATTGCCTGAACAGAAACCGAAAACACATTATGATTATTTCCAGAACTAGCTGCTCATCAGAATGCAAATTTAACTTATCCTTGCACATCTGTTTTCTCTCACGACTTTAACTAATCAGAATTGGAATTTCGAACTGGATCTATCTTGTTCATCAGTAAATAGTTCCATAGATAAATCCAAATATGCGATTTCATTAGGTTATGCAACTCACACCACTCACTCGGAAGAAGATGTTTGAGAGGACAATGAAGAAAATGGAAGTGATGAAAAAACTAAAACTACCGTTAGTATTACAGGATTGAGTGCAGTCGCCACCGTACACACCATTTTCTGCCGCCTTCCAATGCTGGTTGTGGCGGTGGCGGTGCCGGTGATACACGATTCACAATTGGTATTTTGAAAATTGTAAAAGTACATTTTATTTCTCCGAGCTTTTTATTTTTATTCTTTAATTTTTATAATTATTTATTTTTTAAGAGTAATGTAATATTTTTAATTAATAAATAAATTTTAAAGTATGTTATGCGTGTTAGATAAGAATGATAAATTTGTAATTAAGATGTACTTTAATTTATGGTTGGGGGATTAATGTGATGTTTTCTTTTTTAAATGATAAAATTTAATGTGAGAAAGATAAATACAGAAAGTGTAAAATTTAATTTGAGATATGGAGAATATTATTTTTTCTTAGAGTTAATTGTAAATTTAGAATTTTATTTTTACCAAAAGTTATTAAAGAACAAAAAAAAAGCATTCACATTGTTGAGAGAGGTGAGTTGTAGGGGTGAGCAATCGGTTATTCGGTTATCGAACCGAATCGAATTAGGAAAAATCGAAATAACCGATTTTCTATATAAATTAACCAAAATCGCCCGAACACATAATAAAGCCGAACAATTACCGAACCGATACTATCGATTCGGTATCGGTATTTAACCGAAATACCGAATTAATTTAAATATTTTTTTCATTCCTATTTTGCTATTTCAAAGTTCAAACCTGCAACATGGAAACACAATCATATCATCAATATCAACTTTGCAAACTGGCTACCTACTTTGCAACCTAGAAAGACAATCATTTCACTAACTTTACAAAGTGCAAACTTTGCAATCTGAACCTGTTTAACAAAATATTTAAACCTCAAATCTTTGCAACCTGTTTAACATGCCCTATTACTTGGCTACCAACCTGTCTCCACACATCTTTTCAGCAAATCATAAGAATTTCACAATCACACAATATGAAAGCATTAAAAGAAAATCATTTCACCAACTAATAATATAAAAACTACATGTTCAGAGTTTTAAATTCATCAACAAAGTTAATGCAATAGTAATAAGTCTTAAACATAAATACTGCAGCAATAATAAGTAGCAAACTAATAGCAAGTCCCATCAGAAGTCTTAAATAAAATTCATAGTGAATTAAAATTCATAAATAGGCCAGAAGCAGCAGATTTGCTATTATACAACGACTGGCCGGAAGCAGCAGATTTGGAGACAGATCTGACGATAAATGGGCCAGCGGGGACAGTAATCGTGGGTTTGGCGAACAAGTTTTTTTTTTTGAATTTGGCATGAGAGAATTAGAAGTTTGAGTAATCATATTCTATTTTGGGAGCTCTGTTCGTTCGTGACTTCTGAAATGGATTTTGAAATAAGACCCTATTGAAAACCAATTGAAAGAAGAGGATCCGGTTCCATCAAATATTGGTGGAATCGGTCCTACCTAGTTGTTCTCTAAAAGGAATTATTATTTTAGCAAATACATGGATAAAAAACTTATAGAATTAGTCTCTTGTGAGACGGGTCATTAGAGAGACGGGTCGTGAGATGGTTTAACCCACTTACGACGTGATTGGTATGATGAAATGAAATTATGTTGGAATTGAATGAAGTAATGAATAAAATAAAGATAGGAAAGGAATTATTAAAAATATTTATTATCCTGATTGATATTGATTAGGAATGGATTAAGCAGTAGAAAATAAATTTCTTAATTTAATTTAATTTTCACTATTATTATTTTATTTATATTTTAAGTTGATTATAATCTCAATAAATTTAATACATTTTAATAATTATACTAATAAAAATATTTATGAGATTAAAGATAAAATAAATGTTTATATTATTTAAATTTTAAATAAAAAATTATATGTAATCTAAAAAATTATTAAATTATTTTAAAAAAAATATTTTTATATTTAATATTAATTTGAAATTAATATTAATTTATATATATTTAATATTTTTATAATAATTTTATTAAATATATAAAATTTAATTTTTTAAATAATTTAAGTTTTATTATTTTTATTATAATGAGAATTAAAGTATATTAATTTTTTTAAATTTTTAAATAATTTACTATTTATAATAAATAATTTAATTTATTATAATTTTTAATATAAAAATTATATGTTAAGTGAAAAATATATTAATTTATTCTAATTTTTGTAACTACATGAAATGAGACATAAAAAATATATATTTATAATTCTTAATATATCTTATGCTATATAAATTTAAAAAAAAAACATAAAAATTTGATTCCTTAAGGAAAGGAATGGCTAAAGCCATTGGGGGGTGGGGAGAATGATGATTCTCATGGATGAAGGAATACATTTTTTATGGAATTGACATTTCTTAGAAAAAACATATATATCAAACATTGGAATGAGATTTATATTAGGAATGATGATTTCATTCAAAACTCATTCCAACATACCAATCATGTTATTAATTTTCTATAATTTAATATTATATTAAATATTATTATTATGGTTAGTCAACCTACTATCCTAATTAGTTCCTAAATTTTAGGGGACAATGCTAAATGTCTAGAATATGGACATCCATATTAGCGTAAGAATATATATTTACTATTATATCTTTTCGTATAGAAGTACTATATTCTAAAAACAATGACATCTTTTGTAGCGGGATGAGTCGTAAAAAAATTTGAAGTGTTAATTGTACTAGTTTGGATCACGTCTTGAGCGGGTAATCAATATATTTTCATATTCGTATGTCTCAGGTGGATTACAACCATTTTCATATTTTTTAAATTTTTATTTCGTAAATAAAATAAAATAATATAATTCGATTTAATCAGATCATAAATAAATCATTAAAAGCTGCTTAACAAAATACTAATATAGAGGTTTGAGACCTTCGTTAGTTACATTTTATTATACATTAATCTCATATTTCCAAGTGAAAACATGAACACGTAATAATTTAAATATTTTTGCAATTCAATCTGGATAACATAGTAATTAAGATAAAAGTAAAACAATTAATTTAAACCCAAAACGTTGGTTAATAACTTAATATAAATTGGACAACCCAAACCTCTTAAATCTGTAACGGCTATTTTTGGGAGAGATCCCCATTCAAATTCTTAGAATCAGAACAGAGTGTAAACTTGTTGCCCTTATCCGCTTCCAGTGAAGACTTGATTTCTTGACAAGGATTCTGAAACCCTAACTTTCTACAACTGCAACTCTGATGGAACTCCCCCAAGAAACCCAAGATTATATTCGAGAATCAATCGATCACAGCGTGGGATTGCCGGTATCGACCGACACTCTGCTTCATAAACTTCGCGCCGTGGAAACGTCGCATCTCCACCTCCGTCACCAGTGTGTCGCTCTGCACTCCAAGCTTAAAGAAAAGGATGATATTATCGAGCGATCTAGGGTTTGTTTTTATGTGCTTTGCCTCGGCCCCCTCCTTTTACCCCCAATTTAAACTACAATTCAGTATTCGATATGTCCATGTTGTTGTTCAGGCTGAGGCGAATATGAACGCGGTGGCTTTGAAGAAATTCGTGGATGAAAACCAGAAATTAGCTGTGGAATGTTCTCATTTGTTGGCCTCGTGCAACAAGTGGGAGAGGGAGTGCGCACTTTACGACAATGATCGTGAAGCTTTGATGGATTTCGCTAACGAGGCAGATGAGAAGGCCAAGGAAGCTGAAAGTAGGAATCGTGAGTTGGAGGAGGAGAATAAGAGATTATTGAAGGAACTACGATTCCACGAGTCTCAATCTGGCCAGCTGGTAAATTTTGTTTCTTCCTTTCTTTCTTACTGGATTGGGTATTTAGTAGTATATATTTTGTTGAAAAATAATGTCTCAGAAATTACTTGGACTATGTGTTTTGAGGAGTAATGTTCACTGTTTTGTCTGCCTCATTTGTTTTTTTCGACCACGCATGTCAAAGTACATATTTTTTGCAGTGTGATTTTGCTGAAAAATATTTTACATGTAGGGGGAGTGTTGATATCTGGCTTCTCATGTGAAGTTTCAATGATATTTCTCATTTTTTTGTTTACCTCTTTCCAAAGCATATTTGTATCATGCAACACAAATGAGGAGAGCATATTACAAGTCAGACTCTTCACAAGTGAAATATTTTTGTCTATTTATGGGCCTTTTTTTGTGTGTTTTAACTTTAAACCCCTTTACTGATGTGCAGCACATTCTGCAATTTGTTGTAGTTATAGTTAACTTCTATGTCATCTTATGAGTCCATAGTTCTCGATCTCAAGTTTTTATCGAAACCCACCATAGAATTCTTTGTTTGGAGAGGTCAATTGGGTTGCATTGTTCATTATCTATTTAACTTGTGTTATTTGTGTAACAACATAGTTACTATGCTGAAATGCTCATTCAAGTTCCAGCCTTATGAAAAATTATTTGATGCTAAAACCTGCTTTAGCTTGATATTTTTATTTTTAATTCAATGCTAGCATGACAAATTTAATGGAAAATGCAGTGTCTAGTTTAATATTGATGCCACCTGATTCTCAGCACTAATGCTATGTAATAAAATTAATAAAATTACATGTAAAGTGGGATCAATTGAATTTTAAGCTAAAGTCCCTTCATATGACCTTTCAATCTTTTCTCACTTCATAGTCAGTCTTACATGAATAGTCATATGTGTGTAGTGCATAGTAATTAACTTTCCTTGTACAACCTGCTTTGTCGTCATCGAAGAGTTCCCTGGGAAACATTCTAATGGGGTTCGCCCATCCTAGATTGTTTTTGGTCTAAATTGCCTAATCTTTCTAAAAGCTGAGCACTAGAAAATAACCTTCTTGGTATGATTTTACTAATCAATTATCTAACTTCTTTTATCAATGTCAAAGTCCCATGATCTTTCTCATGGCTGTCGGAAATCTTCATTTGCCTCAAAGTTCAATAATCCCCCTCGTGCAATAACCCCCTGTACCCCCTGATTTGAGCCGTCAAGATGGTTAGGACAACTATAATTGCCTGTCTTATCTATTGTTTCCCAACTCACTTTACACAAAGCTCCCCGTCATTGCTTGTAGCGCCAGTCTTATGTATTGCATTATGCGATTCAAGGCAATGGATGCTACTTCCAAGTTATGTAACTAAAATCCCCCAACTTGTCATCTTCAGCACGTATTTCTCCTCTTCGTCAATTTTCATCTTACATGGATAATGTCTTTTTGTGCCTGATGCCAAATTGCTAATACAATCTTTCTGGACCACCTCATCCCTTACTTTTCACCTCCAAAACATTTTCTTGTATGTGATTACCAACCCCCTCAATTGGAGCCTTACATGCCACTACCCATTTAATTTGAGTTCTGACAATTTTTTTTTAACATTTATTGTGGCAGCGCATCTTTTAATACATAAAAATTACTTAAGTCAAGTCTAATGCCTTTAAAGTCGAGCCAAACTGCACTTATCTACTGTGCATATATCTGAGGTGTATTTATTGTGTATAACATATATGTTTGACTATACTTATATATGGATGTTAATTAATCATTCATGGACTTGCTAGTAATTGATTGGAGATGTACGTGCCATTACCCACCTATGTTGTGTTTTTTTACAGTTGACCATCTATTATGGCAAGTGGCAACTCATCAATTTAATTCATACAATTACTTTTTCTCTAAAAAGTTTTAAAGTTGAGCCCAACTGCTCTTATCTATTGAGCAATATCCATGTATTTGAGGCTGAACTCGAATTCTGTATCATATGTTATATGTTCGGTGCTATTAATTTATCGTTCATGTTGGACTTGCTTGGAGACTTAAACAGTTTGACTTTGATAATTCTCAAATAGTTGAAAGATCTTCTGGTTCACTATTTGTTTTTGTTTCTTTCGAGAAATCTATCGATCAAATCCAATTCTCTATTTTCTCTTGATTCTTTTCCGATCAAGATTATAAATCTTAGGTGCGACGTTTATTGTTTATCACCCATCAAAAGGGTGGAATATGACTTTGATAAATCATAGAGTGATTCTATCATTAAAAGGAAATAATAATTCTTTGGGATCCCCTTTCTTAAAATGGAAGGAATGAAGATAGAATCAGATTTATCATCTTTCTTGAAATGTCTCACTTGATATATCTCGATGTCTAGGCTACTCTGTTAGGCATTCAAGTTAGGGAGTCCTAACTTAAGCCAAAACCATGGTTGAATGTGGGATATCGTATTAATGCATCCCATTTGAACTGGATGCCTGTGGACGGCACAGGCCGGGTAGTAACTTAAATGCCATTGCCCACAACTCCGGTTAGTATCTTCCTTGGAACCACATTTGAGGGGGCAACCCCTGGGCCCTCCGTCGTGCAACCCCTTTTCGTAGTTCGTGTGGATATGGTTCCAAATTGTTAGGCGTACAAGTTAGGGAGTCCTAACTTAATCCAAATTCGTGGTTGAAGTTAAAGTGTTGACCCACTTATACGCCTTTCCACACTTGCGTGTGGATTCAATGTGGGATATCGTAACACTCTCACAGAGCCAAACCTCTGTTTTTTGGATTAATAAAAAAGAAACATTATTGCGTAGGATATATACTGTATTGTATGGACCTTTTTTTCCCTATGGAATATATACATACTACCGATGTGCTTGCTTCTCCAGGTTTTCATTGACTTTCTAGTAATTCAAGATAGTGCTAAAAACTGAAAAACTTTGATGAGTGCTTAGTTACTTCAGTGATTTTATTCCATTATCCATGATGCTTTCTGGTTTTAATTTTTATGTGTTCCCTGATGTTACACTGCATTGTAGAGGTTTTCCCTGATAATGCTTTCCTTATACTTGTTTATCCTTTCCCTTGTATATGACTGATATTCATTTTTATGTGATGGCTGAAGGTTAATCTGTCCATGGATGACATGCAAGAGGAACAAATTTTACTTGATTCGCTGTTGACTACGTTGTTTGGAGAGGATGAAACTGCGTCAACTTGCGACAGCTTTTTGGAGGCAAATAATGGGCTTGAAATTTGTCAAAAATTACTGTCATTGAAAAGGTAATAAATCTTTGTTACCACTTAAATTAAGTGTAACTTCACATTATGAATATTTTTGCTGCTATATACGTTGAATATTTGGCTGAAGTTATTATATCGTCGTAGCTTGAGGCCTCTAACACAGAAGGTTGTAGCATTAGCAGCAGAGGTGAAAACTTTAGAGAGGGACAAAGATCATTTAATGACTAACCTTCGTAGAGCTGAAGAGGAGGTATGTGAATAGATACTTCTATTAGATAGTATGATGGCCAATTTTCTAATCATCCAGTAAATACCAAAAACACATTGTACTTTCAGGTGAATGTTCTGTTTGATGAAAACAACATACTAAATGAGGAGAATAAAAGGTTGATGAGGCTATGCTATAGGGAAAAGCATATGGGTGGTTCTGGTGGAGACAGTGCTTCTGGAAAGAAGGTAAACACAGACAGTGTATCTGGAAAGAAGGTAAACACCCCCCCCCCCCCCCCCCCCCCAAAAAAATGTAATAAAAAGTAGAATGGTTAATTCACCATTTGCTGGTGTTGATTTCAGGGAAAGAGAAAATGTTCAAGCCAAAAGATAAGCAGCCCAGTAGAGAAGAAATTAGACTTTGGTGGTGATATAAATACGCATCGACAGCCTCTTTCACCACTTCAATCCAACTCGCCTGTGCACAGCTAGATCACGACAACTCTTCTTGAAATTTCTCTGTAATTGTATCAGTTTCCTTTGCTTCATTACAATGTAGTCAGTTGTATTTGTGAAGAACACATGACCTTGAAATTAACCTATATTTCTCCTTTATGGAACTAGTCTTTCCTATGGGAAATATATTAACCTGGATTTTAGATCAAGGGATAGATTAAACAAGAACAGATCAAATATCCGTTCTATGGATGATTCTTGGAGAAAATTCATTACCTGGCCACTGGCCTATATCTTTAATATGGAGTATCTAGAAGAGTAACATACTATTGTAACTTATTGCATATTAAATGAGAATGCAAGGCAAATTATGTATTAAAATGAGTATGTATTTACTAAGTAAATTGATTTAATTAAATTTTAAAATGAATGAGTGAACTCCTGAAATTGTATAATGTAACCCAAAAATATTTGTATACTTTCGAAACTGCTTAATATTCCCCCAAAATATTTAGATTATAATATGAGTTGATCTATTGTACACAAGTGTACACTAATGTACCTAAAGTATAAAAAATGTTGAACCAAATGCTGACGTCACTTTCCTCATCACTCTTCTTGTTTTTACTTTTTACTCATGTTCCATTGCTCTCTAATACAATTAGTTATTAATAAGTATACATTTATTAATAAAATGTTATACACTTGTTCAATAAAACTTCTACGGAGTACACTTTAATTATAAAACGAGTTAAAATCAATCATTCCTCCAACACAATTCTCATTATGATACAGTGAAACTCTTCATCAATTGCAACAAAATCACTCTTTGAACACTCCAACTGTTATTAAAAAACGTTATACATTTATTCAATAAAACTATACACTATATATTCAAAAAGTATACATTAATAAATCAATCTTCAAACACCTCAACTGTTTATTAATAAAATGATATACATTTGTTCAATAAAACATATACACTTTATGCTTAAAAAGTACTCCATACATTAATATACATTTGCATTCTCCGCCACAATTCTCAATTCTTCGGTGCAACCAAATATCTTTTCCAACTCACTGGACATTTGACGAGATCTTGCCAAAATTTTGACGAAAATGAAAAGGTCGATGATTCAAACAGAAACAGCGTGAAGAGTAAAAGGGGAGAGAAAATAGGAGACGTGAAGAATCGGAGAACCAAATTGCACCGCCTGCAAGAAGAATCAAACATTGAATATGAAGTAAATTTATCAGATCTGAACCGTAGAATATTATGGAGTGAAAAACCAACGGCGGCGATGGTGGAGCGGCGCCATTAATTCTTCCATGGTGCTATCACTCCCACTAGCAATCTGTTTTGTTTGCATCTAAGATATTATCATCAACGACGGAGGCAAACGACTGAGCCAGACGACGGAGGCGCGGGTGGTGGAGAGTGGGCGGTGGTTGGGAGAGAGAAGAGAGAATTAGAAGCGGTAGTGGATGGGAGAGAGAGCACAAAATGAGGACACAGTGGAAAGAGAGAGGAGAGAATGAAGGGGTGGAAATGAAATTAGGGCTCCACTTACTTTATATATGTCGGGTCATGGGTTTAGATCTGATCTTGTTGGACCTTAACAATTGGGTACATTAGTGTATAATATAGGCAAAAACTTGTGTACACCCAGACACACGGGGCATACTCCACACACCTTTAGAATTTTGTGTTAAATTGTATATCATTTAGCATAAAGATGTGTACCCTTTATTTTCTGAAGAAAAATAAAAAATATTAATGAAAAGTGTATACTCTTTAGAACAAAATGATGTACCCTTATTAATTAAAGTGTATACCATTTAGAACAAAATAATGTACCCTTATCCATAATATTAAATTCTAAAGGCGCACGGTGCACCCGGACGCCTCACTCTATAATATATATCTTATTAATATGTTTTAAATATCTTTTTATTAAATATCATATCATAATCATAATTCATATAATATATTAAAAGTACTTAGTACTTGGGAAACATTTCTTTCCTACTTTGTTCCTACCTTATTTCACTATTTACCTTTTACTCTTATTAATTTTAATAAATTTTAATCTTATCAATTTAATTTTTATTAATTAATATCAATTGGTTGTAGCCTTTTAAATTCACATTATCTCTTCAACTTCTACCCATGCATAATGCCTACATTTAAATCTAAGTTAGGCGAGCAAAGTAAAAAAAGTTAATGAGCAAAGTCAAAAAAATTGATAGTGTCTCTTGAACTTTCCATTTGATTTCTTATTTTTAACTCTTCAAAAATAAAATGTTAGAATAAACAGGTTGATGGTTCAAAAAAAAATTCTCATTAGGTCATCGTAGAATCATAAATCTTTAGAAGTATGTTCTTTTTTGTTTAACACTTTGTATATCATTCACTACATATATACATGTTGTACCATATATATATGAGCTGCATTTTTTCTTATGATTATTTTTTTTTACTATTTTTAATTAAGTTTTCTTTCCTAAATCCTATGTTATGCATAAAATATTTGTAGTGAATACGAGAAGAGTTGAGTTGGTAAAAAAAGGACTAACCTTTGCATTTTCGTTAGGTATTTTACTATGAATTAATTACAATGTTCTTTTTTTTTTTTTTTCAATTATCAAATTTACGCTAGCGTTTTCATGATTGATTACGGTGGTTAGACTGCTTCATTAGACTTGAATACCCTCTCACACCTCAACTCCTTTATTTTTTTTTTATGTGATGTCTCATTTACTTGATCAAGTTGTGAATTGTATTTTTCAAATCAATTTTTTTTATTGTGTACACTTTTATAATATTCTCTTCTTCTTTCCTTGCCAAATAGAGCAGAAGACATGATAGGGACGAGATTAAGATGCTAAGAAAACAGGAGTTTGAGCAAGCGAGGAGATAAAAATAAAAAGAATGATTATCTATTTTTTAATTATTATTTGTGTAATTGTAGGAGAATTCATACGAGAGGATGAGTTTGAGTTGTGTTTTAATTTTATTAATTATTATTAGTTCTTTTCTGTGAAAAAAATTATTCCCTCCGTACCGTCTAAAGGGTACATTTTGCTTTTTGCATGTGGATTAAAGAGTATTATTATTAAATATGTAGTGGGTAATTGTATTAGTGGGAGTGTGGACCCCATATTTTAATTATATTAGTGGGTGTGTGTGAGACTCATGCGTATAAAAAAGGAAAAGAGACAATTTGAGTGGGAAGACCAAAATGAAAAAAATGGACCCTTAAGATTGGATAGAGTGAGTATAATGCACAACTTATTTATGATTTTGATTTGTAACTATTGAGTTTCAATAAATTTCTAAATTATTATTATTATTTTATAATTAAAAGCAATTCATATCAAATTTTCATTTTTGTATATCGGAAAATTAAGGTAAATGAAAAAGTGACCTTAAAATGGTGTCTAATAAAATGAAGTGTGACTATGAAGAGTTGTGATTAAAGGATGTGATTGTTGAATTAATTGTGTCTTTTCATGAAAAAAGATATTTGAATTTGGATTTAAAGTCAAATCCAATAGTCGCATCATTTCACGTAAAGACGCCTTAAAATTTATAAATAGGAGGCTCTCCCATTCCATAATCCTCCACTCCGAACTCGAATGTCACTTGAGTTACTTAAACACAAGACACATACGTTGTAGATCTCTAATAAAGTTCGAGTTGCCTGAAGAATTCGTAGTGTATTTTTAAATCGTCCTACACCTAAGGTGGGTTCATAATATCGACTGGTTCGCCGTATCTTATGATTTGTAGTGCTACCTACTACCACAAGATGTGAGTCGTTGTATCTTAGAGATGATTGTCATAGAAGCGTATGCACCAGAACGGGCAATTTCGTCTTAAAGAGAAAGAGGGTAACTCTTGACTCAACTCAAATTCCGTTCTTATTATTTTTATCACATTTTCCTAGTCAACATATAATATTGAAAACCAAATATACCCAACATTGTATAAAAAGAAAAGTCACGTTACAAAATAAAATTTACATGAAATGTGCAAAGCAAGTATTAAAAACTAGTCCCACTAAACATATTTCAAATTTGCAAAATATAAATATATACCGTACGAGTGTTCAACAAGAATTGTGGCTCTGTTGTTTTGCACGCCTACAGAGAGACTAAAAAAACAACAATTTCTTTGATTGAATTGAATTGATCATCACTTTGAGAGTTTTTCTCAATCCAATTCTTGTGCCTAGTTGTAATTTGAGCCTCTGAAGCAAGTTTTCATGATCTGGGACTAACAATACAACTCTTGACTGCAACTTCTAAAAATTAACTAGATTTTTTCCTACATTGAAGAGGTGTGATAATCTTTTGCTTCCCCAATTGCATGAACTTTGCTGCCCAATAATCTCCAAAGAACCCACACTAATCCCTCCTCTACACCTAGCTGAGAGTATCAAAAGCTTTGCTGCCCTTAGTGGCAGTGGCAGATCCAGAAATTTTTTTTCCGGAGTACGACATGTAATAATAAAAATATTACCCCTTTCGTCCACATAAGTAATGCACGTGTTTTTTGTATGTAAAAATTGAGAAAATTTAATTTTTATGTTTAAAGATATATAAAGTTGCTTAGATGTGTGTAAAAAATGAGTATTTTAATAATTTAATGAAAAATATGAATGAAGTTGTTGAGATGTGGGTAAAATGTGGGTATTATTGAGATGCATTTCTATCATTTTAAAAAACGTATATAAGTGCTGAGACTGATCAAAAGAAAAGTGTGAAATAATTAGAAGGACAAAGGGAGTATTTGATATTCAAAGTCGTACAATAAATAAATCGACACTTTAAAATTAAAATTGCTATTAATACTTGAGTATAAATTTGTATTAATTTAATAATTTGGGGGTACAAATTAATTAATATATAAATATTTATACATATAAATATATATAATTTTTTTTTAAAAAATAATTAATGGGTGGGGGGTGAGAGTGGGGGGTAGGGGGTTGGGGGGATTTTGGGGGTACAGTGGTAACCCCTTGTACCCCTGCCTCCGCCACTGCTTAGTGGAGTTACCAAAACAGTTAAAGCTAAAAATGATTTTTGAAGTGTTCCGAATCGGTTCCGACTCCGATTTCAATTTTAACAGATTGAGCTGGCTAGTTTTGAATAAGTAGAAATAGCATGTGGCAGGGAAAAAATTCTGGATATTTTTATAGTTTTAATTAGATGGTTTGTATCGGAATAATATTAAAAAGATAAAGCAAAGACTTGTGTCTAGTGGTTTTTGTGAGATAGATAAAAAGTGATAATCGATATAATGAAAAATGTTCAATTAATGAATAGTGATAACAATACTATAAACTATTTCATTAATTGTTTATAATATAAATGAAAAGTATTAATATTAAAAGAAATGTGATGATATCATTAATCAAAAGTGATAATTAATAGGGAAAGAGCAAAATAGGCACACGGTGCCACACAAATTTGATAAAAATGGGAAGTTATTATTATCATAAAAAGAAAATATTCATACACATTAAAAAAAGTCACTATTTGTTTTAAGTTGCTCCTCACCAAATTTTGGGAACCTGATTTTAAGATATTTAAAAAATAATAATAATAAAATTTTCGAATTTGCAACCAAATTACAGTTGAACTCAAGATAGATAGAAATTTAAGAGAAGTCCCTTCAAATATTCATTTAATTGAGTTGTAGCAAACTACTCCATACTATAAATACTTCGAAGGTATTATGTTAGAATTAAATAAGATAAAATATGTCGCTTTAAAGAAGATAAAGTAAAACTCTATAAATTAATATACTTGAGACCACCGAAGAATTTTATTAATTTAGAGAAATATTATATAATCGATAAATTAATAATTTATTAATTTAAAGAGGTTATATACAAAAAATTATAATTTTCATAATTTATTTATACATATTAAGAATATATTAGTTCGAATATATGATGATACTTTAAGGGATTTAAAATTATATGTTACTTGTAAATAGTATCTCATGAATTATTTAATCATATAATATTTATTTATATTTTATAGGAGTAGATCAACATAAACTATTGAACTATTTTATTTGTTTGTAACTTGGGTGCAATTAAAAGATTTAAATATGTGATTAATGAAGATATTAAGTTTAATAAAAAAGTAAATAACAGTACATTCATATTTTACTAAATTATCTTAGAATGTTAAAGTTGATAATATATATATATATATATATATATATATATATATATATATATATATTTGAGATTTTTTTAATAATTATCAATTTATATCTTTATTGAGACCTTAAGTATTCTTTATAATTTCTTAAAAAAGTATTATCTTATTATTTAATTGATTGGTACCCAAATTTAAACTGGTCCAAGTTGGGACCGTACAAATTATAAGTTTTATCAAGGTTATTAATTTATTGAGTATTAATTTAACGAGTTCTACTATATATGAGCCCTGCTTTCATATGGCAAAAATAAAATTTGAATTAACACAAAAATTAGTGTGAAATTGTCTAAATAAAGTTACTTTTTTTACCCTAGAGGATTAGCCTTTAAAATAAGGGTTATTTTGGGTGCACCGGTGCAGCCCATGTTAATAGTTAAAAAAGGGGTAGTGGGTGATTTTTTTTTAAAAATAATTTTAATTATATTAATTTATTTAATGGTTGAGATTAGATTAAAAATGAATCTAACAGTTAAAATCGTCCAGGTGCACCGGTGCACCTAGTGCACCACAGTTGGACTCTTAAAATAATAAAGTAATATTAATATTATTTGTGAACTATTTTTCTATTTAAAATAACTTCATGTATTTTAAAGAGTAATACTCCCTCCATCCCGGGTATTTTTACCCATTTGAACAGGCACGAAAATTAATACATGTTATTTTTTTAATATATAATGTAAAAAAAGTAGGGATAAATTAGTAATTTAAAAAGAAAAGTAAATAAAGTTGTTGAGAATGATGAATAAAGTGTAAAAAATAATTACAGTTGTTGAGATTGTAAAAAGTAGATAATAAAATATTATATATTTTTATTATTAATGAAATAAATAAAAATATATGAAATAACTCAAAATAAAAAGTGGATAAAAATACGTGCAATGAAGGAGTACTAAATATTCTAAGTCTTTCGAATGGTGCATCGTCCGACTGTAGACTAACGTCTCTCTTGAATTAAATATAGTCTAGTCATTGTCTCATTGATAATTTTTGTGCTTTAATCGGTTTTCACGAAATGTACCCTATATTTATTTTGTCATTTTAATTTATTAGATTATAAAATAATATTCATTACTTTAATAATAAATATAAATCCCACCTCTCATAATAAAATCTAAAAAAGTTATAAAAAATTACACTATATGCAATCTCTTCAAATTAATAGGTGTGGGCTAAAGAGTTAGAAAGCATCCAAAATTCACCAAATACACATAAATAAAAATTAGGGTTAATTATAATAAAATATATGACCTTTATTTATTTTTTCAATTTAATCACGAATTATTTTTTAATTATTAAAGAAATACATGACCTTCTCATTTTTTTTAATTTAATCAAAATATTATTTTCTCAATTAAATACACAGCCTTAATGTATTTTCCTAATTTAATCATGATTTCTTTTATCTAATTTATTTTTTTTTAAATCTTTTACAATTTAATCACAATATCTACTAGTATTAATTAAATACCTTATTATGTTAATGAATAAAAATCAATACACATTTAATATATTAAAATTTTAAAATATAATAATGTTTAAATCATAATGCATAAATTATAATATATAATATATAAAATTTTTATAAATACGTACCCATTTAATTTAATTTGTGAAAACAAATTTGTTTAATTTTTTTTTAATATTTCATAGGTAAATTTTGTCAATCACACAGTTACAACTTACACCCCATATTTTCTTGTCCCAAAAAAAAAAATTTGTTTATAAAATTTTAATGGAGTATTTAATAAGTATATAATTATACACTTTATTTTAAATATTTAGTATAATATATTATTTTTTATTAATCAAGTCATATATTTTATTAATAAAAGAATTTGTAATTAAATTATAAAACACAAAAGAACATGCATTTAATTTAAAATGAATAAAAAATTAAATTCGTAATTAAATTGATTATAATATAAAAGATTATGTATTTAATTGATAAAAGAAAAAGTTCATGATTAAATTGAAAAAATAAGAGAAGGTCATGTATTTTTTTGATAAAAAGATAATTCGTGATTAAATTAAAAAAATAAAAAATATCACTTATTTTAATACAATTAACCCTGAAAATTAGTACTTGATTTAGGTGAAAAAAGGTCAATAGATAGTGCATGAGGAAGTATTAAACTATAGTAAACAAGAACTCAGCGTAAGATTGTTTTGAACTCCACAAAATTAATCTAATAAAAAGTAATATCAACATTTTAATAAAAAAATATAAATTAATGAAAATATGATAATCACCACACTAGTATTTCATGAATAATTTTTATAATAATTTAAAAAAAAAGTGATAATCATCAAAGATTAACATCAGTTTTAATAAAAATTAAAAACACTCATTCTAACACAAAAAAATTACTCAAAAATAATGGATTTGTTGATGAACATTACTCCATATATCATTATAATATGAAGAGAGTTTGTTTAGCATTGTACTCCTTTCTTCTCTTTACACTACAAGAGAACTGTAAAATTCCAACAGAAACATTCCAACAAAAAGCAAATCCGTTGGAAATTTTCGAGTTTCAACGAATTTTTCAATGAAACTTTAAACCATTGAAATTTCCAACGAAAATTCTCATGAAAATTTAAACCGTTAGAAATTTTCAATTATAATTCCAATAGCCTAATAAACTATAAGAAATTTTCAACGAAAATTCCTATAAAACCTAAAACTGTTGGAAAGTTCCAACAAAAATTCTCATATAAATTTTAACTGTTTGAAAATTCCAATATTAATTCCAATAGTTTGATAAACCGTTGGAATTTTTCGATAGAAATTCCAATTAAACTTAAGCCGTTGGAAAATTCCAATGAAAATTCCATAAAAAAAAGAGACTTTAATAAATTTAAATGTCAAGTTATAGCATAAATTATATATTAGTTAAGTTGGTAGATGATACATTAATACACTAAAGTGGTCAAGGGTCTTTTAGATAAAAATAAATTCTAACAAAAAAATGTCGTTGAATTCACCGTTACCAACGCTTTTAATAAAATCTCTCTTTCTCTCTACTTTATTATTCTTTTCTTCTTTTCTTCTTTTATGTTTCAATACTTTACAACAGGATTAATTGTGAATATCTTGAGAAGTTGTGATGAGCAAAAGAGCCCGGGACCTGATGGTTTCAATTTGGCTGTCTTCCATGAATGCTGGGACATAATACGAGAGGACTTTATGAGATTTTTAAATGAGTTTCACACCTACGGAATCCTTACTAAGGGGTTGAACCATTCTTTCCTAACCCTGATTCATAAGGTGGAAAATTCAACGGAGGTGAAGGACTTCAGACCCCTCTCTTTTATCGGGGATCCATACAAGATTTTGTCAAAATTACTCGCCAATAGACTGAGCACAGTGGTACATTCGATTATTGCTGAGGAACAATCTACTTTTATCGAAGGTAGAAGTATATTGGAAAGTATTGTGCCTTCACAAGAAACCTTAACCGATGTGAAAGAAAGGAAGAGAGTCAGCTTCTGCTTTAAAATTGATTTTGAGAAAGCCTTTGATTTGGTTGAATGACAGTTTCTAGAAGATATGATGAGAGCATTCAAGTTTGGAAAGAAATGGATACAATAGATCATGGCATGAGTGAAAATTGCTCATGTGGATGCTCTTGTGAATGGAAGTCCTATTGGAGACTTCCACTTGAAAAGAGGGTTAAGACAAGGTGATCCATTGTCTCCGTTTCTGTTTATTATAGCGGCTGAAGTGATTAGTATTATGATGAAAAAGGCAATCAACCTAGATCTGTACGAACTAGTTGAGTTGGGACTGAATGGTCTGAAAAGTATCACACTTGCAATATGCCACTAGAAGAAAATTGCGGAAGTCCAATGGCGAAAAATCGTTGAAATATGCAAAAATACCGTTGGAATTCATGATTCTAATAGATATTTCAACGAATTTTTTTATTGGAAAAGTGGTAGTTGGAATGTCATTTTTCCAACAAAATTTCCAATGGTTTCAAAAATCCAACAGTGAATCCAACGACATTTTTTTTGTTGGAATATTTTTATCTAAAAGTGATTCAAACATTTTTCTAATGAAATTTTCTTTTGGAATTATTGTTGGAATAAATTCCAACGATCTTCAAACTCCATTGGAATTTTCCAACGATAAAAAAAATATTTATTCGTATTTGAACCCTTAACCTCTTGAATATATCACCTTATCATTTACCAATTTAACTAATATATAATTTATGTTACAAATTGACATTTAAATTTATTGAAGTCTCTTTTTTCGATGAAAATTTCATTAGAATTTTTCAACAGCTAAAGTTTAATTAGAATTTCTATTGGAAATTTCCAATGGTTTATCAAGCTATTGGAATAAGTATCGGAATATTCCAACGGTTTAAATTTATATGAGAATTTTCGTTAGAACTTTCCAACAGTTTTAGGTTTTATAGGAATTTTCATTGAAAAATTCCAATAGTTTATCAGACTATTGGAATTAACATTGGAATTTTCCAACAGTTTAAATTTCCATGGGAATTTTCACTGAAATTTTCCAACGGTCTAAAGTTTCATTGAAAAATTCATTGGAACTCTAAATTTTCCAACTGATTTGCTTTTGTTGGAATTTGACAATTTTCTTTTAGTATGCGGATGATACTGTCTTTGTTGGGAATGCATGCTTAAAGAATGCCCTATTTTTTAATAGAGCTCTGATCATTCTGGAATGGATCTCTGGTTTGAAGATAAATCATGATAAAAGTACGTTGATTGGTTTGAATATGGAACCTTTTCGAAGTTGACATGGTAGATATTCTTAGTTGCAAAACTGCTAGATTATCTATGAAGTATCTGGGACTGATGGTGGATTGTTCCCACAAAAGAGCTACTGACTGGAATTATGTGGTAGATAAAGTGAGAAGAAGAATAAGGAAGTGGGAAGGATGGAACATGTCTATTGGGGGAATATTGGTATTGGTTAACTCATTTTTGGCTTCGGTTCCCACCTACGCCTTGTTGGTTTTTTGAGCCTCTTTGTGTGTGATCAACGAGATAGTTTCCTTATAACGGAACTTCTTTTGGGAAAGGAGTGAAAATTCTAGGAAAATCCCTTAGATTGAGTGGTAAACTGTGTCTATTCTAAAAGATTTTGGGGGTCTTAGAGTAAAAAATTTAGTGAACTACAACAAGAGCTTGATGGGTGAATGGGGTTGAAAACTGTTAATAGATAAGGGGAGTCTTTGGGTCAAGATTTTAGAGGCTAGAATGAGTGTCACGGGCGGGTTGTCGGAGTTGTTGGTCAATCAGGGAGAGGGTTATGTCGGAAAGGGTGGTGGAGGGGGTTTTTGTCTTGTCTTAGGGATGACACAAGGAATTGGTTCGTACATAATATTGAAAGGAAAGTGGGAAACTGGACGGGGATCAATTTTTGGAATGACATATGGGTTGGGGAAATGAGTCTTAAATTATCTTTTACTAGGTTTTTTTATCTGAGTGAGTGCAAAAACAATAATGTGACTGAAATGGGGAGTTAGGATGGAATTGGAGGAGAGAACTTAGGGAGAGGGAGTCTAACATTTTTGTTGAATTGATTTATCTTTTAAACAGGTTCACTCTCATCCAAGACAAGAAAGATAGATGGAATTGGAAGCCAAACAAACTTGGAGAATACACTATTAGCGAAGCATATAAGATCATTGAAGCAAGAGGGAGACCGCCGAACGCTGCAAAGGATGAGTGTTACAAGCATATTTGGAAAAGTTACGCTGCTACGAAAGTTCAGATATTTGCTTGGAGACTACTGAAAAGGAAAATCCCAACATCAATCGAGCTGAAGAAAAGAAAAAGCTTACCACCTAATACACACTGATTGCATTCTCTGCAAAAAGGAGGAAGAGACTGTTTGTCATCTGTTCTGTTATTGCAACATGACTCAAGCTGTGGAACAAGTGCCTACGTTGGCTTGGAGTTCAAACTGCGCTTTCAAATAACCCAATTGGTGGGCTCTTACAGTTCAACAGTTTGTTTCAAGACAAAGTAAGGAATAAACTGGTTGGCGACTTATGGTTATTCACGACCTGAACCATATGCAGTACACGTAACGAAATTTTGTTTCAAGGGGCTTCATGGGACAACGATAGGATTATGAATAAGATCAAATCACAAATATGGAGCAGGTGAGTTTGGAAGAAGAAAAGTTTAAAGAGTGAGATTAACTTTTTTGATTGGACCGATAATAATTGTTCATGTATCTATTAGATATGTTTTTTATTGCTAAGTGGTGTAAGACTTTTATGAGGTTTTACACTATACTTATGTAAACTTTTTCGGGTAAAGCTATAACCCTTTACAATATAATTGTTTTTTCAAAAAAAAAATTGTGACATTGTGCAATAAACACTTGGAAGTTACAAACACTCAAAATTGTCTAAATCTGCACCTACTTCACCTAAAAATTTTAGTTCCATCAACTGATCTCAGGTTTCTCTACATACAAATTAAATTCCTCATAAATTTTCAACATAGATTCTTGAATGATAATAAAAACCTTACTTCTTCTGTAAAAAAAAAATAATTTAATTCTTTTTTCCATATACACAATTTTATAAAGTAACTAAAATATTTTGCTTAATGATTAATTAATCTTCGAAAAAATAGGGTTTTAACTTTTAATTTTGAACTCTAATTCCAAAAATCCTATGACAATATTGAGGAGTGATTTAACAGAGAGAAGTGCACATTTTCTTCCAGTTGATACGGTGTCGTTCTTTTACTCCAGTGTTTGTCGATGAAAGCATCCACTCTTCGCCGGAACTCTTCGCTGCTAAGAGTTTCTATCTCCGCCGCATCGGAAGCATCTACTTTCAGACCGTTCGTTTCCGATCTTCGAAGCTCCGGCGGCCGCCGCGCCCTAATCTCTCTCTTCAGTATCTCCGACTGCGTCCTCTGGAACCTCTCTATTTGCCTCGTCGCCTTCTCAACCACCGCCCCCAACTCATCACACTGCGAAACCGCCTTCTCTCGTACGACGTCGTCGCCGGATTCCGCAACCGATTCTTCAGCACAGTCTCGTCGATGCGACGCCGCATCGCCGCACCTCAAGTAATCGTCGTAGAAATCACGGTTAACGACGTCGTTCCCGCGACAAAGCGTGAAGAGCAGAACGATGATCGCATTGCCGATGAGAAACACGACGTGGTGGTTGAGGAGATAGTTAGAGAACTTGACGACGTATTCGCCGGCGAGTTTCATCGCCGCCCACGAAACCAGTCCGAAAAGCAACGAAACCTCCAACATCTGCCGTAATTTCACGATCGCGTTAGCGCGATTGAATCTGGCGATGGCCATTTCCTTCTCCAACTGCACGTCGTCAATCATCTGAGTTTCCATGCTCAAAAACAATCAGAATCAATTGAGAGAAAAAGAAAAGGCATGTGAATTTAAAGAGAGAATTAAGATATCAGATATGGCGGTGTGAGAGAGATTGATCGACGCTGGGTCTCTCACTCTGGAGTGCGTGTAGTGTGTGAGAGACGAAGGGACAGTTTTATAGAGGGGAGGCGAGGGAGGTGGGTGACTGAATAATTGGTTTTTTTATTACTGCATTATAAATTTGTCTCCATATATTACAAATTTTATTAAAAATTGTAACCACTCCATGCATGATTATTTATTAATTATTTATTGCATAAACAATACCAAAAGTACTTAATTTGAATTTAAAAATGCATACTTCATATAAATATAAAAAAGAAAAAGAAAATTCGTACAATTGCAGAGACAGTTACAGTGTGGTGTGCTCCTGGACTGGACCTGAACGGGTGGATATGGAGATAGTGGTACTGGGTACAGTGGCACGTAACGTTTTTTTTTTTTTTTTTTTTTATCATTTTCTTGATTTTTGTTTTTGTTTGACATGGTCGTTTTTTCAACAATTCTTGTTCTCCCACCATGGATAATTTTGTTCCGAAAGAGTTTTGTCGATGTAACTTTATGGATTTATTAATATTATGGGGACATTTTCTAGTATAATTATCATATGATTTATTAACACCTTAAATCCTTGATTTCAATTTTCTTTTAAGAAAACAAATGACTTTATACTTGTCGGAAGATCTTACACTTGCACAAAATTATAATGGAATTGCTACGTGAAGAGTTACTCATTAAAATATTAAAAATTACTTTATAAAACATTATTTATACTAAACAATGACCCTTCATCATTATGAAATCGGTTCCAAACGAGTTTCTACGTTTAATATATATATATATATATATATATATATATATATATATATGAGATTACTCCAAACTAATTTTAAGTGTATGAATAATTAGTTAATGAAGTTAACAAATTAAATTATTTTTTCTTAGGTTAATAATTTTAGATTGGTTGCACGAAGATATAAAATTCAAATTCGTCCTATTTTGGAACGACTACTAAAGTTTTCTAAGATAAATTATTTTTTACTATTTCACATATATTCAATTTTACTTTTTAATACCTGAGAAACTAATTTTCAAAGTAATGAATTAATACTCTTTTAAATGAAAAATATTATTCATAATCAAATTATATTTAAAATTATTCATAATCAAATTATGATATGATATGATTTTTTCATTTTCCTTTTCTTATTGAGTAATGTAATAATTTTTATTCAACTAATCATTACTCCCTTCGTCCCGGCGTAAGAGGGGCTTTTGCTTTTTTGCACGTAGATTAAGGAGTATATTATTTAATGTGTAATGAGTAGTTTTATTAATGGGAGTGTAAGCCCCATATTTTAATTGTATTAGAGGGGGTGTGTATGTCTCATGTGTGTAAAAAATGAAAAGGGGTCTTTTGGGTGAGACGACCAAATGGAAAAAAACTTTCTTTGAATGGGATGGAATGAGTATTTTATTAAAAATAAAATTAAAGAGTTGGTCTTCTGTAAACCAAGTTTACGCTGTAAATTTTATTGTCATTCTTTAATTTAAATCCCTAGCAATACATAAAGTATAAATTGGAAGGAGGACCAAATAATTTAGAGTAAGAAAAGACTCGAATTCACATATTAAACTATATAAACAAAGTTTATAAAAAAATTTGTGAAAATTCAAACCTAGCTATCTTACAACATAATAACATCAACAGACATATTTTTAAAACAACATAAGTGTGGAGTAATTCCGTTTTAAGCAAAAAGAATGCAACTCCTTCGTCTTTAACAAGTTTGATTTACCTTTGAAATTGAACACAAGCAAACGGCTATTTATAAATTAAAACATACTACCTCCTCTCCAAAGATAAGTTCTCGATTACTCTAGATACGAAGTTTAAGAAAAAATTATTTTTTGCTTTACTTTTAAGAGTAGTTTGGTATTTTAAAGTAATAAATAAATTATAAAGTAAGTTACAAGTTCAACATTCATTCAATATATATATAAACAAAGCTCCCTCACATGCAGGCGAGATTAATTTTTATCTCAAGCCTTGCATGTGGAATTTTCTCATAAATAGGTGGTGGTGAGGTTCAAACCCTGTACCTTTGTTAAGGGTGGGCTCTGCTACCAAGTTAAATGACCCTTCATCTAAAAGCTTAAGGTTATAGAGATGTAAATTGTTTAATACTTAATCAAATCACTCTAACACGGAGGAAGTAGTATAAAGTAATGGTATATGTATAAGGTGAAACAGACAAATTTGAAATTTAAATAATTTTTGAGGTTATAGAAGAAGTTATTCATTTTTTGAAATGTGAAGGTTGTTATAGGACGAATAAATGTAGAAAGTGTAAATAGTTCTTTGAGATAAAGGGAGTAATATTTTTTTTAATATTAAATAAATTTCATCAATACATTTAGGTGCACAAGAAATTAACCATGATTTAATATTCTTCAATAAATTGTGTTGATATACATTCTTAGCTAATTAATTAAGAGATTAAAAAGGGGATGAAATAGTTAACTAGGCTAAGAATGATCACAACAAGCACAATAACAAGAAAGTATACGAGAGATGGGATATCCAACCGAAAAGCCTTAATCGATTTTTATTACTCTCCCTTAGAACAATACTCATAAAAATCTCCAATTACAAGTGTAATGTCTAAAGTGAGAATGAGTAACCTGCTTCTCTCATGTGAGAGAAGCTATTTATACTACCAACAAACCCTAGTGAGTGTCCAATCCCATCGTGCCACATGGATCAAGACAAGCCGTCATTAATGAAGTTGCCTGGTACGCCGACCAGCCTGGGGAGGAGGCTGGGTGCCATGGGTTGTCTTTGCAGGGTGTTACAGATCGCCCTTCGTCCTTTGCTGGCTTCCCATCGGAGGTTCCAAAAGGATGCGCCAGTTGCTTGCTGTCTTCTAGTTAAGATTGCTGTCCAAGATATCTTTTCTTACCGTTAGTATTGTCTTCTAGTCTGCTGCGATTGTCAGTCTTCATAATGATGTTTGCGCTTTGTCCCACAATTCTGCTACCCACATGGCCCTCGGACGGGTTGACTTCTGATGTTGTGTTGCTCGTCCGAACTCCTAGGTAGAGGGAGGGGCGTTGCCGAGCTCCTCTCTCGAGGAGGTTTCGGTATTCTAATCCTTTCCGTGGGCTTCCTGCCCCTTGGCCTTTTTCTGGCCTCATCTTCTTGGGCCTTCTTAGCCTCTGTTGATGGGCTCGTCCTTTGGGCATATCCTTGTCTATTTTCCGAGACGTGCCTTTTGGGCTCGGGCTCATTTCTTTGTAACATGCTCCGTTGGGCATCCGACCCAATAAGCATGGGGGATATAACACCCATAACATTAGCCCCTCGAGCCTGGATAATCTGATGATTCAAGATTATCTAGGGTCGATTCGTATTCCAGTGTGTTATATCCCTCATGCTTCGGTGTGTCTGATCTTCGCCTTTCCCTTCTTGGTTCTTCATCTCGGTTTTACTCTATTTTTGTACCTTGATTCTTGGGGGTCGTTGCTGTATTTTTGCAAGGTTGGGGGTGCTTCTGATATTTGACATTTTTATTTGAATTTCAAAATTCAAAAATTTATCGATTTACCTCTTCTCTTCTATCTTGCCCTCCGAATTTTCCTCTTCTATCTCCCTTCCTAACGGTTGCGATTCCCTTTATATTGTGTGCTTCCTTTCCTTCTCCAGGTACCCTCTTTCTTCACTCTTTTTCCTTTCATGGTTCTATGTCTCTGAATTTTTTTACACTATCGCCTAGGGTTTCCCTTCTTCTTTCTTTTTGTACTTCATTCCCCTTTTTGCTACAATTTCGCAAGATATGGCTTGTGAGGATTCCATTTCCCCTTCTAAATCTCCTTCTCGTTTGACCGATTCTTCACTCGGGAGTTATGGGTCTCTTCCTCCTCATCAGGAAGAGGGCTCGAGTTCCCATTCCCCTTCTAAACTCGCCTTTGATCGAACGTTTGCCGATTTTGTATCCAATTTTAGTTTAAAGTATAATCCCCAGGTTGCCGACGCCGGTCCCGGGCTGTGGCTCATCTCAAGGAGCTTCCTGAGTGGGAGACTGGAGTAAAATTTTCTGCTGAGGAGTTCCCCTCTGCCATTGACGATTCTTGGTTACAGAAGAATGTCATTATTGCCCTTAGCAAATTTCAATGTGGAGATGATATTGAGTTTCTCCTCCCCTCTTCCAATGCTCGAATGTGTTTTGCTCCACCGAATGTCGTTGCGGCTTATGAATTACAACTTGAGCTCGACCTTCGATTTCCTCTTCATCCCTGTATCCGTGATATTTTTGAATTTTGGGGTATAGCCCCCGCTCAATTGGCCCCCAACAGTTGGGCGGCTTTGATGGGAATCTTAATTCTTTTCCGCCTAATGAAGTATTCATTTTTGAATACCTCCTAGATCAATTTATTATACCGACTTACCCCGAATAATAGGACAAAAGGATATTATTATTTGGTACCTCGTCACACTAATCTGGTTACCTCTTTGCCTAGTTCGGTTAAGAAATGGAAAGATCACTGGTTCTAGGTTCGCGGTCCGTGGAGGGGGCCTGCCGTCTTCGTTCCGAAGACCCTCGAAATCCCACCGTGTTCCCTAGGAGTTCCTTCTTCAAACCAGTTCTCAGTGCGTGTATGTTTTTCTGGCTCCCATCTTCATTATGTGGAATATTATAACCTTTTCCTCTTACTTTATGTAGTAAGCGAATCGTGCGCTCTTGAGAAGTTGTCGGTCGGGTTTCAGGACGCTCTCGTCTGCGTTTGTGAACTTTCCAAGAAGGATCGCCATTTTCAATCCATTCTTACTGGTGCTAACCTTTTCACTGTTGGTTTTACTTCTTCGGCTATAACTATGCCAGGTGATTTTTTGTTGCTACATCCCCCGTTTCTTTCCTTTGGTGCTTCTATAATGGTGTTCTCTATCCTCTCATCCTTGCTTCTTCCCCATATTGATCTTCCTTTTTTGTTGCTCAGGAGAGGAGAAGCGCCTCAAGGAGGAGAGACGTCTCATGCCCGATATTGCTCGCATTGCTACTCTTCCCTCTGCTCGCAAACAAACAGCTCTTCAAAAAGCAAAAATGAAGGTATCTCCAGTCCCGTCCGAGAAAATTTCTGAGATTCCTCTGGTTATGCAGCCCCTACAGGCCATCAAAATCCGTGATCCATCCGATCCTCTCCCTCCGAGGCGAGATATTGGTACTGCCAAGGAAAAGGCTCAGGTGTTAGAGAGAAAGTTTCCAAAAAGGGTTTGAAAGCCCCGAAGTTTACCAAGGATAGTTCCAAGGTCACTGTTGCCAAATCCGTGGCTCCAAAAAGGAAGTATCATCTGCAGGATGAAAGTTCTGATGAAAAGACCCGTGATAGTACTGCTCTGATCATTCGTCCTTCGAAGAAGGTTCGAGATGACAGTGCTGGTGGCATTGACGTCGGCTCCTCTGATATACTTGAATCCGTCCCTCGGGAAACCATGGACATTTGTGAGAACAGCTCATCTCCCTCACATGAAATCCCCGCCAAGTCTTTGGCTGGTACTTCCAATTTTTTGGTATCCCTTTCTATCTGCCTCCTGAGTATCGGACTTCTCACGATCCGAGCTTCCAAGGAACTTCTTTTGAAGGTCCCTCAGATGATTCTGTTCTTTATTGCTCTCCTTCGGAGGTTTGGCAGTATTATACAGAAAAAGTTCCTTTGCGCTCCTGGGATTGCGGCCGTTCGTCGACCAAACAGACCCTTCCTACTCTACCCATATTGGAGGGTGCTACTCTTTATCTTCCCGTGAATCAAGCGATTGATTGAGAACTTTCCAAAAAGTATGGTAATCTTGAGGAAACGGGTAAAACTTTCATCCGTAGCCATGAGCCCTTGTTTAATTTTGATGCTCCTGCCTGTTTGGCCTATGCTGCTGCCTTCCCTTTCAAAGGGTACAATGTACCCAAGAGATCTTGTCCCGTATAGAGGGGACATCCGTCGGGGCCTCTCTTCAGTGCGCCGCTAGTTATGCGAGTCGGCAGACGTTTCATACTGCCAATGCCATTCATCGCGTTTTCAAGCTAGAAAGACGTGAGTCCCAATTGCAGGATGAGGTCACTTTACTCTCCAGTAAGGTCAAAAATCATGATCGAAAAACCTATAAGGCAAGTACTGTTGAAGCTCGAATCCGAGAAAAGCTGAGGGCCGAGCACGATAAGGGAGCTGAGCTTTGGAAGATCTTTAAAGCTCTATGAGCCCAGTATAAAAGTTTGTTGGCCAACTCTGAGAAGAAAAAAGGTACTTTGGAGCTGGAGCTCAAGGTACTCTCTGACCGAGTTGCAGCTATGGAGGTTGGGCACTGGGAAGAAATTAAGACGAGGGAGGATCAATTCCATGTTTACCTGACCCGTGTCCAGGATAATCTTCATTCCCTCCAGATGTTCTATGGCAAGGAAATCGAGAAGGTGCGTCAAGGGAAAGAGGCTTCCGAGGCTCTACTTAACCTGAAGATTAGGGAGGCTGATGATGTAGTCATAGAGGCTCGAAAAGAGCGGGATGAGGCACTGGCTGATGCAGATCGTCTCAAGGATGAGCTTCTTCTAGTATAGGCAGAAAATCTCTATTATCAGGACGTGGTCATTCCCAAAACTAAAATCTATTGCTTCTGCTCCTCTTCCGCCGCTATGGCCAAGGCATCTTCTGAGAGGCCTTATCCTAAATGTCTGGATGGTATGCGCGATATCCTTTGTCAGGCCCTTAATCATGAGAGGATGCCTCTAGGTAAGTCTTTGAAGGACGAACTTGATTTGGGGTTGCTTGGTGAGTATTTCAATTTTATCACCGACATTGAAGCTCCTGATGATGACCCTGGTGAGGTTTCAGAGGGGGCATCGGATGAGGCCTTCGCTGATGAAGTCCTGGAGTTTGCCACTGCTGATTCTCCGACTAATGACCCTTCCTCGGAGCTTCCTTCCGTGTCTGCGGGCGTGTCTATCCGGGAGTCACTTGCTGAACCTGAGGCTCCTACTTTACCTGTAGCTACTGACATGCCTGATCAAACTTCTGTTATGGCCGAGTCAGAGCTTCCTCCTTCTGAGGCTGTTACTGTGGTTCCTTCCTCTTCCGAAACTATTCCCCCATCTGGTAGTACTGGGATGGTCGATATCTCATTGGATTCAACGACTTCTGAACCTCTTTTGGGCCCTTCCGAAGGTGTGTAGCCCAAAAGTAGTAGCTTAAAGTCTACGGATGAAGCCAATTCCGAAGTTTCCCTTATCGATAAATGAAATTTTATTGAGCCCCCAGTATTAAATCGGATGTATCCCCCTCTTTGAAGTTTATTATGACTATTCTTTGTATTTTTCTCTTTTTCCAAGTGGTAGGATTTTCTTTGAGTCCCCCACACTTGTAATCCTCCCCTTATGGAATGGAATTTTTTATTTACTGTTGGTAAGTCTCGCAAGGGTATTCTGGTAATTTACCTTTATTTTTTAGTATAACTGTCATTTTTCTATCGTGGGTTGGCACCTTCTTGATCAGGTAACACGTGGATTCATCCAAGTCCTCCTTTCTCCTTGGAAGTTGTAAAGCCTCTGTTTCCCAGCCGTCCGATCTTTGCTATTTTTGGTTCATGATTCCCAGTAATAATGTGTGTTGTTCTCCTTTTTTGTCAGATAACTTCCGTTTTTTATCTTTTGAAATTTATATCTTTTGCATCCTTTGCATATATCCTTATATTCTCCTTTAACTGCTTCCCCCAAAATTCTGGCAATTTTTGAAATCTTCCTTATCTATTTTTCCTATTAAACCCTAGGTCTTGTGTCTTTTGAAGAAAAAAGTCTTGTGAAGGTACTCCATCGCCGATTGATGTTCAAGAGATGAATACCACTGATTCTACACCAGAGCTCCATGTGCGACCTGGTGTTAGTAGTTCCAACCGGCTTTGTAGGATGCCGCATCCCAACTTAAGGGACTTGTCTACTTCCTCCTCCTCTTGTGGTAATCTGGCTTCCGTTTTCTCTTCCGACCGGTAGAAAATCCCCATTGTGCCGGCCGTCAGTGTTGGTGGTGCACTGATACTCCTCAATGAGGAGCTTGGTGCCCTTTTGCCTTTGAATGTTATGGATTATCTTCCTGTTCATCGGAATATAGGTGATGTGGGTGCTGCCCTGCGTGGTGTAGCTCAACGTCTCGAATGGGTACCTCCTTCTCGACTCCCTGCTGAGCGCCATGGCGAGATTTATCAAATGTATGGTAACCCAGGCATTGCTTTCCTTCCTCCTGGTGATAACGTTCCAATTTCTGAGCCTCCCTCCGAATGCACCACCTTTTATTATTCCCTATTCCTTTCTGGTTTGCGTCTTCCTATCCATCCTGTTATCAGTTTGTTATTACAGAGATGATATATGGCCATTGGATAATTGTTGCCCTCTTCTTGGTTGCATCTGGTATCTACAATGTCTTTGTTCCACCTGTTGGGTCACACCGTCCGAGATCCTTTCGAGTTAGATTACCTCTTTTTCTATGTTCTATCTGGTCGTTCCGGTGGCTTTTACCATCTACTTCATCAGGGCAATCATCACTTCGTTGTTGCGTCTGATGTTATTGGACGGAGCTGGGAACAAGTCAAGTTCTGGTTGAGAAGAACTTATCGTCTCTGGGTGAATGACATTCCTGTAACTTTTCCCTGTCGGTTCCTTCCCTTGGATAAATGTGAGATTCTTCTGTCTTTTCAAGGCTTTAAATTGGTCTTGGATTTTTTAACATTATCGCTTATAATTTACCTTGTGCAGGTCCCCCTCGCCGTCAGTTTGTGCAGTTAAGTGATGGGTTCCGTCGAGTCTATGAGGTTCTGTCCTCGGGTGGGAATACCTATTGTGCCTCCCCTCTACTTCAAGAACTGATTCTTGTTTCGGCTGGGCTATCCACCCTCGGCTGTGGTGCCACTGCTGGTATTTCTTCTTTTCATTTTCTCGTGGTACCTTTGTTTCATCCGAATGCTTTCTTCTGCTTCTGATGTCTACTCTTTGTTTTTTCAGATGAACTCCGTAATGCCCTAATTCCTGTGGGATCTACCATTTCTGTCGTGGGTTTGTCCTTGACCCGCCATAAGTATGTGTATAAATTTTCTGATGAAAAAGCTAATCCTGATTACTCCGCTCATTCCCTCTCTCACGACGAAGAGGAAGAGTTTGAAGGTCTGTCAGTCGACTCTGGAGATTTCTTGCTTGAGGAGGACCTTCGAGTTGAACAACCGACTCATCTCAGTCCTTTGCTTCCTATGTCTCCTCCTCAGGAACGATCCAGGCATACTACCGCCACGCCTCCTGGATTTCTCATTCCCGTCGATGTCGTCAGGACTACAGCAATGTCATTGCTTGGGAAATGGTGTCACGGTACTTATGAGCATGGTGAATATTCCTGTCAACCCGGCATTAGTTTCGTTCCTCGTGGATCCCTTTCTATTGGTGAGTTTGATATTCTTGCTAACGAGATGAGGGAAATAATTACTTTGGTTCATGAATCTTTGTTTTCTCTGTGACTCCTGCATTCTCACCACTGGTATCTTTTTGTAGATCCTCCTATTGTCGAGTCTGAAAGTGAAGAAGATCCAGAGGAGGATCTAGACTTGACAAAGGCTCACGAACTTAGGATGTTATTAACTTGGGGACCGAGGATTATGATATGTTGATCGGTCCTGAGATGAGGGTTATTCCCCTGGCTGTTCACGAGAGAGAAGTTGATGCTAGCATTCCTCCCTTCGGGTCTCAGGCAATCCCGACTATTCCCCATTTTAATCCAAATTCCAAAGGGGATTCCGCACCCACTGATCCTACTGTAGCTGAAGCTGAGGTCAAAAGACAGGCAGCCGAGAGGGTCTATGCTCATGGAAAGAAACCTACCGATGAATCTATTGAGCCTGATTTACAGGAGTTGGGGATCTTGGGCTTCGTTCAGGGTGCTTCTCACTACTTCCCTCGCCATGTCCCGTTTGTTGTTGACCCTAGTTCTCTTCTGTGGAACTTTTCTGGCTTAGCCACTATGGCCAGGGCCGCTACTGCTTCTTTCTCCATCTCTTTGCATATAATGGATCAGTACCGGTTGTTTGCCAGTCAATTGGTTAGTAGCTCCGAGGGGTCCTCAGCTGATCTCGAAAAAAGGTTGAATGTGTAGAAGTTGAAAATGCGGAGTTGGCCTCCCTTGTTACTCATCAGAAAGAACGCTTGGAGATTTTGGATTTTGAAATAGGAATAGAACAGGCCACTCTCGAATCCGTAAGGGTGAGTCTGACGGAGGCCGAGATTGCCCGAGATGCCGCGAGGATTGAGCCTGCTGAAGCCCGAGCAAGATTGGTGGAGATAGAGGCTCGTGTTTGAGCGCTGGAAGATCGTGTTATCCATCCTCGAGCCGCCGAAGAAACGACTATCCGAGCCGAAGCAAGATTGAAGGAAATGGAAGATAAGATGGCTGACCTTTTCCAATCTCTCAGTTGGCGGAAAAAAGATTGATTCTCTCCTCTTTTGTTTCACAGGTTGCAGTTTGTTTTTTATCCCCGTGTGGGTTAACACTTTTATCGTTATGCTAGTTTATAATTCTGCATTCTGGATTTCTCCTCCTCCTTTTCTTGCTATCGCTGGGTGATTGTTATGGGATACTATTTTTTGCTTCTTACGGTTTATGCATGATTGAGTCGGCCGTTAGTTGATTTGAAATTATGGATATATGCTGACTTGTGTTTATGAAGCGTCGTGTACCTTTATTTTTTGGCTTGTCCATTATGTGTATGTTTGTGTTCCTTTCAGAGACCCTATCTCCATGTCTACGCGTCTACTGTCCTAACGCCATCCGATCTGACTTTGGCGATCTTTCTCTGGCTTATTGAATTTTATTCCACTCTACTGAGACTCCGAAATATCTCTCCCTTGTAGGCTCCACAATTTGACTCTTCATTCTAATTCCAATGACTTTTATTCCGAACTCCCCTTTAATTCACTTTCTATTCCACTCCGATGAGGCTTCAAAGTTTGCCTTTTCAAATTTGCATTTTCATTCCGATTCTGATAACTTTTATTCCGAACTTCCCTTTAATTCGCATTTTATCCCATTTCGACGGGGTTCCAAAGTTTGCCTTTTCATTCCGACTCCGATGACTTTTATGCCGAGCTCCTTTTAATTCGCATTCTATCCCATTCCGATGAGGCTCCCAAGTTAGCCTTCTAATTCCAATTTGATGTCCCGACTTTTGTTTCTGGTACTTTGAGTTTTGTTCCGATCCCGAAGAGGTCCCCAAATCAGCCTCTTTATTCCGACTCCGATGTTTTTACTTTTTCCGAACTACTTTATTATTCCTATTCTAGCCTCTACTGCTGAGGCTCTTAGGATATGCCTTTATAGTGAATTACCTTTATTTCGATCCCCAAAAGTTTCCTTTATAGCGAGCTACCTCTATTCCGTTCCCTTTCCTCCTAATGTTGTCCCGGTGTTTTGAGAACCCACGTTGTATCTTTTTACTCCGACACCAATGTCCCTCCTTTTGTTTTAACACGCCTTCCGTTTCCAACTTTGGTCATTTCTTTCCGAACCTACCTATTCTTTAATTTCGATTTTATTTCAGCCATTGATATTCTATAATCCTTTTGCTTTGCACTTGTGGCTTTGTTCCTAAGTTAACGGGGGTTATATTTATAAATCAACATTTTAAGAACAATTATATCCCCAAAAAGTACATATCCTTAACCCTTTGATCTTCCAAAATAATAATATCCTTAACCACATTTCAAGAACAATCATATCCAAAAAAGTACATATCCTTAACCGTTTGATCTTCCAAAATAATAATATCCATAACTATATAATAAGAGTTTTCATCCAATTTTCACTTTTTTCCATAAATCACTGATTTCCTGCCCCATTGGTCTAAAGCCTTGATTCCCTCCGAGTACGGCCTAGTGTCTTGATTAAAAGCTGTAACGAAAGTTGTATCACCAACCTCATTTATGTGCTCTCTACCTCATTGGTAGTATTTCTTCAGATGTTGTGCATTCCACGGATTTAGCATCTTCGTGTTGTCTACTTCCTCTAGTTCGTACGCTCTTCCTCCCATATTCTCTTGATTAAGTAAGGACCTTCCCAGTTCTGACCATTGCCTTATGTCGCCGGGCCTAATATTTTTCGGAGCACCAGCTCCTCTCCTTTGAACTGTCTCAGTTTCACCCTGGAGTTGTAGAATTGTTCGGCTCTTTGTTTATATATGGTATTGTGCATTTCCGCTCTCAGTCTTCTCTCTTCTAGTAGATCCAATCTTTCCTGAACCAGTTTGTCATTCTCCTCTTCTTTATGGAAAGCTATTCTCGGACTGGGTTCTCTGATCTCTACTGGGATCGTCGTCTTGGTGTCGAAAGCTATTGAGAAAGGTGTTTTATTGGTGGACGTTCGCATCGTCGTCCTGTACGACCATAAGACCCCCAAAAATTCTTCTGGCCAACTCCCGTCTATCTTTTCTAGTCTCACCTTCAGAGTATGCTTGATTATCTTGTTCACGGCCTCAACCTGGCCGTTGGATTGAGAGTGGTATGGTGTAGAGGATCATTTTTTTATGTCGTAGTCCTTATAAAAATTTCTCAACTTTGCATTATCGAATTGTTTGCCATTGTCGGTGACAATTGCGAAGGGTATGCCGAAGCGACACACAATGCTCTCCCAAATAAACTTCTCTACTCTAGCCTCCGTGATAGTCCCCAAGGCCTCGGTCTCTGCCCGTTTCATAAAGTAATCCACTGCTACTATAGCGAACTTGACTCCACCTTTCCCGGTAGGTAGCGGTCCTATCAGATCAATCCCCCACTTTGCAAACGGCCAAGGGCTGAAAACTGATGTTAATTGCTCTGGGGGCACTCTAGCGATCGGTGCTATCCTTTGACAGGTAGCACAGGCTCGTGCATGCTGAGTGGCATCTTTTTCAGTGTCGGCCAGAAGTACCCCTGTCTGATCACCTTATGGGCTAAAGCAATTTCGCCTGTGTGGTTACCGCATATGCCCTCGTGTATTTCTGCCAACACATACTTTGCCTCTTCCGGATTCAGACATTTTAGGAGTGGGGATGAATATCCCCTCTTGTACAGCTTTCTCTCGATCAATACATATCTCGCCGATCTTAGCCTTATCTGGCGGGCTTTATTCTTATCCGAAGGGGTTAGCCCTATTTCCTGATAGTTCCTGATTGGGGTCATCCACGACTCTTCGGAAGGTTAGTCAGTTAAGACCCAAACACTGGTATCCGACGATTTTTCCTGCTTCATAATGTTGATGTTGTTGAGGTCTTTTGCGTTTGATGTCGTGGCCAGCTTGGCTAACGCGTCCGCCCTCATGTTCTCCCTCCGATCAATACACTTTAGAAACACATGCTTAAATCTCTGTAGCATACCAGCGGCTAATCCCCTGTAGTGACTCATCTGGTCATCTTTAGCTTCATATTCTCCTCGCACCTGGTTCACTACTAATTGAGAATCGCTATAAACGAGCAACTCGTTAGCACCCATGGCCAACGCTATTCTTAATTCATTTAGTAGGGCCTCGTATTTTACCTCATTGTTAGTAGCCAAGAAACCGAACCTGACTGTTGTTGAGAATGTCTCACCAGATGGGGCTTGGATGATGATTCTGGCTCCTGAAGCCAATGCAGTGGCTGATCCATCCACATGAATTACCCAGGGTTTTCTCCTTTCTTTTCTGGTTGGCATAGGAAAGGTTAGCTCTACTATAAAATCGGCCATGACATGTCCCTTGACCGCGTTCCTTTGTAGGTATGCGATATCAAATTGTCCCAATTCAACGGACCACTTGAGTAATCTTTCCGCTGCATCCGACCTCTAGAGCACTTGTCTTAATGGAAATGTTGTCAGCACCTCTATGGTATGCTCCATGAAATATAGCCTTAGCTTTCTCGAACTCATAACGAGAGCGTAGGCTACTTTTTCCATTATCGGATACCTGAGTTCCGCATCCCTCAAAGATTGACTTACGAAGTATATCAGTTTTTTATTCTTCTCTTCCATCTTGACCAGTACTGAACTGATCTCTATTTTCGATACTGCTAGATATAGCTATAGTGTTTCCCCTGGTGATGGCTTAGAGAGAATTCTGGGATTTGATAGTTCCTTTTTTATCTCATCAAATGCCTTTCCACAGTCCTCTGTCCATTCGAATTTGGCCTTCTTTATGACGTTGAAGAAAGGCTTACACTTGTCCGATGTTTCGACATGAATCTATTCAAGGCGGCCAGCCTACCTGTCAAGTTTTAAGCCTCTTTCATGTGCCTAGAGGATCCATCTTTAAGATCGTCTCCACTTTCTCTAGGTTCATCTCGATCCCCCTTGAACTAACCAAGTATCCGAGGAAGCTTCCCTTGCTTACTCTGAACGTACACTTCTTCGGGTTTAGCTTTATTCCATAATGCCGGAAGATTCCGAACACTCTCTTTAGGTGATCAAAATGGTCCATTCTTTTTAGACTTTTTACCACTGTATCATCCACGTATACCTTCACTATCTTTCCGATCTTTTCTTCAAACATCTTGTTCACTAGCCTTTGATAGGTCGCCCCCGCGTTCCTCAGACCGAACGACATGTTGTTCCATTCGTAGACACTATTTCTGCAGAAGAAATATGTATTTGCCTTATCGTCCGGGTATATCGGGATTTGATGGTATCCCGAGAATGCATCCATGAAGCTCATGACTTCGTGTTCCGCCGTGGCGTTAACCATCTGATAAATTGATGGGAGGGGTAGCTATCTTTGGGGCATCCCTTGTTTAGATTTGTAAAATCGATACAGAATATCCACGATCCTTCCTTCTTTTTTACCATAATCGGATTTTGCACCCTTATCGAGTATTTGCATTCGCTGATTCTTCCACTTGTCAACAGCTTAGCACTTCCAATTCCATAGCCGTGTTCTTCTCTGGGCTAAATTTCCTCTTCTTCTGGTGGAACGGTGGGATGTTGGGGTCGATGTTCAATCTGTGACTAGCGTACTTTGGGTGCACTCCAGGCATTTCGTTCGGGTTTCAAGCGAATACGTCCAAACTATCTTTTAGTAGTTGGATTAACTTTTCCTTGAATTTGTTTCCCATTCTGTCCCATGAGGGCCGCTAAAGCTCAATCTCGCTGGTTGAACCGGGGGAGCTTCCGCAGCGTACTCATCAATCACCCTTTGAATCTTTTCATTCATCTATTTCGTTTTCTGGGGGTCGCCTAAATTTGGGACATGAATAGATCTCGCCGGGGTGGGCACCTCTATGGCTGGTGCACTGATTTGGATATTATTTCCACTCCTGGTCACGTTTCGCTGGGCTCTGGAACATTCTCCCCTTTCTTCATTTCTAGGGGTTGTAAATCCTTCACCTCCCATCTCTCAATAAAGAAAACAGAGCAAGAATACCAGAGATTTTTGGCACAAGTGGAGTCGATCGAAAAGAACAAGAACAGCTAAGTGTAACGTTCCCACAGACAGCGTCAACTGTTTATGTGTATTCTTAGCTAATTAATTAAGAGATTAAAAAGGGGATAAAATAGTTAACTAGGCTAAGAACGATCACAATAAACACAATAACAAGAAAGTATACGAGAGATGAGATATCCAACTGAAAAGCCTTAACCGATTTTTATTACTCTCCCTTAGAACAACACTCATAAAAACCTCCAATTACAAGTGCAATGTCTAAAGTGAGAATGAGTAACCTGCTTCTCTCATGTGAGAGAATCTATTTATACTACCAACAAAATCCTAGTGAGTGTCCAATCCCATCATGCCACTTGAATGAAGACAAGCCACCATTAATGAAGTTGCCTGGTACGGCGACCAGCCTGGGGAGGAGGCTGGGTGTCATGGGTTATCTTTGCAGGGTGTTACAAACTACTAAATAAACCACGTAGTTTGAAAAATTATTAATTATCTCATTTGACTTATTTTTTATTTGAACATTAATAAAAATACCCCTTCTTTAAAATAAAGAGGGATGGAAAGACATTAAATCTCATGTATTCAACATTATATATTTAAATTTCACTAATTTATTTTTTAAAATTTTTTTAAATGTATAAAATTGGGATTAGAGGAATTTTTTATTTTTTATATGTTAAAAAAATCCCTAGGTATTGAAATTAAAAAAATAAAAAATAAATAAACTAGTAGGATTTAAAAATATAATATTAAATATATAGGTATTGATATCATTTCCATGTTAAAAAAATCCCACCAATCCTAATTTTTTCTAAATTTAAAAAATTAAAATAATAAAATAAAATAGTGAAATTAAAAAATATAATGTTAAGTACAGGTGTCTTGATATCATTTACATCATTCTTTATTTTAGAAAATTGATATTTTTTATTAATATTCAAATAAAAAAATTAAAGGAAATAATTGGTAGTTTTTCAAATCACGGAGTTATTTAGTAGTTTGGACAAACATTGAGGGCGATTTTAGTAATTTATCCTAACTATTAAGAAATAAATGTAATAAACTCTTATGCTCATTTGTGAACTAGAGAAAATTTCATTTTCTACATTCCATTCCATGTACTTAACCTTAAACTATAATAGTAAAATTATAATATCACACTTCCACACATATCAAATTTGCTCGATGAAAGTGAGGTGAATAGAAGTACTACATTTTTAATAAAAGATAATATGAAAAGTGATTGTCGTCTAATTAAATTATTTAAGTAAAATAAATTAAAAGTAATAATTTCATTTAATAAAAAATGATAAATTATCTCAAAATAAATTATCTCATCATGTCACCGGTTGTTTCAAACTTTCACACAAATTAACTTGCTCATATTTTAGACATTGGTTCACATATTCGAACATGATCTTTCATTTTATATTTCACATTTAAATAATTGACATGCATAATGATTGTTTCCCAAATTAACATCACATGTTCCAAGAATTTTAGTCATTTGTATAGTATAATTTTTTTATGTTTTGAAATACCAATAAAATAAAATACAATGGTGAAATATGAAATTTCAATGGGTAAATTAAGTTAACATATTATTAATAATTTGGAATAAATATGTTTGGGTTGAACACGCCCAAGTCACGTGGGAAATCTCTCTTGTCCATTTATTTTGGAGGGTTGGGAATGCACCTACTATATAACAACTAAAACATTTGAAGGAATAAATCGTACTTCTACCAAATTATACAATTATTTGACGGGTTCAAAAATGTTTCTCGGAGAAGTCAATTCTTTCCCCTTTCCGGATGTTCATTGGCTTTGTAAGAAAGATAAGGAGGTCCACATCATCACTTTTTCATTTTTATTTATTTATTTTTTGCAAAAGCTCCTGCGTCTCCGAAGACACGGAGGATATTCTGTGTCCCCATATAATAAGGCTCTTTAATCCACATATAAAAAACAAATAACACCCTCATGAGCGGATGGAGGAAGTAATTTTATTAGACAATTCATAGTATAAATGATAAACATAATAATATCTTTAATGAAAAAGTAATAACTAATTAAGAAAAAATAAAACAATCACCCGTGAGACAATTTCATCGAAGTGTTGGCTCGAATAATACCTCTTTATTATAACCTCGCGGTTATAGCTGGAATCAAGGGGTTGGCCAGTTTTGGAATTGGGAGGGGGAGTGAACATTTACTCTTGAAACCATCGTACGGATATAAAGTTTAATGCACATCATTGAATTACATCTAGCTTTTTAAAAAATGAAGTCATATCTTACCAACATATCAACCTGGTGTACTTTTATGGTAGCCAGAAAAAATAAAAATAAATCAAATCAATTAAATGCTACTCTAAAACAATTTCCAGTCCTCCATTTTTCACCTTTCCTCTGAATTAAATCTGTTCCATGCAGCCTGTGGAAACCAGAATTTTCTTTTTAGGCTAACCACACAAAAGAAATTACAAATTCTCTTTCCATTTGTCGATCAGACAATATTTCCATGATGTTTAAGGATAAATACCAAGTAATAATGTCCTTATAATCCTACACTACAACTTAAGAGTCTTTTGCAAGTGAAGAAGAGCATACCTTGAGAAGATCAAAAACCTTCTCACATATGTACTTTTGCTGAATGGAAGCTCCTCTTTGCTGCAGTTTGTCAGGATGTACACAAAGAGTAGCTTTCCTGTATGCTTTCTTTACGGCAGCGGCTGTTATCATCTCTGTCAGGGAGAGGGGTTGCCAGCCGCTGTCGGGACCAAGGATCTGCAGGTGAAAATGAGTTATATTTTACTTATTTGACACAAAAATACTGAAAATTTTGAGATTGAGGTAAAAAATGATGGATAGAAGAGAGCTATGTTGGCCTTAACAAGGTATTTTTTCTGTGAAGTTAACTATATTGAAACTGAAATAGACTGAGTCATTAAACATACATATTGTAGAGTTGAGAGTAGTGCACGCAAGTTCGATTCTTTCCCGGTGGACCATCTCTTAATATCAGCATCAAGAGATTCAGCTAATCTCTGAAATCAGACATGAAAAGGTGTGATAAATATAAACTTAAATCATCAATGGGAGATGACATGATGAACTTAAATATATTGGAAATAATACATTTCTCTCAGCCTGCTCTTTCTGGGCAAGAACATCCCGTATGTTCTTCTCTGCAAGGGCCTTTGCCTGAAGAGCCAAAGTGGATATGAATTATAGTGTTGAAGCACTAGTTCAAGGTACTGGTCTCAAATATAAAATGACGTAATTACCGCTCGCTCCATTATCCTCTGATGCCTCTCTAACCTTGCTTTGCGCCTCTGTGCTGATTCACTTGAAGTTCCATCAAATTTGTCCAAATCCTACAAGACAGCTCATTTAGTTACTATAATGCCATAAATGTGACTTTAGATAGTCCAAAACAGACGGAGATGATACTCACAGAGGATGAAAAACTATGCTTCAGTCCATTTCTGGAAGTAGAAAATCTTTCGGTTGATAATTTCTCAGTCTGTGTTCTTGCCTCTGTGTATGTCTTTTGAGACATTGCTTTCTCTAGAGCACGTTCACGAGCCTCTGCTGTCGCTCTGTCTACAGCAGCTCGTTCTGCTCTGAGCTTAGCTTCATTGTATACCTTATCAGCTGGTAGTTTATTCTCCACAGAGGCCTTGTCAAGCTTCTCCCGCGCCTCTGCCATGGCTCTTTGACGAGCTTCAGTTGCTGCTCTCTCCACAGCAGCTCGTTCTGCCCTTTCTCGAGCTTCAACAAATGCCCTCTCACGAGCTTCTCGGATTGCTCTTTCAACAACGATTCTATCTTTTTCTCGTTCTCTTCCCCTCTTGATGGCTTCAATCCTTTGTAAGTAGTCATTTGCCTCAAACTTTTGGTTTCCTGTAGCAACTTTCTGTCCCATGGTGGGGATTCCACAGGGATTCTCATTCTTTTTAATGTTTTGACCTGTTCCTATTTCTCTTTCAGCTTCCATGAATTTGTCCATCTCTTGGGAATCACCATGTGATTGAGTTGAAGAATCTCTGCGTTCGTCCTTAGAATTTAGCTTATAGTCGTGTTCCCCAATATTATCTTTTTCATCAAAAGATGAAACATGATCTTTCCCTTCTTCCTTGTGCGAGATATTGTCCTTCGGATTCACCGAACATGCTTGAGACTCGGGAGTTGACACTTCATCCACATTTTCAAAAGTGGAGGTCCATAAAGGTTCTTCGTGACTCTCAGATGATTGTTCCAAAACTGGATTTACATTTGTGCTATCAAATTCTGTCACTTTATCATCATCAGTATAGAACTCAGTCAAGTTTATCATATTGATTTTTGCAGTACGTTCTTCAGAAGCATTATAAATCTCACTTGCTGTTTCAAACATTTCCTCAGCTTTTGGCAGTACTGTCTCATGATCTACATCCATTGAATCAACATTGACACGCCTACTATCAGAAGAAAGCTCTTCAATGGTACTCTTCCTTGGGCTGCTTGTAAAATAATTCCCCTCAGAGGCACATGTGAGCAAGCTATTGGTTCGTAGCATTTTATTTACCTCTAGGTCGACTGCTTTTCCTACCCCTTTGTCCTCAACTTCGGATAATATTTCAGATTCTAGGGGCAAGCTATCATTCTCTTTGAAGCCTCTATCAGCTGCTTGATATAATTCTGCTCTGTAGTTCAAGTCAACATCACAAGATTCTTGAGTCTTAGTAAAGATGGTACTCGTATTATTTCTAGGACTATTACTAAAGATGGCGTCAGAATCACTACAACAGGTATCAGTGACTTCATCTGCATCCCTTTTAGAAGCAACAACTTGAAACTCAACCTTATCCTGATTTTCTTCACTTCTCCTTGTTCTTTTATGAAAGTCAGTTATTTCATCAACATCCCAAGGAATTTGACTGTTATCAGTTTCTATTTGCATATTTTCTGCTGCTTCTTGTTCAGACATATCTCTACATCTATCCTCAACTTCATTCCACCCATCTTCTCCAGGTTTTTCCCCTTCATCTTCATCATGTTCACAGTTCAGTTTCCTGTCAACAATCTCTAGCTCACAAACTACACCGGACATGTTTTCAACTTCAGCTTCTTGATGTATTTCAGGATTTGCCTGATTAACTTCTTCCTCAATGGGCTCTGACAACTGCAGTTCACTTTCAAACCATTTATGGTGCTCTTGCAGTACCATCAAGTTTTCTTCTTCGTCACTACTTTTTCCATCTTGGACTTTTTCTTTCCACCCTGAGACATTCTCAGCTTTCTTATCCAAGTCTTTCTCCGCCTCGTCATTCTTTGCCAAAATTAATCCAGTCTGCAAATTAGCAAACTCCAACTTCAGCCCTTTCGCATTTTTCATAGAAACCAATTCCTCACACCCTGAAGATTTCTTCCGACAATTCTCTTTACCAACATCACCATCACATTCAGTTAGGCTGGTCCGCATATTTCCACCTTCCTGCATAATTTCCTGCTCTTGCTTGCTTTCAGAACAATGTAAAGCTCTTTCCAACTGTTCAGCAATACTCTCAGGTCTTTTGATGCAAACATCAGTCTCTGGAAATTGATCCAAGGTTTCAACCACACTTTGAGAAGAATATGGAGCATTTTCTTCCGTTTCAGAAACAATATTAGGCCCTTTTGATTGAACTATTAACTCTCTCTGTTCCAAATTTTCCATGGTGGTTTCTGTCTGCTCTACAGGAGGCACAACTTTATTTCTGGAGCATGCCGAGGGATCAAAGTGTTCTACTGTCCCAGATTCAAAAGTTACAATTCTACATTTTTCATTGACCACTAAACCAGTAGAATTTGTGGTATCTCCATGTGGTTCAGTGGCTGCTACAATTTGCTCAACATTTTCCACATCATCTTCTTCTCTACAAAGCATCTCAGTCTCACTGGAAGATGGAGCAAGATTCTTACCCATGCAAGTGAATGCATCTGTAGGGCAATTGGCAGCATTAATGTCCTCTGTAACTGTTTCCACCTTAGACTTTCCAGAATTAACACAGCTGTCACTGTGAGTCATGGATGGACCAAAACTTCCATAAACCCCATTGGGCATGGATACAGTAGGATCTAACTTTTCACACGTAGCCCTCACGTTGTTATCCTTTGAATCAGACAGATGGTGAACCTTAGTTTTTTTCTTATCCTTAACTTTCGAGCGTCTCTTTGACATAGGTTTAGAACCATCTTTAAAACATTCTTTTCTCTTTTCCATTACCATTTTTGCAAGTCTTATACTTTCTTGAGCCTGTTCTATTGCTTTCTTCAAGGTAGCGGCAGATACAGCTTCAACTGAGTTCTCATCTAATTCCTCAAAAAGGAAAGGTGGTGAATATTCGCCATCATTACTTTTAGAATCATCTTTAGCAGCAATGCCTGGTAACCTTGATTGCTTGAGATCCTTGTTATCATTTGGATTAGAAAGAGAAACATGTGATTTGATATTGATTCCATTCACTTTCCCAGAAGCATTTACACCAATAATTTTGGTCGGTTCAACACCAGAACTGAAACTCCACGTGCGACTAACTTCGCGTTGCACTGAAAGTACAGGTCCTACATTGTCTTTTTTCTGCAGATGAGGAGTTCCATCAACTAAATGAGTAAATCCAGGAACAGAATGGAGTTGTGCTACATGTGTTTCCCCATTGAATTCATTGCTATTTCTCTGACTGAACCTACTGAAAGACATGTTATATTGCTGCTTTATTCCATCGATTGATTGATCAGATGCGCCTGAGGACCTTTCGGTCTCTTCTGGAGAATTTACATAACCTGGTTCATGAAGAGGTGACTCCACGACTGATGGATTCCTGTATCAGTTTAAAAAAGGATTAAAGAAAATGTGGCTAAATGGTTGGCATCATACATACTGCTAGATCGCTTTTTGAATGTACTAGTTTGTAATACAGCCAAGTTTATACTTCAGATACAAAAGAAGATAACAATTTCCTAGAATTATCAAAGGCAAACCACTTCCTATTTCCTGCTCTCGCCCCTACACCTAGGTTGCCACCCCCATCCCCAACAGCGAGAGAGAGGAGGATGAAGAGGAAAGACTACCATTCGTCATACTCTAGCATAAATGCACAATGCACAAGAAATAGTTTATAGTTGCTTTACATAGTTAGATAATAATAAAGACCAGTCAAGGAAATCATTGGCTCGTGCTATCAAATTTTCGAAGTGATTTCAGCAACTAAGTTTTTCACTTGTGATAAGTAAATAATTTCCACAGTTTCTCAGACTCATGATTGATTTCTGCAATAGCAGATCAGATTCATACATTCTACTAACCTTACTTTTCATACGAAAGAATACCAGAAACATGACTAAAAGAACTTAGAACTACTTGTATGCACCATAAAAGGCTCGTCTCTAAGATCCCAAAAACCAACGTCACATACTAGATGTCGTAGACGAGGTATGCCGTATGCCTAATCAAAAGAGACAAACCCAAACGCAAAACTCCTGTCTTCTTTGATCATGCGTTTCAAATTACTTATGAAGCAACTCTAATGCAAAATTATATCAGAAAAATCTCTATAATAAAGGAAAAGCAGAGAAAGAATGTCATCATTTACTCAAACCACTGCATTATGAAATTACTACCATAGTTTATGGATAAGTAGATCCAGCTCAAAGAGTACTAAAGCACAATCAGAACTAAAACATCAGCAAGTTTTCAATCCATAGTCAAATTATCCGGTTAAAGATGAAGAGTAAAATCTCAAAGAAAGCATAGCATTGAATGCACAGAAATTATCAACAAGCTTTAATAACACCACAAAATCATGCAGCAAAACGCTTTATAGTTTTTCTTTTCCATGGATGATAAACCGAAAGCCACCAAATAATCAGAAATCAAACCAACGTTGTTCGCTGTAAAAAATAAATAAATAAATTTTAAAAAGGAAATGAAGATCACCGCGTTTTTGTTTTCTGGAGAGCACCACTAAACAGCTGTTCGTACGGAACTGCCACGTCATCCCCCCTCCACCCACCAAAAATAGTCGCATAGTCGGGCTTGGAGGGCCCGACCCGTTCTCTCAGACCCGGAATCTCGAGGACCGGAATGGACGGCGACCCGGCGAAAATCTCCGCGTACTCAGGAGCCTCTAACGTCGGTTTGCGGCCTTTGGAGAGCAAAACAGCGTCGTAAGGGTTCCTGAAAGAGAATGATGAGTAGGAGGAGGAGGAAGAAGCATTTGTGGAGGTGGAGTGCTTCCTTCTGTGCGGAGGTCGGGATACGGACTCCATTGAAGAAGGCTCGAGCTCCTGAGTCTGAGGAAAATGTTATTTGAAAATTAAATTATTTGTTTGATTGTTTTTGTGCAATTTTCTTCGTGCGAGTATTTTTCAAGACAGACAAAAACAAAAGCCGCAGTGTAGAGAGAGAAGAAAGATGAGAGAGAGTGGAAGCGTATATAAAAAAGCTTTGTTATGTGGGGGCGAAAACAGAGTGGGGTCAACATGTCATAATCTGCCACTCAGCAGGTGTAGATGAACCAAGCCATTTACTTTCGTTTATTTAATTTTTTTACATCTAGATACGGAATATCCGAGCCTAAAAAAGGGTGAACCTGGTATATTGATATATCCGAAAAAAATTAAATTAAGGTAAATATTATTCGCAGGATATCTATACCCACTTTTTTTACTCGATATACTCACTTTCTTATTATTTACAAAAAATACCAATACTAAAATTTCTAAAATATTCTTAATGAACCCTCACTCTAATTTAATACATTACACCTAATACACCCACCACATATTACATCCTAAATTTTAAAAATATAATACTTTAAACTCATACACCTCTAAATCCCTTCTTCCCCATTCACTCCCCTTTGCAAGAGAGAGTGGAGAGAGATGTACAAAAAGGGTGGTTCGCCCACCCCAGGTGCACCCGCACGCCGGCCCGACAACATGTGAAGGAGGCATGGTAACTCAACCGACCAATAAGGGTTAGACCTTTTAACCCACCACACAAGGAGCCTCCTAATTAAGAGGTTGCTCTCACGTTGCGGGTGTGATTCGATCCTTGGTCAATGTACAAGTTGTCCCCTTGCTTGACCAGTTGAGCCGTCCAATCCATTCCAACACAAAAAATTTTAATTATTTTTAAGTACTTTTTTTTAATTGTTTCATGAAAATTTCGACCAACCAGGAACGAAAGTTCCCAGATCGATCGACCGTTGTTGGACAATAGTGTTCAAACAACGTTGGACGGTTGAACCATAAACTTTCAACTAACGTTGGACAATTGATCCATAAACGTTCAACCAACGTTGGTCGAATGGAATGAGTTTTGTCATCCAACGGTGGTCGAACAGGGGGTCATTTCCCATCTAATGTTCGTTCGACCAGCGCTGGACAAAATTTCTTAGATCATTCGACCAGCACTGGACGTGAAGGCAAGATCTGTCGCCCAGCCTTGCACGATACTATTTAGATCATTCGACCAGCCTTGGTCGAACAGAGGCGTAACCAGCATTGGCCAATGATGAAGATGCCATCGCGATTTCAACAAATTCTCATGTCAATCTCAATGACCCAACAACTAAAACCATCATATTTTCAGTATAAAATAATGTACTCTATGCGTTTAGACGAAAATTTAACAATATTACTTCACATTTAAACCCTAAAAATTTCTAACACCATTCAAATAAGAGATTGATTGGAAAAACACTAAATTACATACTTATATTTATTCTAATTGAATCTATTGTGATGTGTTTCTTGTCCAAATTACAATGTTAACAAGTTCTTCTCCTCCTCTTCTTCTTCAAATTAACAGTGAGAGAGGTGGGTGTGTCTAGGTGGGCATATGTTAGAGGAGGTGGATGAAGAAAGCGTGAAGTAGGTGAATGAAGTAAGTGAGAATTGGGTAGAGTAGAAAATAAATTGAGCGGTGTATCCATTAAGGGTGTTTGTGTCATTTTAAAATGGGTGTACCTATAATTGTAATATTTATTTTTTGTAGATAGTGTGTGTATTGGAAAATGGGTGTATGTAGTAAAATAAGTGGTGTAGATATCCAACGCCTAAATATTTATGTCGTTTCACTTAATGATTTTAACTAGACGAATAATAAATAATAATAGTTTAATAAAAGTGAGTCTCTTTTCGTTTCAAAATTAAGTTCATCTTCAATGTTCTACGTTGTTTAAAAAAATATTACTTTTTAATTAACTTTATTGACTTTTGAGGATAATATTGTATTTTGGAAAATACTTGTGTGAATCGGGTTCACAGTGTTAACTCTGTGGTTCCCCCTTACAATTATATTATACCCTATATTAAGTTAGTGTGTTTAAATTAAGAAGGATCACATGGTTTACAAGGGGGACACAGGGTGTAAAAAATCCGGTTCATAAGAGACAAACTCTTATATTTTTAAGTAATAAATAAATTAGGGTGTTTAAATTAAGGAGAATCATATGGTTTACAAGGGAGACCACAGGGTTTACACCGTAAATTCGGTTCAAAAGAGACAAACTCTTATATTTTTAATTAATAAATAATGAATGAAGCATGTTGTGTGTTAAATAGTGATGTAGATTTTAAATTAAAGTGTATTTTTGAGGTTTTGGATTAAAATATTATTTCTTTTTTTAAAGAATCTAATTGTGGGATGGATAAATGAGAAGATTGTGAACTTATCTTGGTTGGAGGTGAGTATCTGATTAACAAAAGGTAATAACATTGCAATGAATTTTACTGTACCCCTACGTCCACTCCAAAGGTTGTCATTTATTTTTTTCACGTGTTTTAAAGAAAAATGATATTAACTTCTTTATTAAAAAGTAACAAGGTGGGTTAGCTCACCTGACAACTGGGTTCCTCACTAAGGTGAATAACCCAAATTCGATTCCCTTTGGAGGAAGAAGGGAGTATGAGTGCTTGGTTTATATAAAATTTAAAATTATAACTCATTAAATATATTACAAAATACACAACGTGCATGCAAGACGTAAAACACATTTTGTTGGTAGCTCCGCACTACAGCTACCATAACAAGAGTAGGCCCTCATGTCATAGAAGAATCATAGGCCTATTCTACCTTTGACAATTGCACCTTTGCTAGTCAAGCCATGAGTTGACAGCCATATCTTGGTAGCTCGATGGCTAATATTGGTAGCTCAACACTATAGTTGGTAGCTCTGCTTATACTTAGCAATTCTACCTGAAAGTCGTAGTTCTACCGCAACTCCACATGATTGCCATACATATCAGTTCAACTTGGAGCCGTTATGCATACTTAGCCATTCTACTTGAAAGTTGTAGCTCAACCGCAGCTCCACAGGACATCCTAGGGGTGGGCGGTATGACATACCGAAGATTTTTGGTCATACCAAATACCGTACTAAAATTTTCTGTATATAAAAAATCATATTGTTACCTTATCTAAACTTTCGGTATACCATAGTTCGGTGTACTGATATTTTTGTATAGGAAAATAGTATACCTTCTACTTATCGATATTTCAGTATACCGTATCATACCTAAAATATCAGTATATACCGTCCTATTAGATAGTTTGTTATGTCGTTATGCACCTAAAATTCAATAAATCTAATTAAAAATGTACTAGAAGAGTGAAAGATAGTTATAAAATAAATTTTAATAGATAACAAACTCATAATAAGAAAAATATACGACAATCCACAAACGACTTAATTAAATAAGAGTGAGTCTCATGTAAATCGGGTTTACATGTAAACCCTATTTTTTTAAATTACTCTTTAGTATATTATAAAGAATTGCTCTTTGAAAAGTAATAATTTTTATACAGAAGAGTAATAATTCATATATCTAAAAAGAAATTGATAAATAATGATTTACAAGAATTTGAAGAGTAATTTTTTAATTTAGAGAGTAATAATTTATGTGCTAAAGAGTAATTTTTTATTTACTAAAAAGTAACAGGGTTTATATAATTAATGTATGTAAATTCGATTTACACAAGTGTTTGTCATTAAATAAATAGTATCCAAGAAATCTACACAAAAACCATATGAAACTTATATTAAGATCAACACTTTTAAATTTTCATATAGGATAGAATTATGCAATTAAAAAGGAAGTACTAAAAGATATCATGAAAGTCAAACAACTTTATCACCTATTTATAATTATGAAATTTACAGTAGTATTTTAGATTTAATCTTTTAATTATATAGTGTGCATATATAATTTAATTAAAAATTATAATATATAAATAATAATTATAATTGCATATATCGTGTAGTATGGTATATTGTATCATATTACCCAAAAATTGAATATTTTACGGTATTGATAATTTATACTCCCTCTGTCCCATTTCAATGTTTACGTTTCTATTTTGCGCGTCTCATTTCAATGCTTACGTTTTTCTTTTAAGGAATATGGGACCCACCTAAAAATTAATATATCATCCAACATTGATACACCTACCCTCTTCACATTAAATATTATATTTTTACACCCACTATCTATTGAAATATAATACTTTTTAATCAACGTGTAAAAAGCAAACGTAAGCATTGAAATGGGACGGAGGGAGTATACCTTTATCGTACCAAAATTTCCAATAAGGTATCATACCTTACCAAAAATTTTGGCATACCTAAAATTTCAATAAAATCAGTATTTTTCGATATGGTAAGGGCGGTATACCGAAATTTTGGTATTTTTCTCCAGCCCTAGGACTATCACACATGTCAAAGGTTACACAAGTCAGTTTTGCTGGGCAGCCACCAATGGAAATTATCCTACAACCTCACATGGTAACTTCGCAAGAAAGCCACACATGCAGTTCAATCAAGAGTAACATAAGGCAATTTTGTAGGATAACCTCACATGGCAACTCTACGTGGTAGCAACACCTCGTAGCTTGGCAGTAGCACGGCAGCCACGACCCACATCCACTTTACCGCAACTAGATTGTGACCCCTCATGGTAGCCGCGCCCCTCAACCATTCAATCGCAGCTCGGCAGCCATGCCCCGTTGGAGGTATCGCAGTAGCTCGACCCCAACCCCTCAGTAGCTTGGTGGTCTAACATAGATGATCACGTGTCGGTAGTATATAACACTAATACTTCAGCAGCCAAATCGCCACTCCTTGTCATCCATACCACACCATGCCTTAATAGATGCGGCTCTACACCGCTTTTGATACTACAAGTCTTGGGAGGTCTTTTGGCAGCACAAAAAATATGTCCTTCTCCACCAAACTTATTTTTCGCTTCCAGAGGCTATCCAATGTGGGAACTGTAAAATCTTCAAGATCTTATCGCATCAGGAAAAAATAGATAAGATTCGCCGCTGATCTTTGCATTAAATGTAAAGTAAATCTAGATCCTACACTCCTATGGCTACCCCACATTTAATGATCCTCAATCTTTGCCTATAAATAGCACGGGAAGCAATGTACGTAAGAAAGGACGATTTGCTTCGAAAAATATTAATGACGACACCAAAAAATCTAAAACAGAAAATTCATTTGAAACGGGTTGTAATAATTGTGGAACTAGATCAACAGATACTCCTATGATGCGGAGAGGACCGCATGGTCCTGAAACATTGTGCAATGCTTGTGGGCTTTATTGGACAGACAAAGCATTAGTGAAAACCATCTCATTCTCATTATCAAAATTAGCATATATATTCTCTCACTTCTCACTTGTTACTTTCCTTTTTTTCAAATAGAAATAGAAGAGTCTTAATTTCTTTTAGTGTTGATTTTGTCTGTTATTTATATTCTAGTCCCAAAATATACTCCATAAAATACTACACATCAACACGATTAAAAATCTAGTTGATCTAAAACTCACGATTGATGCGTACAAAACTTTCTTTTACCTTTAACCCAACCTCAAAAATTGGTGTGATAAAACATTTGGATTAATTAATACTCCTACATAATTACGTTGCTAAATGTTGACTATCATTTGGTGAGGCTTAAGTGGGGCCCACTTGTAGGATCAGATGCGAGAATTGGTTGTAAACACATAGGATGCAATGATATGTTTACCTTTCTATCAATGATTAGTAGTTAATCAATTGATTCCATAATAATAAGAAAAGCTATGTTACAACTTGCACTTTAATTATTCTTTAAGAAATTAAATAAAAAAAATTAAAAGCGTAAATTTTGTATGTAATCATTCAAATTTATAAGCCAATCATATAACTTTGATAGATTTCGACATTTTTTACATTATAACCGTTATGCAAAATTAATCTTTATACCATATTTCGATTTTATTTATTTATTTATTGGTGTGATCATATTACTTCTTCCATTTATTCATATATTCACATTTTTCTTTTTCTTCGGTCACAAGCCTATATTCACACTTCTATAAGGCAAAAAAATATCCAACATTATAATCTCATAATAATATATTTTAATTAAAAAAATTTCTTCCATTTACAAATCACACAACATTCTTTATAATTTATTGATTATTTAAATACAAAAATAATCCAAAAATGAATAAAGTTGGTGAAAAAATAAATATTAATATCCATGAAAAAGAAGTGTGCATATAGAATTGAGGCAAAAGAAATAACATTTTACTCTGGGACTACTTTTAATTTTGGGTTTATCTCAGAGTTTAGTTATTTTTTTATAGTATAATTTTAATTTCATAATATGTAAACCACATTATTAGCAACACAAGCTAAATTATAAATACTCGAATGCTACAAACTAAAGATGAAATTGTACATATACTAATCGTGCAATAGTAAAGTAGCAAATAAGGTCTATCCCCAAGGATTACAATATAACTATTAGTGGTGTTATGTGTGTGAAAATCTATACTAACCACACCAGATCTTCTGCGTCATTTTCGTGCATCATCTTTTGTGTCACACTTTTAACGTAAGAGGGGGTTCAGGGTATAGTTTCTTTCTTCTACGTGTGGTCCATCTAACGGTGTGACACATGAGATGATGTACCAAATAACACAGAGAATTCGAGCCGTATACTAACCCCCAACCTTTGCATGCTAGATTAATAAATAAATAAAATATGAATATGAATAATTGATGATCAATCAATTAATCAAGCAGTTAAATCAACACACATAAATCGAATTAAGTTGTTGGATTAAAATATGAAGGTTCACACAATAATACAATCCATAAATTGAAATGTACTAATGCAACCCTAAATCCTAAACACTGTCAAGATACAACTCCGAGCTATGTTATGTGATACTAACAATCAACATTCGCATCAGGGTTAATAATTGAATATTAACAGTTGGCGATCAAACAATTAATCATGCAATTAAACCAACACACATAAATAAAATAAATCATTGAATTGAAATACTAGGGTTCACACAATAATAAAAGTAAACTGAAAGTATTAATGCAACCTAAAATCTAATCAATCTAGAACATTATGCTAGATGGAAAACAAAGGAATAATAAATGGGGGTGGCCATTCGCACCCCTAAATATACTAAACATACTCATAAATTATCAAATTAAATAAATTTAAATTGATAAAGACATAAATACCCTTTAATTATTTCTCCTGCCATTAATTATTTTCTCCATCAGCGATTTTTACCGAATTTCATTCACAAGTACAGAGAAATACTGCATGAAAAAATCAAGTTGAGAAGTAGTTCTAGTGAGATTGGGATGTGAAAGTAGATAAAGCTGACGATAAAACTTATCGGTTTGGTGAGGGATGGAGTAAATTTGATGTGGATGTTGCACTTCAATTTGGGGAATTTGTGGTGTTCTTCCACAACGATGACAATTTCACGTTTGATGTAACGATTTTCGGTCACACTGCATGTGAACGGCGAATAATCGGCCGCCTCCGCCGGTGAAGTTCTCCATGACGACGTCTTTAAACCGAGCGGTAATAAATTTGGATGGAGTGGTTGACAACTCGCACTACTAGAAAGCGGAAGTTCATCGGCGATTATTTAGCACAAATAATATATCATCGCTAATATACGTTGTTTAGCAATGAAAAACAAACTTTTTGTCGCAAATCAAGTTAGCTACACTCATGTAGCGTCGAACCGTGGCAACGAGCATTTTTTCGTTGCTAACAAACTTTAGCGATGAAAATTCATAGTTAGCGATAAAAAAAATTCATCATTGTTCCTTCGTTTCCTTGTAGTTATCGTAACATTGGCTTTGAATGCTCTTCAAGTGGAATATGTGTGGAAAGTTGATGGATTATTGTGGTATAAAGACTTGAGAATCCCTAAAAACTGAAAATTTAGAAAAATATAATCCCTGAAGAATACATTATAAAGAAATCAATTCTGCTCTAGGAAAATAGAGGAAATTGGAAATTTTATAAGTGCTCCACATTACATCACGAATTAACTTTCACATCCAAGCTCCAATTTAATTAATTTTTGTGTCCATGTGATCATTTTTTTCTCGCGCATCTTCTCATTTATACGACGCTTTGCAAATTAGTTTCATAACTCAAATTCTCCTCAAATAAAGCTCTAAAGTCTGCATTTACTTGAAAATACTCGCGAAATATTGATATAATATATAATAATTATGCATAAATCTTCACAAATAAATTCAAAATACGCATAAATCAATGAACAAATGACCTAAATAAATGTTTTTAAAGCACGTTTATTAGTAATATTTTATCATTGTTGTGAATGGCCTAATTACCCATCAATTTATAGAATTTTATGGTTCATGTAGTATTTTACTCATTTTTATCATTCCGGTTTACGATTATCTATAATTAAACTTCACACTTTTGTGGTTTAAGTTACATCATACCCTTATAATTCATGATTATTTTACTATGAGTTTAGGATTTTTCATTTAGAATATGATTGATATGATTAAATTGAATGAACTTTATGGATAGAATGGAAATAAGAAATGAATGATTAAAAGTAAACAATTATCATTACTGACATTGGTTAGAAATAAAGTCTCTTGTATATATGGGCATTCGGATCTAGATTCGTACCCATATTTGATCCAACCCAATAAATAATATACTTATCACTGAAGCTTGAGGCCTAGGGGGACTGTTAAATAAATAACCCATTAATCAAAATCCTTGGGCCGACGTGAAATCACAAATCAAGCCCATTTCAATAGCATGGAATGTAAAAGTCTAATAGATTCTCAATAATTTTCAACTTTCCTTTGGTACAGAGTTTTAAAAAAGTGATAAGTTTTAGAGGTTTTATAATATTTTTATAATAAATAAATAATAAAGTTTTTTTATATATAAATAAAGGATACGAGGGAGAATGATTGTTTTGATTTTTTTTAAAATTTTTTTAAGAAGATGAAACTTTTTTAGAATGGTCCAAAATAGAAAATGTGAAAATTAAAGAGAGTTTAATTGAATAATACTCCCTCAGTACGATTTAAAGAACCTCTTTATTTTTTTCACGTGAATTAAGGAGTGAATAGTTATATTAATGAGTGTTCATATGACCTTATACTATAATTGTATTAGGGAGTGTGTGGGTCCCATGTGTCTGAAAAGAAAAATAAAATCCTTTAAAAAAGACATAAAAAAAGACTTTAAAAGTAGACAGAGGAAATATTTATTTAAATTTTAAGACATCAGCGATGTTAATTTGGAAGAATCTAAGCTAATAATTTGAACATATTTTGAATAATAAAAATTAGACAAACACTAAATGAAAAATAGAATGGGAACGCATGAATTTATGGTTTATTTGTTTGGGCAAATGTTGTGTGAAACCATCTCTCTTATGTTAAATGGAAAAAAACAAAAAATTATTAGGGAAAAGAGATACACAATTTATGAAAAGTGATAATGGTGCAGTGGACTATTTTATGAACAATAGTAAATAAAAATGATAATATTTTTATAACAAAAGTAATAATAATATTATCACTTTTTATTTGTGTCACGTAAAGAATTATGTAAAACGGTCTCATACAATTATTTTGCCTATTTATTTTGAATTTTTAAATTTATACATGTCTCACAAAGGAGAACTCCATCTCTTATCTATTTCATCCCTTTCTATAGTTTGAGTATAATAAGATCATACTTATTACATAAAATCCCAACTACATATTACACACATCACATTATCCCTTATACTAAGTTAAAATCTACATACTTAATTCTTTCAAAACAAACATAAATTTGGATTTAATAAATCCAAGTAATCTAAATCCATATTTCTTGTCCTATTTAAAAAAAAAAAAAATTCTATTCCCCTCGCTCTATTTCCCATTTCGGACTTTTAAAATTCCAAATTTGCCCAAATCGAACTGAGCCATGCCCTATTGACTGCAGTACCCTCCGTCTCAACGCACCATCATTCCCTTTGTGATTCAAACGCCCCACAATAGGAGCTGAAAACCCCATCAATCCGCCGGGCCAACCAGGATTCTGAGTAAATCGTTCAACAAAACTCGATCAATGGGTACCTTAGGAAGAGCAGTTTACACCTTAGGGTTTTGGATTCGGGAAACGGGTCAAGCCATGGATCGGCTCGGATGCCGCTTCCAGGGAAATTATTATTTTCAAGAACAGCGTGAGTCTTCTTCTTATGTAATTATGTTTTTAATTTGAGCAGAATCCTTTGTTTTTTAATGATTTTTCAGCACCTTTTGGTTTTTACAGTGAAGAAATTTAAATAGGTCTTTGGTCTATATTTGGGGGAAAATGTTGGATTTTTCTTATGTTGGTGGAGTGAGGGGTGGGTGGGTGGTTGATCTCTAGTGTAGGAATCAAGCAGGAATGATCCCAAATTGTATTTACTTGGATTTGTTCTTTATGTGTTCTCTACACACTTACAACTGTAGTATGATTTATTGAATATGTTCTAATTTGTAAACAATTGATGAATTATGTATTTCTTAGTAATGTACTTGAAGCCAGAAACAGAGGATGAATTTGACGGACAGAGTTTGTTAAATTATTTTTAAGAATGTCCTTATGGTATGCATTGCTTGAAATTGGAACTAAATTAGTATAAAACTAAGATACAAGTGCATATAACAATCTCAAGAGTGTAGATGTTCAGGTGTAAATTATGACTGCTTGAATGATGGTGTAAAAATGGTAGTCAGAATAGAACCCCAAGCTGTTCTTTGGTATTTAATCTAGAGATATATACTGTGTCTTTTTTTTTTTTTGGCTTTCTATTGCTTAATAACTTGAAATATGGGTTTTGTCCCCAATGAGACATTTAAATTACATTACATTTGGCTTATCATGCAATTGTCAACTTAATATTACATAATACTTGTAACATCTTTTATATTTCGTGGCTGCCTTACTGTTTTATTTCTCATCTTGCTTGAGAAATCCATAATCTTTATCCATAATAGTTTGCGTTTAGTTGTACCGCGCTCCTATTCATCATAAAATGTTTATTCCAGTGTCTAGACATCGGACCCTGATGAACATCTTTGATAAATCTCCTGTGGTTGATAAGGATGCATTTGTTGCTCCAAGTGCCTCTATTATTGGGGACGTTCAGGTTGGACGTGGATCATCCATATGGTACGGGTGTGTCCTTCGAGGTAGGATCTAATTTGTAAGTCTTTGTTCATTAATCTGGTCGAATATATCACACTTTACTGACGATATGCTGTCTGATTATAAATGACTGTTTATATGGTCTTTTTTCCCTTTTCCTCTTTGTATGGCCCTTGAACAGTGAACACCAACATTGGTATAATTTTTTGTTTAATAATTAGTTAAACATAAAATCTTTCTTCTAATGTGCTTTCAGGAGGTTTGACTACGGTTTAAAGTGTCCAAGCAGTGACCTTTTTCTCCACTCTTCAGTTTTTTCTTGCTGCTTAGAAACTTAAATAATTCTCAAAGTTAAAATTTTGGCGAAAACTTCCATGAATGTTAAGTCCTTTTTAGTGTCATCATAAGTTTTGACTGCCTAGGGAACTTGTTTATTTTGCCTGCCTTTAAATATAATTAGTAGTAAATGTTATGAATAAAATAATTAACTACATATAAAATTAAAATGATTGAAGAATTGTGTTATGCTGAATGTTATTTTGATTAAATTTATTTTCTGGCAAAGGTGACGTTAACAGCATCAGTGTTGGTTCTGGAACTAATATACAAGACAATGCACTTGTTCATGTGGCGAAATCTAATCTAAGCGGCAAGGTTCTGCCAACAATTATTGGAAATAATGTCACTGTTGGTGAGTAGTCTTGCCTCGTTTTTTTTCCCCCCCCTCCATTGGATGAGTTTGTTTCTGAATTGCCTTGTCATGATTGTACGTCTAGTATTAGTACAAATAATCCCTATTTATTGTATCTAAATTTCAAATTTTGAATATACAGGTCATAGTGCTGTTGTACATGGTTGCACAATTGAGGATGAGGCTTTTGTTGGTATGGGAGCTACACTGCTTGACGGTGTAGTTGTTGAGAAACATGCGATGGTTGCTGCAGGAGCTCTTGTCAGACAGGGTACAAGAGTCCCATATGGGGAGGTAAATTTGTTGTTTGCAAAATCAGGAACACAATTTTTTTTAAAATTCAATGTTTTTTATTTAATGTTATTACAAGGTGAGGCTTTCGTCATAGTTCTTGGAAACTGTTGCATTTGTTTGTAAAAACTCTGAAGTCTCTTTCTGATGTTGTCCTAGTCAAAAGTGATAGCGAGATATGATCCATATAAGCTAACAACACGCTACGTACATTGATAAAGACTTTGTTGTTTTCAAAATGCTTCTACCTCCCCCCTCCCTCTCTCTCTTTCTCTGTCTCTCTCTGAGCTTTTATGTCACAGGTGTGGGCTGGCAATCCTGCAAAGTTCTTGAGAAAGCTTACTGATGAAGAGTTGGCCTTCATCTCCCAATCTGCCATCAATTATTCTAACCTTGCAAAGGTCCATGCTGCCGAGAACAGCAAATCCTTTGATGAGATTGAGTTTGAGAAAATGCTGCGCAAGAAGTTTGCCCGTCGGGATGAGGAATACGATTCAATGCTCGGTGTGGTACGTGAAACTCCACCAGAACTTGTCCTTCCAGACAATGTCCTACCAAACAAATCCCAGTAAGCCGAGTTACTAGAAGTTCCTTTACCTTCAGTTTTGCTCACTTCAAGCTTCTCACCTCTGTATGATTTCCTAAATAAAAGCACCACCTGATTTGGTGTTGATTCTTAGGTTATAATTGTGAGAATCCTGCTGTAAGCCAAATTGCATGACTCTGCCTTGGTTTAGGTTGTAAACCTTGCATGCTTGCAAGTAATTTGATACACACATTATTTATGGATTTCAGAACACTGCTGTTTCCATCTATCTCGCCATTTAACTCGTCTCAAATCCGTCTCTAATAGAAACCATTAGAGTGAGTCTCTTGTTCAACTTGCGACAACTTTTAAGTCACTGCAACTGAGTTGACTCATTGGATTAGAAAGGAATGAAATCGTGTAACTAATTGCACATTACAAGTCATGGTCTCAGAGAGATGGGAGGATTTGAGGAGACCTTTATAAATAATTCCTTCAAATTCTATTTTTATGTTTGGATCCATCATTAAATATATGAATTTATAAATTCAAGATTTGAAATGAATGGATTTCAAATCATGAATTTGATTTTGATGTTTTTTTAGTTGTTTAGAGTGGATTTTTAAATTTATACTCTAACGGTGTTATTTGAAATTCTTTCGTTGTATAATATATAAACTAATATTTTAAAATATGTAAAGAATAAATTAATTAAAAAAATATGTTTTAATTTTTAATTTTTTAAATTTTAACTCCTACCATGAACCATCCAACCCAACCCACTACCCTTTCCCTACCGTATTTACTATTTACCCCCAACCCTTTCCTCCTACCACACTCCCTCCCAATATATATATATATATATATATATATATATATATATATATATATATATATATATATATATATATATATATATATACATAAATAATAATAATAGTAATAATAATAAACAATAATTAACCACGTCGCGATATCTAATACTTTTAAAAAATTATTTATAACAGTGTATTTGTAATTAGTATATATAAGATATATATATTATTAATATAAATAAAATTCTATTTAAAAAAAATTAAGAAATGATTATTGAATTATGGATTTGAAAATACTTTAGAAAAAACAAAATTTATCTAAACAATGTAATTCAAATGAATTGATTTAAAATCCATGCAATTTCAAATTCACCAATTTTTAAATTTATTGTATTTGAAATGACTCAAATCAAATAAAACCTATGGAAAAGATTAAACCTTAAAGGCAAAATTTGGGGTAATTCTAGAGTGCATCGGGTGTATCGGTGCACCTAGAGTTTATAGGTATAAATTAAAGGTTAGTGAGTAGTTATTTATTTTATTATTTTACTTTATTTAATGTTGAGATTAAATTAAAACTTAATAGCATCGTTCATGTGTTCAACTCCGAAGTTTGAATTCGAAGTGCAAAACCATAACATAACACACCTCTACTTCAACTTTTTGCTAAACCATTATTGAAGACGGTTTGGTTAAAATTTTATTCATAATAAATAAATAATAAAAACTTTTTATAATATTAACTAGCAAAGTTTTTAATTTTATTAAAAATAGTCTAATAATCATTTTTTTTAAAATTTTTATTAAATAAATTTTTAAAAAAATATTCACATATTATATACCCTCCGTCCTATGCAAAGAAGGTTTTTTCTTTATTTCTTTCTTTTTATTTTGAGCGTCCCACTCAAAAAGTCTCATTTCATTTTCTATAAATATGAGACCCACACATATCCACTAATACAATTAAAACATGTGGCCCACACACCCACTAATACAACTACCCACTACATATTAAATAATAATATTCCTTAATTCATGTGAAAAAAATTAAATAATAATATTCTTTAATTCATATGAAAAAAAAAAACCGCTCTTTCCATGGGATGTGTGAGTATATAGATCTATTAATTAGGAGGAGGGGTGGTAGTGAGCGAGTAGGGGAAGAAGTTGAATAGGAATTTAAAAATCAATCTAATTAAAAATCATCAACTTCAAATTGATCATCATTTTAAATCCATTAATTTGCAAATTCATTGATTTGAGTAGTCATCCAAACATGTATAGAAGGATTTGATTTGAATACACACCCAAACACACCCTTAGGGTCAATAATTTCACCAATTGAAGTAAAATTAAAAAATGCATGCGTATTTCCAACATTTGATGATAAGAAAGCCAAGAATAGAAACCAAATTATGTACACGGACGTTCTCCAAGTCAAGTCAATGTACGTAAGATCCTACCCTACACAAATTTCTCACCTATCCAACCAATTCACTCATACATACATAAAAATACATAGTACATAGTTATATAGACTTAAGACTATAGTCATAGTATACACATATACATGTATTTATACACTCATACATGTACATACATCACAAGCCCTACGGCATATACCGGAATATTCACGCGCTGATGCCGGTTTTCGAGTTAGCCGTAGTCGAACCGGCCAAGTCGGCGACGTGTAATTGCGCTGTATACTTGTGTCCGGTGCCTTCCGGTACAATTACTGGTGGTTCGTTCAGAAATGCCGAGTTACTGCTTATCCACCTGCACAAAATATATCACAAAATAGATTAATATTAATAAAAATCAGTATTTTTTTTAATTATTATTATTTTTCTGTGTAAGTAAAGAAAGAAGAATAGTTACCATCCATTCTTTTGTATTAGCTTCTCAAGACTTGTTTCACCTCCCATATCCAAGGCCTCCTTTTCTATAGCTTGTTCGAATATTATTTTCTGCAATGAAATACGTTAATATTCGAAGTTATTCATGCAAAATACATACTCCCTCAGTCCCGGCAAATATTTCACGTATTGTGGTGCGCGGAGTTTTAAGATTTTTTTTATGTATAAAGTAAGAAAGAGAAGAAATATTTGAGTTAATTTAACGAAAAAAGTTGTGTAAAGTTATTGGGATATGTGAAAAAGTGAGTATTATATTGAAATGTGTATAAAAAGTGAATATTATTATAGTGTATTTTTTATCAATTTTAATAAAAATAAGGTATGAAATACTTTGAGAGACAGATAAAAAAGAAAAGTGTGAAATACTTTAAGAAAAGAGGGAGTATTAATTACTACAATTATACATAGATACCATCAAAATCAGAGATTTTCTTTCCCTCTTTTGATTTTTCATCAAAATCAGAGTTTCACCGTTTATTATAAATATTCTATAAATATTTTCACATTTTCTAATTGCGCCATATCATAATGTTTAGTATTTTTATTTTAGACGTCTATCATAATATTTACATTTTTCATGAGCCTCACCCAAAATAATTAATACACTTCTTTCGTCCCGGCTAAGAAGAACAGAGACCTTATAGTCCCAGGCTAGATGGAGTATCTAAATAAAACTTTAATACAATATTAATATAATTACTCTTGTATATTAAAAATATATTAAAATATTATATTTCTTGTAAAAAGACAAACATAAATCTTCAAAGAAGATGCGGAATATGGATATATTTTGCTTTTTAAAAAAAATTTGAGAAAAGAACCTGAGTGCGAGGTGAAAGAAGAGAGATATCCCTGAGGTGCTCTTCTTCTTTAAGCTTCTTGGATTTCCAGAAGGCTCCAATTTCTTCTTTTGTCAATGATTTATTCCTCCTTAACTTATCTAAAAACATAAAATAAAAAACAAGATCAATAATATTACAACAAACAAACAAATTAAGGTTGACAAAGCAAGAAAAGATCTAGTGGTAATTACCAAGATTAGGATCAGGGTCATGGGAGTCCCAACCAGCCATAAGAGAACCCATCTCTGAATTATGATAATATCTGCAGTTAAAGTACTCTTATCATAAGCTGGTTGCAATCTATTTATTTTAGTTTAGATATGGCCGACACTGAAATGTAATGCTTAATGGGCCCCAATGTGTCCTATCATTTTGCAATGATCTTATCTTCTTCTTTAAAATATCTTTTTTAGTGCTAACAAACAATCTTATAATATTATATATATAGATAAAACCTTGGACTCTTTGGAACATGGTTTTCTTGGTCTACACTGGTTTTAACGTGTGTGTGGGGTGTAAAAAGATAAGACTTGTTTACAAGAGGAAGATAAATGTTTTTTAAAAAAGAAATTAATTGAGGATTGAATTTTTCTTTTTTTGATTTGTTAAATGTCACTTATGCATCACAAAATTTATTGCCTTCGTGCCAATGCTAAATACTCTTTTGTGAATCCATTACACAAAATTAATTTTGTTCGCTCAAATCAAATTTTGTACTCCCTCCATCCCACCCAAATTCAAGTTCACGTTTACTGTAGATACAGAATTAAAAAAAAAATCATTTTTTGATTTACTTTTGAGAGTAGTATAATATTTTTGGGTAATAAATAAATGATAAAGTATGTTATGTGTATTAAAAAGGTGATGACAAATTTGAAATTAAAATATGTTAGAGGGATATTAGTTTGTTGCTTTTTCTTTTTACGAAAATGTGAAGTTAAATTTGGGACGGACCAAAACGGAAAGTGTGAAGTTGAAGTTGGGACGAAGAGAGTATATTTTAGTATAGAATATTATATCTTTTTATAATATAAAAATTTATATTTTTGACTTAAAAAAAATTAGTATAAAATATTATATCTTTCAACCCCTTACAAATCTGAATGCACAAGGGATTAACTCTAAATAAATTCATATGTTTGCATGGATAGATGCACGAATTTAGGTCCTTGTACCAAAAATCAATTTTATGTTATTTAGTATTAAATGTCACCTTTAATATAACAATTTATGCCTTTAATTTTTTGAAGAAAAAAAAAATAAAAAAGCAATAATTTCTATATTTTAATCGATATTTTCAATAAAAAAAGTAATATTTTTATTTATTAAAGTATATATCATTTAAAAAAAACATTATACTTTTAACATCTCGTGCATCCTAAATCATAAGAAACCAACTAGATACTATATGTCTTTGTTCATTTTTATTGGGTAACATTTTAATATTTTTTATAATAATAAATTACAAAATATATATGTTGTATGTATTAAATGAGAATGGTGATTTTGAAATTAAAATGTAATTTTTGTTATTAGAAGTATTATTTCACTGAGTGAGTGAGGATATTTATGTGACAAATAAATAAGGAAAGCATTAAGTACTTTATGGGTAATATTACTGTACACCTGGGTGCACTCTAGGATACGGTGCACCCACTTTCAGATCATATACAATTATGAACAAAAACAGATACAATTATGAACAAAAATGTATATAATTTATTTGTTAGTTTTTTTAATGAAAAATTGAGTGTAAAAAAATATACAACTATTAAAAAATATGTATACAATTGAATAAAAAGTTATACACATATGGATGCTAGTTTTTTAATGAAAAATTGAGTGTGAAAAAAGTATACAATTATTAAGAAACATGCATATAAAATAGAATAAAAAGTAATACACATATGGGTGCACCCAATATTAACTCGTATTTTATTGGAGGTCGGAATAATATTTATTAAAATATACAATAATAAGCAATTGTGCGCGAGTTCATAATGAGTTTTTTAAGATAGATAAAGAAAAGTGAAAATAATATAAAGAAATGAAGATTTTTTCAATTTTCTCTAATGAATAGATGAAAAAAGAACTAGGTGCTCGATCAAGCATTTATCAAATCAAAGTCATTCAAGTTCTTTGTGCAATTAATAGCGTTCTTCCAAATTCAAAAGCATTATCAAGAAAATCTGAATAAAGGCTCTACACTTGTGAATTAACTTTACAAATTTTAAATATGAGTTCGAACAAGTTTTAATCAAAGACACAATTCCACAAAATTAAGAAAGTCAACTAATTTATTTGACAGAAAAATCAGATGATCATTTGGAGATTGTAAAGAGTTTTACTACTACCTTAAATTAAATTTGACATTAATTATCTTTGCATCTCAAATGTCTATTTAGTACTAGCTAGTAAATACAAATTGTGTTGTTCCACTTGCCTTTTGCATCTATGTCTGATCAAGAAAATTTCAATGGGTCAAGCATCTCTTCATAATGAAAGCTGGTTTTTCCAAGCTGATAACAAATAGATTATCTTTCAAGTGTAGTGAAACTTTTTTATACTAATTTATCCAAGTTACTATGTATTGAGAGATTTGTGTGGGGTTACATGAGAAGAAGAGACTTGTGAGGGGGTTATATGAGCTAGATGAGAGACTTTTGTTATGTATTTCAATTTGTAATATTTTTTATAATTTAAATAAATTAAATATAGATACTAAATTAGAATTTTATTATTTATGTAATAATTTATAATTTTTTAAATTTAAATATAATTTTATTTATTTATTTATTTTATATGAATTTAATTTGTCAAGAACACAATTTGGTGTTATTTTTGCTGAAATTTCAAATGTTGAGGCTAAATCGCAAATTAAATAATGATTTTTTGTGCAATTAACTCAAAAATGACACGGAAGGAAGGTAATTTGAAAAAGATCAGTCACGTAAGCAATCGGGCAGCATTTGGTTGATTGATGGGTGTTATTCACAAAAACTTCCAAGATTGTGGTCTTTTTTCTAATTTCCATATATTAGAGACTAAATTGCAATTAAAGTAAAGTATCAGTTTTTCATGTGATTAACCAAAATAGTTTTTTAACCAATTTTTTAGAGTATTTATTACTCTCCGGTCCGATTTAAAGAGTCTCTTTTTTCATTTTGGACGTCCCTCCTGAAGGGCTTCATTTTCTTTTTTACACACATGGAACCAAGATACATTCACTAATACAATTAAAATATAGGACTTATGTACCTACTAATACAACTACTCATTATATTAAATAATAATATTCTTTAATCCACGAGCAAAAACAAATATTACTCTTTAAATAGGATAGATGGAGAACTTTTTAGTAAATAGATTGTAAAGTATATCACGCGTGTTAAGGTGAGATGTTAATTTTGAAATTAAAGTTTAATTGGGAATATTGGGTTAAGTGTATTTTCTTTTATGGAAGTGTTAGATTTGAGATAATCAAATAGTGTAAATTTGTATATGAAACAAAATATTTTTAATAAAACATGATACATAATTGATGAAAAAAGAAAATCATTGAATAAAATTATTCATGCACAATTAGAAAGATAGATGAAAAGGTGCTAACATTTTTATAAAAAAAATATATAATGACAAAGTAAAACGTTTTCACTTCATACTTAGGAGCTAGAGGTGTGGACTGTGGAGTTTGTCTTAGAAATTAGAGTTTATGAATCATTTGGAGGAAGATTTAGTACTTCTTTTTACTTGGACAGGAACGAGAAAGTCCCTTCCTCCTCTGTCTTTTGAGCCCAATTCAATGGCTGGCCCAATTAATTTGATATTTAAGCCATGATCATGTGAACCCAGAAAGAATTGGGCCTATCGGGCCTTGGCCATTTTGTCCGATGGGCTACTTAGGCTTGACCATTTTGGTCTTTATCTTTTGGGCTTCTTAATTCTTATATATACATTTATTTATTTATTTTGTTGGAGTATTTTTTAAACTACTAGTCATAAAGACGCGTCACATACACATGACACTTTCTTATTTGAAATTTCTGTAGATTTTCTTTGTGGTTTTTTATTTTATTTATTATAAAAATTCTATCTTTCAACATAATAATTAATAATTTAAATAAGTCTTCTATTAATTAATTAAATTAAATTAAACTTCTTTATATACAACATTTTTCGTCAAATAATGTTCATTCAATCTAATCAAGACACTCATCTTTTTCATGAATATATAAATCTAGAAATGACAACATACACTTGCCTATGCATGAATACATGTTTTAGGTGATAGTGATACATTCCTACAGTAAAGATGGCCACCTCTTGAACCTGGTAAATTGTCATTGCAAATATAGACAAGAATTTGCTTTATGTTAAATTTAAATTGGTATCTCTCATTATTTGTTGGGCTTATTGGAAGTGAAATTCTGTTTCAGTATATATTTCTCCGTCGTAATTTTAATGCTTTGTGAAAGTTAGCCAAATCAATAGTCTTCCATTGCAAAATTCATTTGCAATATCCAAGTTCTTCAACAGCATGATTGTACCGTTTTTAAGTTTCAAGCTTCGCTTAATTAATTAACACTGATAAAACCAGATAGCAGATGCAAATCAGAAGGATGACCCAAAAAGGAATATTAGTAATCCATGAGCAGAATACAACTATTAATTAACAATCATAACAAACACAAAACACTCAATGATAATAATAAAAATAATTATTATCAATTCAGTGCAGCAGCGCACGTTAAGAATAAATAAACAATGACAAATTTGCAAGCATTTACATAAAAAAAGGACAAAGCAATTAAAATTGCTAGTTGAGAAGAATGGCAATGAATTATGATTCAAGTTTGAAGCAATAACGACTTATGACAATCAACAACAATTTCACCAAGTAATCACCTTAAGCTCTATCTGAAATGTGAGAAAAAAATAAGAACTTGATGTACTATCAAATCACGTATATTTAAATTTTAAGGTTATATAAGAAAACCCACTTAATATGATATCTCATTCCTTAGGAAAACAGAATTTGAAGATAACAGCTACAGGTTGATTTCAACCTAGTAAGAAATAAGGTTGCCTCAATGCAGCTGCAAGAATCAAGATCAAGAATATTGAGATCAGGTTATAAATGATGGTAGGTATATTATCTCCTGATCTCAATTCTGATGCAGAAAACTATATAATATCTCCTCAAGACTTAGAAATGATGAGTTAGTTGAAGAAGAATTGAGGTGATATTATTTATACCTGCCACACATGGATAAAGAAAGGCTGCAATATATGAATCTTACACCACACAAATAGTTTTATGAAACTTCAAGTCAATAAACAGAAATGAAACATAGGTAGACATTCACTCTAATATCAACATAGATGCCAACCTTTTGTCTTTTGAGAGAATTATCATAGAGACATTAAGCTTGGAGTTTTTCTCGCAACCGATGAAAGCAAAGAAGCAAACTGCAGATATTGCTGACAAATAAATGATGATCAATACCTGATATTAACACAGTTAAAAAGATCTTTAAAACCAACAATTCGCATTTAATTGTTCCTCGTAAATGATTATCAATACCTGACATTAACAAAGTTGAAAAGAGCTTCAAAACCAACAATTAACATTTCATCGTTCCTCGTTTGCTTAATCGAAATATTTTATACTATGAAAACTTCCGAAAAATAATGGCATCCAAAAAATACTTGGTACTATAATCTGAATTAGAGTGTAAAGTAATGATAAAACTACAATGTTATGAACAATTTACTTCAAAACATTCAACGTGGGAGATAAAACTTTACTTATGAAAGGTTGCAACCATATAGTAGAGCCGAATGTGCACATAGGATCATTTCATTAATGCATAAATATTATATCATAGCCATTGTGTCTAGCCCCAACCACCTACTGGGATCCATGTCCTGCACAATCAGAATCGAAATAGTTAAACAATAAGAGATAAAATATCACTCTTTGTTGGTGAAACAGGTTACACAGTTCCATTTAATAACTTGCATCCAAAGGCCCCAGTTCAATCACTCCAACTTGTATATAAATTACACTAAAGCCAATCAGGGTAAAGATTAGATTACATCTTTGGAAGCTAAATAGAACATCTGAAAATAAATAAACATTGAAAGGTACTTATAAAGCTTGTGTGTTACCAGTGACTTATCAATGAGATCTTGTGCTTCCGCTGCAAAAAAATTTGGAAATCTCTAGCAAATAAAGTAGAAAACAACAATTTGTAAACAAAAGTTGAAAGTAGCATTGAGAATAAGAATTCCCCAACCATTTGCTTCAAGAACATAGCGAAGAGGTGACAGTATCAGCAAAGGAACATACCACATAACAGTCTCTCTACTACTTTCATACTTAAGGAACATACCACATAACAGTCTTTCTGATACCTTCATACTTACCACCTTTCTTCCCCTTTCCTGTCTCCTCCTTCATACCCTCATTTTTCTTCTTTATTTTGAAATAACGTATGCAAAGATGTAGCGAGAGAATGAAGGGAAAAAAAAATAATTCCGCCTATCCTGCTTCTCCTCTTTTCCTCCGATGACTTTTGTTCTTCCCCTGAGATGATGATTCCTGTAGAGTATTTAATTGTGGCATGATTAGAACATATTTAATGAGGTTTAATTTTATTTATGTAGGATATCAATGGAGTCAAGTTCCATTTACATGGAAAGTCAATTTTGGTGGGAATTAATCAAGAGTGAATGTAGTAAATCAAGTTTCAATTACCATTCTTAATATGGTAACCAAGATATCTTGCAATAATGTGGATGGAAGAAATCAACCACTGTGTTGAATGTTGAAAGATGTTGCCACATCTATTTAAGTTATCTTTGTTGGAGAAGGAGATAACCTCTCCCATCAATGGTGTTTGTTTGCTTTTTGAGAGTATACGAGAGTGTCTATTTCGTAGAAATAGGATCTGCTTAGATAGGATGTCTAAGTAGGAAAAAGTCTGTAAGGGCGGAACGTCTTTAGGGTAAAAGTATTAAGATGAGAGTCTGTAATACTGTGATCTGCTAATGAATGGTTTCGAGGGAATGACGAAGTCATCCTGACATTTTAAACAATCATTTCAATTTTCTTCCGCTTTAATTCTGATTCATGTTCAAACACGGCTGGTGTAAGAATATCACTTATGTTTTGTATTGAAACATTGTTTTGCGCTAGAATATCGATTCAACAATTCCGACTCCAAATTGCAAATCGTAATCAGACGATGATGAGGATCAGCTTTTATGTCCCTCTTCACTCGTTTATTATTTATTATGAGACGTTTCAGATAACAACTTACACTACATTGATCTTTTATCTGGAATCCGTGAAGAATATGAAAAATCTGTACATCTCGACTCTTGACAAATATATATGTGAAGTGATTGTGATAATTAATTGCTTTGAAAAGAGAATGTGGTAATTAATTAGGGTTGCAGAGGTAAAATGAAAAAAATTAGTAAGGATATTATGGGAATAAAATATTTCTCAAACACAACCTACTTTTAATATATTAAAGATATAAGAAGTCAAAATCAGGTCATTTTATGCCACGATTAATTGACTCGATTTGATTTTGACAGAGCTTGGTATTACTATTTCCGTGTTAATTATTTTTTTCACAGAAATTAAGAGATATAATATTTTAATGTGTAGTGAGGTGAGAGAAATAATATTAAATGTAAAGTGGATAGTTGTATTAGTGTTGTGTGTGAATCCTACATTGAATAATTAATGATTTTGTGTGGGCCCAACAAGACAAAAAAAATGTAAACCTTAACTTGAGACAATTCAAAATGGAAAATGTATACCTTAATACGGGACGAATGGAGTATTTCCTATATAAATGTTTATGTTTGCTTTTGATTAAGAGATACATTATTTAAATATAAGGAATTGAAAGATATAATATTTTAATACAGGGAGGATTACTACTAGGTACACTAAAAAATCCTTAATTACTATGAGATACAAACATACAAAAATATTACCACTAACTACATAAATATATAGTGGTATTCCAATATTACTCATACAATGTGCTGCACATAAATGTTTGTGTGCAGCAAAAGTTCGTGCAGTAAAAAAAAGTGTGTGCAGTAAAAAATGTATGTGCAACAAAAAAGTATGGTGGTCCTGCGGCGGTCCGACAGAGCTCCGGCGGCAGTGGTCCGGAAGTACTCCGGAGACCGGCCGGCGGAGCTTCGGCGGCGGCAGCGATGGTCCGGCGACTTTCGGCGATCGGCCGACGGTCCGACAGTGCTCCGACGGCCGACCGCCGGAGCTCTGGCGACGACAGCAGCGGTCCGGCGACCGGACGGCGGCGGTCCGGTGGTGGGTGAGGGTTTAGGGTTTGTGGTTTAAAAGTGTATGAGTTTATGGTTATATTTTGTATTTTACTTTAATATTTTGTATGGAAGAGTAATTTTTTTAAATCAATGTATCTCATAGTAATTATGGGTACAAAGTGTGTACCTATGAATAATTTTTCCTTTAATATATAGTGGGTAATTGTATTAGTATTTGTAAAGTCCTCACAATGATATTCCCATTGACTTAAAAATATCACATACTCTAAAAGATAAATATATCTTAAATATACGATAGCAGAAATTTTTCTTGCTGACGTGTCATCTCCAGAGTGCTCCAATGTGACGTGTAATTTTCTCAATTTTTTGGATTTTTTAATACATTTTTTAAATATTTTCCTTATTTACTTTTAATTAATTGCCTTATTTAATATTTTCTTTTTTAAATAATAATTTCTTATTTTCAATATCTTTTAATACAATAAATTAATTAATATCAAATTAAATCATATATATAAAAGGAAAAAAAAGAATATTTCATATAATATTTGATGAGTGATATTTTCACCTAAATTTTATTATCTTTTTATATCCATTTTTGTATTATTTTATCCGTATTTATGTGTTATTTGGTTGTATTTTGTATTTTTATGAAAATTTGTGAGAATGAGCTTAAACGTATGCAAAATATGTGAAAACGGAGCAAAAACGGAGACGGGAGATGAAACGAAGAAGGAAAAACAGGGCAGCTCAAGCACGACTCGAGTGCTGCTACTCGAGTCGAGCTGACACCGCACGACCCGTACGTCGCGCATGGGCCTATCCAGAATGGTCGTGCGCCAACACCTGAATGACCTACTCGCCCACCCTGTGCCTGAGTTTCGCGCACGAGCCGAGTCCAGAATCAGAGCTCGAGTCGTGTAGAGGACTCGACTCGAGCTCCGTCTGCTGCTGGAAAAACGTGACACGACTCGAGCCGTGCTACATCACTCGAGTCGAGTCGTGCAAAAATCTATGAAAAAAATTAGAAATTTTCTAGAAGCTTCCAAGGGGTATAAATCCCCTAAGTTCAATATTTGATCAGATTGGGACGAGGGTTTTCACTTTTCACATAGATCACACACCATTTCTCCCATTTTTTACCATCATCTTCATCCATTCTTCATCCATTCCATCTATCTTTATCCCACCATCAAAATCACCATCCATTTGAGGAAAGAAGTAAGGAAGAGAGGAGAATTGCAAAGGGAAGAAGAAGATCACCATTGGAGCTATCCAAGGGAGTTTTCATCCAACTTTTGTATTGAAATCTTATTGTTTATCATGATTTGTAAGGATTTTAATGTCTATGTTGATTTCCTTTTGAATATGCCAGGCTAATCTCCCTTGTGAGATTAGCAACATGAGAGGTGTTGTATAATTTTGGAATTTATGTATTAAATTTCATATGTTGATTGGGTTAATTGATTTTCTATCATTGATGCTTTAGATCTTGATGTTTATGATGATTTATGTGGTTTGTTGTTTTGAACATATGATTAGATTGAGAAGTCAATGATATGTTTAGGATAATTAATTGAATCATTTTGTCATACACCTCATGTGCATTATAGAACATAAAGAGATAGAGATGTCCTTTAGGATTTAGAACCCTTTGTTAGGACATCTGATTGGTTAGATCGAGAGGTTGATTAATCGTGTGAAGGGACTCTCATTTCAAGCTTAGTATCTAGTTGGAATTGTTTGAGTGAGAACCAATCTTTTGAGCTATGTTGGGATTATTAACGGATCCACATCCTATCCATCTCGAGAGGGAGTTTAAGTGAACTTAGTGTTGACCCTTAGTTTTATAACCATGATTCATATGAATTTGATGCATTTATCCTAGGATTTTCACTTCTAAATTGTTGTTAATCTCACTTTTACTTAACTTGAAAAATCACTCTTCGTCTATCTATCTTATTTGATTGATCATTGCTTGCTTTGATTGATTTTATTTACTTATTTGAACAACCACTTCATTGATGATTCGTCTCTATAAAATTACAAGAAACGTGAGATCGCTTAAGCACTAGTACCTTTCTCCCTGTGGTTCGATAAATTCTTGAATTGATCATCCCGACTACAAGTTATGGCTAATCAATATTCTCTCTCACCCACCTATAAATAAAATTTTTTAGTTATTCATTCTAAATACACACATTCGATTCTCCAAGAGGAATATGAGCTTTCTTCAAGTTCCTCTATAGAATTTATTTATGAAAGTATAAAAATTTATTTCAATAGAGTGAATCGAACAGAGATTCGATCTACCCCTAAAAAATCAATTCATGTATTCTTCAAGAGGAAGAGAATTGATTCAAGTATTCTTGAATCGAATAGTTACTGAAAAATTCGAGCATCTCACCTGGACGCTACGTACGAGTTTATTAATTCGGGATCTCTTGAGCAAAATTCTTGGGACAACTCTTCCAACTATGACTTTCACTTTTATCTCTTAAAAATCGATTCTTCAAGAGGAAGAGAATCGATTCAAGTATTCTTGAATAGATTTACATCTTAAGAATTGGTTCTTTAAGAGGAAGATGATCGATTCAAATATTCTTGAATCCAATTACATATTAAAAATCGATTCTTCAAGAGAAAAAGAGTTAATTAAAGTATTACCATTCAAGTATTATTTGAGATCTATCTCTAAAGTATTGATTTTAGTATTTTTCAAATGAAGGAGGAACGATTCAAGTGTTCTTGAATTGATTACCTCTAGAGAATAACACATTGAAAAACTAATTCATGTAGAGAATTGAAAGTTTAAGTTCTTAAAAGTTAAATTATTATTTCATATAAAATAACAAAATCGAGTTTGTAAATATTTGTTTATTTTTTAATTTAGTATATTAATATTTATTTATATACATATATCTTAATTATTCCATTATGACATATGAATTAAAAAATTTGTTTTCTTTAGTTGTTTATATAATTTGAAATTAAAAAAATGGCTAATTATAGTGTGCACCCGGGTGCACCCATATACAAATATAACAAAAAACATATACAATTATGAGCAATAATGTATACAATTTAATTGTTAGTTTTTTAATGAAAAATTGAGTGTAAAAAATATACAATTATTAAAAATACATGTATACACTATTGAATAAAAAGTTATACACATATGGATGTTAGTTTTTTTTAATGAAAAACTTAGTGTGAAAAAAATATACAATTATTACAAAACACGTATATAAAATAGAATAATATATATACAAAATAAAATAAAAGTCATACACATATGGGTGCACTCTTGCACCCGGGTGCACCTAATATACACTCTAATAAAATTAAGTTAAAAAATACAGATAATAAATTCATTACAAATTTATGAATATGTAAAAGAATATTATATATAGTTTAAAAAAAAGAATATTATATATAAATTAATCTTATTTATATTTTACATATTATACATTAATTAATTTCTTAAAAATAACAATTAACGCAAATAGAATTACTATTATATAATTAATTAAAAAATACTTAATCATAATCATTAGTAAAAAATAATCATCCACTTAAATATTATTTATTATATATGTATATGTATTAAGTAGTATAGTATAGCAAAGTTTTTTTTGTGTCGTCTTCTAAACACTCTAAAATGGTATTTTTTTTTCTATAAACTTATTATGACTTATCTACTTCAGTATCAATAATTTCAATTAATAAATAAATCTTTCAATATAATTTAGTAATTAGTATCAAAACAAGTATACAACAACCAACACAAGTGCACAAAATCAAACTTATTGTACCCAGAACTGAAGAAGTAGAAGTACAAAATACAACAAATAGATACAATACACATTGAAGACATGAATGTCATGCAGTAATATTGCTGTTAAGAGATTTTTGCTATAAACAAAACTTGAACTACACCCACCCCAAAAGAGATTAGTCTATTGAATTTAAGCTACTTATACAAGATGCAAGAGTCAAGATACAAAACTTCATAAGATACACATAATTAGGTTTAATATAATTCCTGTTTTTTCGAGGAAAGTACATGCATAAATAAAGTTTTTCAAATTTTGGAATAACAAGTTGTGCACAATTAACAATGTTGGCTGCATATATCATATTAGACCACACACAAAGCAATATTTTTTGACATGGAAACATGGAAAAGCATAAATATACGAATTTAAAGAGGTAGCAAACTTTACCTTGCAAATGGAGAAGACAAAAACAGCTAAAACTGAAAATTCATCAAAATTTACGAAAACTGCATAATCCTCAAATTTATGAAAATTGATAAATCCTCCAAAACTAAAAGATCCTCTAAACCAACAATGCACACCGCGTTTCAGAAGCAAAGCCCAGTTGAGAGTTGCTAGAGTTGCCGTTATTTTGGTGTTAGACTTGCACAGAAATTTGGTACTGAAATAGACCCGATGGGCTATGTATGGTGTAGCCATACTTAACCATCATGCTAACTGCAGAAAGGCGGTAAGATCCTTCATGGAAAAGCCAGGGAACACACACTCGGTCAACACTACCTCGATTGCCACATTGTGGCTTTTCTAAACAAGCAGTTCCATTTTTCTAAGGTGGTTAGGGTGTTCGGTAATAACACTATTAAAGTGCGTGATTGTGCTAGAGAGTTGGGGCTCCTAGAGGAGGAGAAGGAGGAGGAGTAATTGCTGCGAGGAGAGCACAGGAGAGGGGAGGAGGGTTAGATCTACATGTTTTTTCATTACGTAGATGAATGAATCAACTCACGTGCAAAGAGCAATCGCTCTTTTTCCATTTGGGCGTCCCACCTAAAGGGTTCTCTTTATTTTTTAATACACATGGGTCCCATACATACCCTCTAATACAATGGCCCACACCCCACTAATACAACTAACTATTACAAATTAAATAATAATACTCCTTAGTCCGCGTGCGAAAAGCAAAATGTATCTTTTGAGCGAGACGGAGGGAAAATGAAGTTTATTATTTTTTAAAAAATTATTTTTATTAATATTAGGCCCTTCATAATTTTGTACTCCTATACTTTAAGTTCCGATAGAAAATTCCATAAAGAAAATATTCTATCTTTTGTTTTTCTTTTTAATCTTCTTTTTGTTTTTTTTCTTTAATAATTCTTCTTTTTCTTCTCTTTTATGTATTATACTTTCATATTATTTATAATTTACTTTAATTTGTTTTTTTTTTATATTTTTATTTGATTTTATATGTAGGTTCAATCATTCACGTCAAATGTATCATTTTAATAGACAAGGGATCTTGAGAGGGTGTCCTTGATGATGAATTCAATGGACAAAATTCCGGAAGGAATATCTCCAAACTGTCCAAAATTATCAACATTGTTTTTGCGACGGAATCCTTTAAGTGAAGGAATAGCAACAACATTTTTCTCACAGATGAGTGGCCTGCAGACTCTTGATCTATCCCCAAATCAAAGAAATTATTAACATGTTGTGACAAGATGAAGACGGAATACCGCTTTCCATATTCGAAAAACTCGAACACATCTCGATTTGAGGGTGTAAAATGTTGGTGTTTTTTACACTCAACTAATATTTTTATAATTAAAAACTATGAACTTAAAAATTATGATAAAGTGCTTTCGAATGTAAACGGCATGATGATAGAACTAAGGATAAATTATTCATATCCAAAAATTATTGATTACGACCCCATTAAAATTTGAGTTAGTATCTTGTCGGATCTTTCTTTCTCCAATTCATCATCTATCAATTCCACCCATTTAATTTACTAAACACTTTCATCGTATATTTCAAGTGATCAAGGTTCCATGAGTTGATATTAGGTGCACTCGGGTGCAATGCGTATAACTTTTTATTCTATTTTGTATATATGTTATTCTATTTTGTATACGTGTTTCTTAATAATTGTATACATTTTCACACTAAATTTTTAATTTAAAAAACTTGCATCCATATGTGTATAATTTTTTATTCAATAGCGTATACATATTTTTAATAATTATATATTTTTTTACACTCAATTTTTCATTAAAAAACTAACAATTAAATTGTATACATTTTTATTCATAATTGTTGGAGCAAATTCTTACAACTATCAATGAAAATACAAATATAACTTTTTATTCTATTTTGTATACATGTTATTCTATTTTGTACACGTGTTTTTTAATAATTGTATACTTTTTTCACACTAAGTTTTTCATTAAAAAAACTAGCATTCATATGTGTATAAATTTTTATTCAATAGCGTATACATATTTTTTAATAATTTTATATTTTTTTACACTCAATTTTTCATTAAAAAATTAACAATTAAATTGTATACATTTTTGTTCATAATTGTTGGCGCAAATTCTTACAACTTTCAATGAAAATACAAATATCATATTCCTTCTTTCTCCATGTAAAAACGAACAGAAACAAAAATATAAGCTTTGAAAAATTGTATTATTCAACACTAATAATTAATTAAGAAAATGTATAGGTGTACGCAAGTATTTCTTTAAAAAGAAATGTGATAGGCCCATCTTTAAATTTATTCCTATATTCAATCCAGTGGCCCAATACCTCCGTTTCTCAAATTTCAAGCCCAACTTACAAATTCGTCTAATTATAGACAGAACTAACTTTAATATTCACATCACTTAATAGATAATTGTCCAATTTAATTATTTCATTATAAATTCGTGAAATATATAAAATGATACGCTCTTCGTCCTAAGTCTCAACAAACTTTTTACTTTAATTTCCTTTACAAAGGTGGAAAGCTTATTTGGATGTTTCATAAACCCTCAAGATCAAGAGTTATTTTAAGGGTTGTTTTTAAATGATCATTTTAATTTTTACATAAGTTTGCTGCAACAATAAAACCCTCAACTTTTTAAGTGATCATTTTAATTACATTTAATTATTTAATCCTACAAAATCTGGGACATCCTATCTGTTAATTTATTATATTAAATCTACTCTTATTTTATTTCTCTTAATACACTTATTTTTTAATGAAATATATAATGTTGTCTTTGTGTTCACTCTTTTAGAATTCTAAACTTTTCAACAACTGTCAAAGTGGGAGATAAAGAGAGAAAATGAATTAATTGAGAAGAGGAAATGTAATATGTATATGAATAGTTTTTAAAATTTGGATGTGAGTTTTTGAAACAAGAACCTTTGTTTAAAACCCATCACACTTAGTCTTTATGCTGTTTCTCTTTTATTAATGTGCTTGACAGTATAAAGCCCAATAGAGCAGTACATCCTTTTGGAGAAAAATCAAAAGCAAATTAGTAGAACTGACATGAGGTTTTAAATTTAGAGAAAATTGAAGCTAATTGAATGGAAATTCAGGAAAACTTACCATGAATACTCTTTATTTATTTATTATTATTATTATTATTATTATTATTATTATTATTCATTCTTCCTTTGGGAGAATGACTAGCCATGTTCAATGTTCTGAGGAATCAAATTAATCGACTGTCAAATAAAGATATTTCAGGCAGAGAGCACGTCTTGCTAACGCAATTCTATTTCTAGACTTGAATTTCAGGATACAAATTTTAGCAGGATGCTCCGAATGATTACTAAGCTGAGTTCAGGGTTTAAATTTAGCAAAAATTGAAGCTAATTGAATGGAAATCCGGTGAATTGCGGGACAGAGGAGGATAAATTGATATGTTCAAGACTCCTCCAAAACTATAGAATTTACGAAATTAAAAGATCCTCTAGCCGAGACAGATTTACGAAAACTGGATAATCCTCCAAATATATAAAAACTAAAAAATCCTCCAAAAACTATATAATTTGGGAAAACTAAAAGATCATCTACACTGGACATTGTTTGAAACCAATGTCTAAATGCTCTTTTAAAGTACTACGGACGTCTGCAATGCCCACACCACTTTGAATAGTTTATTTCAAGCCTTTTGTGTTTTCTTTAAAATAATGTTATACAACACAACAACTTAAGCCTAATTAATAAAGAAATCTGAAAAAAGTTACCATGAATTGCGGGAGAGAATAGGAAAATGGAACATGCAAACGGTGAGGTGGAGAACTGCGATCGACTTAAAGCCGGGACAAAGAGTCTCTTATGAAACTTAAGCAAGATCTTGTTAATCCTCTCAAGAACTCACACACTCAATCTATGGATCACTCTTAATATTCAATCACAGATTGATTGATAATCGAAAAAGTAATGAAAAATAAAATGAACTCAAAGATGTATAGTGGTTCGTCTATGTCTACATCCACTTTTGGAAGAAAGATCACTCACTAAAGATGATTACAATATATAACTTAAGGAATATGATGATGAACTTGTGCACATAAACCCTAATGTGCTCTCTAATCTTGTAAACTGATGTGTTGAACTGATCTTTTTTTACTCAAATTGCCGTTCATAAGGCTTATATGAACAACAACAAGCCAATTGATGCAGCTGCAGATTGGAATCTCACGTGGAAGCTTCTAGCTCAACAACTAACCAACTAACCACCTAACTAACTTGATTCCCTTTCAATGCATGGTTGAGATTGATTCTCAATCCAATGGTTCATACTTCATGTAGCTGATCTTTGTTGATCCTTATCAACACTTCATCATCCAATCACCATCTTCCACCTGTCTTGCTTATATGAGATCACACACACACAATGCATGCATGTATGTCTACCATATAACAATACTCCACCTTAGACTGCATCATCACCAGCAGTAATGTCCTCCACCTTGCTGCAATTTAAGGTTGCAGCCACCTTTCCTTTCTTACTTAATTTAGATGAATTAATTGCTTATACAACTCATACTTCTGAATTGGTAAGGCTTTAGTAAACATGTCAGCTGGATTTTCTGTAGTCTTAATCTTCTTGACATCAACTACTTCCTTATCTATCATGTCCCTTATGAAATATAACCTCACATCAATGTGCTTGGTCCTTTCATGGTACCCCTAATGGTTGGAGAGATGCACTGCACTTTGATTGTCACAATACACCTCAATCCCTTCTTGCTGAACACCAAATTCACTTAGTATTCCAATCAGCCAGACTCCCTCTTTGATTGCTTCAGTGAGAGCAACAAACTCTGCTTCTGTAGTTGATAAGGCCACTATATGTTGATGTATTGCCTTCCCAACTCACTGCAGTGCCAAATAAATTGAACACATAACCAGTAAGTGACTTCCTTGTGTCAAGATTTGCTGCATAATCAGCATCAACATATCCAACTACTGCCTTATCCCATATTGCCATTTTCTGAAATTTTAAGCCTGTTGTGATTGTTCCTTTCACATATCTGAGTGCCCACTTCACCGAATCCCAATGTAGTAGACCTGAATTGCTCATAAACCTACTAATCATATTCATCACATAAGCTAAGTTTGGCCTGCAACATACCATAACATACATCAAACTGCCAACAGAACTTGCATAAGGTATGTTGCTCATCTCTATCTTCTCTTTATATGTTTGAGGAGCTTGAAGTAATGACAGATTCACACCTTGCTTTGCCCGGTGCTCATGTTACTGTCTTACAGAGATTCATATTGTACCTCTTTAAAACTTTGTCCAAGTATGATTCTTGAAACAACTTGAACTCACCAGCTGGTCTGTCTTTTTCAATCTGCATACCAAGAATCAACTTTAACTCACCGTTTTTCGTGCAGAATGCCTTACCGGATGTTAATGATACTCCAGTGCCATCCCAAGTAGGGATGATAATGGGACGGGTATTTTTGGGTACCCGGTCTATTCGAACCCTAATGTGTAGGGTACGGGTAGTTGTAAACGGGTTTGGGACGGGTACGAGTAGTTGTGAAAAATACCATTAGGGTTTGGATGGATACGGGTAATGCTTCAAATACCATCGGGTACCCCGATTATATATATATTTTCTTATAAAATTTAATATATATATATTATATAATTTATATATGATAAGATATTTTATATATTTAATTAATAGTTATAAGTTTTATTTTATTATATTTATTAAATATTTATTTAAGATAATACAATTTATATTATATTTAATTAATAATAATGTAATTTTTATTATTATACTTATTTAGAAATAAAAAATATAAATATATATAAAATAAATTAATATTAAATAAGTAAGGTTACCCGCGAGTATTGATAAACGGTAATGGGATGGGTACGGATACCATAATAAAATTTTTAAACGGGACGGATACGGATACGGGTAGTTGTTTTGTAATCGGATACGGGTACGGGTATGGGTATCCCAAAATAAGCCGATACCCTACCCGTTGCCATCCCTAATCCCAAGGGCAGAATACTGAGCTTATAGTAGAGAAGAAGTGGGAAAGAGCAAAGAGTTTGAGAGCCGAGAAACTTAGACTGCGGATGGATAATGAAGATATGGTTTTCTCTCTTGATCAAGCAATGAAGATGCCCATTGAGACTCAATCATGCAAGAGTATAGATGTGATTTCTAACTTGTTTAATCTTGATAGGACAAATGATTCTGAATTTAAGTGAAAAATTGACAAGGAGGAGTTTAGACAGCCATGGGAGGAAGGAAATTCTGAGGATCATATACTTGTGACCAAGAAAGGTGAGGTGCTGAGTGTAGACAAGAAGAGGGAAAGAAAGTATTTGAAGGTGAGGATGCAAGAAGACTGCCCTCTGATCAAGTAGTCTACAAAGATGAGTATCGTCGTGACTCTCTGACGTTAAACATGAGCGCCTGTTGGGGCGTGCCCTTTCGTTTTATTGCTTTTGTGTTTCTTTTGTATGAGTGAGGAGTTATTATATTTGAAGTGCTCACGTTTCAACAATTACATCTCTTTTCAAACTTAGTTTCAACTTACGTTTTTACTAAGTTTGGGGGTGTGATATACTTACCTCGTCTTATGAGCACCAAGGGTATAATTTTTTCTTTCGTTGGTTGTTTATTTGTTAGGAGGTTGATTTTTTGCGGCATATTAATATTTTAACTAGTGTTGGTATGTCGATTTTTTGCAACTTACCTAATGTTTAGTATGTCATGTTGGTGTTTCTAGTGTGGAGTCGATTATATAGTCAATTGAGTCTTTCTCATAGTTCTCTTATGTTATTATTGATGAATCCTATGGTGATAAAGTGTGTTTGAGTTTTGATGATAGAAAAAGGTAACTAGGTGGCAAGACGAGTTCTACATTGAAGTTTTGACCTGATCGAGTTGAACTACGCGAGGAGCTCATGCATATATTGAAGAGAAATCAGGTGCCTTCGTTTCCTTATTCTAATTTTTATATGTGCTTTTAATTCATGGAGTGGAAGGATTGATTTTGGTTTAGTGATCCATGTGAGCTTATATTTTTAAATTGTGTCTGAAATTCATATGCTCTTGAAATTAATGAAGGAAGTGTACTTGAGTTACATTTTGATATGAAGTTCTATGTGTGCTTGTGAGATATTGCTTACCATGAAAAGTGCTATGTTACTTGTTAAAAACCCATGTGAGATTTTGAGCCTCGTTGATCATGTACATAATCACATAATATTTCTTTCTGGTGAGTATTATTCTTATGTGTATTCTAGAACTTGCCTTTTGTCTTACTTGAAACTACACGTGTGTTAGATGATGGGAGATGATTTTAGACCATCCTTGAATTTATGAGTCACTTAGCCAAATAATTCCCTACCGAATGATGTTTATTCGTAGTTAGCCCCGTTGAGCCTAAAATCCTCATTCTTTGGCAGCTTACGAGAAATAACCACTTTGAGCATCTGAATTTTTTTTAGCCTTAATTGTCCCTCATGAAGAGAATTAATAGTTTTTTAAAGTGTGTTGATGGAGTTTTACAATAGTTTGAGAAGGAATGAAATTGGTGTTGAAACAATGATTGAGCTTGATAATGCATCTAAGGAAAATCGTGGAGTAGTGCTTAAATGTAGTACTCCATTAAATCAAACACCCTAGGGTAGTGCTTAAATCTAGTACCCTATGGAGGATGCGAGAGGTAGTGCCCAAAACTGATACCTCAAGAAAAAAAAAGGAAAAAAAAATATTGTGCTTGAAAGAAAAAAGTGAAAGAGTTGAGGAGGATGTTGCTTAATTGAATTGAGTAAGAAGAATGAAAGATCGTGATGGATTACAACTTGATTGATCCGAATTTTGAGTCACTTATCCATATATTTCCTACCTTAACCAAAGAGCTAACATTACATCCAAAAGAAAAGTCCTTTTTGATCCCATTATCGAATCATACTTTTAGTGGTGGGGAGTTTGAGATTTTTGGCAAGCTTATGATTACACATGCACTTGAATTGAATCTGAGAGTAAACACCTTAACCCATAAGTGTACATCTTTTACACTTGAGTGCGAGTGATATATACTTCCCGTGAGGACATGTCAATGGAGCATTTGAATTGGTGGTGATTGCCTTAATTTGTATGCTATGAATTGATTATTACATGTAATAAGAGTTGCATGACATAAGTTGAGGATAATTGTATTTTGAATGAGGTATTTGCATGAAGTCATTGTTTCCCCGCTAATTTTCTTACTCTCTCTCTTTATTTTTATTTTGTTGCCTTGGGACGAGCAACAGGTAAGTCTGGGGGATTGTTGAGAGTGAAAATAACCGTGTTTGAGTGTCCAATTTAACATCTTTTAATAGAAATTATTGTTATATATTAGCACAAGTATCTTATATTTGATATATGTGAGAAAAAGATGCGTTGAGGTGTTTTATTGTGTTTTAGGTGGAAAAAGGATCAAAAGTGCAAAGTTAGAGAAAAGGTGTAACTTGTGCAAGAATGCTGGAAAACGCATGTTCAATTTATGTAATCTTTTTGTATTTGTGTGGAGATCAAAACTAGAAGTGTGATATATGGTTGAAAAGCCACAGAAGAGAGGGTCGTTCTGCATAAGAAACACCTCATTTGGAATCCAAACAAGAAAGTTATGATCAAAATGGTGACGCCACGCAAGCTGTTTCTGCTCAGCACGGTTGTGTCATTTTGCATGACTTTTTATACATTCAAATATTAGATTTTTTGTGAGTTCCTTATATGGATAGAAAGCCAAGGAAGTGAAGATCGCGTGAACACTAGAATCACTCAAATCAGAGCTTGAATGTGGAAGTTATATGCAAAACGGTGAGACTGCGCAAGCTTGTTCAACCTCGATGAAATGGTTCGACCAAGCCCATAGGTCAAACCACCATGCAGGACAGCTCCAAATCCATATTTTTACACCTTCAATGTGTGTATTTTCATGTTTTCCAAGAAAAAGCCCATCCAAGGACCATAAGAAGAGCTTACAAGGTATAAAAGGGGATGTAGATCACACCAAGAAAAAGAGACACTGCAACACAATCATCCTATACCCCACAAGGGGGTCACCCCCCAACCATCATCTACATCCTTTCCTCCATCCATCCATTACTTTGAAGATTCGTCTGCTGAATCAAAAGGAGAACCAAGAGGAAGATTCAAGACGGAGAAGGACGCGACGACGCCCACATCTAGGGTTTCCTTCATTTCTTAATTTATCTTGTATTTTCAGGACATATGGGTAAGATCTATCCAACCCTCATGATTGTACTTCGCAACATCATGGGCTAGAACCGTTTTGGTAGATCTATGGTTTTGAAGGTTTTATGAATTAATTAAACTCTCTTGTGTGTCCTCTGTACAACACTACTTGTGGATTTATTTTATATATGATTGTGCTTTCTTAATCCATATTCACGGTCATTTTATGCATCTTCAATTGGTATATAGAGTTTGAATATATATCTTGGTTGTAGATTGAGTGCGTTCACCGCCGAACAAGATTCCATGTTATGATTCTAAGTGAGGGGACTCCGAAACTTCATTAAAACTATCATATATGAATGTTTATTAATTGAATTGAATTCGAGTTAGTAAGCAGGATAAAGAGGGTAATTTTATAGTACTTATAAAGGGAGATCATATCGGGTTAGATTCCAGATGTGGAAAATAATTGATACTGATAGTACCTAGAAAGAGGGTGAAATTAGCTCCAAGGTTATTCACACGTGTTACACACATATTTACTTATGTGTATAGAGTAAATTTGCATGGTTTAGTGATGCGTCCATAGTCCACAAGGCAGAGTCGATCTGCACTTGAGAGGGAAGTTAAGTAGTAAAACTGGATTACCCTAGAGCTACCTATTCTCCATTCATGAGCTACTTTCGTATTCTTTTAGTGTTATTTTTTTGTTATTTTAATTAAATGTTTAGTAGTTGATAATCAAACCTCAAACTTAATTGCCTTTCGTTTTAATTAATTTAGTAAATAATTAAATTGATAATACGCCATCCTTTGGGTTCGATATTTAATTTGGTTTCTTGATTAAGCTGCAATTGATATCCTTAATACTTGAGAATTAATTTTGTGTGTAAAGAAAACGCGCATCAGCAGGTCTTTGTTTCTGCATTTTCAACCCTTACACCCTCAGGAATTTTATTAAAATTATATTTTATTTTTATTTTAATTTTCTTAATTATATAATTATTAAAATATATAAAATCTTCATCTTGATTTTAATTATTTTTTTAATATATCGATGTTTTATTTATATTTTATTAATATTAAAAAATTAATTTAATTTTTATATAATTATTAAAATAAATAAAATCTTCATTAAGATTTTAAATTATTTAATGATTTTATGTAAATTAATTTAGAATTATAAAAATATTGTTAATGAGATTGGAACAAATTAAGAAATATATTTTCTATTTCTTGAGTGATTTCTGAATCATACCAATCATTGTAAAAGTCATTTTTAATTATTCATTTCTCATATATATTATATTCATGAGTTCATTCAATTTCATCTTTATTCCATTCAATCATACTAATTGAGCATATGTATTTTACATTATACCTTCTATGAATTGATTTATTCAAATTCTATTATACATTATTAAAAATAAATTTCTTAAAGACTTTGTATTCGGGCAATTACAATATTAGTACTTCACTTTATGTCGATATTATATTATTTTATTTTCTGTTAATTTATTTTTAAAGTCTCGAACAATCTAATTAGATGAAGTTTTATTTTATGTTACTTGAATTAATTGATTAATTATTATGTTAACCGCGTTATTAAAAAGGTTAATTGAAATTATTTAAATGACTACTTATTAAAATCAAATTGAAATTATTAAAAATGATTAATGTTGTTTTCTGTCAATCTAACGGAAATTATTAAAAATATACTATCAAACCCTTATTTTTACTACTCCACGGGATGTTTTATGACATTTTGGTGTGACATTTCCTGTAACATCTCCTTATAAAATGATATGTGGCGGGGTGAAAAAATCCAATCCCTTACCCCGTGGGTTTTACCGGTTAATTTGAAGTATAGTTTCTCCCCTCTCTCCTATGTGTCACTCATCCAATGAAGTGATACAAAAATGTCACACAAAAAGAGACAAAAGATCCAAAGTTTTTTAATATGTCAAACTCTTTGTCAATTACTAAATAATGTTGATGTCATATGATAGCGGTATTTATGACAATTAATATATAAAAGTGAGCATTTTTAATTAATTTTTTTTTGTTAAAAAGTAAACTTCTTAGGATATTTGCTTTGCCTCACACGATTTGCAGTGTTTCACTTGATATATAATGATGGGTGTGACTTAAAATTGAGTCATAATGTCATGATTTGTATCTACATTTATGTCCAAATCGAGTCAGAGTAATTTATTTAGTAAAAATTGGTTCATGTAATAACAAAATTATTGAGTCATTTTAAATAATGTCTTATTTATTTGATACTAGTGTTTGATGTCAAAATCAAGTATGATTATGTTAAAGTCGTTTCAAAGTTAATTCAGACTTTCCAGCATATTACGATACATATATATATATATATATATAATATAATGTCTTTCAATGATTAGCCAAACATACTTTATCATTTATTTATTATCAAAAAATACCATAATACCCCTAAAAGTTATCACTTTCTTCACTCTTACCCTATTTTTTTTAGTATCTCAGAAAAATAGAAAGTTGATTGAATAAGTTTTCTTTTTTTTGTCCACTACTTTATTTTAATACTTTATTTTAATTTTTCGATTTATATTTATTTAAATTTCGATGTACGTAATAAATCGAAAAAAAGTTCTGATACATCTGGAAACCCCAAGCCAAGACTAGAGATTTTAACAATTTGACGGTAGTCCAAATGATCCCATACCAGGACGCATCTTGAATAGTAGTAATTAGTGAAATAAAAAACTTGTACAAACCATTGAAGTAACTCCATCCCCAACGGTCCAAACATGAAAATCTTTGTAATATTCTGAACCGTTCATGAACATTACAGCAAAAATGATTAAAACATTTATAGCTCCTACATAAATAAGGAGCTGCGCAGCAGCTACAAAATAGGAATTCGATAGAATATAGAAATCTCCGTATCGAAAAGGAGGTGCAGACTTTCCTGAGACGGAGGGAGTAATTTTTATGACACAGAATAATGAGTATGAATAATTAAAAAAAGACATCCAATCGATGAAAAATAATATCCGTACAATTAAAATTGTTTTCAATGAACAATTCGTAAGTCAAATGTCAATCAACATATTTCTTGAAAAGAATAAAGATCTAATTTGAAAAGTAAAACATAAACACTATTAGACAATCTGCAACACTTGTTTCAGTTAGGGATGACAATTTGGCCCGCGCCGCATAGAATGGGGCGGGTCCGCCCTGCCCCGTGCAAGGGTCAATTCGGGTCTGGGTCCTAGCCTCGCCCCGCCCCATATTAAAATATTAAAATTTTTTATTTAAAATATTTATTATATGTGTAGGTCTTGCGTGATACCGTCTCACGTGAGATAATTTTTCACTTTTTAAAATAGTTATCACTTTCGCTATAAATGATCATTATCACTTCGTTATAAAATGTTATCACTTTTTATTTATACTATAAATTGTTCATGAAATAACATTATCACTTTTCATTAATTTATTATCACTTTCTTATATAAAAGTTATAATTTTCTGATCGTCTCACGTAAGCCCTTACGTGAGACGATCTCGCACAAGTCTTTGCTTATTATATTTATTACTCCCTCCATCCCATAGAAGTTGACACACTTTCCTTTTTTGTTTGTCCCACTAAAGTTGACACATTTCCTTTTTAATATATGGACCCAAACAAAAAACAATTAATCTATTCTCATGGGCCCCACATATCACCTCTAATACAACTACCCACTACACATTAAATATTATTTCTCTCACTTCACTTTACTCCACTTTACATTAAATTATTATACTCCTTAATCTCCGTGCCCAAAAAAAATTATACCAACTTCTATGGGACGGAGGGAGTATATAATATAATTTATTGATATATATTAAATATTATACATACATTTTTATTTAATTTAAATAAAAGAAATCATATATGTTAATCATATATAACTATTATAAAATGTCAAAAGCTCCTGCGCACCCGGGGACACGGAGGGATACTCTGTGTCCCCATGTGAACACAACCCTCCTCCTCCAATTCTATTTAAACCTATGTATTGCTAGGGGGTTTAAATTGCAAAGAGGCATGAAAATTGCAAAGGCGCACAGAATGTGCTCCGTGCGCCCGGGTGCACATGAGCCTCACTCTTATAAAATACTACTTTATTATAATATTATATGTATCATTAAATATATAATGTAATACAAATATTTTAAAAATGAAAATAAGGTTTAATTATTTAATTTAAAATTTAAATTTACTTCATTTTATTTTAATTTAAAATTTTCGTATTATAATTTATCAAAAAATGATTTAAAAAAAAACGGGGCAGGGTGGACCCGCCCCGCATAGGGCAGGGGCATGGGTCCTCAATAGCTGCCCCGCAGCGAGGCAGGGGGGATAGGAGCGTGGAGCGGGGCGGGTCACCTAGATACTCGGTCTGGCCCGCCCCATTGTCATCCCTAGTTTCAGTGCCGATTTCTTATTCCACAATGTTATTTCATTTGATGCTCTAAAACTTATTTTATTAAAATATTATACTCTAATTAATGACATTAAACCTTCACACACATAATAATTATTTAAACATTGATTATGATACATGACAAGTATTTAAAAAATGAATAAAAAAAATACGAGAATGAAATAAGTAATCCCATCTGTAATTAATCCGTAGCGTATATATAGTCTATATAAAGAAAGTAACACGTTTTATTCGTAAATAGTTTATTATTTAAACTCTTGCATGATGCTATAATTAAAATAAATGTTTATTAATTAAAGATCACCGAATACGACACGGTCATGACTCATGAGTAGAGGAACAATTCAATATATTCATAAAAAAAATAATCATTTTAGTTTTGTCATAAAATGTTTTCATTTACACGTGTTTCCAAATATATAGGCTTGCAGTCATTTTGCAATTGAATTTAGTTAGCGTAGAAATATTAAATTAGTATGATTGGAGAAGAACATATACGACGTCGTTTTCAGCTGTATTGCGTAAAGCCGCCTACATGCATGCATGCACGCACATAAATTCAATGAATTTTTGCTAATCTCATAAACTTAATTACAATTAGTTAATGTGAGTTAGTCTTGTGTACATCTAATTAATAGACGTACATTTGAGTTGATTAATTTGGACACAAATTAATACACGTATATTTGAGTTGATTTAAAATTAATTTGGACATTTTGAAACGAAAAGAGAATTTATATATATATAGTTACATTCGATGTAAAATTTACTCCAATATGTATTTAAGAACTCAATGATTAAACAACTTCTTTTGCTATTTTTTATTTAATCAACTCCACACAAATTATATGCTTAAAATGATATAAAAGAACAGTAAGCCTTAATTAATTTAGTATAAATAGTGGCTGCGATTATTATCAATTAAATACAGATTCTTTTAGTTAGCCCAAATTGGCACACGTTAGATAAAGCAACACAACATGTATAACATGTATGAGATTGAGATCTCGTGAAAGATTACTTTAATTTTATTAAAAATGTATTATTTTTTATTTATATAATAATAAATAGTTATGAAATACTCCCCCGTCCCGCCGAAAGGTGGTCATTTGCCTTTTGTTCTTAGATTAAGAAGCATTATTATTTTATGTGTAGTAGGTAATTGTATTAGTAGTGAATTGTGGGCCACATGTGGGGTCTTTTTACTAAAAATGGGAAATTGAGACATTTGGATGAGACGCCTAATATAGTAAAATGGAAACCTTTCAGTAGGATGGAGAGAGTATATCATTTGAAAATTATTATCACTTTTCATTAATCCAGTATCACTTTTAATAAAATGTGATAACTTTTTATTCGTCCCATAAAACTCATTATGTAAAATGGTGTTATACAAGTGTGACCCACTAAATATTACTTCCTCAGTTTCGAGATAAGATATACGTTTATTTTTTTAAGAGATATAATATTTTAATATGTAAGGAATTAAAAGATATGATATTTTATGTGAGTAAGTGAATTAGTGTTGTGTGTAACACTATATAAAAGTATTAAGTAATTATTTTATATAAATCTCACTTGTGAAAAAGTAAAATATATTCCCTACCTTGAGACAAATCAATACATACCTTATCTGGGATGAAGAAAATATTAATATATCTCACAATGTATAAATTATGCTCCCTCTATTTTTTAAAGAAATTCACAGTTGTGGTAATATGAAATTTTAGGAAAATTGCTTTTTGAATTTACTTTTAAAGGTAGTTTGATATTTTTAAACAATAAATAAATAAATTATAATGTAAATTATGTGAGTTGTAAATGACTGACAATTTTGAAATTAAAGTATATTATGTGATTGACCTGGATGTAAACTTATTTATGAGACGAACAAAAATAATAAATATAAATTTATTTATGGGATGTGGAGAGTACATTGTACATAGTCTTCGTTTTAAAGGTGAATCAATACAAAATCTTGTTAAAAAAACTATACATAATTATAACAGTTTATGTAAATAGGTTTATTTGTTTTTATTTTCCTCTTTTATTAAGTTAATTGCAAAAAAAATTATGAATTATACTCATAATACAAATTAATTATTATTTTTGAAAATTACAAAAATAACCCTACCATAAAATATTGTTGCTGCAAAACACACCCCATAAGATTTAATTTTAAATTTTCTTTCTTTAACTAAATGGTAATTGACAGCTTGCATGAGTAGATTATGCCATTAGAGTAAAGATTTATTAGCAATTTTCTTTCTAATTTCATTTTACTCCAAACATTCGTGATTAATTTTCTTTTCAATTTTATTTCAATTCCACTATTCGTAATTAATTTTCTTTTTAGTTTTATTTCAATCTCAATTGAAGCAGATTATAGATGACATATTAGAGAAACATATTAACTATTTCTAATTTTCTTTCTCATTTTTTTTTTCAATCCAAGGTTCGTGATTGAAATTTGAAGCATATTATAGCATAAACTAAAATTCAGAAATCATTTCATTTTCACATTTAGCTTTCCTCTTTCAACTCTATTTGCGGGACGGAGGGAGTATGCCGTCCCATGTACCCATAAGGTTTATACATTATCATTTTGGACATTCACTTAAAAATTTACATTTTCCTTTTTATAGGTGTGCTACACAAATTACCATAAATTCAAAATGAAGTTAGGGGCGAAAAAAAGAGAGTAAAATTTCAATTAAAATTTACTCACCATACATCAAAATGACAAATTCCTTAATTTTCGTGAAAAAAACAAAAGTAAATATCAGAGATTATTGTTTTTCATCGAAAAATATATATGAATATCAATTATAAACTTAAAAATATAATATATGGGTATATTTAGCTATCAATATATGAATGTATACATTTATAGAGTTCGTCTCTTGTATATCCGGGCGCGCACAAGGAATTTAAGAGTACAACATTGTTCTATAGGATATAAATTTTAACTCATAAGGGTATTATATTTCCATGAAAGAGTCAAATTGTAACATAAATAATATTAATGCTTAGTAAGAAAAATATATATATATTTTTTCTTGAAATATTAAGGGTATAAGTTTTATACTAAAGAGTACAACAATCTGAATTTGTCGAATTTGGCGCATAATGCGCTCAGGAACTCACAAGTTTTATCTATTTACCAATTAATACCTAAAATTAAAAATAAATTTTTGTAATTCTACGTAACCTGTACTAATTACAAATGTAAATATCATGTGTTTGATATATAATATTTTCTTATAGAAGTCTAATCACCAATATAATAAACGGTCTTCAAGCCCTATCTAGAAATTAAATTAATTAAGTGTAATAACGTCACATTGCGAAGAATTTTCTCATGCCCAATTGCTATAAATATGGTGTGTCTATATTAATTTTATAGTTATAGTTGCATCTTATTACAATATATTTAAATCGAATAGACATCTGGTTTAGTTGAAGATGAATAGGGAAGCATCATCATCAGTTGTCCAAATGCAGGCACCAAGTCGTGGGAATCTAATAACCATTCTAAGCATTGATGGGGGTGGCATTAGAGGGATCATTCCTGCTGTTATTCTCGAATTTCTTGAATCCCAACTCCAGGTATACATATATATATATGAAATTAATCAAAAAAAATATTTAATTATAAAAATTCTTTATAATATGTATCTCATACTGTTTAAAAAAATGTTCTTTAACTTTTTTAATTATTGCTTTTAGTTTAACAAAATATTATTTATATTATTTTGTGAGACACTCATTACAATATTAACAAAAAGTAAACGTACAGATCATTTAGTGAAAACATTTTACATATGACATGCTCTAAAATATGGAGTATTTTCTATTTAGTTGATATATATATATATATATATATTACTTATTGAACTAAGTCTTTACCCGATGTAAATAACGAAGAAAAATACTTATATGTATTTTTGATCATTAATATATATTACAAATTATTCAAATAACAGTTTCTCATCAATTAGGTATCACTTTTTTTAATTAGAATTAAAATATTATCACTTAGCAATAACTCGTCGGTCTCACACAAGTTTTCGTCCAGAAAATGCTAGCTGAGCATGTTTCCATGTAATTTGGTAAGAATAATGTGTTGTTAAATGAATAATATGTAGGAACTGGACGGGGAGGAAGCAAGACTTGCAGATTACTTCGATGTAATCGCAGGAACGAGCACAGGAGGGCTGGTGGCTTCCATGTTGGCTGCTCCCGACAACAATAATCGTCCTCTCTTTGCAGCCAAAGACATCAAACCCTTTTATCTCCAAAACTCTCCTAAAATATTTCCTCAGAAACGGTACTTTTATAATTTTATTTTTATAATTCTCATTATGATAGATCAAGAATTTCGATTTCATTATGGTGTATCATCCCCTATAATTATCGATAAGAATAAGTTAGGAGAGAAAATCTAAACCCTAAGAAAAATGGTGTAGACCATAATTAGAAAAAAATAATTCATTTCCTTATTATGACATTTAAGATGATGCATCAAAATGGTTCTGAAATATCCTTGTATTATGGAGTAGTTTTCAATTATGTGTTTGCCTTTTTATCTTTTTTCAAACTGAAATATGCCCATTAATTACATTTACAAATACAATATATAGTTTTGTCCTGGTCTGAATTTCCTGTGTCATTTGGTGTCATTTGTTGTATCGTACTTACATACTGTTTCATGAATGACAAACAGAATAGATTGAAGGATGCTAGGAAAATGCAAACCCTTCCTCAGTCCAACGCGTCATTCATACTTCAAATGCACTAAAAATGATGTATGAAAAAGACACAGTAGACATCACGTGGTTTAATCCATCAAAAGGCATTATAGAATGGGGATGATTAAATGACATGTGCTGCTATATAAACAACACAAAATTACAAATAATTTTGCTAATAATTTTTTTTTCAATGATATGTGTTGCTAATTTTAATTTGATTTAACTAATTGTTACTCTTTTGCATGAATACAGTGGGTTGTTTGGATTGATCAGAAAGACATTGGAATCTTTAGGTAGACCAAAGTATGATGGGAAATACCTTCACCAAGTTGTAAGGGAAAAATTAGGGGAGACTCGTTTGCATGAAACATTGACTAATGTTGTCATTCCTACATTTGATATCAAGAATTTGCAACCAACTATGTTTTCTACTTATGAGGTGCTAATCTCTCACTCTGGCCTCTATTTCTTTTAAGGAAATGCTTTCATGGTTGTTAATGATATTATACTCCATATATTATGATGTTAATTGAAAGATAAAAACTTAAGTGAGACCATATATCTCAGGAAATGGATTTCATATAATATTTTTAATGAAAAAGTTATATATAACTGATCTATGAATAATGATAATCGTCAAATTGTACTATTTGATGAATAATTCATAGCCCATATGAAATACTATGATAATAATATGTTAAATGAAAAGTGATACATGCATGATTTAAAAAAAAAAGTTAAAATGTCTAAAAAAAATGGATAAATTTCATTTTTTAGCTACTTATAATATTAATTATGTAAATTAAATATAATGTTCCCAAGGTATCATTTAACTTTATGAATCAATCCCTAAAGTATATGTACATATGACATATATATCAATGTACAATCCCTAATTTGTAGAAGAAAGAAATTAAGAAAAAAAAAAAAAAACTATGTGCCATACATCAATGATGTGGTACAAGAGATATTTAACACTATTTTCGCAACAATTGAGAGATGTAGATATATAATTTGATGAATTGATAAATGATGAAATGCAGGCAAAAGAGAAGGCATGTTTAGATTGTCGACTGTCTGATATATGCATTGCGACATCTGCAGCTCCAACTTATCTCCCTGCATACTACTTCAACAACACTGACAACAATGGCAATCTTAGAGAATTCAACCTTGTTGATGGTGGTGTTGCAGCTAACAATCCTGTAATGCATCTTTTCTTTTTACATTCAACCTTCTTTATTCAACATATATACTTGTTTCTATATATAGCTCTATTAATTACGGCAAAAATTTGAGCGAGACCGTCTCACCACGAGCGACACAGATTTTTATTTTGTTTTTTTATTAGTTTAGGGCTACTTTGTTTGTCTCTGAGGTTTAATATTTACCCTTAGAGTTTAGTATTAATTTAAATAGTATAATTGTAATTAACTTCAAAATGGGGCAAGGGCCACAAATATTTCACTTGAAACTGGTTCATGAAATACTCCTGCCAATTTTTTTTATTTAATTTTTTTACGTTTTACTTATTATCAGTCTTATAGAACCTATTTCTTATAACGATCTTATACAAAATTTGATCATTATTATAAATGTTGATTTGTGTAAATTAAAATGTAGAATTAAAATGTTATGAAGTTGGAAGTAGAATTAACTTACCCTTAGAGCAAATTATAATGTTGCATGCAGGCACTGGTTGCAGTGAGTCAAGTGACCAAACAAATATTCGACAAAAACCCAGATTTCTTCCCAATAAAGGCAACAGACTATGGGCGTTTTCTGGTGATCTCAGTAGGCACGGGTTCAGGTAAGGCGGAACGGAGGTACAGTGCGAAAGAGGCGGCAAAATGGGGCGTGTTAGGGTGGCTGCTCAGCGGCGGCGCCACCCCGATTGTGGATGTTTTCACCCTCGCCAGTGCTGACATGGTTGATTTTCACTTCTCTGTGGTTTTTCAAGCTCTCCATTCTGAAAACAATTACCTTAGAATTCAAGTAAGTTAATTTAACTAATCTTAATAATTACCTAGCTACGTTTTTCTTTGTACGAATTTTAATCATATATGATTTTTAGTTCCACTATCGTGTGACATATATATCTTGTTTCATTAATTATATGAAAAGAAAATATAACCATTTACTATATAAATTAATTGGGTTTATGTATTTCATTACACTCTGTCCCAAATGTTCATTCATAGTTAAAAGTGACTTTATTTATTCAAACAAGTAACATTCAAATAATCTGTTTATTTCTTCACATTTTCATTCTAAAACAGGTGCATGCTTGAGATCTAGCTGATAACAGTGGTTGGTATTATTAATTTATACATCCAATATATTTCCATTCGAAATTTGAATCAAGTGACTCTTGAGATTTTAATTTTTGCAACAATAAAGAATAATACTACCTCCGTCTTTAGAAGTATTAATTTTTCACCAATACTTATGTAAACCGAATTCACGGTGTGGTCCCCCTTTCAATCCTATATGCCCTATGTATTGTTAGGGTGTTTAAATTAAAACAAGAGACAAACTCTTAATTTTTTGCATGCATGTACTTAGAATAAGAAAAAAGTGTTATTTTTATTCGATTTACGACTAAACGAAGACAAAATCGACCGGTGTTGTTAGGACGACAGTCTAACGGGAACAGTGTCCTCAGTGGACATTGCAACAAAGGAGAACTTGGAAAATCTAGTGAAAGCTGGGGAAAATTTACTGAAGAAACCAGTTTCAAGGGTAAACTTGGAAACTGGTGTTTTCGAATCAATTGAAAATGGAGGCACGAATGCTGATGCTTTGAAAAAGTATGCAAAACTACATTTCACTAAACACGCTTTTATAAATCGCATTTGAAATGTTGTATATGTGTTTGCAGGTTTGCGAAATTGCTTTCGGACGAAAAGAAGCTTCGCAGTTCAAAATCACATGCGAACTATTGAAAGCGCAAAGTAGCTGTGTTTCTATATATCCATGATCAAAGACTACTCTATATCTATGTGTATCTATGTATGTGTGCGTATGTGTATATGTATATAATGTATATGATAAATCTAAGTACATATAACTCTTTGATGATTCTTTTGTTTCTAATTCTTGGTACCATGTACTCACATATATATGTATAATTCGTTGTGTGTAAATAATCTGATGAAAGTATTCACTCCGATTCGAATTTTTTTATTTGGAGACTTACTCATATAGTGGTCAAAAAAGATGTTTCTGAAAAAGTTGGCAAAAAGATCTCCTAACATGGAATTGGTCAATGCTTCCGAAAGAATAATGTATAAAATTCTAGTAAGTACTCCCTCTGGGAGAACTTTTCACGTTTACTGTTCCACGTTGTTTAAGAAAAGTTGTACTTTTTGACCAATTTTATTGACTTTTGAGGGTATTGTAGTATTTTTAGGTAATAAAAAAGTATAAAGTAATGATATGTGTATGAAAAAAGAGTGACAAATTTGAAATTAAAGTAACTTTTGAGGTTGTTGGATAAAGTGGTGTTTCCTTTTTTGGGATGTGAAAAGTTTTGTGGGACAAACAAATGAGGAAAGTGAGAAAAGTAGTATGGGACGAAGGGAGTAATTAATAACTTCATATCATATTAATGAACGCAAAATACACTTAATTTTTTTTTACCAACCGAATATCTAAAAGTCTTAATTCTATTGTTGAATTAGTTTACCAACGGATTACCAACGAAATCCATTGGTAAAGTGGTGACTGATAAATTTTTAACAATGAAAATTCAATTCTGTTGGTAAATAATTCTATTGGTAATCCATTACTAATAATTCCGTTAATAAATTATATAATAATTCCCTTGATAATTCATTACTAATTACCAACGGATTGAATTGAGTTGGTAAAATAGAAAATAAATCCGTTGGCATTTCGTTGCTAAAAGAAAATTTTCATTTTTGTTGCCAATCCATTAATATTTATTATCAATGAATTGAATTCCGTTGTTAAAAAATATTTTTGTAGTGATATCAACAAAAATACTCTGATAACACATTATTATAGAACAACACTCGTGTAAGATTTTTTCATGATGAGATAATTTTTACTTTTTTTTAAAAAAAAAATTACTTATTATTTTTTTTTGTTAAAAATGTTATTAATTTTCATTTAGTTCACGAAATAGTTCACCTGTTTTATTATCACTTTTTTATCAATCAAGTATAATTTTTTATTAAAATATTATCAAATTTTATTGTTCCGTGATACTGTCTTACATAAAATATTTATCATTTCTTTAGTTAATATATTAAAGTTTTCGGACCGGATCAGAAACCAAGCTACTTAGCTACATGATACGTATTAAATTTGTATAACATATTCGCAAGTTTCACTTAAACTTATACATATTACAATTATTTATTTATTTTTAATATGATTTAAGAATATTACAACACCAATTTGTATAATGTATTCTCAAGTCTCACTTAAACGTAAACATATTACAATTATTTATATATTTTTAACACGATTTAATTAGAAAATTACAACGCCTCTTGATAAATTTTAGAAAGTAGAGTAGAGCTAGAGGTGACAATATTTGCAAAAGCAATTAAAACTCTTGGAAATTTTATGAGTAGGAACAATAGTTAATAATATGATAACACCATCATATATTATGTTTAAATTAATTACAACGTAGTCCATGAGTTCACATAAACTACACGCATACATGCGTCTTAATTTCTTTAATTTCCACATTTTACAATATTAGTACATTAGCTAAATCAAAAATTAATTAGTTGATCACTGCAGACTCAGATTCTTCAGCATCCTGCAGTCAAAAACGTCAACCGTTAATTAATTATGAGTTAAAGTTCAATGTAAAATTTTAATTTATTAATATTATGATATATATAGTTCTGATAATTAACAATGAGTTTCTTTAGAAATTAGATTTCACATAATTTTATAAAAACTACATCCTAAATAATTGGGATAAACCTCAGCCATGTGAATTGCTGAATTAGAATGTCGTAGGGGTTCCATAATACTAAAATAATAATAATAAAAAAAAAAGTTTACAAATATATAGCAGCACAATATAGATAGAAGAAAAAGTTCATTCATTATATAAACCATATTTTACAGTATGAAAAAAAAAACGATTTACTAATTTAAAATTCCACATCTTTAGACCTCTAAAAAATTTCTCACTTGTTTTGGCTAATCGCTTCCTTAGAATTCCATACTTGTATAGAACCCGAACACAATTAGTTATTACTTTTAACAAACTTATAATATTCTTATAAGACGACTAAATATAATTGTTTTGAAGAATAACATTCGTAATTTAAAATAGTAGTAAGTTTGCCAATTAAAAAAGTTTTGTTTAAAACGTGTAGCACAATAATTTAATGTGTCCTAGGTCCATACAAATTCTTGCCATATTTTATTGCAATTATTTTCATGTGCGTACGTCACAACTGATCTCTTATTAAATTTTTGTGTAATTACACTTTCTATTACACACATGACCAGATGACATGTATGTGAAACGAAAAATCTGATTCTTTTCCTAAGGATTCATGTTTTCTTTTAGGGCACAGGGTTCATGTTTTCTTTTAGAATATAGTTTATATCTCTCTCCTACGTATCAGAAAACTTAATAACAAAAATATAACACGAAATTCGAACCATAATGGTCCGAAAAATGGTAGAAATTATACACAATACCTGTGGTCGTTGGTATATGATCCCCTGGCGTTGGACATGGCTTTGTAATTAGGGATGGGAACCTGATCAGTTTCAATCTTAAGAATGTCCTTCTCCAGGGCCTCATAGTACCTCCTCACTTCCTCCGCTGTCTTCCCACCCACCGCTCGCGCTATTTTGTGCCACCGATCGGGCGTTTCCTTGTTGTAGCATATCAGGGCCTCCTCGAAAAGCTTGTTCTGCCTCGGAGTCCACGAGGATGCACTCAAGGAGCTCGATGCCATCACTAGTGCAATAAGATTCTAGGTTGTAAGAAACCCACTCAGTCAAGGGAGCTAGAATTGAAGAAGTTGATGTGTAAAAGTTTTCCAACTCAGTGTGTTTAAATACACAAGAAAAGAGGATTCCGACCAAGTTGACAGAATTTCTTTAACTTTTTAGCGGATTAATATGTGATTCGGTTTGTCCAAGAGGATGAAGTAAGAGAGAGAATCAAGAAGAGAGAGAAAATGAAACACAAGCCATGCATAGGATTACCAAGGAACAAAGCTTTTGTCTGAATTCATTCTCCAAAAGTCGTATTCTGGTGGGATTAGATGCCCCAATCTCAACACCCCTACTTGCTAAAAATTAGATGCTGCATGCCCCAACACCATAAAAACACACACACTACACACTCTCTCACACACATAAGAATTAAAGATGTACTAGATATTCTTTGATATCTTTACTAACACTACAAAAAAAATATTTTTTAGCAACCAAATTTAGCAACGGAATTCATTCCGTTGGTAATTAGCAATGAATTAGCAACAAAAATGACATTTTTGTTTTAGCAACGAAAGGATTCATTCTCTATTTTAGCAACGGAATTCAATCCGTTACTAATTACCAACGGATTACCAAGGGAATCATTATATAAATTAGCAACGGAATTATTAGCAACGGATTACCAACGTAATTGATTTTTCGTTGCTAAAAATTTACCAACCACCACTTTACCAATGGAATTTTACCAACGGATTTCGTTGTTAATTCGTTGGTAAGCCAATTTAATAATGAAATTAAGACTTTTATTAACGGAACATTCTGTTGCTAAAAAATAATTTTTTTGTAGTGTAAATCATCAAATTGTCAGTATTATATTCATTTTGCAGTAAATCATATGTCCAACAAGCTATATGAGTAATTCACGTCTTAATTATATGACTGTGAATTTTCAAATTCTCATCATAAATCAAAAGTTGAGGGTAATGGGGGATTAAACATTCTTTTGTACCATGTGAAATGATATTTACCAAATTATTCTCCTTTATTGAAATCAACTTAATGAATAGATCGATCTTATTATTTTTGATGTCCCTCCATTATGTTGGAATTGATTCCTAATGGTATGGAGTGTTTCAAACTCATTATTGATATTGTGTGAAACTGTGACCCAATGTCAATATATAATATTATCATTAATTATTCATTGAAAATATTTTCATATTTAATTAAATATGTTATCACTTTTATTTATACTTCAAATTATTCATAAAATATATCACTATATCATTATACGTTGGCTCTTCATTAATAAAATATTATTACTTTTATTCGTTTTGGAGAATTCATTAAATGGAACGGTGTCATACAATTATTTTCGCTAATTAAATATTAAATTAGTCCAACATATAATATAATATACTCCCTCCGTCCCATAGAAGTTGACACACTTTCCTTTTTGGTTTGTCCCACTAAATTTGACACATTTCCTTTTTAATAAATGAGACCCACACCAAAACAATTAATTTATTCTCATGAAGCCCACATACCACCTCTAATACAACTATCCACTGCACATTAAATATTATTTCTCTCACTTCACTTTACTTCACTTTACATTAAATTATTATACTTTTTAATCTCTGTGCCCAAAAAAATATGTGCTAACTTCTCCGGGACGGAGGAAGTAATATAATATAATATATAAAAGTGTGTGTGAGAGAAAACATAAAAGAATTTAGCAATTTGAACATCCGGTAGAGGAATCATCGACCTCCGAATACTTGTGGCAAAATGAAATTAAAAGAAAAAAAAAATCAAATTAAGGGGCGACATTGACTTCCTTTTCTAATATTAAATATTAGAGATTGACTAGATACAATTAGGGGCACCAATTGAAATGGTGCACTTTGGTGTCGCCCTTTTTAATTAATTCATGCTCCTTCATTAATATTGTTTTATTATTTTATTTTTAAATTTATTATATTTAAATGACTATCATACCCTAAACCCTAGAGATAAATTATACCCTAAACCACAAGGATAAAATTACAATTATACCCTAAACCTCAAACCCTATGGATAAATTATACCCTAAACCACAAGAGTAAAATTACAATTATACCCCTAAAATTAAATAAAAAAAAGAAATAAATAAATAAATAAATAAAAAAACAAATTAAAATATTGGTTCAACAACAGTTGCGAATTGACATGAGAATGGAGGGAATTTGGGGTGGGAATTTGGGGTGGGGCCCGGGGTCCTACATTTTAGAATTAGTGGGTCAGTTGTATTATAGTATTTGCCTAAATATTAAAACAAAGTTGCATGTTATTCCATAATGAGTTCATAGCCAGCCATGAAAACTCCAAGGCCACCTATATTGCAATACACAACACGTATATTACGATGTAGAATAACATCAATACTATTATACTTCAAATTAAATGGATTGACATAGATTAAATTTGTAGGTTGCCAAAGAAATAAAAGATAATTGGTTTAAAGGGGCAAATTAAGATATAGTGTTATTTGATAGTATGATAGATTCAGTAAATGCCTTGCCAAAACAAAAATGACGAGATCATTTCCCACTATTTTCACACAAAATGTACCCTAAAGAAAGAAAAATAACAAGTTTCAAAACGCATATAAGATAAAAAAAAAATAGTGTTATGTACTAAAATTTTAAAAGTCAAAAGCTTTTTGCTTTTTAAGTAGTAAAAAAACACAAAATAAGGTACCAACCATAGAACAAGAATTACACTAGTAAGCACATACTTCCTCTGTCCCCTTCAAAAAGAGTATTTTTTCTATTTTGGGAGTCCCACCAAAATCTCTCTTTTCATTTTTTACACACATGAGACCCATATCCACCTATTAATACAATAATATGAGGTCTATACTCCTATTAATACAACTGTCTACTACAAATTAAATAATAATACTCTTTAATCCACGTGCAAAAAGCAAAAAATTCTCTTTAAGTGGGATGGAAGAAGTATCACATCACAAGATTCAATTAAATGTTATAGCCTCAAAATTTCTCACAGTTATATCCTTATTCAATGTAGGTAAAACAAAGAAAAGAACACAGGAGTAAGAAAAAACAAAAATGAGATAACATATGCCAATGAAAATAGTAGGGACAAAGAGTGCCATAGTGGGGTTTGGATGTCTTGTAAAATTTTGGTGTGACATCTTATATATCATTCATTTAAATGAGTTTATAGGAACTGGAGATGAGAGAAATTATACTCTAAGTTAACGTATAAACCATAGGAGCAAGAGATTAGATTTCTCCTCCCTGCCATGTGTCAATCTATAGAGAAATAACATAGGAGATATCATACCAAAGTGTCACAGGAGTACATCAGTGAAATTTATCACTACAAAAAATTGCATTTAAAGACATTTCAAAGTGATTTAATATGTAATATGTTATCACATTCCACCTCTAACGACGATGATTTTTAGTTTGGTCCACCCATTTTAGGTTTGGATGTCTTGTGTCATTTTCGTGTGATATTTCCTATGTCACTCGTTAGATGAGTGACATGTATGAAAGAGAAGAGACACCATACCCTAAGTTAACGTATAAACACTAGGAGCAAGGGATTTGATTTCTCCACTCTAACACATGTCAATCTAAAAAAAGATGTCAAAGGGCATAATACCATGTTGTCCATCTTTTACCACACTTTAAAGTGTGAAGATTTGTAAAATAGTATCACAATTAATACCCCTCGGCATGTCGGATAACACCAAAGTATCGAATGCTAGTCGGATGGCACCCCTCGGCATGTTGCTCGACATCGTGCACTGCCCCCTCACTCACCGAACGGCCTCTTCCAACTGCTTGGATGGTGGTCTCGGCTTGTTGCTTGGTGTCGGATAAGTGTGCTCGACACTTACGGAGCAATGACAAACTCTTCAAATCATACAGAAACGTTGCACGATACCAAGCGTCTCTACTCGAAATCCATCGCATGGCTATGACCGTGTACTATGCATACCGAGCCAAACAAATTCCAACTTCAGCTTTTGATCCTTTTATGTCTCTTTTCCTACTTAAAACTAGACAAAATGCCTTATAAACACACCCATTAATCATTTAAGCGCACAAGTATCAAAATAAGCGCTAAATATATAACTCAAAACACTTAAAAGAGATATCAAATCGAATCTAAAATGCATGAATTTGCACTCTTATAAAATAAAGACAACATTAATTTTTTCATTTAATTTATTTTTAATATATTCTTTTTATAATCATTAATATCAATAAATTGATATAGTTATAATCACACAATAATTTTTTGTGGTTATCATTAAATTATTTTGAAAAATTTTATGATTACCAACTTGAATAGATAGTTGTGCATCTCACATTATTCTCTATGATAATTTTTTTTTTTCATCCTGTGCCACTAATTTTATGATTAACAGAGAGAAAATCCAGCTATTAATGTCCCAAGCCTCTTTAGTTGATATTTTTCTTTTCAGGATATAGTTTTTCTTGTTTCCTACATGTCATACATCCAATGGTATGACATAAAAAATATTACATCAAAATAACACAGAGGATTCTAACCGATTTTCCACCTTTCATGGCCCAAATTTATAGGAAAAAACTTTCAGACTACTAATCGATAGTTAACTACCCTCAAATTCTATAATTAAAACCTTAAATAATATAATCTAAATGCTAATTAGAGAAGTTAGATGAAAAGGACAACTTATTCTAAGTATTGGCTTATGAGAGTGAGGGGTCCAGAGATAACAATACGCAACAATCTGAATCAAAGTGGGGCAACCCTTGGATATATATCTAAGAATCCTTATCATTTATTTGCCATTTCCAATCCCTTTTAGTCAAAGCTGCACAGAATAGAAAGTTACAATATTCCCAGAAGAAAAGCTTAAATATTTGAAGGGGCGATTCCTTTTAAAAGAATGCTTAAAACAAGGTTAGAAATGAAATAAAATGTGTTTATACTTGAGTTCATATATATTTAATAACACAAAATACTTGTATAAACCGGGTTCACGGTGTAAACCTGTGGTCTCCTTTCCAATTCTATATACCTTATGTATTGTTAGAGTGTTTAAATTAAGGAGAACCACATGATTTATAATGTAAACCCTATTTATAAGAGACCAACTCTAACCATAAAAGCTAACACTTGCATGTCCAGGAAATACTGTACCCCAAAATTTACCGTATAAAGAGGAAAATATATACATTATAGGATGAATAAAAATAAAAGAAGTAAGCAAAAGGATGGGAGTATAACAATAAAGTTAAAGTAATTTATTTATCACACCCAATATAAGTCTCTGACTATGACACTAGCAAGAGGTGAATTAATAAATAAAATATCGTCTTATTTAATATATATTCATTATAGCATAATTTTAGTTTAATTTTCTATACATATTTTATATGTTAAAAAAATGTATTCAATATAATTTACAATCTAAATCTATTAATGTAAGACACTGTAATATATGTAAAAGAAATTACATTAAATGGGCTCCTTAAAATCCATAATTTTTCGGTGCCTGATGATATAAGTCGTAATTCTGTAGTAAAATTATTTAGAGCATTAGTATGTTAATGTTGAGTCTTCATTTCCAAAATGAAAATAATACTTTTGAAATTGACAATTAAAAAGAGAGAGAGTATAGATACAATACAACATTTAATTAATTACTCGTTTCACTATTTAATGTGTTACATACCTTATTACATTATAATTTTGGACTGTAAATCTTTAATTAAAAAGATGAAATAAAAAAGTTGATGAGAATGATACGAGAGTGACATTGAAGCAAAACTTTTAAGACCATATAAGTTTGAAAGAATTTTTGAATCATGTTTTGTGAGGAGAGATTTTGAATGGTTGAATCAGCATTAAGAACGTATATAGTATAACATTCCAAAAGATAAGGAGAGATAGAACTCTGATGTGTAGCCACGAACTTTTTGTGTACCCTAACATACAAATATATACTCCCTCTATCCTGCGTTTAACGTATATATTTGTTTTTTTTACGTAAATTAAGAGATATAATATTTTAGTGTATAGTGAGCTAAGAAAAATACTTCCTCCATCCATCCTCAATGTATCCATTTGCTTTTTGCACGTGGATTAAGGAGTATTATTATTTTATGTATAGTGGGTAGTTGTATTAGTGGGGTGTGTGAGTTCTATATTTTAATTGTATTAGTGTGTGGGTGGGTCCCATGTGTCTAAAAAGGGAAATGGATAGATTAAGAGTAGACGACCCAAAATAGTAAAATGGATAGATTGACGGTGGACGGAGGGAGTAATATTTAATATGAGGTGGGTAGTTGTATTAGTGTTGTGTGTGAGTCTTATATAAAATAATTAATTGTATTTTGTGGGCCCAACTTGATAAAAAGGGAAATGTAAACCTTAACTTGAGACAATCCAAAATGTAAAACGTAAACCTTGATGCGAAATGGAGGGAGTGCTTAAAGGTTATGAGATTTTGTGCTATGATACACCTAAATATTTTCAAGCTGAATTTTCTGTTTCACGTTCGGTGTTTCATTGGTATTTCACAATATAAAAAAACTATATCTTATAAATGACCATTATACTCTTTGGGTATGTTTTGAATTTTGGACATTGATTATGACACGTGACAAGTATTTAATTTGTGGAATAAGAGATGAAATAACATTGTGGAATAGGTGATGAAATAGCATTGTGGAATAGGTGATCCCATTTGAAATATTTTGAAAGCGAATTCTCGTGTGAGATTGTTTTATGGATCTCAGTTTGCAGAGTTAAAATCATTTTTAGTCTCATAACTATAAGAAATTTTGATTCTGTCTAAAAAAAGATAAAATTTTCAATTTCGTCCCATAACTCCTGAATTGGGCCGATTGTGGTCCCAAAATGGCCGGAAATTGATGTTTTCACATGATCATTAAATTGTCGTGGCCTTCTTCAAGGAGGATGGCTAAGCAGAGGAGGGCTCTGGATTCTGTGATGCTTGCGCAGATGGAGAGGTTTCCTGCACAGAGGTAACGTAGAGCTCTGGCTGCTATGGATTTCATCTCTCCTTTCGTTTCGAAATCTTCGGGTAAGCCATGGTGGCTTGTGTTTTTGTTGTTGCTGTTGGTCTATTAACTGATGTGGCAATTGTGATTGAGATTGAGATTGGGATTGCATTGCATTTGTGACTAAACTTTGCATCTGACTCTGGTTTTCCATGTTTTCGCCATTGGTGTTGTTCTTGGAGGTGGAATTAGCCATGAGGATGGAGTGGATGGACATGTTGTTCTTGCTGTGTTCTGGAATTGTCTCCAATGCGAGAGGACTGACGAGCAATCGGATTATGTCCTTTGAGAATTTTTGCACAACACCTGGCAGACGCCGGCGTTCACGACAACGCTTGTTGGATCTCTGCCAAGCAATCCGATGGCTTTAGCGGCCCTTCTCCCTCCCTTCCTTCGCGAGCTTCAGTAAAGGAATTAAGAGTGATGGGGTTTAGTGGAATGAAATGATGAGGCGACCATGCGTGATTCAATCATTTACAATGTTCAAGTGGAACTTGCTGGTGCTAATTCCGGCCAAGAAACCAATTTCCGGCGGTTTTGAGACCAAAATTGGACCAATTCATGAGTTATGAGACCCAATTTAAAATGTTATCTTTTTTGGGATGTAATAAAAAATTTCTTATAATTATTGAACTAAAAATGATTTTAACTCCAGTTTGCAAGATAGATAATTTGATTTACTGGGGGCTAGTGTCTCAAAAGTTTATATATCTTTCAAAATTTGTTTGAAATTGTTTCATAAAACTAGTGCAATGACACAAATAAGAAGTTATATAATTTTAATAAAAAATGATATCTTATTGATAAATATAATAACCATTAATTGAACTATTTTGTTAACACGTGTCCATTACTACCATGTACATTTTATATACTATATTATTATTAATAGGTACAATAAGCTAAAAATATAAATAATCAATATATTTTAAATTAGTGAAATGCTCTTCTTATCCTTAATGTGATTGAGTTCAATAATATATTAAAATATAAAGATATTTTTCTCCTAAAAATCCATTAGGATTAACTCAATCCATTCCAAGTTGATGCCTGATAGAAAGTCGTGAGTTAAATTGAATATTAAACATTTTGAATACCTACTAATTTTGAATATTTGAATGAATTTGAAATATATTGAATGCATTTTGAATATTTTGTGAAATATTGAGAAAATATTTTTTAATATATCATTTTTTAACATTAAATATTCTTAATACTTACTGATTTTGTTGAAATATTCTAATTTTTTAATGTGATTATGTTCAATAATATATTAAAATATAGAGATATTTTATATAAAATTAAAATAGATTTCATACCACAATTTTTTCCTAAAAATTCATCGGGATTAATTCAACTCATTCCACGTTGATAGGAAGCGTGAGTTGAGCCCTATATTCTGCGTATTCAATTTCTGAATACATCGTTATTGAACATTAAATAAATATTCTTAGTATCTATTAATTTTGAATTTAAATGCATTTCAATGAATGAATCTGAAATATATTGAATACATTCTGAATATTACGTGGAATATTGAGAAAATATTTCTGAATATATCGTTATTGAATATTAAATATTTACTGATTTTTTTGTTAAAATATTCTAAATTCTTAATGTGATTGTGTTCAGTAATATATTAAAATGCAAATATATTTTATATTAAAATTAAAAATAGATTTCATCTTAAATTCCGTTGGGATTAATTCAACTCATTCCATGTTGATAAGATGCGTGAGTTGAGCCCCATATTCTGCATATTCAATTTCTGAATACATCGTTACTGAACATTAAATATTTTGAATACCTACTAATTTTGAATACAAAAATATTTCAACAAATGAATTTGAAATATATTTAATACATTCTGAATATTTCATGGAATATTGAGAAAACAATTTTGAATACATTGTTATTGAACAATAAATATTCTAAATACTTGTTGATTTTGAATACAAAATCATTTCAATGAATGAATATCAAATATATTGAATACATTATGAATATTTTGTGAAATATTGAAAAGACAACAAGATAAGAAAAAAAAATTCAATATCAAATCAAGAAAGAAACATATAGGTTTCCAGTATGAAATAAATGTTTAACACACAAAAGTGTAGTATTCAGACTGATTTTTTCTGAATACCTAAACATTCTAAAAATCTATCATAATTCCATACGAGATTGATATCATAATCCTTACAATTAAACAAATACTCAAGCCTTATTTATGCAGAAGTATAACTATATGTGCACACGCCCTTTTTCAATGACATCCACACGATACGACGAACCCACATTTTGAACTATGATTTTCAACAAATATATTTGCTCAATAAGGGGCTGCGGCGATTATGGTTGATAACAGGCAGCAATGATTTTGCAACTATTAAGAACTAGTTGATTAGAGTTGACGATGATTTCTACTGTGAAGAGATAATTGAAATTTAAGAATGAATTCATTATGGAAACGTGGATTTCTCCTATTTTATCAGTTAGTTGATCGGTTGATCGGTTGAGTTAAAATATCTAACCCTTGTTGGTCGGTTGAGTTACCATGATTAACCTCCTTCACATGCTGTCGGGCCAGCGTGCGGGGCGCATGGGGTGGGCGAACCACCTTTTTGTACAATGATACATATAGGGGTAAGTAGGACTTTTCATTGTATAATTTTATAGTGACTAGTATTAAAATATATTAAATGTATCTACTAGTAATATTATTGTATATTTTGTATATATTGGGTAGTAATAAATCCAAGATAAAAAGTTATTTAACATAAATATTGCTTTATACTCGCTTTGTCCCATTTAAAAGTATACATTTTTCCATTTTAATTCTTACCACTTTGAGGTATACATTTCTCTTTTATTGTATGTTGGTGATCACCACGCAAAATAAATGACATCCCTAAAAGCTCTACAATATTACAAAATTTATCATTATTTCAAATTAAATTCAAAAGCTAAAAGATTAAAGCACAATTAAAATTCTTCAAATACCTATTAAAATATTACATCCCCAATTTATGTGTAAAAAAAAATGTATTATAAAAAGATATATTTATTAAAATATGTACTTAGAAGAAATATTTATTTCAGCTAAAAAAAATCAATTATTTCAAAATCATGTACAAGTGTGAATCACAGAATTTTTATTATTATAATAATAATAATTATTATTATTATTATTATTATTATTTTCTGTTATATACTTATTTTTTAAACGCATATCCTGATGAAGAAGAAGATTAACTAAGATTGAGATTCGATTCCAACTCAGCAGCATCTGTTATGTAGTGATTTACCAATCAAGTTTATTAGATTAATCAAGATTGATAGGAGTATAAAATATGGTATTTCACATAATTAACACGTTAAAGAAAACAAGTTTATTTTGAGATTAGTGTATTACAAATAAATGAAAGAAAGTACGTATAATTTATATAAACGGAAGTATATATTCTCTCCATCATGTGCAAACCATTGCGTTTGCTTTTTTATGTAAATTATAACGTGTAAAATTTTCATGCATCTCATTTTTTATTATTTTGTTTCAATTATCATCATAATTTTCTCTAATGAAAAGTTTCAATTTTATTTATGAAAAATTTTCAATTTTAATTACCATAAATAACATACATTTATTGAAATGTTAACAGAAAATTTTGAAAAACAACAATAAATATAATCAATCTTCTCCTCATGTTAATGAAAAATTTTATTTTCTTACATTTTTCACATGAATAACATTTGCACTATATATATAACACCATATTCTAATATATAAATATATCTATATATTATGTACCCTAATTCTAATAAAGCAAAGACTTGTGTGAAACCGTCTCACGTACGTGAGACGGTCAGAAAGTGATAACTTTTATAAAGTAAAGTGATAATAAATTAATGAAAAGTGATAATGTTTATTAATGAATAATTTATAGTATAAATAAAAAGTGATAACATTTTATAGCGAAAGTGATAATGATTTATAGCGAAAGTGAAAACTATTTTAAAAAATGAAAAATGGTCTCACGTGAGACGATCTCACACAAGACCTACCCTTCTAATAATAGAAATTTAATCAATATTTTAATTATTTTATAATGTGTATCTAATTAAATCGTAAAACCTATTGTTTTTAATTTCATTTACATATTAATATAATTTTAAGGGTTATAAGATTTAATATAATTAAATAAATTAATGTTATTACGGTAATTTTAGCCATAAAAATTTATAATAATTTGTTAATTAAAAGAGTACGATTAGTTTATTAATATGAAAAGTAATAATTTATTTATAAGAGGGACTAGGGTGAGATCAGCCCCACCAAATGAATTGGTGGAACTTGTGGTCCCCATAAATCCTCTTCTTTTATTAATATTGTTTTTTATTTTATTTTTAAATTTATTATACTTAAATAACTATTATACCCTAAACTCTAAACCCTAGGGATAAATTATACCCTAAACCACAAGGGTAAAATTACAATTATACCCTAAACTCTAAACCCTAGGGATAAATTATACCTTAAAGCACAAGGGTAAAATTACAATTATACCCTAAACCCTAGGGGATAAATTATACCCTAAACCACAAGGGTAAAATTACAATTATACCATAAATCCTAGGGATAAATTATATCCTAAACCACAAGGGTAAAATTACAATTATACCCTAAACCCTAGGGATGAATATACCCTAAACCACAAGGTGAAATTACAATTATATTCTTAATATTAAATTTAACAAAAATAAAATAAAATAAAAAACGAAAAAAAAAAGAACAACAATTGGGATGATAGGGTAGGCCGTAATTGCATTGATAAAAGGAAGGGGGTGGGGCGGTTCCACCAAAATTTGGAACCAGCCCATACTAGTCTTTACCTTTATTTATTTATTGATATTTATAGATGTAGAGTTATAATTTATTATTTAAAAGAATAAAATTTAACGTACCATATATATATATATATATATATATATATATATATATATATATATATATATATATATATATATATATATATATATATATATTATGTAAAACTAATTACTTTTCCGTGCGATGCACGGGTATGAGACAGTCTCACGTACTAAGACCATTTAAGTTTTCTTAATTAATTATTACTTTCGGTATAAAATATTATCACTTTTTATTTATACTATAAATTGTTCATGAAATAATTCTCTGTATCATTATCAACGATTGAGTATCACTTTTCATTAATGATGTTATCACTTTTTATCCGTTTCATGTAAGGGTTTACGTGAGACGGTCTTACATAAATCTTTGTCATATTTTAATGTGTAATTAGTTAATGTGTAATATTTTAATGTGTAATGAGTAGTTATATTAGTGTAGTGTGTGGAGGTTTCATGGAGATATATTAATTATTTTGTATGTGTAATTCCACTTGACATAAATAAAAATGTAAACTTTACTTGAAACGAATTAGAGCAGTAAAATATAAATATTTTCTCGAGATGGAGGTAATAATATTTAGACGCCGGCTATTCACACACTGGATTATTAACATACTCCCTTTTGATTTTTTTAAATCATAAAATTATATAACAAATAACTAAAATGCCCCTAAAACTTAAATCTCTTACATTACAACTCAACTCCATGTCATATACACACACCTTACATCTTTCACATTAACAACTCCACAAATCATACATATACACACATGATATCTTCACAAATCAAAACATGATATCTTCACAAATCAAAACATACACCAACTATCTTTCTCAAGAACTAAGGTAAAATTGTTTTTCAAAAAAATCCTAATTTTTCCTATCTTATAAATCTTCTCACATGCCCAAACGTGATATAATGTCGGGAGAGGATGTACCCAGGACCTTTAAGATGTGTATATCATGCATTTCAATTGATTAAAAGTAGTCGTTCGTGTTTTTGTTTTTGTCCCGACGACAGGCGTTCGACCAACCAGGGCCGATAAGTTAAGAAATGTTCGATCAGTGCCGGACGAATTTTTTCATTTTGTTCAACCAGAACTGGTTGAACAGAATATAAATTTTCATCTAGTTCCGGTCAAACAAAATGAAAATTTTCGTCTGATGCTGGTCGAACAAGAAGGAAGTTTGCATCGGACCAGGATCGAACGACATGCCTTTGTGTTTTTGCATTTCAATTACTGTCCACTTCTATTTCCCCGCGAAACTATCGTTCATGATGCTCATCTCATTTTTTATAACACAAAACAACATATTTGACTTATATACTCATATTATTCTTCTCTTCTTCTCCTCTTCTTCTATTTCTTTTTGGGTTGAAACGTAACTGGTGTTAATTGGGGATGGTGGGTGTATGTTTAATTTTATGTTAAATGTGGAAAATTTGGGAGGAGAGGGATTGTGTATTTAGGGTGTATTACACTAAGGGCAATTTAATCTTTAAAAGTGTGTGCATATACTTCCTCTGACCACTTACAATGTATCCATTTTACCATTTTGGGCGTCCACTTCAAACGTATCCATATTTCCTATTTAGTAAAAAGGTATACCACATGACCAACTACTTCCCTCTAATACAACTACCCACTACACAAATAATAATAATGCTCCTTAATCTACAAACAAAAAGTTAATGATTACCTTCTAAGTAGCCGAAGGGAATATAATTTTTGTATATAGATATAATTGGTTTTATAGAGTAATATAGTGTGTATATAACCAGCACCTAACATTTATCAAAACTTTCTAGCTATTCACTTTGATGTATGTGCATTATGGTGTTCTTATAATGTTCTATCTGTTATTTAGGATTTAACTAGAATGTAACCCGCGTGCTATGCGGATTGTTCAGTATTTATTTAAGAAAAATAAATTTTTTATTATAAATAATTTTGTTAAATCATATTATATTATTTGCATAGAATATAAATATTTATATTTGATAATTTATTAATATACCGTTTTATCTTATAATTTAAATTAAACAAAATACTACTCTTTTTTCAATACTAAGTTAAAATATTATATCAATTTATATAGAAGGATGCAATTGATTTTTGGAGGCATATTTAATAAATTGATTAAGTAAAAGATTAATATGCATTGTATATAATGTTTAAAAGTTAAATAATAAATCATTGGAAACTGAATAAAATCAAACTTGCTTTAATTTTGTATTTTGATTTAGTAATTATATATTATGTACCCATCTCTTATAATAAAACTCCAAAATGTTACTACAAAATAAATAATATGTCATCATTTTATATTAAAATGTGAGAACAAAATGATAAAAGAATATTCAAAATTCACCAACTTGTGAAGGCACGAAGAAAATATTTATTTATACGTAGAATAAAGAAAATAATATAATAGGTTTTTAAATAAAATAAAAACATTATTCATTTTCCATACTATTTTAATATGCATATGAAAAACTCAATTATTCAATATTAATTTATATCATCTCTATAAATATATTATGTTGTGTCCAATATATTTTCATGATTTGGAATATTCCAACTACTTTTGAAACTATGTATAATTGACTTCACATTAAAGATGTAAATTAAAGAATTTAAAAGATTTGCCTTTACTATTATTTTATTAATATTCTTTTAATCAAACATTAGTTACATTATTGTATCATGGGATAGTTGAAAACTATCTAGATGCATCACATAGAATCAAAATGAAAAATGCTAATTTAACTTAAAAATAAATGAATAAAACACATGCCGAACGTAATTTTTAGGAGATAACTTGAAGCAAATAACAATCACACATTATTATTTATAAGATACATACATTAATAATGGAAAGGTATATGATTAACTTGAAGCAAATATTGTTTATTTATTTAAATAATAGATAACGATAAATTACATATTTAATTATACGTAAAAAAAACATTAATTATAAAATACCGTTTCTTAATTAAGCTAACATTATCACACGCGTATAATTTGAATTAATTAATTGGAATAATGACATTCATAAATTAAATGGCATACTAAGCGATTAAAAGAAAAATCATAATTACCATTATTTAACTCCGTTAAATATACTTTTGGGTTAATTGCTTCAAAAGTCCTGATCTTTTCGCAAATTTCAAATTAGTCCAAACTTTTCAATATTTACAAATAAGTTCTCGACCTTTAACCCTTTTTTCAAATTAAGTCACCGGGCAGCGGGAGGCCTGCCCAGTGCTGACATGACCATCTCTCTTCCACGTCATCTTCCACATGTACAACACGACGTCGTTTCAACCTTGCACATGTCAAAAAGTTAATTGCATGAAAAGTCTCAACCTTTTCGTCGATTGCGAATTAGTCCAAACTTTTGGATATTTTACAAATAAGTACCTGACTTTAAGTCCGTATTGCAACTCGAACCACCGGGTGAAGGGTTGCCCGGACGCTGACGTGTAACTGTATATGCCACGTTACTCTACACTAGATAACAAAAGGACGTTGTCTTGATTTTTTTATTTATTAAAATTTCCAAAAAAAAACTCATATATCACACACTAACATTATTTGATCAAAATATGAATCACGGAAATAGATGGGGAGAGAAAATCCGACAATGTACTTCTGTATGGTTAAGGCCAAGAACAGATCAGCCACAGAATTGAAGGAGCCAATTAATCACTATTCTTGTCCCCAAAACTTTTTTCTACTCTCTAATTGTTCTAATAGCAACAACAATTATCGTATGGATCATCTAATCGAAATTCAGAAGTTGTCTTCCACAACCCCTCACACATGGCGAATTTTGATAGTTAATGTTAATGCGTGATATATGAGGACGTTCTTTTGGATATACATTAAATTTTAATTTAAAAAATCAAAACGAAGCTGTGTTGTTAACAAATATAGAGTGACTTGGCATATACAATAACACGGAAACGTCCGGCCAGACCTCCAACTGCCCGGTGGTTCGATTTGCAATACGGGCTAAAATTGGGTACTTATTTGAAAAATATTCAAAAGTTTGAACTAATTCGCAATTGACGGAAAGGTTGGGACTTTTCATGCAATTAACTTTTCGACAGGTGGAAGACTGAAACGACGTCGTTTTGTACACGTGGAAGGTGACGTGGAAGAGAGATGGACACATCAGCACCGGGCAGGCCTCCCGCTCCCCTGTGGTTTAATTTGAAAAATGGTTAAAGGTCGAGAATTTATTTGTAAATATTAAAAAATTTGGACTAATTTAAAATTCGCGAAAAGGTTAGGACTTTTGGCGCAATTAACCATATACTTTTATAGTGATAACGGCGTTCATAAAATTTAATATCTTAATTATAAAAAAATATTTAAAATAATAACACAAAAATTAAAGATCATCACAATGTGGAATGGAAGTTATTCAGGAGATAACACGTGGATGAAGAAACCTTCGTTTAGTATATATAAAAGATTGCTTAAAACTTAAGTGTTCGATACTATATACTTGTATGATTTTATTGTTCCTTTTATTCTTTTATTTTAATTTTTTAATTAATTTCAAATTTAAATAAAAAGTAATTTTTCTTTAAATAATGTAGAACCGTTAAGGTGAATCACGAAAGAGATAGTAAATTTCTATGAAATTTGCTCAAAAATATATATTTAAATATTTTTAAAATATTAATAATTTTAAATAATTATTTTATATTATAAAAATATTTTAAAATATTAAAATAATACTCCATCCGTTTCAGGAAAAGATCCTTATTTTCTTTTTGTGGGTAGATTAATGAGGATTATTATTTTATGTGTAGTGGAAAATTGTATTAGTAGTGAGTGGTGGGCCATATGAAGGCCATTATACTAAAAATGAAAAATTGGAACCTTTAAGTGAGATACCTAATATAGTAAAATAAGGACCTTTCGTTGGGACGGGGGAATAGTATTTTAAAATTTTGCAAAGTTAATTTAAAATCATTAAAAATATTTAAAAAATTAGATTTATTAAAATTCTAAAACTCATTTAAATGATGTAAAATAAGTTTAAAATTAGTGAAAAAAATTAAATACTATTTTTAAAATTTTAGAAAATTAAAAAAATGTCCAATTTTTTTAATAAATTATTAATTTCTAAATAAATATTTTTAAAATTATAAAAGATTTGAAAATAAAATAAAATAAATAAAACATACTGTGTACAAATTATTATATATGGGTAGGTCTTGCGTGAGACTGTCTCATATGAGACAATTTTACACTTTTTTAAAAATAATTATCACTTTGCTTATAAAATATTATCACTTTCGTTTAAAAAGTTATTACTTTTCATTTATACTATAAACTGTTCATGAAATGACATTATCATTTTTTCATTAATTGAATATTATTTTTTATTATAGATGTTATTACTTTTTATCCATCTCAAAAAAGGTTTTTCATTAATATCATTTTTTATTTTAGAAGTTATTACTTTTTATCCATCTCACTACGAGTGAAATGGTATCACACGAATCTTTGCCAATTTTTATTGGCAACAAAGTGTTATTTTATCATTTTTAACTTTTTATTTAAATACATGGCTAAATAATACTGAAGAACCGCTTGGTTCAAATTCTGGAATGGTAATAATAATGGGAATCATTGAGAGAGTAATGGTAATGAGAATGAAAGTGATTGAAGGGGTGGGGGTATACATTGAATCAATGTGAATGATTGAGGGAGTTGAATTCCCATTACCTCTAACCAAGCATAAGGAATGAGAATCAATACTATTTCATTCTATTACCCACCCCTAATACCTCTAACCAAGCGCCCCATAAGTATTATCTTTATGAAAGATAAGTAATAACTCTTCCGAAAAATGAGCAATACATAGATATTATGAGAAATAATACCCTATATTTTAAAAAAAGACACTCTCTCTTTTGAGACGGGTTATTTGTGAAACGGGTATGAGACGTGTCGATCCATCACTAAAGTTATTTATTGTATAGATAAAGTATGCTTATTTGTAGTTAAAGTATGTTAATAATAAATCATATTATAACACGCTAAAATTATACTATAATGCATACTCAAGCATATTTTAGAAAACATACTTTAATAACCATTAAACATACTTTCTATATACAATAAGCATACTTTAGTGATGGGTTGACCCGTCTTACACTCGTCTCATAAGAGACTTTGTCATTTTAAAAAGGTAAACACTTGTGTGAGATTGTTTTACAGGAAAATTTTCGTAAGTTTTCCTATGAGACAAATAAGTAATGATAACATTTTAATAAAGAGTTAGTCTCTTGTGTCCCAGGTGCCCAACGTGTGTAAGGGTACAACATTTCATTTTGAAGGGTATACATTTTTATTAATTTTTTTTCATGAAATAAAGGGTACACGTCCTTATACTAAAGAATATACCATTTAATATTAAAGAGTATCTGGGCGCACAGTTTCCCTAGGGGCACCAAGTTTTAGCCTTTAATAAAAAGTTACGATACTCGGATTAATAAAAATTATAGTGGTACACCAAATTATTTCATAAACAGTTCATAGTATAAATAAAAAGTAATAATATTTTTAGTAAAAAATGATAAATATTTTTAGTAAAAAAGATAAATATTTTTAAAAAAAATATAAAAATTGTCCCATGTGAAACTTTTGAACGTAGGCAAAATTTACAACGGTTGAATTGTACTAAAATAAAAGGGCAAAGTCTATTGTCCCATCTATTGAGGTACAATCGGGTCAAAAATTAATCCAATAACCCGCATATAAATACGATATTTTGTCTGATGGGTCATTCACTTCCCCTCTCTTTAATCGCTCTCTCTATCCATCTTTCAATCGTGCTCTCTCTCTCTCTCCCATCTTTCCACCTCCTTTGTCTTCCTATCGCATTCTCTCTTTCTATTCCATCTTTCTACCGCCTCTCTACTGCCCCTTCCGAAATTGTCTCTCCGCTCTTCCGAAGTCGCTTCCAGGTACTGCTTAATCACCTTATTTCTTCTCGATCCTCCGCCGCCTCTCTGCTGCCTTATTCGAAATTGTCTCTTCGCTGCCTCTTCCGAAATCGCTATCAGGATACTGCTTAACTAGATCTCGCCATCAGATACTGCTTAACCCGATCTCTCCGCCGCCACGTTGAAGAAGCAGTATTCGAGATTTGAAAGATTCCACTCTTTCTGGTCGTCTCTCCCCTCCACATTGGAATTTTTTTGGGGAATTTTTTGTTGTGATTAATTCTGGAGTTATCTGGAGAAAACGTAGGAACCTACAAAATTTAATATTTTTATTTTGTAACATCTTAATTAGCAACTGTATTAGTTGTAATTTTATAATGTATAAATTTTCCTAAATTATTGTATACAATTCTAGATTTGTTTGTATTGTAATTTTTTTGGTGGAATATTTTGGTGGAATGTTTTGTTGTGATTATTGTAGTGATTAATTTTGGAGTTTATAGGGAGAGAATTTAGAGAATTTAGTAACTGAAAAAATTTAATATTTTTATTTTGTAACATTTTAATGAGCAACTGTATTAATTGTAATTTTATAATGTATAAGTTTTCCTAAATTATTGTATACAATTCTAGATTTATTTTTATTGTGATTTTTTTTGTGTGAGACTTATCTGGAGCTAATCTGGAAAAAACGATAAGTACAAATAATTTTAATATTTTTATGGTGGAAGTTGTAATAAACACCTTAATAAGAAACATAAGTTATAATTTTATAATGCATAAGTTTTACTTACTTGACTTATATTATACAAGTTTTATATAACAATACTACATTTTTATAATAAAAAGTAATACTGTTAATATATAAAAAATACGGTTACACATTATAATTAATTGTATTAGATGTAATTCAGTTGTGTATATGTTTTCTTTATAAATGTATTATTTAAAAAAATTGTTGAAATTTTAATATCTTCCTTTATATATATTCACTTTTTTTTTATACGTTAATATAAAAATAATATATTTATAAATATAAACTTATACATTAATAAATTTAACTAATACAATTATCAGATTATATCACAATTAGTATTACTTGCAAAACCAGAAACTTTAGTAAAATTTTATCAATAATCTTAATTCAATTACAATAACAAATTTGAAGTTAGAATAGAAACACAATTGTAAATTGAATAACCAAATTAAAAAAAAAAGAGGAAAGAATTAAACTCTAGAAATGTGAATCAAAGGAACAGGAGCTATGATATGAGAATAGATCTGGTACGATAATCGATGGAACAGGAGCTATGAATTGAGAGTAGATTTGGAGCGATGTGGACGATAATGAGAAAATCTAAAACAATGGAGAGAGATACGACGATGAAGACCCGAAGCACTGCATAGAGCAGATTTGGAGCGAATGAGAGAGCGGCGATACAGTGGTGGAAGGTTAAGGTGGGAGTGACGGTGTGGTGGTGGCGATGTGCGGTGAAAGGTGGAGGTGGCGTGCGGTGACGGTGGTGGTGATGAACTGATTCTAGAGAAGAAAGAAGGGAGAGTGAAGACGAAAGAAGGGTTGTGGCGGTAGAGAGTGAAAAAAAATAATCCAATTGGATTTTAATAAATATGACCCATTTTCTAAATATAGATCCTATTATTAGTGTACATAATTGTACAGTAGATCAACTCAAGAGTTGATATTTCATGCACTATTAGTTTTATTCAATAACGTAAATATAAATTTTAATAAATGTAATACTTTTTATATTCAACTTTTTAATGAAAAATAACATAAAATTTTCGAAATAATCGCTAACAAAATTGTATAAATTCTTATTTATTAGTGTATATACTTTTATTAATAAATGTATATGTTTTGAATGTAGTGCACGAATTTGCCAATATAAAAGGATACAGACCATTCTCACCTAGTCTCCCCGTCCCACCCTAATAATTAGGCTTTCTTTATATAAATTTATAAAGGACGCGTAATCATTGCGCATAAAGGGAGTAATATTTTCGGTGAATGTATTAATATTGGCAAATGGAAATATGAATATATGACATGTAGCTAATAAGGTATTTATGAAATATAACCATAAACACAATAAGTTGAAGAATGTCAATTCCACAAGCTCGTTATAATAATCCCTTCTTAAATTACTTATCCACTTGCTTGCTCCTCATGATATTGTAAAAGTCAATATTGCAAAGTGCGATGAATTTAACTAAATTATGTGATGAATTCAACTAAATTAAAGGCACCAATATTTTGTATTGAAACTGGCTATCCGCAACCTAGAATTACTAAACGTACCATGTTTATATAAGATACTCCAATATTAAAATATATACGTATCACTAAACATACCCGCAATAATAACAATTTTGACAATGAAGGCATATTGACCTTCTTTGAACCTGTCTATCGAACCATCTCCGGCAACAATTTTATCACCACCTATTCACGTGTCCGGCACTTTGCTTGCCGGCATATTCTTCTTCTTTTTTTCTTGGCAAAAGCTCCTGCGCCCACGGGACACGCCGTGTCCCCATGGGAACACAACCCTCCCCCTTCCATATTCTATTTAAACCTATGTATTTCTAGGGGTTTAAATTGCAAAGGAGTACGAAAATTGCAAAGGGGCATGGTGTCCCCGGGGCACAAGAACCTCACTCTTTTTTCTTTATTCAACCAAGATAATATGTTATAATGAATTTTCGAAAAAAAAAAACTCATATTAAGATTAATTAATCTACCAATTTGGAGTATGTTTATAAAAGTTGGAGTTTTTTTTTAAATGTTGTGTGTGATACCGAGCTTCTCACTACTCATGTGCCAATATAATTTAATTTGTGTTATGTGCATTTTATAATTATGTGATAATTATGTGGCAATTATGTGATAATAATGTGGTAATTATGTGACAATTGATTTTACATTTTATTTATCTTTACATTTTAATTGAGACATCCTTGATAAAATCGTGATAATATGTGAATATATGTGTACATAAATATTTACGTGCAATTATTTGGATATATGAGTAAATTATTTTATGTGAATAAATATATTATTTCTTAATTATTAAGTATCAAACGTATTCTCGTAAGAATAATAGTGGGTAAAAAAATGTACACGTATGTATTATATCTTAGTTATTAAGTATTGCACGTATATTTGTAATGAATAATAATAATAATAATAATATAGTACTTACTATTAATAGTAAGTATAATAATAATAATGATAGTAATAATAATTTTATTTACTATTAATAGAAATTTACTATAAATAATAAGTTACTATTATTAGAAAGGTTGAGGCGGTGGGATTGTGAATCCATCCTGTAATCCCATCTATAAAAACCTATGTTGCGTTGATTTGCGAAGAACATCAATTCGCAAAAAAAAATAGAAAGAGAGGAAAAAAAAGAGATAGAGAAAGAGGGAAAGGAAGGAGTTCATGCCAGTGCCGGGACGGGAGATAGGAGATTAGTGATAGTTCTTCACGCGGTCTATAGTATTACTATTGTTGGAGTTCAGGTAAGTAGAAGTCCAATTATAATGCATGAACATGTTGTTTGTGAATTATTTGTAATTAGTATGTGATAATTATGTTATGGATTATTTGTAATTAGTTTAATTACGATATGAATTATTTGAGATTAATTTGTTATACAAGTTGTGGATTTATATGATTTGGAGAAAGTAGGGTTCATATTCAATAATATTATTTGTAAATTATTTGCGATAATTTTGCGATACAAGTTGTGATGTGATTTGAAATAATATCATTGTCCTATATAGATCTGTGTGATTGAAAACTGTTGAAAATATATTTGTATGGCTTGAGAAGATATTGGTTATGAGGATCTGTGGGATCCGAGGTGAAGTTGTTATTCCAAAAGTGGATCTATTCGAATTGAAGTTAAATTGTTGCTTTATTATGATTAAATGTTGATATTGATATTGTAAATGTTTTGTGATGCACATTTAATTGTTTTGGGTGCATACCATGCATGAACATGAAAAATATTTTCCTCAAAATTAATAAGATACTAATGGTGTGTGCAGCCACTATATATGCATTTTTGTCAGGGTTCGAAAAAAATTATTCCCGATATTTTATTAGGGGTTCGGAAAAATTGTTCCCATTGAGCTCATTTGGGGTGCATATTATAAGTGTGTTATGGGGATCCCGTAACGTGAACAATTTTCAAAATAAAAGAGATCAACTAGAAAAATTAGGAAGTAGGCGATAGAGAACTAAATGCATTTTCATGCACTAACATGCATGATTTCTACTTACTGAGATTTTTGTCTCATTAGTTTATGCATTGCAGGTCAGTCTGTTGATGATTGAGTTTGTGATGTGACTGTGCAAGCTGTGGAGCTCCTACAGGGTTTTGCGCGGATGTACATAGAAGACGACCTGTTGAACTAGGCCGTGAGTTTATTTTGTTTCTGCTGATATTTTGGTTGTGTAATATAATAAGTATTATCACATGTTTGGGTGGTTTGAAGTGTTGTCAGAAACCAGTTTCGTATGTTGAACTGGTGTAATCGTTTCAGTTATAAATATATTATGTGAAGAAAAAAAATATATGCAGATTTTTATAATGATGATGTTTATGTTAATTAGTATTTGAATTATAAGTTATATAAGGTGGGTCGTGTCAGAGTGGTATCAGAGTACGGTTTGGGTCCTGTAGACTGTCTATGTACATTAGCTTAATTAGTATTTGCATGTAAGTTTTATTTTCATTATGTGTTTTATGTGTTTTGTAAATTATATTGGCCATGTGGTGTAGGACTCGTAGTTAGTAGATAAAATGGTAAGGATTACAGGTGAAAGTTCTAAAGGTGATAGAGCTGCTGAGCAAGCAGCACCTGCTGAAGGAAATAATCGTGATGCGGTGATTACTCGACTGATGAAACTGGTGGAGCGCCAGTCCCAACAGATACAACAAGTGATTCAGCAGAGAGATATGGGGGGACAGCCAGAGGCTAATGTTAATTATGATCGACGTCAGATGGAACATGTAGAAATGGTGTTTGAAAAGTTTCGAAAGCTTAGCCCTCCGATATTTGAGGATGCAGCTGACTCTATAGATGCAGAGGATTGGTTACGCACAGTGGAAAACATGTTTCAATATAGTAGAATTCCAAATAGAGATAGAGTTCTGTGTGCATTTTTCATGCTACGAGGAAGTGCAGGCCACTGGTGGGATACTATTAAAAGTATTGAGGACGTCACAGCTATGACCTGGGAAAGATTTAAAGAGCTTTTCCGAAATAAGTACTTTACAGCACCGGTGAGGGTGATGAAGATGAATGAATTCACATAGTTGAAGCAGGGTGGTATGTCAGTCACAGATTACCTTCGTAAGTTTGAGCAATTATCGAGGTTTGCAGAACATATGGTGAGTACTGAGACACTGATGGCGGAGAGGTTCGTGGAATGCTTAAGGCCCAACTTTTCAGAGATGTGACTATGGCGGGACTGCATGGAGCCACATACTCACAAGTTGCAGAAAGGGCGCAGATTGCTGAATAAGAGGAAATGAGGATCAGACAAGCACAGGATATCAGACGTCAATTTCAACAGAAACCGGTGCAGCAGTTTGGGAGAGAGGATAGGAGGCTGATGCCATTTCAAAGGCCAAAATCAAATGTCCGAGTGGAGCAAGGATAGAGACAAAGAGAACCAAATATGCATCCCAAGTTCGATGAGAGTAAGGTGCCACCAACACCACCACGTCCCATATGTCCTAATTGTCTTAGATCATATGGTGGGGAGTGTCAAATTTCTCCGAGAACGTGTTACACATGCGGGGAGAAAGGACATGTGACTACTACTTGTACTAAGAAAGGGAAGCAGACACAACAAGGAAGAGCTATGGCTAGGGTGTAAACTTTGACGCGAGAGGAGGCAGATGCGAATCCCTCAGTTGTCACGAGTAAGTTTTCTATTTTTGGCACTTCTACATATGTGCTATTTGATTCTGGAGCAACACATTCATTTGTATCCACTGAGTATGTGAGGAAGTTGGGTGGAACACCTAACTTGATAGAAGCTAATTATGAGGTGATGATACCTTCTGGTGAATCAAAGCAAACCAATCGACTTCTTCGAGGTTGTGTTATTCCTATTGAAAGAAAATGACTCCTCGCTGATTTGATTATGTTAAGTATGAATGATTATGATATCATATTGGGCATGAATTGGCTGTCAAAATACAGTTCCACAATAGATTGTCAGAAGAAGAGTATCACTTTTCAGCCAGTGAAAGGAGAACCATTCACTTTTGTTGGGATTGAAAAGAACTTCAGATTTTCGATGATATCAGCAACAAAAGCACAGCGGTTATTGAAAAGTGGTTGTGAAGGGTATCTGGTGAGTGTGATGAATGTTGAGGGACAGCAGTGTCCAGTACTCAGTGATGTACCAGTGGTTCGGGAATACCCGGAGGTATTTCCAGATGATCTTTCAGGTTTGCCACCAGACCGAGAAATAAAGTTTGTTATTGAGCTGCAACTGGGAACTGCTCCTATATCTTAAGCGCCATACAGAATGACACCAGCTGAACTGAAGTAATTAAAGATACAGTTGCAAGAGTTTCTAAACAAAGGATTCATCCAACCTAGTTTCTCACCTTGGGGAGCACCAGTTCTTTTCGTCTATAAGAAGGATAGCACATTGAGGATGTGCATCGATTACCGAGAGGCCAATAAAGTTACAATCAAGAATAAGTATCCATTGCCTCACATTGATGATCTGTTCGATCAACTACAGAGTGCAGCTATCTTTTCGAAGATTGATTTACGATCAGGGTATCATTAATTGAAGATAAAGAAGGAGGATATCCCAAAGACTGCATTCAGTACAAGGTACGAGCACTATGCGTTCTTAGTGATGCCGTTTGGATTAACAATGCTACTGCAGCATTTATGGATTTGATGAATAGAGTATTTCAAGAATTCCTCGATAAGTTTGTGATTGTGTTTATCGATAACATTCTGATTTACTCTAGGAATAAGGAGGATCATGCTCTACACTTGAGAAAGGTGTTAGAGATTCTAAAGGAGAAGCAGTTGTATGCAAAGTTCAAAAAGTGTGAGTTCTGGTTAGACCAAGTTGTTTTCTTTGGACATGTGGTATCGGGAGAAGGAATTTCAGTGGATCCAGGTAAAGTTAAAGCAATCCATGATTGGCCACAACCCTCAAATCCCACTGAGATTCGTAGCTTTCTTGGATTGGCGGGATATTATCGAAGGTTTGTTGAAGGATTTTCTAAGATTGCTTCACCATTAACACAGTTGACCAGGAAGAATGTGAAATTCACATGGATGGAGGCATGTGAACAAAGTTACCGAGAATTGAAGAGACGGTTGACATCAGCACCTATCTTAACTATTCCTACGGAGACAGAAACTTCAAGGTTTACAGTGATACTTCAAAGAATGGTCTTGGGTGTGTATTGATGCAGAATGGGAAAGTGATAGCGTATGCATCCAGACAGTTAAGGGAGTATGAGAAGAATTACCCAACACATGATTTAGAGTTAGCCGCAATGGTGTTTGTACTCAAGATTTGGAGGCATTATCTGTATGAGGAACGTTGTGAAATCTATACTGATCATAAGAGTTTGAAGTACTTTTTCACTCAGAAAGAGTTGAATATGAGACAAAGAAGATGGTTGGAATTGGTGAAGGATTACGACTGTGTTATCAATTATCATCCTGGAAAAGCCAATGTGGTTGCTGATGCATTGAGCCGAAATGCAATGCAGAGTGTAGCTGCTATGATCATAAATCAGAAACCAGAGTTGCTTGATTTGCAAAGGATGAGTGTGGAGATCATTCAGGAAGGATCGTTGGAAGCAAGGATGGCAGCTTTGACACTTCGACCAACCTTGATAGATAAGATCCGACAGGACCAACAAGAGGATAAGTTGTTTGACAAGATAAAGAATGATATCAGCTCTGAAAAGTCTTCTGACTTCCAATTAGGAGATGATGATGTGATTCGTTATGGAGGTCGATTATGTCTACCTGAAGTGGATGACATTCGAAAAGAAGTGATGGCGGAAGCTCATTCAACACTATACTCTGTACATCCAGGAGCTACTAAGATGTATAGAGATTTGAAGTCACATTATTGGTGGCCAGGGATGAAGAGAGATGTTGCTCGATATGTGGAGCAATTTTTGACTTGTCAGTAAGTCAAAGCCAAGCATCAGAGATCAGCAGGAACTTTGCAGCCTTTATTTATTCCAGAGTGGAAGTGGGAGAATATCACGATGGATTTTGTTATCGGGCTACCGAAGACAGTGAAAGGTCACGATGCCATTTGGGTTATCGTGGATCGATTGACTAAATTAGCTCATTTTCTTCCTATTAGCTCTACGTATTCCATGGATCGTTATGCCCAGCTATATATATAAGAGATTGTCAGACTCCATGGAGTACCACTTACCATTGTGTCAGACAGAGATACGATATTCTTGTCTACTTTCTGGAAGAGTTTACATAAGGCGTTGGGGACACAGTTATCTTTCAGCACAGTATTCCATCCACAAACAGATGGTCAATCAGAGCGTACAATACAAATCTTGGAGGATATGCTCAGAGCGTGTGTGTTGGATTTTCAAGGTCAGTGGAGTAAATTTTTGCCTTTGATAGAGTTCTCGTAGAACAATAGTTATCAGTCTACTATCGGGATGGCTTCATATGAAGCATTGTACGGGAGAAAGGAAACTTTTGGGTCCAGACTTGATTCGTGAAATATCAGAAGCTGTTACCCGTATACGAGAGAAGATGAAAGTTGCTCAAGATCGGCAGAAGAGTTATGCAGACAAACGGAGGAGAGAATTGAAATTTGAAGTGGGTGATCAGGTATTCTTGAAAGTATCTCCAATGAAGGGGATAATGCAGTTTAGAAGGAAAGGGAAACTCAGTCCAAGATATGTTGGTCCATTCACTATCATTGAGAGAGTTGGCAGCGTTGCCTATAAGTTGGAGTTACCAGCATCGAAGTCTAGAGTACATGACGTGTTTCATGTGTCTGTGTTGAGGAAGTATGTTCCAAATTCATCTCATGTTCTCAGGTAGGAACCAGTTGAGTTGAAAGAAGATTTGAGTTATGAGGAAATACAAGTTGGGATCTTATGGCGAGAAGTGAAGAAGTTCAGAAATAAAAAAATACCATTAGTAAAGGTATTATGGAGGAACCAACCAGTTGAGGAGGCTACTTGGGAAAGAGAAGATGAGATGACTAAATATCCGTCTCTTCAGGTAAATAAATTTCGAGGACGAAATTTTTATAAGGTGGGGAGGATGTGATACCCGAGCTTCTCACTACTCATGTGCCAATATAATTTAATTTGTGTTATGTGCATTTTATAATTATGTGATAATTATGTGGCAATTATGTGATAATAATGTGGTAATTATGTGACAATTGATTTTACATTTATTTATCTTTACATTTTAATTGAGACATCCTTGATAAAATGATGATAATATGTGAATATATGTGTACATAAATATTTACGTGCAATTATTTGGATATATGAGTAAATTATTTTATGTGAATAAATATATTATTTCTTAATTATTAAGTATCACACGCGTTCTCGTAAGAATAATAGTGGGTAGAAAAATGTACACGTATGTATTATATCTTAACTATTAAGTATTGCACTTATATTCGTAATGAATAATAATAATAATATAGTACTTGCTATTAATAGTAAGTATAATAATAATAATAATAATAATAATAATGATAATAATAATAATAATAATTTTATTTACTATTAATAGAAAATTACTATAAATAGTAAGTTACTATTATTAGAAAGGTTGAGGCGGTGGGATTGTGAATCCATCATGCAATCCCTTCTATAAAAACCCATGTTGGGTTGATTTGCGAAGAACAACAATTCGCAAAAAAAAAATAGAAAGAGAGGAAAAAAAAGATAGAGAAAGAGGGACAGGAAGGAGTTCATGCCAGTGCCGGGATGGGAGATAGGAGATTAGTGATAGTTCTTCACGCGGTCTATAGTATTACTATTGCCGGAATTCAGGTAAGTAGAAGTCCAACTACAATGCATAAACATGTTGTTTGTGAATTATTTGTAATTATTATGTGATAATTATGTTATGAATTATTTGTAATTAGTTTAATTACGATATGAATTATTTGAGATTAATTTGTTATACAAGTTGTGGATTTATGTGATTTGGAGAAAGTAGGGTTCATATTCAACAATATTATTTGTAAATTATTTGTGATAATTTTGCGATACAATTTGTGAATCTATGTGATTTGAAATAATATCATTGTCCTATATAGATCTGTGTGATTGGAAACTGTTGAAAATATATTTGTATGGCTTGAGAAGATATTAGTTACAAGGATCTGTGGGATCCGAGGTGAAGTTGTTATTCCAAAAGTGGATCTGTTCGAATTGAAGTTAAATTGTTGCTTTATTGTGATTAAATGTTGATATTGATATTGTAAATGGTTTTTGATGCATATTTAATTGTTTTGGGTGCATACCATGCATGAACATGAAAAATGTTTTCCTCAAAATTAATATGATACTAATAGTGTATGCGGCCACTATATATGCATCTCTGTTAGGGTTCGAAAAAAATCATTCCCGACACTTTATTAGGAGTTCGGAAAAATCGTCCCCATTGAGCTCATTTGGGGTGCATATCATAAGTGCGTCGTGGGGATCCCGCAACGTGAACAGTTTTCAAAATAAAAGAGATCAACTAGAAAGATTAGGAAGTAGGCGATAGAGAATTAAATGCATTTTCATGCACTAACATGAATGATTTCTACTTACTGATATTTTTGTCTCACTAGTTTATGCATTGTAGGTGAGCCTGTTGATGATTGAGTTTGTGATGTGACTGTGCAAGCTGTAGAGCTCCTACAGGGTTTTGAGCGGATGTACATAGATGATGAGCTGTTGGGCTAGACCGTGGGTTTATTTTGTTTCCGCTGATGTTTTGGTTGTGTAATATAATAAGTATTATCACATGTTTGGGTGGTTTGAAGTGTTGTCAGAAACCAGTTTCGTATGTTGAACTGGTGTAATGGTTTCAGTTATAAATATATTATGTGAAGAAAAAAAATATATGCAGATTTTTATAATGATGATGTTTATGTTAATTAGTATTTGAATTATAAGTTATGTAAGGTGGGCCGTGTCATTGTGAATATGGGAGAATTAAAGGGAAAAAGTGAGGTGATATAGTGCTGCCCTAATTAATGGCCCAAACCAGAATATCCATTGCACAATTAAAATTTCATTTAATTCATTAATTTAAATACTAAGATTATTCAGAAATGACTGCAACAGGCCAGCTAACATTATTATTCCCTCCGTCCATATAAAATACTCCTTATTACTAATACATACATCGACTACACATATAAAATAATAATACTTCTTAATCCACGTGCAAAAAGCAAATGTGGACCTTTGCACGGAATGAAGGGAGTATAACATTATTACTCCCTCCGTCCCATCTCAATGTTTACATATTTCTATTTTGGGTATCCTATTTCAATGTTTACGTTTCCTTTTTTTGAATATAGGACTCACCTAAAATAATTAATAAATCACAATGATCCCCACATCCAATATTAATACACCTACCCACTTTACATTAAATATTATATCTTTCCACCTACTATCTATTTAAATACTATACTCCTTAATCAATGTAAAAAAAGTAAACGTAAACATTGAAACGGGACGGAGGGAGTATCATTTTTGCTATAAAATATTATTACTTTTTATTTATATTATAAATTGTTGTCCGCTTGGGTAGCTCAACTGGTTATAGGGGTGACATCTTGTACCTATAACCAAAGATTGAATCCTACAACCGTAGTGTGGGAGCAACCTCTCAAAATAAGGAGGGCTCTTTGTGTGCAATGGGTAGTGGTCTAACTCCTATTGATTAGTTGAGTCATCATGATTAACCTTTACACCACTCTATCGGACCGGAGTGCAGGGCGTCTGGGTTGGACGATTCCACCTTTTGTACATATAATATAAATTCATGTTGTGGAAGGAGACCCTATCCAAAACTAGGATAGACAATATGCAAAGATATTTTGGGCACAGCGGAAATCCCAGTAATATCAATGATCCAAATTTCCACTCAAATATATCAATAGGCAATAAACTAAATAAATATGCAAAAAATTAACAGAATCAACACCAATAATTTTAACGTGAAAAACCCCTTCAACTTGAGGGTAAAAACTAAGGGACTCGGTCCAAAAAAAATTCATTAATCCAACAAGAGTATACAATCCAATCTCTCTATCACAAGTAGAGGAATATCATTTCTATTACTAGTAGAGGAATATCATTTCTATTACAAGTAGAGGAATATCAATAACAATAGGAGAAGAGAATATCAAATCTAGTACAAAAAGAATAAGTGTCACCCTATTCATATTACACCACTCGGAGATGTCTCCGCTCAATCTGTCGAGGAAGTCGCCACGAATTCCCCCTCGAAATATGAAGTAAAACACACTTCTCCTCCTCTCTCCTCTGTTTTCGTCTATCCTCTTACTGATCTCTCTCTCACTGCCAGACGACTTCAGCCTCCGGAGGAATTCACGCCATTGGCGTTCACACATCTGGACTAAGAGTATGCGAATCGGGATTCGGTAGGGCTTTTTATAAAATTCGCACCGAAATTCGGATCAGTTTTTTTTAAAAATAATCCGATATTGAATCCATAAAGAAAAATCCGATATTGAATCCGTACCGAAATTCGGTTCGGTTCGAAATGGATTTTGGGAAAATAGATTTTGACGGTACGGAACGAATCGAAGATAATATTATATACTGTATATTTTTTTAATAAAAGATAATGATACTTTAAAAATAAGAAAATACTTCTGTAATACTGCTTCACAATTCACATTAAGAGTTTCATGAGACATATAAGAAGAGATAATATTTGAATAAAAAGTTATACTCGAATTGATGAAAAGTGAGAGTGTGCATTAAATTATTTCATAAACAATTCATATTATAAATAAAGAGTGATAAACTTTTAATGAAAAGTGATAACATATTTAATAAAAATTGATAATTACTTATAAAATGTAAAATAGTCTTACATAACACGACCTTATTTGTTGCCCTAAAAAATAATAGTACTAAAATAAAGAAAATTAATAATTTTAGATTTTTTTTAAACCTTTAACTTTAAATTTAATGTGTATTTCAATTAAAGTCTATCTAATACTAATATTTTAGATATAAATATGGATTATCATTTAATTTTTGCATTTTATCTTCATTAAATAAATATAAAATATAATAATTATTTATTAAATTTACGATTGAATTTAGACTTTAGAGATACCATTTACTTTATTCATTATGTTCTCTGAAATAATACTTTGAACATATTATTTTATTTATTTCTTATTTCTTTAGAAATTTATTTTACTTTATGAAATATATATTTTCTAATATACAGTAATAAATAAATATTTAGAGCATTGTATATATTTTTAAATTATTGCTTGGTAGTATATTATAACTAATTTTAATTTATTAATTATGATTACATTAAATTAGTAGAGTAAAATTAATTAATTCATAACATATAAAATAAAACTATAAATAATAAGATAAATACATTATATATAATTTTAATGCATAATTTAAATTCGGTATTTCGGTACGGTTCGGTACGGTTCGGTTCGATTATATCCAATATTCAGTACGGGAAAACGAAAAATATCCAAGTCCGTACCAAACGAAAAATTGGTTCGGTTCGATTCGGAAAAATTCAAAAAGTCAACAATTTTTTTGAGTTCGGGATTAATTCGGTGTGGTTTCGGTACAGTTTCGGTTAAATTCAATATCCGTGCACACCCCTAATCTGGACGACCGTCTTCCTCTCACTTGGAGGAATTAATTTATAATTAACCCTAAGGTTATTTGTGCGCCTCATAATAATTAATTCATGGGTCATCATATCAATTGTGCTTCTATTAGTCATTTTTTCTATTCACTATATTGGTCATGCCCAACAATTTCCCCATCCCAAAATAGTTGGTTGCATTCATCACACCTATCTCAATGTCATGTCGGCCAATCCAACACACAATTAATATTTCTTGCGGGTAACCACTTTAGTCGTCATACGCGGGATTCTTGTTAGTGTGATTTTTTTCCACCTTCATAACCTGCTTCTCTAGTTCCACTTTGAGCCAATGATGCCTCATCCTCTGCTCTTTTCTATTCACATGGGTCAATGTTTTATGATCACTACCCTAGCTCCATGGTTTCTGCCTAATCGTGGCTCTGATACCACTGTTGTGGAAGGAGATCCTATCCAAAAGTAGGATAGACAATATGCAAAAATATTTTCGACACAGCAGAAATCCCAATAATGTCAATGCTTCAAACTTTTACTAAATGATCGAGTATTTTTCAATTCTTTTCCCCTACTATAACCAATCAAATGAAAAACAAATATCAAGTTTAAATGTGGGTTAATATTCCACGAAAGTATTCTCCTTGAAGAAAACATATAAAAATCACTATGAAACTTTTTCATGCCAAAGAAAATTATTCATGAGCAAGTCTTTTGTGCAACAATCTTTATAGTCATGAGACAATTTCAAATTTTCGTTAAAAATGTTAACAATATTAATCATATAATTATTTGTGAAATAGTTTAATTGGATGATTATCACTTTTTATTTATATAAATTTTTATTAAAAATGTTATAATATTCATTCATTTTTGGAACTTATTCCTTTTGCACACAAAGTTTTGTACAAATTCATATATTTAAACAATAAATGAGAAAAAAAAAATTCTTAACTAAATGAAATAATAACTTTTTTGTTTCAATTTTTTTGCCAAATGTTTGGAAGTAGTATAAATGAAAAGAGCAAAATTTTATCATCACTCTTACAGCTTTCTGCTGACTCATCTGCACATCATGTGCATCTTTCGAATAAGAATCAAATATTCTACAAATTTTGTAAGAATAGAGGATAAAAGAATCTTATGTTCAACTTGCATCGCAGCACATCAACTTTCTTCTGCATTTAAAGACTATGAAGTTAGAAAATATTTTTCCAGTATATTTCTCCCTTGACTGAGGCATGGGAAAGGATATTTAATTATGTACCTTTTCCTCAAGAACTTTATATTATAAACAGTTACAGACCCAGAATTTCTGTTCAGAGACTCAAATCCTATAGTCTACGTCCACATTATTTAAGAAAAATTATTTTATTTACTAACATTTTAAAGATATGTTAATATTTTAAGTTGAAAAAAAAACTAAAACGTAAAGGCAAATACTTGTGTGAGACACATTCTGTGAGACAGATAAGAAGTGAAAGACTTGTGTGAGACATCATTCTGTGAGACGGATAAGAAGTGACATCCTTTGTAATGAAAGTAATAGTACTACATAATTGATGAAAAGTGAATAAGTGATAACGATGATGTGAACTATTTCATGAACAATTTATAATATGAATGAAAAGTGATAATATTTTAACACTAAAAAAAACTCTTTTTGACAATGAAATTTACCAACGGGATTTAATCCGTTGATAATTACCGACGAATTGCCAACAAAAATTACATTTTTCTTTTAACAATAAATTTCTTAAGTTTTTCCAACAGAATAAAATTCGTTACTATTTTCCTTACGGAATTACTATATAAATTACTAACGGACTTATTAGCAACAGATTACCAATGAAATTGAATTTCGTTGATAAAATTTAACCATCACTTTACCAACGGAAAAGTGTCAACGGATTTTGTTGGTAATCCGTTGGCAAACGATGGTTTAACAATGAAATTAAGATTTTTATCAATTGAAAAAAACAGTTTTTTTAATATAAAAAAAGTGATAACTAATTGCGAAATCATAAAATAGTCTAAGACTGTCTCACAAGATAAAATATAGTACTATTATGTATTTTACGAGAGTATGGATTTTGGAATTATTATATTTTAATTATTGAATAGAGTTGACTATTCATTTTAAGGAGTGTAAAAGGTAAACATCATTATTCTTAATAATAAATCATTTTTAATCACAATAGAATTTACATAAACTTTATGTAAAGAAAGAACTGAATTAATTAGTTTAGTGCTTAACCAACAAAAAAGATCATCCGTAGATGATGATCAAACCTCAAACATTACACAAGTTCTGCAATGTCATAAACCTGTTTGTAGTTGGAGTTCTCCCCTAGTACGTAGCTTCAATATGCAGCCCATTACCAATTCTGCATTAATCTCAAGATTGATTGGTAAAGTTCTCTCCCTTATCATCTTAGCTTTCATAGGTGTGTCACTTTATAGTTGTTACCCACCTCTACCTTCATTATTTCAATTAGGCATGCTTGTAGGCTAAGAAACACATTGTTGAGTGTAGCTGGTGTTAGGTTATCATAGGAGATCCTCACATTCTTGATCAGTTCATCCACATTGTAGCTTGTTGTTTCCCATTGTAGTGACTGTATAGCCCTAAACCACCCTAAGTCATTGATATTGGTGTCTGGAGAGTTTGGAGGCTGGTTAAGAAGTCTGATGTTGAATCCATCAAATCTTGCACCCATTCCAAAGTCCACATCAGTATCAAGTATGTGTGGTTTTGCATTATCCTTTTGGATAATTATATCCTTACTCATATTTGGTGGCCATTTAGCCTTTATGGCTAGAATTATCTGTCAATTAGGGTAAACATTCTTATGAAAGTAAACTAGTAAAAACAATTCTTGATTTATGAAAATAATCATGTAAAGACACTAATTGTTTCAAACTAGAAAATGAACCTTAAAAGAGAGCCATGAGTTACCTGCTTGATTATGCAGTCTCTTATCACTTCTTTGTTGACGGTGTTAAATGGTTTAGTAATCATTGTCCCTCTTGCCCTATTCTTTGACTTTCTTTTTGCTGGATCAATCCTTGAGAAAGGAAATATGCCAATTTTACCATCAAACAAAACTTGCCCCTCATTTCCAAATAAAGGCCTAGATACGGCACACATGAACATTACCTTGGTTATGAATTTCTTTGACTTGCTTGTGTGGTGTTGCTCTTTCTCCTCTAGTATGATGTAGTACATCTCATTCACCCTTGTCATGTAGAACCCTTTTTCATCAATATGGACCACATTGTACATTTCATCAAATATCAATTTGTCTGCATTATTGTCATGATGAATCTGATGCAAACAATAGTTGAGCCTTTGAAACTTGTTCTCCGGAGTTAGCTCAGACTTGATTGAGTTTGTATGAGCTTTGATGTCTCCCTTTTTTATCCACATGCCTACTGTTGATTTGGACCCCTTTAACTGCCCAGCAAGACCTCTAATTGTACCTCTATTTTCAAAAGCAATCTCTTTCATTTGCTCGGGATCTAGCATAACCCTTTTTGGCTTTGCAACTCTTTTTTTGTTAGAAATGAAGTGGAGTGGCCTGCCTTCTTCAATCTGCAGTTTAGTAGCTGCCCAAATATTGAATACTGTTCTTCTAGTTACCCCAAATATTTGTGCTGCCTCTTTCCCATAGTGAATATTTCCATGGCTACTATGCCTTAATAGGAACTGCCAAATTAGATTTCTTGTGTGTTGAGTAAGGTTTGAGTTTGAAGGTGCCATTTAATAATGTTAACTAAGTGCAGTAATGTTTGACTCTTTGTCCCACCATATTTATTGTGATGACTTGGGAGGAAATTTTCTGAAGATTAAAAAAGGATTCATAAAAAATTAGAGGGAAAATTAGAGGGTTAGTGACACATTTGGTGAAAAAAAATAAAAGGACAGTTTGGTGGAAAAAAATTTCAATGATGAAATTAAAATTTGAGGGAAAAAGGCTTCATAAGAGAATTAAAGGGAAAAATGGAGGTTTGTTGAAAGAATTGGTGGGAAAATAAAGTAAGGGACAATTTTGGAGGGAATAGAACACTTTTAAGATGTTTTAGGAGGGAAACAGTCTGATGGTTCAAATTTGTATAAATATTGATTCTAACAATTTATTTAAAGGTCATTTCTTATAAATTTTGTCATATTCACATGAATTCACTTCATTGTTTGTATTTTCAGTAATCTATGAACAGGTAAATAAAGATTTCTCAAACTTCTTCACTTGAGAAGAAATCTGTAATTTTTTTTATTATTATTTTTGTAATTCAGCAATTTCTATAATTTAATTTGAAGTGCAACAAATTTCTATAATTTTTAGTATAGCTGTAGCAAATTTATGTAATTTTATTGTAATGATGTAATTTTTATGTAAATTTCTTTTAATTTCTGCTGATTTTTTAGAGTTACAGATCTTTAAAAAATTAATTTCTGAAATTTTTAAAATTTTTATTATTTCTCGAATTTTTAATTTATTTTTCGGTAATTAGGGTTTGGATTAACTTTAATGATAAAGTTCATCCGAACCCTAAACCCAAAAGTTTAGATAGTTTTACCCTTCAAAAAGTAAGTTGAAAAAGTCAAAAGGCATATTTTCTACGTGAAGGGTATTCTGGGACGGAGGAAGTATATATCTCTAAAAGATTGAGTTAGTCAATAAATAACTTTTTTTTAAACTTTAATTTATATCTACAATGATGGTTAAACTAATTTGGATAGAAGGAATATTTAAAAATTATGAAAATATCATTTCCTGTAAGTATGACTGATTTCAATTTTAGTCGTTTTTAATTTGCAATTTTTTATTTTGATAATTTTTGTCTGGTTTTAGTCCCTTTTTGTCAAAACTTGTTAAATCTTGATCCAAAATTTGGACTGAAATTGGATTTAAAAAATGATTGAATTTGCATAAAAATAACCAAAATTAGATAAAAAAAATGATTGAAATTGAGTATTAGAAATAAGAAAGGACTATAGTTGGGATTAATTATACTTACTTGGTGATGTGTGATATAATAAATTTTACTTCCTTTGTCCCACATTTATATTTATACTTTTCGTTTTCGTCCGTCTTACATTTATTTTCATCACTAAAAAAATAAACATAACATCAATTATAATAACTTCAAACGTCATTTTAATTTAAAAAATTATCACTTATATCTAACATACATAATATACTTTTTACTTTATTTATTACCTTAAAATACTATAATACCTCAAGAAAGTAAATAAAATTAGTCAAAAAATAAATTTTCTAAAATTACATATCTATGGTACCGATGAAGGTACTACGGGATGAAGGGAATATTAAAATTTTTAACTTTTCTTTAATGTATACTCCCTTCGTTCCTCTAATATGTAACCGTTTAATTTATTCACGTGGATTAAAGAGTATAATAATATTTTAATGTGTAATGAGTTGAGAGAAATAATATTTTAATGTGTAGTGAGTAGTTGTATTAGTATTGAGTGTAGACCCCTTGTGTGTCACATCAACCTAAAAAAAGAAAAGGATACTTTGTATTGGGACGAACAAAAATGGCAAAATAGATACATATCAAGGGGACAGAGGGAGTATATATACCCTCCGTCCCACTCAAAGAATCCCTTTTTTTCATATTGGGCGTCCTACCCAAAGAGTCATATTTCCTTTTTTTACACACATGAGACCCACACATACCCACTTACAATTAAAATATGGGGTTCATACTTCCATTAATACAACTATCCACTACAAATTAGATAATAATACTCCTTAACTCACGTACAAAAAGCAAAAACTATTAGGACGGAGGAAATATGATGAAATTTATTAAGGTATGTTGAAAAATTATTTAGAATTAAAATAAATTAATATCTTTAAAAATATTTCAAAAAATGTAATAAATTTTCAAATAATATTTATTTAGAATTGACTAAAGTAAATAGCTTAAGAACTAAAACTAACAAAATATATAGATGAAACTATTAAAATTCGATTAATGATCGGAAATCAAAAAATATTTCGTATTTTCACCAACTTTTTTTTAAATTTTATTACAAAAAATGATAGTGATCGATCATCGGCATGTACTCTATCCGTCCGCTTCTAAGTGTCCATTTTACTATTTTTGTGTCCGCTTCAAAGGTATTCATTTCCCCTATTTAGTAAAAAAAATACACAATATGGCCTACCACTTTCCTTTAATACAACTATCCACTTTATATATTTTAGTAATACTTCTTAATTCACGTGCAAAAAGCAAACGGACACCTTAGAACCGGACAGAGGGAGTATAATTTATTCAAGAATTCATGCATATCTAACGCAACAGAAATTTGTCTTAAAGTAGACGATTCATAGAACAACCTCAAGATCTCTCATATTCCTTTGTCTCACTTAGACTTCAGCAACTATCAATCTTCAAACGATCTCAAGCCAACTCACTAATGTACCCTTCTCTACTCGTCATCTTAACCTCCTGTTCTTCGAGATTTTTTGAAAAGAGAATTTCGTGAGTATATATGTTTGTTATTATAATAGACGAGCTATTTAAAGACTACAACATAGAATAGAAGGAAGTTAGGGCTAGGTCTCCTAACAAGCTTAAATGTCCTATGTTCGGCCGGAATACTCTATTTAAGTCCATTAATAATAATTTGGTCCAATAAAGAGTTATTATTGAACTACATACCTCTCTAATCTCATTTAACATTATACTCTCTCCATCCCGACGTAAGAGGGTCATTTACTTTTTTTCACGTAGATTAATGATTATTATTATTTAATGTGTAGTGGGTAATTGTATTAGTGGGAGCGTGAGTCCATATTTTAATTGTATTAGAGGGTGTGTGTGGGTCCCAAGTGTGTAAAAAAAGGAGATGAGACTCTTTGGATGGGACGACCAAAATGAAAAAATAACCCTATTAGCCTAGGACGGAGGGAGTATGAATCTCTTCTTATTATGTGTTTGTTAATCTCCTCTTATATAAGATATCGAATGTTCATTAATTAAATAAGTTACTAATAACTTAATCAATTAACATCTAATTTCAAAAGTAGTACCACTCAATATTATTATCATGCTGGTTAAATCCACATGCAAGTTAAAAGGGGTGATTATAAGAACACATATTTATACAATAATCAGCAAAACACCATGTAGAAGCCATTAATAAATCAAAAAAATATATACTTAATATACGTGCTCGTTTTTATATAGGGGTTAAGGGGAGAAACACCCATAATAACTGAGGTTATGTTTTTTTATAAAAATTAATCAATAAAAATCGATCGAACAACTTTGATTGGGATCCATATATCGACAAAGTATACTAGTGTAATTTTATAGTCAAGATAGACTAATATTAAATTACATTACAACTTTCTTATACTTTGTCCAAATTATCTTATAAGTTGTGAGCTACTATTTATATTTTATAAGGAAATAATAATAAAATGTTTTGTATGATACAACACACAACATTATGTATATATAAAGTAAGCGAACATGAATTGCATTAGCATATTGTAGGAAAATAAAATGTAAATATTTGACCAAATAATTCTCTTATATTCAAAACATAATAAAACATTGATAGTACTAGAGCAAGAGTTTTAGTATACAAATTAACAATGAAAAATATAACTAAATTTGTACAAAATAAGAAAGAATATTGAATGTAATTAATTCACACTTAATTAAGTTACAGACATTTCATGGTGCAGCTGACTAACAAAAAGAATTAAATTTAATCTAAATAATGATGATTACAGCATAGGAATAAATTCTAGTGCAGTGGAAAGACTGTGGAAGAAATTATAGCTATGTTATTCCATTCAAGTGGAGTAAACTAGGGGGAATCAATTGAAAGTATGCAACCAGTTGCTCAACTATACACATAACACTATTATTTGTGATGATTAGAAAAGGTGTATGTGATGGTAATATGATCACAACTGAATATGAATCTTAGTGTTGCAGTGGAATATATAGGATATGGAGATCGAACAAGAGCATCGTTATCCCTCGAAAAGGCGAAAGAATATCTATCTGATACATTTTGTTGGCGCATCTATCTCTACAAGTAGCAGCAACGGGATCTAATCCCACCAGCTGGTTAATGAATCCACTTGACCATGATGTTGACCTTGTAGAAAGGAAAGATTACGACGTATCAAGAATTGCTCTAAAAAGCTTGTAAGACATCCTTCATGCATTACACATCATGTCCCATGCATCAACCAATTGTATTTATCTTATTTAAGATGTTGCTATAGATTGAAGTGATCGAGCAATGTTGATGTATTTGTGGGGTAAGCTAGTTGATCCCAATCTCGTGTAATAATGGGGTGTTAACGTATGCTGGTTACTCGGGATCTCCTGTTATAATTTAGTATTTCTTATGCTGGTTACTTGGCACGATTTTTTTTGTATCATTTATTTATTACCAAAAATACCATAATACCCCTAAAAGTTATCAATTTCTTAATCTCCGTGCCGGAAAGATGAGTGCAAACTTTCTTAGGACGGAGGGAGTATACTTTAATATTTGTGTTTGATTCTTCTAAATTCCTTTCTTGTATTCTCAATTTTGAGAGTTGGGAGAAGGTGTGAATTAGTCAAAGATTTGTAATAGTGTGATAGTATTGGGGTTGGGACTCGGGAGAGAGAAATTCTGTGTGATTGTAAAAAATTTTCGTATTTTCTTCGATTTTAGAATTTTCCATGAAAATTCTTGTGTTTTATTTCTATGCTCTTCTTTATTTGTCCCTAAGGAATGAATGAGATCTGTTTATCCCAATATCAAATACATGTCCCAGTTACTAAATTTTATTTCTATATATCAATTTCTTATACATTTAGAAAAGATGGATAGACACATAATAACAAGCAAATAAAACTTTGTGTGAGACCGTCTTTTCATGAACAATTTCGTAATATAAGTGAGAAGTGATAACATCTTTAATAAAATAGAATTATAAAAAATTTTAAAAAATAAAACATTGTATCTATAAGACAGTCTCACATAAGTATTGCTCCAATAAATAAAGAGCAACACCTGTATGAGGGCATCTCACAGTGTGATTATTTTACTTTCTCGTAATTATTTATAACTATTCATTAAAGAATTTGTTATATTTCATTTATACTACGAATTCTTCATTAAATAATTTAAATAATTTAGTCGAATAGTTATAAAATTTTATCAACCACGTATCACTATCTATTTAAATATGTTATCGTTTCTTATCTATACCAAGTGAGAAGGTGTTTGACAAAATTTTTATATAAGTAAATAATACTACAAAATGTAAACCAGGATCCATTTACAAAAATTCTAGGGTCCAAAAACATATTCTTGGTTCCTTTTATTGTCTTTTGTTGTCTATATAAAGGGTTTTGGTTGATTAACGGTTAGAGCAACACAATCAAATACTTCCTAGAAAGAACATAAATCAATCAATCTAGCTACCTCTTTCCCAGCCTCCCTTTTAGAAATGGCATGCTCCTGGACGCCCAAACAAAACAAGCAGTTCGAGGACGCCCTCGCAACGTACGACAAGGATACGCCCGATCGATGGCATAAGATTGCAAGAGCAGTTAGTGGGAAATCAGCTGAGGAAGTGAGGAGGCACTATGAGGCCCTGGAGAAGGATATAATGAAGATAGAAACTGATCAAGTTCCCATACCTAATTACGGCCGAGCCGTCTCCAATGGAAAAGGATACGTCAACGACCAAAGGTACCATTTATCATTTCAATATCTACTGCTTGTCACTTTCGACCCGACCTGATGTGTTAATATTATATATCTTAGGGAGAGTACAAATAACCACCTATATCATCAACTTAATTTGTTGTTCATGAGCAAACATAGTTATGCATTTTCTTACTTTATGATCATAATAAATATCATCAACTAATTAATGATACTAATTATGTTACTTTTATGTATGTGCCTAAGCTATCTTTATAATTTAAGTTACTCCTCGTACCTAGTGCATGATTTTTTGCTCCTAAACTAGATCATCATTTAGAAGCACTCATATTGCTTAAACAAATAGTTAAATTAATCATAAAATATTTTTATGATTATGCATGCATATTGATATTATGGTACGTTATTATATAATTTCTTTACGTTTATAAATACATAGATAATATGCTTCCTCCGTCTAGCTCAAACAATTACGTTTGTTTTATACCAGTAAGTTAAAAATTTGTATTTTTATATATAATGGGTACAATTTTTCTTGTATTTTTAACTTTTATCCCTCATCTTCAATTTAAATTAATGACAAATTGTTAAATAATATAAAATTTTTAGAACCCACGTGACTTACCAATTAAGGAAATGTAAATCTTTATACTGGACGCTCAAAATGGTAATATACAAAACCTTATGACGGGACGGAGGGATCATATACATTCTCTCATTGATTATGCACATGCAACTTTAAAATCAATATATGATCCAAGATATGATAATTCTAACACATGTAATTATTATTAGCTCATTCCTTCAATTTATGTTAACAGGCTCCTCAAGAATTTGAAGTTGCAGTAAATCTTCAAGAATAAAAGTGTAAAAGATCGATGTAGAAGCATACATTAATAGTTTTGTTACATGAACATCAATGTACACGCACTTCATACAACCCTGCATTCTCTTTTTCTCCATACATATAACATATGAACTTTGTATTGTGATGTAACATGTGCATGTAAAAATGTATAATACTAGCTACTATGTTTGTTATCTTAAGGAGATCCATGTATGTTTTTTCACTTAATATTACACAAATGTGCTACCCTATTCCAACTACTACTTCATTTATTAATTGTTTGTCATGTCCACTGGACTCCTCACTAAAAGAGAGAGAGTTATAAGGAGGTTTGGAGAAATAAGGAAGTACGGGTGTATGGTGAGCTAACTACTAACAACTAAAATTATCAAATAAAAAAATAAAAAAATAATTGTACGCCATGTGTTACGATCGTTCTCTAAATTATCATTAGATGAGCAAAAATTTAATGGTAATTTATTAAGAATAGTATTTTTATTGAAAAATATGTTATAGAATATAGAGTGGAGTACATTGTGCAATATGGGACATCGCCCTCTATCTCATGATTATCTTTATACTTTTCTTTTCTTTTTTTTTTTTTCCATAATAAGTTGCTCAACTAAAAATGAAAACATCACCTAAATTCATCGTAATCCCATGAAATATACATAATATACTTTATAATTTATTAATATTTACCAATACTACATTACTTTAGATAAAATTAGTTAAAAAAAACAACTCTTTTTAAACACCATATTTAAAATTAGTTAAATAAAATATGTGCTGTGAGTTTTCATAATTTCAATGTGATAATTATAGCCAACTTCGTTCTATGTCTTGTAACTCTTAAAATTTTAGAATAGCAGATTCCAACTCTAATCATTTTTTTTATTGCAATTTTTAATTTTAGTTCATATTGTCTAATTTTAGAGTTAAACTAGAGAGCACTAGGTGTATTGGTGCACCTAGTCAATATAAACAATTAGATTAAAAAACTATTTTATAATCACATTTGAATCAAAATAAAATAATTAAAATTTTAAAAATAAATTACTTAGTTCAATTTTAATCATTTTTCACTGTAAATTAAACATGCTAGCTCCGCGTGATCACAACCACTTGATATTTAAAATTGGAAAATTTCAATCAATTCAATTCGGTCAAGTATGATGATGTGGCAGTCCAACCACGCATTTAATCTAAATAATCAACAATTCATCAGCATAACAGTGATGAACATTTGAACGGAAGAGAAATAAAGAGATGAATCTAAAATCACAAACCCATTACTAATCCTTTTTTTCGAATTCATTTTCCCAAACTTCCATCTTAGCCTTCAAAATTGCATGAACTGCAACGTCTTCAGCACTGTTGTCAGGATCCATCTCTGCAACTTGAACCCACACGCGACTCTCGATCGATGTTGAAGTGTTCTTTTTTTCTTTTAAAGCGGTACATCTTGAAAGAGTTTATTAGCAAGAGAAGTTTTACCATCACCAGTCTTCATTGTATGCTTTCCTCGTACATGTTGGATATGATTGCCACACAATTAGGCCTTCCCCAACCCTCTACCCAAAAAAGCGGGTTTTTTTTGTTGCCACGTCGTGCCACCTCAAAAGCAAGATATCTCTACCTCCAAAACGAAACTCCTCCCCAACCATATACTCAAAAACCAGGTTTTTTGGGGACCCATTCCAATTTCATTTAATTCTCATTTATTTTATCAACCACATTTATCTAATTTCCAAAATAATTATATTTTCAGATTATTTAATTTAATAAATTTAAGAAAAAATGGAAAAAACATATTATTTATTTTTTTCATTACATAAAACATAAAAACACAAATTAAAAGGACACACATTAGTAAAGCCTTCGAAAGCAATAATGTAAATTTCGATCCGGCAAATTTTAATGTCTAGATAATTATTCTCCAGATTGGGCACAAACATGCTCAACTAAGTCTTGTTGAAGCTGAAGATGTTTCTACTTATTTCGTAGTTGAACACCTCTCCTGACATGGTCGACATTGAATGCTCCGACTGATCCTTGACTTACTTGTGGAGGTGGAATGACCACATTTGGATCGTCGGACCAATCGATTGCTGCATTTCCTTCATTTTCGATTATCATGTTGTGCAATATAATGCAAGTTAGCATTATATCCTTCAAGTTATTCTTGTACCAGAAATGAGTTGGACTGCTAATCATCGCCCGACGAGCTTGAAGCACTACAAAGGCTCGTTCGACATCCTTCCTAGTAGTCTTTTACAGTCATTTGAAATACTGCCGCTTTGGATCTTGAGGACATGGAAAGCTTTTCACAAAATCATCCCACTCTGGATAAATTTCATCAGTAAGATAATATCCTTGATTATATTCCCTATCATTGATTGTAAAATTAATGGATGAAGCACGTCCTTGTAGAGTATCAGTAAATAACGGAGATTGCTTGAGCACGTTTATGTCATTGTTGGATCCTGTGACTCCAAAGTAGGCATGCCATATCCATAAATCTGCAGAGGCAACCGCTTCGAGCATGATTGTTGGAACGCCATGGTCACCACATGTGAATTAGCCTTTCCAAGATGTCGGACAGTTCCTCCACTCCCAATGCATACAATCAAGGCTCCCAAGTATTCCAGGAAATCCATGTCTTTCTTCGTGCATTTGTAACAACTTTTGACAATCCAGGACACTTAGCTTTCTCAAGTAGTATCCGCCAAATACTTCGATCACACACTGACAAAACTTAAAGAGGCATTCTATAGATGTTGTTTCGGTAACACGTAGATACTCATCCCAATGGTTGGAAGTCCACCATATGCCAATTGGCGAATGACCACCGTACACTTTTGTAGTGGAAAGAACCCTTTTTTCCCAATTACGTCTACCCTCCACCGAAAATACTCATTGTGGGACTCCAATGCATCAACTATGCGCAAGAACAACTCTCTCGACATACGAAAACATCGATGAAACATCTTTCTTCCGTATACCGAATCTTCAGAGAAGTAGCTAGTCGAGGTAGAGTCTTGTATGCCTCGCCTCACGATTTTGGTCCACATACGTTCTTCGCTTTCTGGCAAGGCCAGCAGAAGTCCCAGCACGACCAAGTAACTCTTGTTGTTTTTTAAGCAATGACTGTATTTCTTTCTCTATCGTGGCATCAAACATGAACTCATGACTATCACTTTCGAAAGATGATAAATGAGAAGAAGACATGTTTGAGAGAATGAAAGAAATTGAAGGATAATCAATTATAGGAGTGTGATGTTCTTGTTCTTAGTCACATTTCTTGTAAAAATGTGTAAGAGTAAGAGACTCTATCGTCGAGTAAACGCGTGACTAAGTACAAAATTTATAATAATGTCGTCCCAAGGGAAAGTTAACTCTAGGTTGTATCCAGATTTTCCATTGATTTATGCTTTTTAAGGATGATAGATTGAAGGTTTGATTGCTTAAGCTACTAATTATTTCAACTCAATTAACTAAGAATTTGAACTAACAAAATAATGATTTAAACAACACACAAATGATGAATGGAATGGAGGTAGAATTCACTTGAGAAGAGAGTAAAGCTAATCATACTCATGGTTAAGAATCTAGCTAGATATACATAACTCTTGATATTGAACTTCATTAATTGTGGACTAAAAGCAATCACGTTTTTACCCCTAACCTCTATGGGCAAGGTGATTAGGTTCTTGACTCTTTAACAAGTCTAAATCTCCTAAGATTGTCTTACTCTCAATTCCCTTAATGTACTATGATCATAAGTTGGTTCTTTTCACTCAATTTCTTAAGTGTCCCCCTATGAGTGTTCTAAGCAAAAGAAGGGTATGACTTACCTCCCCTCACACTAACATGCATGCACATCTTAATATATGATTCAATTAAACCACTCATCATACTATTGGAATGACCATCCTAATACCATGAAAAGAGAATTTAAGCACACAAATATTGAAATGAAACATGAATCATTAATCATAAAAGAAAGTCCAAAATTAACTCAATTCAACATCTCAAATCCTACATATCTAACATTCTTCTCAACCAATCATATGATTAGCCCTACTATAGGACTAGACACTAAACATTGTGTTTAAATAAATACAAATCAAGTTTTGCTCCATTTGAGCCAAAATAAGAAGAAAATCAACAAATGAAAAGTTGATTGGCTTCCCTTTCATGGAGAAACCTTCCTTCTCTTTAAAGTGCCAACTTCTTCAATCCTTGAAGCTTTCCTCTTCTCAAATGGTGGATGGATGGATTGGATGATGGATTGATGAAGATAAAGTTGAGTGGATGGATGAATTGAAGGGTGAAAGAGATGGATCGGATGGAGTGTGTGAAATGGTGGTGAGAAAGTGATTGGGTTGATCTCCAAAATAACTGTCAAATGAGGCTCTCTCTGTAATTTTCACACCAATTGTGCATTTATACCCCTTAGGGACCTTCTAGAAGCTTCTGGAATTTTCTGACTTTTTCCTGCTTTTTACCCAACTCGACTCGAGTAGGTAACTCAAGTACACGTCTGTCAAGTCGAGTTGCGTGGCTCTGCAAACTGGACAGTTTTTTGGACCTAGCTCGACTCTAGTTGCAAGTTGAGTTGAGGCTTGCAACTCGAGTTGGCTCTCTGGACACCTTCTCTGCTCCACACGACCTATGGCTCGACTTGTCCTGATCCCAGCTCGACTCGAGTAGGGTAACTCGAGCTCTTGCCTGTCTACTCGTGTCAGAAGCTAAACTTTTCTTGGCACCTAACTCGACTCGAGTTGCAAGTCGAGTTGGACCTTGCAACTCGAGTTGAGCTACTGGACAATTCCTGCATTTGGTCGAGCTTCAACTCGACTCGAGTTGCAGGTCGAGTAAGACCATGCAACTCGAGTTGGGTGTTTTTCAGCCCGTTTCAGCTCCCGACTCTATTTTACTCCGTTTTTGACCTGTTTCACATACATTTAAGCTCATTTCCACATATTTATCAGCCTGTACACATCTTTCCTAATTAACACAAAACTTCACCAAAAGTTACACAAATATGGATAAAAACATATGAAAATTCACAAATAAAAACACTAAAACCTAGGTGAAAATGACGATGATCAACCCCCAAACTTAAAGTGTTGTTCATCCTCGAACAACGAAAAATGATAAATAAGAGGAGTAATTTTCACCTAGAAAAATACCTAACGAACATAAACCACAACACATCATAAGTAATAAGGACTACAAGATCATATTAAGTATCCCTACATCATCAAACCTATAACATGAAAGATTAACGAGTTCAATCTTAAGAATAACAAAAGAGTAATCAAACCCCTTTCAATCCAAGTCTCTCATAGGTTATCAAATTCACTCAACACTCTATAGAGTATGGTTTTTAACATCACTCATCAACCGATTAGAACCGACTCACCATAGGCTTGCTCATGGACTATGTTCACAAGGCACTCTAGTTTCAATAAGTGATCAAAAAAGTCTTTATCTTAGGATGTAATGTTTAAGCTCTTTGGTAAGGTAGGAAACTTTGGATAATAGTGACTAATCAAGTGTGGATAATCAAAGATATGATTCTTTTCTTCAACTTCCTCACTTTCAAACTTCCTTCCTTGTAATTGTTCAAGAATACTAAACATCAGCATACCATGGATTTATTGAGCTTCTTTTGAATGACATTCTTCTTTTTTTTTTTTATTTCCTTGAGCATATTTTAGGATTTTGCTCCTTTTTCACTTTTGTTGAAGTTGTACTTGCTTTTTATCTTGAGCTCTTTCATCATTTTTCTTGAGTTAACCTTTTTCCATTTATTTGAACATTTTTCCACATCTTCCCTTGTAAACCATCATCATCCTCAATTATCCACACAGATATTACATATATAAGGCTCAAGTGAGTTTTCAAGACTTGTATTGTGCTCAAATCATAAAAAAAGACTTATAGACTCAAAGTGGCTAACTAGGGATAATGTTTTTGGTAAGAAAATTTATGGCTATGACTTCGTTTAGCAAGGATTGCCTAAGATCATATCACAAATTTCAACCATTCGGGCTTCGTTCTTATAGTCCATGAACAAATTCTAGTTTGTCTAAGTACAACCGGTCCTCTCATCAAGAATTAACTATGGAGGCACGGTTGAGGCTCAATTCTCACAAGCTTTTACTTGGACCAAAAGAAACCTAATTACACTTCATACTTCTCAAAATTGAACAACTTATGTAATCCATGTCACAATTTCAACAAGTAGAAACTATTAACATATTTGTCATCACTCATCACAAACAATGCATCATAGCTCACATTCAAAAACATTTAACACCTTCCCGAAACATACCACCAAGCATCCCTATACAAGAATAAGAATTCACACATAACACATAAGAAAAGACTCACCAAACTAAAATCATAACAAAAGCACATAACATGCATGACCACAATCATCTATCACTAGAAATTAAATCATATCAACTCATCATCCATAACAAATAAGCTCAACAATCATCCCATCCTTAATTGAAAATAAAATCCTAGATTACGAAAGTAAACCTCCTACAAACATAACACATGAAAAAAGTAGCATGCTAATCCAATACAATCCAAATCAATATCAATTCATGTCAAGCAATTAGAAGTGATGAGATGTAGAGAGAACTTCCTTAAACATTTGGAAATAGAAATGGTTGGCATGAGCTTCCGACTTGCATCCACAATATTTTCTTGATTTGATCTTCGGGCTCAATTCATGCTTCCACTCCACTTCATTTATGCTCAACAACTCATCAAAAACCATTAGCTCAACACTTGTAATAAAAATATAGGCTATCAAGTACTTCAACATAACCAATTGTTCCCAACATTATAACCAATCTCATGAGAAAAAATTTAAATTTGACCCAATTTTACACAAGACAATCAAGATAATCACTCTATCAACATGATCCATCAAGCATACACAAGTGGTAAGGCACACCACACACTATCCCCCAAACTTAAATCGAAACAAGTTGAGAATTAAGTTTGCAAAAAGTGGTGAGTCTTACCCTCGTAGTTTCCACCATTGATCATCATAAAATTATCTTGTGATGACATATATACATTCCAACATTCAAGTATGGCCACCACACATTCTCCCCCCAAACTTAAATTAACACAAGTGTTAAATTTACGTTTGTAAAGAGTGGTGCGACATAAATCTTCATTCCAAATCTAGCACATCTCGTCTCCTCCATAAGTATTTTCTCCATGACCACATTCCACCTACATACAAAAAAATATAAAAAATAAAACTAAACAAAAAACTTACTAAAATGGGTTGCCTCCCATCAAGTGCTCGATTTAATGTCACCGAGCTAGATGCATTGAAGCTCTTAACAATCGGAGAAACCCAAGACCCCATAGTACTATGATCATAAGTTGGTTCTTTTCACTCAATTTCTTAAATGTCCCCCTATGAGTGTTCTAAGCACAAGAAGAGTATGACTTACCTCCTCTCACACTAACATGCATGCACATCTTAATATATGATTCAATTAAACCACACATCATACTATTAGAATGACCATCCTAATACCATGAAAAGAGAATTAGTCACCGAATATTGAAATGAAACATGAATTATTTATCATAAAAGGAAGTCCAAAATTAACTCAATTCAACATCTCAAATCCTACATATCTAACATTCTTCTCAACCAATCATATGATTAGCCCTACTATAGGACTAGCCACTAAACATTGTGTTTAAATCAATACAAATCAAGCTTTGCTTCATTTGAGCCAAAATAAGAAGAAAATCAACAAATGAAAAGTAGATTGACTTCCCTTTCATGGAGAAACATTCCTTCTCTTCAAAGTGCCAACTTCTTCAATCCTTGAAGCTTTCCTCTTCTCAAATGGTAGATGGATGGATTGGATGATGGATTGATGAAGATCAAGTTGAGTGGATGGATGAATTGAAGGGTGGAAGATATGGATCGGATGGAGTGTATGAAATGGTGGTGAGAAAGTGTGTGGGTTGATCTCCAAAATAACTGTCAAATGAGGCTCTCTCTATAATTTTCATACCAATTGTGCATTTATACCCCTTAGGGACCATCTAGAAGCTTCTGGAATTTTCTGACTTTTTTCTGCTTTTTACCCAACTCGACTCGAGTTGGTAACTCGAGTACACACCTGTCAAGTCGAGTTGCATGGCTCTGCAAACTGGATGATTTTTTGAACCTAGCTCGACTCGAGTTGCAAGTCGAGTTGAGGCTTGCAACTTCGACACAACCTAGCTCTCTGGACACCTTCTTTGCTCGACACGACCTACGGCTCGACTTGTCCTGACCCCAGCTCGACTCGAGTAGGGTAACTTGAGCTCTCGCTTGTCTACTCGTGTCAGAAGCTAAACTTTCCTCGGCACCTAACTCGACTCGAGTTGCAAGTCGAGTTGGACCTTGCAACTCGAGTTGAGCTATTGGACAATTCCTGCATTTGCTCGAGCTTCAACTTGACTCGAGTTGCAGGTCGAGTAAGACCATGCAACTCGAGTTGGGTGTTTTTCAGCTCGTTTCAGCTCCCAACTCCATTTTGCTCCATTTTTGACCTGTTTCACATACATTTAATCTCATTTCCACACATTTATCAGCCTGTACACATCTCTCCTAATTAACACAAAACTCCACCAAAAGTTACACAAATATGGATAAAAACATACGAAAATTCACAAATAAAGACACTAAAACCTAGGTGAAAATGACGATGATCAGTTCTCAGGTAGGAGTTCTAACCATCCGATTACATCCTTTAAATAGAGTAGAGTTCCACAACGGCTAGTTTGCAACATATAATTTTATAATGGCTAGTTTCCAAAACGAAATAAAATACATTGACCTAAAGTGCTCATACCAAATGAAGTACAACAACAAATATTGAAAATGCTGAAATAAAGTACAACAACGAATATTGAAAATGCTGAAATGAAGTACAACAACGACTAATTCTTCAAGTTAACCACCCAATTTCCTTCTTGATATGATCCACAACTTGGAGATGGACACGTAGTTGATCATCTATCATCTTCAAGGTATCTTTCATGAATATCTTATAATTTTTAGCTCGGGCAAGGATTTTCATGTTTTCAAGCTTTTTTTTGTTAAACTCGTCCAAATCTTGAAGCCTTTTCTCAATAGCGTCGCTTTCTCCGGTAGACGTGGTTGCTTTCCCCTTACCCTTCCTAGTGCATCTTGCTGTGTTCCTCCCTATTGGGCGAGGGGGTTCTGCCTTGGCTTCATCTCCAGGTTTTGAGTCAGTGTTTGAAGACATCACGTACTCTCCAATTACCGAGACTCTTGACTTTTTTTATTTGCGAAGATCACAATCTGGATCGGGGAACTTCAGACTATCTTGCAATACTCTCCAAGCCTTGATTTGTACAAAATGGAAACCATACTTCTCTTTAAATTGAACCTTTGCTTTTTCTACAATATCAGCATCACTGCACCCACTTCCCCATACTTCTTCTCCTGATTGTAGTAGCAATTGAAACATTTTGCATGTTTCTATACTGTGTAGTAATGCGACTTCAAATTAACGACAGAACTAAATGTCATGCCATATGAACAGTTTTTGTTGTAAGAATCAGAGATCCGAGTCCCCATTTGCTCCCACTTTTGATCATTTTTTAGGACAGGATCCGTAATGATATCGAGCCAACAACTCGCGAGAAGAGCATTTTTATCAAAAGAATATGTAATTTTTTTGGAAGCAGGAGTCGTTGGTGAACTTCGTTGGCCTCAAAGTCGGCAGCGAGATTTACCCTATTTAGTCCTGTTGGAGAGAATTGAGATGAAAAAGATGAACGCTGAGAGTTCGGAGATGTGGTGTCTCTGTTTTTATCCGGTGAACTTGTCTCAATGGTCGGACAAAATCCGTATTGAGTATAAGAAGTCATGTAGGGATTTGAATACATGAAGAATGATGTGCCAAATGAATTAAAGGAATTGGTTTGAGGGAAACTACCTTCTGAAAAATTTAGGAGAGAAACTTTTTGGGGTAGAAAATTATTTAAAAATTTTGACATAAAATTCGTAGGAAAATTTGTATTTTGAGGATGAAGTCGGCTCTTGGATGAAAATTCATATTTGAAGGAGTTGAATTTTCTCCGGAGTTAGAAGAATTAAACCCGAAATGCATCCATGGATATTTATCATTTTTTTTATGACAAGAAATTAAAATTTGCTATCAAATTTGAAGTTTTGAGATTTAGAAGAGAAAATAATGTAGGAAAAAGAATGGAGGTAAAGATATATTTATAGTGATATATTTTTTTTTTAAAAAATTGTAAAATTAATATTCTGAATTTTGTAACGATCATCTAACATCTAACGTTAATATTCTGAATTGTAACGTTAATATACAACGTTAATATTCTAAAATATAATGGAAAGGGAATTTTTTAGTTATATTTAACGATAATAATGAAAAAAAAGAAAATAAAAGGTTGCTTTGTATTTTGTAATAATAAAAAGAATAAATTCAAGTGGGAGAAAGAATAGTAATAACCGAAAAAAAATTGAGGTGGAGGAGCGCGGCCCCACGCCATGCGCATGTGAGAGGCACGCACTTTATCTGTTTCTGCGTGTTTATACACTCGCCTATCCCACTCCCTTCTCTCTCTTAAAAACCTGGGTATATCAATCTCTAACCAACATAAAATCTCATTCATCTCCGAATGGTAAAAACCGTGTCTATGGGTATTTTGGATTGGCCACGTCAGCAATAATACCCCACGTTGGAGAATGCCTTAATTTTGACTTTCCTTCAATCCGATGAGGGGCATTGAAGAAAATGGGAACAGGATACGTGAATCCCACTTCTCTAGTCTAATTAATTTTGACTTTCCTTCAATTCGATGAGGTGGCAAGCTGAGGTGATAGCGTAATTGGCATTAAAATTACAATTGTACTGCCATGTAACCATAATTGTGGAAAAATGAAAAATTCCTAAATTTTGTACCGAGTCCGGCAAGCATGTTTAATTTTCCCTGAAAAAGAATCAAAATTGAACAAAGTAGAACTATAATTGAGAATCGCGAAAAAAAGAGCCTAAAGTTGAATCGACTATACTTACTTACGAGACTAAATGTAATATTTTTATTTCATCACATATAGTTCATAATTCTTGGCAATTTAAAAAAAAAGTACCAAATTTTTAAGCCTTCCTGAAGTTTGTAAAGTAATTACCAGTCCTTTTACTATTTCCAAATTTAAGTTAAACTTTCATTCACGCATTTATTTGCACTCTTTCTTACCTAGATTTCCAATATTGTCTTCTTTTAAAAAATACTAGTACGGTGCCCGCGTGCGATGCGAGTAATTATGAGAGGATTAATGTCGGAACCTCAAGGACAAATGATTTATTTACCCATAGAGTTTCCACGCTAGAAAAAATCCCGGGTGCGTATCATCCAAATCATCGGCCCGATACTAGATGTAACCTTTCCGCCAGGCAAGATGCCTAATATTTATAACACCCAGGTAGATAAAGACCGAGATACTCTTGTTTCAGATGGTGAATTTATCAAATTTGATCAACCATTAATGAGTAATCCTAATGTGGGTTGATTTGGTCAGGGAGATACAGAAATAGTACTTCAAGATCCATTACATGTCCAAGGCCTTTTTATTCGTGTTTGTTATACATTTATTGTTTTTAAATTTATATTTTAAATAGAAATCAATCATAGATCTGAAATAATTGAAAATATAAAATGCCTTAAGTTATATAAATTAAATCGAGTGAAAAGTATGCATTCTGTATTTATTTTATATTAATACATTGCAAGTTATTCTTCACATGTCATTTTTTACTTTAACTCTAGTTTTCATGGTGTTTCTAAAATTTATTATTTCATTTTATGCACATAATAAAATAAAATTTCTAATAGTTGATATATTAAATTCAAAACTACCCATATTAATAAAAAAATGAATCTACATGTATACAAACTCTTATTAAAAAATTAATAGTATACTTCAAAAAGTGAAATGATATCCATTAATAATTTAAATCAAATTTTGGAAAATCTCTCTATACACCATGTCGAGTCTTATTTATTAATTTTCATTTATCATTAAGACAAAATATCTTCAACCCACTCTTGCTTTTTCTTCTGGAAACTGCTACGAACAGTTGTCCATGTTTAAAACATGTCTCGTCAATAATACACAACACATGATAGAGATTGTTCTTGACTTTTATTAATAGTCATATCATAGCACACCTTAATAGGGAATCGTTTTCTCTGAAATTTTAATGGAACAAATTCATCAGACGGACTGAATATCATTCTAGGTATGAAGTCTAAATTTTCAACATTTTTTCCCTACAACATTTTAGTTCTCAATAACATGATTTTCCATTCTTGTATGTATTAGAAAAATGTAAATTTTAATGATTATTATTATTATAAAATATTGTACTCTTCATCTTCAAGGTCAATAGAAATCATCTCTATTGGATTGTCTTTGACATCAACATTTGTCATATTTTCAATTTAGATGACAATTCATATTATATCTAAATACAATATTTCAAAAAATGCTAGGTATTTTTAAATAATTTATTCAATTAATATATATATTTAATTTATTTATTAGATATATATATATATATATATATATATATATATATATATATGAATCATATATAATAAAAATAGTGACAATTCCCATCAAATCTAAACGCCATTTATGTTTAAAAATCATAAATATTCATTTAACTTTATTATGACACCTCATATTTTTACAAAAATCATAAATATTCATTTAACCTTATGATGACACCTCACATTTTTACAAAAATTATAAATACACAATTCACCTTATCATGACACATCACATTTTTTACAAAAATCATAAATACACAATTCACCTTATCATGACACATCACATTTTTCAAAATCTAATTAAGGTAACTTATTTTGCTTTAATATATAAGGAGATACGTAGTTCAATATGACTATATTATGCTCATCTTATTTGAAAATCGGATAGGGAATGATAATGAAAGTAATTGAGCCATCAATGGTAATGGTAATGGTAATGGGAATGGTGATTGCATTGTTTGTGTTTGGTTCAAAATTATGTAATAGGTATCAATGTGATCGATGATGCTTGGTTCATTTGAAATTTAGCAATGTTAATCAGTTTTTTTTAATCTTCTTAAATTTAATTAATATAATATCTGATCGTAAACCAAGACCCCAATCACAATATTTGATCATACATATTAATTTATAAAAAAATTAATATAAAATATTAATTGAAACAAAATATGAATTTTGGAGAAGAAAATGTGAGAAGCGTCTCATTTCGAAGTCTTGGCCACTAAAAACTCATAACTTGCATCAACAAATTCCAGAATCAAAGCAATCTATAAAAAAAGAGATATAATCCAAGAAGATTAACCTCCAAAGTCTCTTGTCATTTCACATAATCTAACAAATGTTCTCCTATCCATTTGAAGTTCGCTAATGCAAATTCTATTACTTTCCTTCGTAAGAATGAGTACCAATTTCTTTTTATTTGACGAATCTTACCTCGATTGAATGAAAAATTTTCAATTTGATAAAGTATGAGAATCATGCAAACCATGAACATTCATATATATTCCACAAAGTACACAATAATCTTCGTCTTCTATAGTTATTGGAGGTCAGTGCCATGCTTTATCTACATCACACAAGTAAAAAGTCAAATATAAAATCACTTAAAAGTAATATAGTCATATAAATAAAACTCAATGTTTATATGCATGAATTCTTAGCCCCAGCTGCTGTGTTGACATAAGAATAAGAGTGATATTATATATGTTTCCGGCCCTCAGACTTTTATTCAACTAAACATTAAGAATTCTTTTCAACCTATCCGAACACAATGCAGGAAATCCAGTGGCTAAATCATTCACTTTGTTGTTTCTGCCTCCATATATTCATAAATATATTATCACCATAGTATAATCATAGGCACACATAGAAGTAGATATGATGAAAGCTGGCTTTATAAAGATTTGAAATTCAATAATTGATGATTGATAGAAGGTGGCTCTACAAACTTAAAAATACTAACCATAAGTTCAATGGCTTCAGTCTTCTTGTAGGTTTAGGATAGTCCTAGGTAATGTGATGGAACATCAAGAAGACAAATACTAGAGACACCAAAGACAATCATTATTAGGCTAAGAGCAAGAATGACACTGAGCAGAGATAGATTATACCTTAAAGACAAACAACTTAATGGATAAAAAATAAGAAAAAATTAAAATTTGAAACTATGTTAAGTGTAAATGCTGAACTACATGTGTCTGTAATTAGTGTGTCTACAATCAGCAATTAGCAGAACAAACTATGATTCTTTCCCTTTTTACTTTACAAATATAAAACAACAACATAGTAGGTCTAATTGATCTCCTACGAAAGAAATAAGGTGCCTGCATGATTATGATGCAAGAGACTGTATGCAAATGTATCTCTTGCTTTCATTGCATTAGCTGATCTCAGACCAATCTCAGGAACCATGTCATCATCCTGACCCTCCTATAATCTACGCCCCTTGTTAGAACCCTGCATTCACACGTTCGTACAGTGTTGATTTCTCCAGCACTTGATTGTCTGTCATGTAGCCAACCAAAGCTTTACCACTGGTTAATTAAATTAAACACTATCTGTTTAACCTTATAATTACTTCTTTAAACTAGGCAATGTCTCAAACTTACTGAAATGCAATCTAGATAAGTAGAAGGAAGTCCATGGAAATTTCACATTCCCCAATGGCATCTACTTTTTATTTCTGTTTGGATAATGGATTCTAGTAAAAAGGTCCCAGAAGAATGTTTCTACACTACATTCTCTAAACTTCAAATATCCTCAAATACTACTATTTCATTTCCATTATAGCATAAATAAACCAAACCCATAAATATAATTCATCCAACAAAAGGAAAAGTATGTAAAATATATACCATAGATCCCGTTATTCCAAGAAATTCACCGGTAAATAAAATAAAATTTGGGTAAATTGAAATTGTAAGGGATTAGGGCAAGTTCATCTAAGAAGGGGATGGAGGAATTAGAACACCTGCGTATGTTCTTCAAGATTTGGAGTGACCCTTTCAACTTTTTGTAAGTGTAGAAGAGAAGCTTGTTCACAATCCTTCCACTCATCTCGTTCAACGACAGAAGATGCGAGCCTTTTTTTTATAAATGGGTCAATGACTAACTGGGGGAAGGTGGTTTTGAAGTCCAATAAAATGAAACAAGCAATGACAATAGGATCCATTACCCTCCTACTGCCATTGAGGAGTTTTAATACCTTGTACCAACCAGCTCCTAAATATTATCCATCTTTAAGTTGTAACCGTACCTTGGTTTGATAAAAAGAATCACCATGAGGTTTAAAAACTTTTCCAGCTAATGGTTAACCATACCACCCCACAATGGATCAATCACATGTCCTTCAACAAACTGTAACACAATCCTGGTTCTCTTGTACAGCTACTATTTTTTTGAAAAAATTATATAGATTTATGTTGTGAAAGAGAATGATAGGTCACATATTGGTATAGTAGCCAAATTAATTTATTCATGAAGTGAAGATAATTTATTAAAAACAGATATTGACTAAGAAAGAGTGAAAACTTCTTTAGCAACTTATTGCAGCTTCAAACAACATTCATAAAAGAAGAAAACTATTACAAAAGATATTTGTTAACAAAACATAGGGGAGTGGTCGATGCCATCTATTTTCTTTAAATTCCAATTTATAAGGGGATGATTGTTTTAGGTTTAAGTTGATTTAATAAATTAGTAAATAGTGTTATTCAGTGTTTGTTATGTTTGTTTTGGGTTTAAGTAATGTAGGTTTAAACTTTATATCAAATAGAGTATTAATTGAAGTGAGAGAAGAGGAGAAAAAGAAAGAAAACATGTGATGGATAAATGTTAATAGGGTATGTATATATATATAAGGGAAATTTAAGCAGATTTATTAAATGTAAACCTGAAAGATTAAACCGGAATCAAACATCATTGTCTTGGCTAAGGGTAAATATGGATAGAGTAGGGTGCAGATGTACCTACTTCATTTACTACCCTATACTCTATTTCTATTACCCTTACTCAATCTTATTACCTTAAAATAAATTATCGGGTAGGGTACGGATATTATTTGTCAGGTACACGAATAATCCACAGTAAATTATTATTCGTAAATTTAAATAATAATATGAATAATTCACTTATGGTTGCACATGAGCATGAATTGAATTTGAGCGAATACAGTAAACCCATATGGTGAACATTAAAATTATATGTACCACCATGTGACGTTGGGTAAAATGAGCATTTGAATGAGTAAGTGATTGTCTTAACTTGAATATTATGGATGGATTGAAATCATTAGTGTATAAGCATAAGAACCGAATTAATAATAATTGCATAAGTTTTTGAGCATTCTAGTAGGAGTCCAACATTGATGAATGTTTGATTCCACTAGCAGCCATACTTAACTCCATGTCATGGGCCCTAGTAGCCAACTTTTCAAAAGTCTTAGGCTGAATTCCTTTGAGTATATAAAGGAGATTCCATTCCATCCTTTGTATACACATCCCAATAGCGGACTCTTCAGATAATCGGTCCTTGCAGTTTAAACTCAAATTCCTCCATTGATTGATATAATCAATCACAGGCTCTTCTTTTAATTGACGAGTATTAGTTAGCTCCGTCATGCTAACAATTCTCCTTGTGCTATAGAAACGGTTAAGGAACTCATGCTCCATTTGTGTCCAACTATCAATGGATTCAGCTTGCAAGTCGATATACCAATCAAAGGCATTTCCTTTGAGAGAGCGAGCGAACTGCCTCACCATATGGTCTCCATAAGTACCAGCATCATGGCAAGTCTCAATGAAGTGTGTTATGTGCTGCCTCGAATGTCCCTTGCCATCAAATTGTTGGAACTTGGGAGGTTGGTAGCCAGCTGGCAACTTCAAGCTATCCATTCTTTTCGTGAATGACTTGACATAAGTGACGGTGAGTTTGGAATTCTCTTCAAACCTTTCTTTTATTGTTCCAAGTATAATATCCTTCAATTGATCGACTTGGAGCATTCCATCAGCTGAAAATGGCAATGTTTCTTGAGTTTGCTCCTTTCCAATAGTCTGGCGCCTTGTGATCTCTTCCACCTCACTATCGTCCATGACTCCTTTTCCGTTTGCACGGCTAGTCTCCACGACGTCCCTTCCTTCAATCAGTTTGAAGATCTTTGAATCTTGAGCTTCTACGTGTTTTGTGAGCCCTTCGATAGCTTTCATCATACTTGCTAACTGTTCCTTAATAGTTGAAGCGCCAGCCATCATTACTGGAGCAGCGATTGAGCCAGATGATGAGCTTAAAGATGCAGAATCTTCATCACTATCCTCTTTAAGAGGTAATTGTTTTCTTGAAGCCTCCTCAACCGAAGGGTTGGATTCAGATAAGGCTTCCGACCGAGCTTTTTGTGACATGCTCCTCGTAACAACAACTACATATTCATTCAATGACTCTGAGAGTTTAGAAGCAGCAGTCCTTCCCACAGTAATCTTGAGAGGAGTCATTTATATCTTCGAGCTTGTAGAGAGAAGAGATGAGAGGTAGAGATGGTCTCATTGGGCGTGCCAAAATTTGTAACAACAAATTTTGTATTTATAATAAAATAAACACAAAAAGGTGAACAAAGATAATTTCAGACGGATTTAATATAAAAGATAATATAAAGGAGTTACAATCTCAATTAATCCTCTGATTCTTCTCTCGAACCAATTTGAACTTGACTTTGGCTTTGACTTTACTTTTGTTGACTGCGTTGAGTTTGACTGGAGTGTATTGAGTTGGATCTTCAGATGAAGCTTGTCCAAACTCGGCATCGTGGATTTATAACGTTAATCCGTAGGCGTCGAGCCTTTATTTGTAGAGAATCGCTCTTGGTGTGTTTTTGAATGAATGAAGGAGGGCTCCTTATATAGGTGAAAGTAGAGGATGCCCCATAAATAACTCGCAATCTGATTGGTCAATGACAGATTTGACCTGATTCTGCGGGCTTTGGCATTTCCATATATAACACAGTTTGATTGGTCATTGCTTGAATTGACCTGCTTTTGGAGCCTTCCAAGCTTTATTTGACTTGGGCTAGTTTGACTTGAGTCAGACTTTACTTAATTTAAATCCCTTTTAATTTGTTGGGTATTACACTAATTATCAATTATTTATAAATCTATTTTAGGAATTAATTTATTAAATCCCCAAATAAAATATAATAAATTAAAATTGATATTTTAATCATGAAAATTCACGTGTCGTCATTTTATTGGACGGTGAATTTTATTTGCTTACAAATGCCCCCTTGCGATTTTTTAACGGACTCCATGTCTTATTGTGAAGGAATTGCAAAAGTCTATTTCTTCAAAATTTTCTTTCAACGTTGTAGATTGAGCTTTTAAATGTTGCTTGAATAATCTGTAGTATCAATTACACAATTAAGAAGTTACTTTACACAACAAGTAAAGTAATTTTCTTGGCCCAATTATCTTAAGCCCACATCAACTTTTTCCCCACTCGATTTCCATCGTGACAGGAGAAAATAAATATGGTAATGATTTTTCCTTTGCTTATCAAGACTTTGCAAATCGTAATGGGATCACCTGTTACATATAAATGTTTCATCTCCTATTTCATTAATTAAATGATTGTCATGTGGCATAATCAATGCCCAAAATTCAATGCTTGCCCCAAGGGTTTATTAGTCATTTGTAGGGTATAATTTTTTTATGATGTGAAACACCAATGAAACACCAAAAATGTAACAGGGAAATCAACTTGTCTTCTTCAAAATCTATGAGTTTGAATTTTATTTGTAGTAATAAATCTCATAAAATTTTGCAGAGATTACACCAACACAAATAATTTCCATATTTACAATAAGCTCATCACTATATAGATAATAGTGGATCATGATCGATTCTCCTCATCAAAATTTATAGAGTATCAGCTAATAATTTTTTTTCCTCTTTTCAGGTTACCCTCGGTGTTTCAGACCCGTTTCCACATAGATGGCCAGCTACACACTCATATTTTTTTAGGCTCGAGCCCATGATGGCAGTATTTCAAACCCATAATTTCAACAGACAATGAAACGAGCAGTCGAGACCGGCGTCGCGCATTCCTGGCGACTAGGGATTTTATCCCAGTCGGAGGTCGCGACGAGTCTGACGTGAGCCCAATGTTTCGAACCAAATATCAACATTAAATTCTAGCAAGGTGAAGCTATCTCTCCGATTGCAGTGGTGGTTGTCGGGAGTTGGAAACGAGAGGCGATGCTATGCGTCGGTACTTGATGTTTTCCGCAGCGACACCCCGCAAAGACGATGGACTAGCGGTGATGGTCGGGTGTTGGGACCAAGAGGCAACGCTGTGCGTCGTGCCTTTGAGTTTTCCGGCAGCGGCATCCCGTAGTGGCTTGATTTAGCTCTTTACTGCTGGACGTCGGCGATCATGGGTAACGAGCGGACGACGCGGTGCTTCCGACGGCGGATCTGACCGGGCTAGGCTTGGCAGCAGATCTGACCAGGCGGGCATACGCAAGTTCAGCCTTACCGTTGGTGTGGCCGGTGTTGAATGGTGAGTTTGTGTTTGCAAGTGATACCACGAGTAACAATCTTCTGACCGGGCTGGGTTGCTATATGACAACGAGCCGGCGGACATAGCTCAGCACAACTGCTTTACGGCGGCAGATGGTGGTGTTTTGGCAGCGTCAGAAGTGGCGTGATTGTCCGCGGTGGTCTCTTCCGTTGGTGGTACGTCGCGGCGGCTTCTGGAGGAGCACGAAGCAAGCGGCAGTGTAGTGTGTGGCCTCGCGTTTGCGTCTCCGGCGGAGGCACATCGGTCTCCTGCATAGAATCCGAATGGAAAACTTGTCGGTGAGCAACATGAGTTCTTCGAGCAGACCCTCTGATTTCTTAAGAGTGGGAAGAATAATTGATTTTGGGGGAGAGAAAGAGAGTTGTTAAATCAACAACTACCACCCATATTTTTCTTCCTTGGAAAAGGAATTAATTTTGACTTATTCCAATTTGATTTCAATTTCAAATCAACTTTGCATTGCACTCACATAGCTTCTCTTTTTGTGATCCCAAAATTAATTTGGGCCAAAGACTCCTATTCCTAACTTCCTTTTGGCTGATTTTCACATTTTGGGCTTTACATTATACTTTGGGCTTTAAGTCTTAAAAGCCTAGCCTAAAATTAATTCATGTGCTTGATTAATCAATTTTGAACATGAATTAATTTTAGTTGCTCACCTTTGATATTTTAAACTTCATTCATCCCCATGAGTTTAATTTATAATTTTTAGAATTAATAATTAATTGATCCCATAAATTTATTTTGGACCTTTTAATTAATTAAATCCATGAATTTAAATTAACTAGAACTCATCTATTGTTAATATTAATTCATTTGCAACATATAATGTGACAACATGAATCATCTTCATCAGTTCACCATCTTCATCATTTCATCACTATCAAACTTTGAAATTAATTCATCTCTCCAAGAGTTTGAACTTCCTTTACCACTTCAATAATTTTGAGTTTCTTCACCAAAACTTGTGTTTAACCACCGTTTTCTTTTGTCTACCTTATGCTTCTCAACTCATTCATGCTTCAACTGATTGATTGCCTCACAAACTTAATATGAATAGCCAAAATTATGATTGAACTTAGCAGAGTGCTAAGCTGCCTACGTACCTCTTTGCAGAGGATCAAGTCATAATGTAGTTCAAAGGGACATGATTTGATTTGAATGGGGGTGCCGTACACAGTTTATACTCATGCGGGCCAAGAGTGACTATTCTTTAACTACTTTAGACAAAGTAGGATATCTGAGTGGGGTGAATTAATAGTTTAACCATATATAATTACCTTTGGTGGGTGTCGTACACAGTTTAAACTTGTGCGGACCTGGAGTTCGTCGTACACAGTTTATACTCATGCGGACCAGGAGTTCGTCGTGCACAGTTTATACTCATGCGGAACAGGAGTTCGTCGTGCACAGTTTATACTCATGCGGACCTGGAGTAACATGCAGTTTAGGCTCCTGCGCCAAGGAGCATTGTACTTGTATTTGTTTTACGCGTAATAGCGTTTCAAAAATTTCCTATTTATGGGACCAATGTTCACGCCATCTTATGAGATCAACTTGTAGGCGCCATTTGTGTAGGCTTTTTTCACAACATGAGGGCCATCCCATTTGGGTAGAAATTTATTTTCAACACGATGAGTGACTACTATAGGCCTTCTCACAGCAAGCACCAAGTCACCAACTTGGAAAGAACGTATCTTCACTTTCTTATTAAACGTTCTAGAAATGCGAGATTGATAACACTCAAGTCTTTGTTGTTCTTTCAACCTCTTTTCATCTAATTCTTCCAACTCTTGAAGACGTAACTTTGCATTTTCTTCTTCAGTGAGGCCTTCCTGTATGGTCATCCTCAAAGAGAGAATTTGTTTTTCAAGAGGTATTACAGCTTCAACACCATACACCAAATAATACGTAGTAGCCTGAGTAGGTGTTCTATACGTGGTACGGTACGCCCATAAATCTTCATTGATTCCTTCATTCCAATCTCTTTTTGACTTGGAGACCACTTTCTCCAGTAAACTGCACAAAGTTTTATTGAAGGCTTCGGTAAGATCATTGGCAGCTACGTTATACATTGATGACTTCCTTAGCTTGAAATCAAACTTCTCACACAACTTATCAATCCAACTGTTGCTGAACTGCTTTCCATTATCAGTGATGATGTAGTGCGGAACACCATATCTAATAATGATGTTGATCTGAATAAAATCCGCAACATTTTCTTTCTTCACTTCCCTTAGAGGTACCGTTTCGGCCCACTTTGAAAAGTAATCAGTTGCAGCAAGAATGTAGAGATGACCACCAGAAGACTTTGTAAGCGGCCCTATCACATCTAAACCTCTAAGCATCAAAAGGCCATGAAGCGACTGTCGGATGCAAAGGTTCTAGAGGTTGATAAATCAGATTTCCATGGAACTGGCAAGCTTGACATTTTTGTGCATAATCCATGCAATCTTTCACCATTGTGGGCCAATAGTAACTCATCCTCTTAATTCTAAAGTGTAGCTTCAGTCCGGATTGATGAGCACCGCAAATTCAGGAGTGAGCCTCCTCCATCGCTTGAATAACTTCTTCCTTACCCAAGCATCTCAAGAAAATTCCATCAAATAATCTTCTATAAAGTGTACCCTTGAAGTAGATGAATCGAGGTGCAAGACACCGGATATCAACCCTTTGGCGTGGATCACTTAGCAACTTATAATACTTCAAATAGTCCACGAGTGGTTGGCGCCAATCTTCTTCTTCAATTTTGAAAACTTCCACCACATGATTTTCAACTTCTTCATAATCATCATCTTCAAAGATTGGTGGGACAACTCAACTTCTGCATACCGGTATTTGAACTTGTGCCTCTGTCATAGCTATAGTTGATGCTAGCTTAGCAAGGGCGTCAGCTTCCTTATTCTCTCTTCTAGATAGATGTTTGATATCAATATCACCAAGATAACCCATAAGCTTTTGAGCATACTTGTGGTATGGGAGTAACTCAGGCTTCTTTACTTCATATACTCCAAGAAGCTGGTTTATCACCAGTAGCGAATCACCATACACCTTAAGGTGTAGTTGCTTTATATTGACGGCCATCTCTAAACCAAGAATGAGCGCTTGATATTCAGCCACATTGTTTGAGCAATTTTCTGTTAAGGAAAATGATAAGGGTAGAACTTCACCACTGGATGTTACAAACACGACTCCGGCACCAGCACCTTCTCTATGAGATGCTCCATTGAAATACATCTTCCAAGGAGAAGCTATCTCAACAGCGAAAACATCTTCATCTGGTAGTTCATCAGATAGTTCCCATGCAGCAGACATTGGGTGATCAGCTAGAAAATCTGCCAACACGTGTCCTTTTACAGCTTTTTGGGGGACGTACACGATATCAAACTGTTGGAGTTGGAGATACCATCTTGCAAGTCGATCAGAAAGTACTGGCTTTGACATGATGAACTTTAGTGGGTTGACTTTCGAAACCAGACGGACTGTATGAGCTTGGAAGTAATGCTTCAACTTTTGAATCACGAAGATAAGGGATAAACATATCTTCTCAATGGGTGAATACTTCAACTCATTTGGAGTCATGGTTCTACTTAGATAATATAGAGCTTTTTCTTTGCCATCATCATTTTCTTGTGCGAGTAAGACTCCAACAGAATGCTCTTGAGCAGCTAGATAAAGGATAAATGGACGCCCGGGTATTGGAGCACCTAACACTGGTGCATTCATCAAGTATTCTTTAATGCTATTGAAAGCATTATTGCAAGCTTCATCCCAGTCGAATATGCTGCCTTTCTTCATGAGATGACTAAATGGTTGACATCGGCCAGCTAAGTTTGATATGAATCTTCTCAAGTATGCCAACTTTCCCTGGAGACTTTTGAGTTCATGTATGTTCCAAGACACATGCATCTTCATGATTGCGTCAATTTTTGCTTTCTCAATCTCGATTCCTTGACGGCGAACAATAAATCCAAGAAATTTCCCGGATGAAACTCCAAATGTACACTTGAGTGGGTTCATCTTGAGTTGATGCTCTCTTAACTGTTCAAACACTCGTCTTAGATCATGGAAATTATCTTTCTTTTGTTTTGATTTCACCACAATATCATCAACATAGCATTCGACGATCTTATGAAGCATGTCATCAAATATCTTTTGCATGGCTCGTTGATAAGTGACACCAGCATTCTTCAAGCCAAATGGCATAACATTGTAGCAATATATTCCTTTCGGAGTACGAAAAGCTGTCTTCTCTTGATCCTCAGGAGCTAGACCAATTTGATTGTAGCCAGATGATCTATCCATAAATGAAAGGACCTCATGCCCCGTTGTTGCATCAATCATGATTTTAGAAATTGGCAGTGAAAAGTCATCCTTTGGACATGCCATGTTCAAATCTCGAAAATCAACACATACTCTGAGTTGCCCATTTTTCTTTCTCACCGGCACAATGTTAGAAATCCATGTAGGATATTTAACTTCTCGGATCTTGCCTGTTTCAAGAAGCTTATTAACCTCGTCCTCAATCAAAGGAATCAACTCTGGTCGAAATCGACGCTGCATTTGTTTTACTGGTCGAGTTCCTTTTTTAATGAACAATTGGTGCACTGCAATTTTCGGATCTAAGTCTGGCATTTCTTTATGTGACCACGCAAAGACGTCTCTGAATTCTCGCAAAATGCTAATATACTTTTCTTCTTCCTCAACATTTAGTAGAGCACTTATGTAGGTAGGAAGTGGATCATTTTCATCATCTAAGTTGATTTCTTTCAACTCATCAACAGTGGCTTTAACTCATTCTTCAAATTGTGGAGGGGCATCTTCAGCATCTATTTCCTCCATTTGAGAGTCTTCCAGAGTAGTGATATGGTTGGTAGAAGCTACACTCTCTTTATTATTATCACTATCATCTTTAGTAAGGACGATTGTCAGCCTTTTGGCCTTCAACACTCTTCCACATGATACAGTCAAAATGTTTTGTCTCTTCATGCGAGAGGGAATTTGACTTGAAGCTGCTTGAAGCTAAGAGAATTAACATTATTTTGCCTCCCACACTTGTTCCTCTCACAGGGTCCAAACCTTTCGAAGACACTCCCAAGTTTTTCGAAGACAGAGATTCTCTTTATTTTCCAACTGCATTCATCAAACATATCTTTTGTGGATGAAGCTTCTCCCTCGGTGATATAATTTGTACTTGCTCTTTAATTGCAATGCAGACTGGCTTTTGAGGGACATATCCCAAACCTGGCTTATCATTTTTGACAGTCTGGCCACCATTTTTCAACATTTTCTAAGTAGCATTGAGCCCATGTTCTGGTGGGTTGATAGTTTCTTGACACAACTTGCTCGCCATCGGTTTTTCCTTTGGTTCATAACCGTCCTTCATGAGGAACTTGTAAGCTTGTGGACTATATGACTTGGCTATTTCTGCTTTAAATACTTCACCATGTTCAGTTTTTGCTCCTTCAACAGGACGTGTGAATCCTTTGAGCAGTGGATGAGAAGGTTTATTTGCATCAATTTTTGTTAAAGGCAACGTCAACTCTTCTAAAGTCTCAAGCTTCTCTATGCTCTTCTTGAGAGTGGCAGATGATGTGCTACCCTCATTTTTATTTCTTTATTGCCCCATCATTTTGCGCTGGAGCTTCTTCATGCTTTACATCCTTTATATTCTTGAAGAAATATTTAGCATCTGCGAAGTAGGACTCGACTTCAATAAATGGCTTGTCATCACCGAATACTCTTTTCACATTGTTGCCTTCGCTATATTTGAAGCACTGGTGTAACATAGAAGGAATCACACCATTCTCATGCAGCCGGGGACGTCCCAAAAGCATGTTGTATGAAGTTTTTGCATGGATGACATGGAAGAGCATTGTTGATTTCATCTCATCAATAAGCAAATCAAGAACTATTGTGTCGAGAGTTCTTTGTCCTTCATGGTTAAACCCTTGAATCATCAATCGGCTATGATTGAGTTCATCCACTGGTTTTTCTAACTTCTTCAACATTCTTAAAGACAGAATGTTTACTGCCGAGCCTCCATCAATAAGTATACGATTTACTCGCACCTCTTGTGTATAGCCGGTCACAAATAGAAGTTGATTATGAGGTTGTGAACCCAACAACCAATCTTCATCAGTGAAGGTCACCTTCATGGAGTAAGCTTTATCATTGGCTTTAGAATGTTCGCTTTCATTGTCCTCCTCGTTCATGACATGATATGAGCCTTCATCATGACTTTCCTTTACAGAAGTGAAGTTCGTGGCTGCCTCATCTTCTAACACGATTTTTTGTTCCTTAGCCAGCTGCATGATCTTTTCTTTGAGGATGAAACAATCATGAATAGGATGACCTACGAACCTGTGATACTTGCAGTATTTTGGGTCATTAGTTCGGCCGGCTTCTTCTGGACACTTCATCACAGGAAGGTCAAGAAGTTTATTCTTTATCAAATCATCGAATATGCCAGAAATATCTGAGTCTAGAAATGGATACTCTTTTTCTTGCATCTCTTTAAGAGTTAATCTTCTTTGCCCCCAATCTTGGGCAACCCGTTTCCCTTTGTCTTTCTTATCATCTCCATTCTTTCGGACTTTGACCGACATAGTATTTGTGGCCATTGATTCTTTGTTGGAATTTCTAGCATAGGGCTTGCCCCCTTTTTTGCAATCTTGTTTATATTTGGACTTATAGGAGTCCAACATCGGTGAATGTTTGATTCCACTAGCAGCCATGCTCAACTCCATGTCATGGACCCTAGTAGCCAACTTTTCGAAAGTCTTAGGCAGAATTCCTTTGAGTATATAAAGGAGATTCCATTCCATCCCTTGGATACACATCTCAATAGCAGACTCTTCAGATAATCGGTCCTTGCAGTTTAAACTCAAATTCTTCCATCGATTGATATAATCAATCACAGGCTCTTCCTTTAATTGACGAGTATTAGTTAGCTCAGTCATGCTAACGGTTCTCCTTGTGCTATAGAAACAGTTAAGGAACTCATGCTCCATTTGTGCCCAACTATCAATGGATTCAGCTTGCAAGTCGATATACCAATCAAAGGCATTTCCTTTGATAGGGCGAACGAACTGCCTCACCATATGGTCTCCATAAGTACCAGCATCATGGCAAGTCTTAATGAAGTGTGTTATGTGCTGCCTCGGGTTATCCTTGCCATCAAATTGTTGGAACTTGGGAGGTTGGTAACCAGCTGGCAACTTCAAGCTGTCCAATCTTTTCGTGAATGGCTTGGCATAAGTGACGGTGGGCTTGGAATTCTCTTCAAACCTTTCTTTTATTGTTCCAAGTATAATATCCTTCAATTGATCGACTTGGAGCATTCCATCAGCTGAAAATGGCAATGTTCCATGAGTTTGCTCCTTTCCAATAGTCTGGCGCCTTGTGATCTCTTCCACCTCACTATCGTCCATGACTCCTTTTCCGTTTGCACGGCTAGTTTCCACAAAGTCTCTTCCTTCAATCAGTTTGGAGATATTTGAATCTTGAGCTTCTACATGTTTTGTGAGCCCTTTGATAACTTTCATCATACTTGCTAACTGTTCCTCAATAGTTGAAGCACCAGCCATCATTACTGGAGCAGCGATTGAGCCAGATGATGAGCTTGAAGATGCAGAATCTTCATCACTATCCTCTTTAAGAGGTATTTGTTTACTTGAAGCCTCCTCAACCGAAGGGTTGGATTCAGATGAGGCTTCCAACTGAGCTTTTTCTAACATGCTCCTCATAACAACAGCAACATATTCATTCAATGACTCTGAGAGTTTAGAAGCAGCAGTCCTTCCCACAATAATCTTGAGATGAGTCATTTTTACCTTCGAGCTTGTAGAGAGAAGAGATGGGAGGTAGAGATGGTCCCACTGGGCGTGCCAAAATTTGTAACAACAAATTTTGTATTTATAATAAAATAAATACAAAAAGGTGAACAAAGATAATTTCAGACAGATTTAATATAAAAGATAATGTAAAGGAGTTACAATCTCAATTAATCCTCTGATTCTTCTCTCGAACCAATTTTTGGACTTGACTTTGACTTTGACTTGACTTTTGTTGACTTTGACTGGAGTGTATTGAGTTGGATCTTCAAATGAAGCTTGTCCAAACTCGGCTTCGTGGATTTATAACGTTAATTCATAGACGTCGAGCCTTTACTCGAATTAAACGAGATCCTTGTAGATTTTCGGTGAAGAACGTTGTTCAATATATTAGAACACTGCTAACTTCACGAAGAATGTCGAAGAACTTATCTTAAGAACGCTTAAATCCGGGTGGTTTAGCACCTTGATCCCAGATTATAAGTCATTTTTTACTTAAGCAGGCTTATTATAGGCCGTTCTTGGAAGAACACCAACTTGAGAAGGCTTAAATCCGGGCGACTTAGCGCCTGAGTCCCAGACTATAGGTCGTTCACTGAAGAACTTGACTTAAGAATGCTTGTTCCAGGTGGCTTAAAACCAAGTGGCTTAAAACCTGAATCCCAGACGTATTCCGTTCTTGAGTTGACTCTCGTTGAAGGAATCGAAGAACTAATCAGATAATTCTGAAGTCTTTGACCTTCGTAGAGAATCGCTCTTGGTGTGTTTTTGAATGAATGAAGGAGGGCTCCTTATATAGGTGAAGGTAGAGGATGCCCCATAAATAACTCTCAATCTGATTGATCAATGGCAGATTTGACCTGATTCTGCGGGCTTGGGCATTTCCATATATAACACAGTTTGATTGATCATTGCTTGATTTGACCTGATTCTGGAACCTTCCAAACTTTATTTGACTTGGGCTAGTTTGTCTTGAGTCAGACTTTACTTAATTTAAATCTCTTTTAATTTGTTGGGTTTTAAATTAATTATCAATTATTTATTAATCTATTTTAGGAATTAATTTATTAAATCCCCAAATAAAATATAATAAATTAAAATTGATATTTTAATCATGAAAATCCACGTGTCGCTATTTTATTGGACGGTGAATTTTATTTGCTTACAATAATAGTTTGATGTGCTTATGTAATCCCATTATATGTGTTTGCATAAATGTGAATTTCGGGTCTAGAGAGTTAATTAGCATGACTAAACTGGATTGCATTAACATTATCATTCTCTTATTTTGGAATAATTTATTGCCTACTCACATGCAGTTTTTATTAATTATTTCTTATACTAATTTATTTTAGTTCATAGTTAATTTTCACTTAAATTTGTTTTTAGCAAGAAGAGTCGTAAATGGGATTTATTTGTTATTCTATTACTATCTCGTAGATTCGATATATACCTGGTCACTGATTAGTGTGAAAATCTACATGTTTTAAGGTCCGATTTAGCATTATTTTGTGGATTTTTATATTTTAACATTAAATGGTTAATTTTCATATATTAAGATATAAGTGAAATTGAGGTGTTATTTCGTATTTTTAGGTGGGAAATGATATCATGAAAGAATGCTGAAAAATGCATATTCAATTTGTATAATTTTTCTGTACTTTAGTAGAATTCAAACTGGTCATGTGATATATAGTTGGAAAGCCACAAAAGAGAATATCATTTTGGCTCAAGAAATACCTCAATTGGATTTCATATGAAGAGTTATGATTAAAACAGTGAGGTCACGCAAGCTGCTGCCCATCTATGTCGACACAGCACGACTCGTGCTACCCTCAAATAGTAGAATTTTCATGAGTTCTTTATATTAATTTATAGAAATCCAAGAAAGAGAAGATTGCATGAGCGCAAAAATCACCTCAATTGGAATTCGGATGAAGAAGTTATGATCAAAATGGTCGTGCAAGCTGTCGACGAGTGGCACGACTAGTGCCGACAAGCGGCTCCGTACGGCACGAACCATGTCGCACGACCCATCCCATGTTTGGCACGACTAGTGCCACTTCTCAATGATCAAGTTCCTTCCCAGTACTACAATCAAGTCAGATATGAAGATGAATGGTCTTGTGCTTACAAAGAAAATTCATATCAATCTCATCAAGAGAACACTTATTCTAGTTCAATCAAAATTTCCTAAGGATCCGAGAATTGGTTTGAAGAGATGAAGAAGGAACAAGAAGAGAGACAAAAGATCTTGGATTTTGTTACACCCCAATTTTAATAGGTTTATACGTAAAATTCTTTAATGAAAGTCTTTTAGAAGGGGTATGAACAAACACTTAGTAAATAAACAATAATTAAAATTGTTTTTAAAAGAAAATATATTTATATCAGTTTATTAACAAAGAAGACTGATAAATTCAAACTAAGCCTTTACTAAACCCACAACAATCATTTGATTAAATAACTAATTAGTTAATAAAATTAAATAGACTAAAAGTCAAACGAAATCAGTCCTGCTAGAAATTTAGATAGATAATTTACCCAAGGTTGCAAGAAAATACTATTAATAAATTCTCACAACAATAATAATTATAATTATTAAAAAAACAATAGTCATCACTTCAAATGTTAATTTCAAGCAAACATTAATAATCATTTCGAGTTTAGTCCAATATTAAAAAGGAAGCATCTATGGGAATTTAAAACTTAAGTTCATAATTGAAAATTAAGGACACTGATATCCAAATTAAATATTACTCAAATATTCATTGAATCTCCCCTTGTCATCATATCCGCCATCCGTACGCCACCGCTACATAAATCTAGAAAGGGGGTAAAAATTGGGAGTGAGCAACCACAGTTCAGTGGAAATCACATCAATGTCATAAATAAAATAATCTCATATATGAATTAATTAAATGCTCACATACTTGAATCTTTCATCATGTTGGTAAGACATCTTTCGATTCATTACCGATATCATATAATTTGGTAGGGCACCCTGCGGTCCGTTACCCATATAATGTAATTTGATAAGACATTAAGATTCGTTATCCATAACATTCATGTGGTAGGGCACTATTGCGGTCCAATACCCGTATTCATAATTTGGTAAGGCACCATTACTGTTCAATACCAGTATTGCATTAATCATATCTCATAATTTCATTCATATCATGACATAAATTAACACGTAATGTAAAAACTTAGTAAATAGAAAACTTAGTAAATAACAGCACGTAAATTCCCACCTTAAAATCCTTAACCTAATGAGATTGATTCGTACACTAAAAGCCTTGATCCGAATCTCCTTTGAGGTCTCTTTCCCTCTCTCTCTAGAGTGATACTGTGTTGGTGATGATCTTCGAATGTAGAATAGATAAGTGAGGGCATGTATATATATATATATATATATATATATATATATATATATATATATATATATATATATATATATATATATATATATATATACACACACGTAATGAGATTGCACTACAAAAAAAATGCTGATAGACATCGGTCCGATGTCTATTTCACCAAAGGGATGATGTTGTATCCCGTGATGTTGAAAGTCACGCTGATTAACATCGATTATCCACCGATGTCTTTTCTTTAAAAGACATCAGCTTGAACTCATCAGACATCGGTTATCTACCGATGTCTTTTCCAGAAAAGACATCAGCTTACACCCATTAGATATCGATTACCCACCGATGTGTTTCCCAAAAAAGACATCAGCTTGAACCCATTACACATCGGTAATCCACCAATGTCTTTTCTGAAAAAGACATCGACTCAAACACATTAGACATCGGTTATCCACCGATATCTTTCCATTGTAAATTTTTGTTAATCTAATTATACATAAATATAAATTATTAATTAAATTAAATTAAAATTTTATAAAAAAAAATCTATTAATGATAAATTATATTTAGAAAGATAACTGTACAAAGTACAATACATTAAAATTACAAGTGTAAAACCAAACGGCTCCTTCTTGAACACAAACTATACAAGTATAACTTCCCCAAAACATAATGTCATAATGAATACCAGCACAATCTATACAAGTTTAACTTCCACTAACACTAACCCACATAAAACATAATTTTAAAATGAACACAATCTATACAATAAACTAACAAGCACCAAATGTAGAAGAAACCAACCACACAAGCTGAGAAAGTGATTCCATTTTTTATTTTAAATCGTCCAAGTCCATCAAAGCTCTTTTGACGATGTCTGCTCCAACCTGCATGAGGTCATCCAGCCGATTAGAACTACTAAAATAAATTTTGGAGCAACAAAGAGACATTTACACGTTGCACAAAATTCTGAATATTCTTACACAAGGGTCAGCTTAAAGAATCATATTAATGAATATCTTACCGATGTTAAATAAAAATTAGATGAATAATAAATCCATTCAACAAAATCTGAAATAGACATCGGTTTAATAGACATTGGTTTTTAGCATGAGTGGTATGAATAATACCTCTTCTATAATGCATTATGTGTGGCTGTCGACCTCTTGTGAAGAGTCTTACCCCTGAAACTTTTAGCACCAGCCCCAATGAACTGTATTGCTCGATTATTCATGGTACCAAATTATGTAATCAACACCTTTGAAAGTCAAATTATGTCCAACCTGAACAAAATCATAAAGAAAAGAAAACAAAGAGAGTATCAGGTGCTCGTATTATAATTCTAACTAGGCATTCATATTCTCATTTGGGCATTTCATCAAACACCTTGCATGCATGTTCTAAACATAAAAGAATGATAAAATTTTGCAATGCAATTTATCCTCATTTTTTATCAAGCTAAACCAACAATGTAACTCTCACGTCAATTCAATCATTTATTAAAAACATAAAGCATAAATAGAGTACTAAAAATATAAACTAATTGCAAGAAGTTAATAACTAAGCACAAACAAAATTGTCCTTCCAATTAATTCTGACAGAAACGATGCAAGAGATTATTCTATATATAAATTTCTACCAACACCATAAATTAAATTTAAGTGAAGTTTAGAATTTCATACCTTGTTTGCTTCAATTGAAAACTTTCGAGTAACTTGAAATTGAGGAAACTGATTCCAGGAGCAATTTATGATGAAGCACACTCTTCTCTTCATTACCTTGTACAAAACTAACATAGTGCTGTCTTTGACAGATTCCCGATTAGACTGCCACTCTTTCGTATTTTGATCATAACTTTTCACTCAAAACTCCAAATTGATATTTCAAATTTTAATAGAAACTAGACTTCTATAGATTTCTAATGATATATTCCATGAAGCCTAATTTAGTCCTGAGCAAAACAGTTTTTCGAAGTAAGGACTAACATTGTGCTGTCATTGACAGATTCTCGAGAAGACTGCCACTCTTTTGTAATTTGATCATAACTTATCACTCAAAACTCCAAATTGAAAAATTCAAAATTCCTTAGAAAATAGACTTCCGTGGCTTTTCAATTATGTATGGCATGAATCCTAATATATTACCAAACGAAACAGTTTACGACACAAAGACTGACTTTTGATAGATTCCCTAGTAGATTGCCACTCTTTGGTTATTTGATTTTAATTTTTAACTCAATTTGTGTATGGTGTGAAAGCCACATCAGTTACTAGAAATAAATAGTTATAAGTGGAAGAATCCAAGGCAAGTAAATTATATATAACGATAAGTGAAGACTCACAACAAATCCTGAGTCTACAAAAGTAGTCAATAATCAAAAGCTTAAGATGCTTCTTTTCTAAACAAAAATTGCATCTCATCACCTTCCATCATTCCTTAGCCAAAAATCAAGCATCAATGCATCACTTCTTCTCCCAATAATAACAATTTCTCAATTTGTAGCAAAATACAGCATAACAATTTTCACATTGGTATTTCATTGAACAAATAGCACGCACTTTCAAAAAATATATATAAGAATGATAACAATTTACAATGCAATTCATGCCCATTTTTTATTAAGCAAACCCAAAAAAATGCTTATAAAAATGAAGTAAAATTATATGGAGAAAACGGCACAGACCTTAGCAAGGCAGCAAAAAGATTGTAGGGATGTTATTCCAAAATTACTGCCCAGTAGAGGCGGCACGAGGGTAGGACTTCCCTGGCATTCCTTTTTCTGTCATTGCCCTCAATAATATACTAGCTTATAAGAGGGGACAAAATAGAAGTCAGAGAAATTGTAGGGATGTTATTCCAAAATCAAAATATCAAAATCAAAATCAAAATTAGAAGTAAAAGTAAAGGCCGAGAAGTAGACCAACATATCGAAATTAAAAAAAAATTGCAGTAATTTTACTTTAAAAAAAAAAAGAAGAAAAGATTGCAGAACTAAATTATACTTTGAAGCTGTGTACCCAAGTACTTATAATTAAAGAATTATTAAAATAAAAAAAAAAAGTGACCAAAGTGGAATTGAGAACCAAGAAGATCAAGAATGTACAGAAAAAACCACAAAATAATTACTCTATTCCAGAAATAAGAAATCATAAATCAAAATGAAAGAAAATTTAACAAATTAAAGGAACTGCAATTCTAAAAAAAAGAATCCATACTTTTTAAACGCAAAAACCTGACAAATATTGTTTGCCTGCAAACGGTTCTACATAGAGAAATATTGAGGCAAAAACTTCTAAGTGAATTTGACTAGCCCTAAAAATTACTTTTGAAATAAAATTGCGACCTAAACGTAAATTGGAATGAACAGGAGGGGGTGAAATTTTGTATTTCACCATGGATAACCACCATTGGATCGAATAAGAGTTTTGGTAAATAGAATCACAAGAATGAAATCTGAATTTGCACTTTCTACAGTCAAAATTCAATTCATACAAATGCATTTAGTAAATAAATGAGTAATATGAGGAACCTGAGAGATACGAATAGGAAATAAGTTGGGAAATGGCCGCGAGCTCCGACGAAAAGCGTTCTTCCGACGGGAGAAAATGAAATGGAGAGGGCTATCTGCTATTCCTTCTTCGATTTGAAGATATAATGGAGGAATGAGGAAGTGGTGGCAGCTGGAGAGGGCTCAGCAATGGCCGGTAGTCGGAGTGAAGTGGTTGTGGCGGCTGGATGTTGAATTTCTCCTAAAATATTTACTTTAGCCGCGAGAGTGAGCGTGTTTTTCAGCAGTAAAAGGGGGGGAAGAATTTAGTGTTTACAATAAAATAATAAATATAATATTTTTTTAAAAAATTTAATTAGATGTACTTTGTCAAAATGGTTCTAAAACTTGCTAATACACAGGATCGAACCTTGATTTTGAAAGTATTTTGAATTAAAAATTTTAAAAGACAACACATGATAGAAATCGGTGGATATAAACGATGTCTAGTATAGAATAAGTAAACATCTTGTTTTTAAAGTTGAGAAAAAACATCACATTTTCAACATCGGTCAGTGAAACCGATGTCTATCATAGTATAGACATCACTGAAAAAGACATCAGTTTCGTCCACCGATGTCTATCAGCGTGTTTTTATAAGGTTGAGAATAGACATCGCTTGATAGACATCGGTTAATAAAAACCGATGTCTATCAGCGCATTTTGAATTAAAACTGATTTCTATCAGTGTTTTTACGCAGATAGACATCGGTTTTAGGAAAGACATCGGTTTTTTACCAAAAGACATCACATTTTGTGCAAAACCGATGTCTATTATGTGATGTCTTTCTACAGATTTGTAGTAGTGTTTATTCGTACACTAAAAGCCTTCATCCGAATCTCCTTTGAGGTCTCTCTCTCTCTCTCTCTCTCTCTCTCTCTCTCTCTCTCTCTCTCTCTCTCTCTCTCTCTCTCTCTCTCTCTCTCTCTCTCTCTCTCTCTCTCTCTCTCTCTCTCTCTCTCTCTCTCTCTCTCTCTCTCTCTCTCTCTCTCTCTCTCTCTCTCTCTAGAGTGATATGGTACTGGTGATGATCTCCAAATGGAGAATAGATAAGAGAGGGCATGTGTATATATATATATATATATATATATATATATATATATATATATATATATATATAATTTGTAGTAAAACCCTAGTAGTGTGATTGCAGGGATGTTTTCAAACTTTCCTCCATTAAAAAGTTAATTGAGGATTTAATTTTGTAGGGGAGATTTTCCCTTTTTGATAAAATCGCTAACTAAATATGGCTTAGGAAATAATCACACTGATTTGGAGGCTAACAAAATATTGTGGGCTTTTAAATGACATTACATGAGGAAGAAATTATTTTGGGCTAAGAAATAATTTGGGCCAATAACAGTATAATATGAATAAACTCTAATTTTTTTTGGTGTTACATTCTGCCATCTAATAAAATTTCATCCTCGAAATTCCAAATAAACTCTTTCTTCCCAATAATGACAATCAATCATAATACTAAAAGGCCGTACCAACTCTTCAAAACATATTATCATTTGCTAACATATAGACACATAAAAAAGTTCTTCTTCTATAGTATAAATAAATGAGCATATTAACAAAGTTAAATTTTATAGCATACATGGATTAGATCGTGCATCAACATGAGAATTGTAAATTCTAAATTTCAAAACAGATCTTGTAAATTATAAATGCGTTCATACCTCATTATAGCGGTGATGAGCATTTTCTCATCACACAATTAATCCCCAAGTATGAAGGATATTATTGTAGCTTTGATAAGAAATCAAGTTATATTTATCGAACTCAAGGAACATATTATTATTAATATAATTATAATCTAACTTATTAAGACTAGGTTGGCAATAAATTGGTAGAATAATTAATTAATTACTAAACAAGTAATTTAAATAGCAAATAAAGTAGACAAGCAGTAAAGGTTAAACGAAGGTGAACAAGTGAGAAATTAGGTAGTTCTTCAGGCAATCCAGCTTCACTCATTAATTTTCATTTTGTGTATCAATGTCTGACTCTACCTTGTGGAATATGGACGCATCGCTAAACCATGCAAATCTACTATATAGACACAAGTAAATAAGAGTATGACATGTGTGAATATCCTTGGAGCAAGAGATATAATTCACCCCCCTTTCTAGGTACTATTAGTATCAATTATTTCCCATGCACTAAGTACTCTAACCCGATATGATCTCCCTTTATAGGTACTATGAAGTTATTCCTTTTATATCCTGCTTATTAACCCGAATCAGATTCAATTAACAAGTATTTATATAAGATAGTTCTTATGAAACTTCGGAGTCCCCTCACTTAGAATCATAACATGTAATCCTACTCAACCTGCTCAGCAGTGAACACACACACTCCATCATTAATCAAGATATGTATTCAGACTCTACATAACAATTAATGATGCACAAAACAACTCGGAGTATGAATTAAAAATGCATAGTCTTATATAAAATAAACCACAAGTAGTATTGTACGGAGTATATACACGAAAGTTCAATTAAATCATAAAACCTTCAAAAACCCTAGAACTACCGAAGAGGTTCTAGCTCATGATTGATCGAAGAATAATCATGGTGGTGGAATAGATCTTACCTATAGTCTTGAAAATTACAAGATAAATTAAGAAGCGAAGTAAACCCTAGATGTGGGCGCCGTCGTGTCTCTCTCTGTTTTGAATATTTATTTAGTTCTCACTTGATTCGACAGACGAATTTCTCTCTACAGCTCCTCCGGATGATGGTAGGGTTTCAGATATTGTGTGGAATGAAGGTGGTACCTCTCTGTTGTGTATGGTCTTTCTTTTATACTTTCAGCTCCTCCAATGGACCTCTAATGGGGTTTTTTAGTGAAAACACGTACTGGAAGGTGTAAAAATACGGATCAGGAGACTTCTCGCATGTTGGTTCGACCAAAGCCCTAGGTCGAACCATCAACACTCTGGTCGAACCAGCCTGTAATAAACTTGCAGATGGCTAGTTCGACACAGGTCAAACCACAAGCATCGAGGTAGAATCGATTTAGCACCTCTTTAGGCATTTGGTTCGATCACAGTTCGACCTTCATGGCTGGTCGAACGACAACATCGTGGTCGAACCACACTATAACGAAATTGCAGATTCCTGGTTTGACCCAAATCACTGGTCGAACCAGATGCCTAACTACCCCTTTTCCAATTCCGAGCACTTTTGTTCTGTTTTCCTTCGAAAATCCACTCGAACGGCCTCAAACGCACCTGATCCATGACTTTCCACTACATATCTCGATTTATCTCGACTTAAGATCAAATCACATATCATTATCACATAAATTAGAGCTTAAATTTCGTGAATTTTTACTCTCATCAAACCCCTAAACTTACATGTTCCTCGTCCCAATGCAACGAAATCAAAAATAACAAGAGTAAGTGCAAAATTCACGAGGCCATCAAGTCATGTACAATACGTACCTACACATGCAACTCTATTAATTTAAAACAAGTACCACTCGCATCGTACATTTCATTCTTGCAAAAACATCACTCAATTATAATACGCTTCGAAGTGCTAAGTCATCTAGCTCACAAGATAAGTGTTTACTCTCGCTTTCAAGTGTGAAGTACAGTTAAAAAGGTTAATATACGCTCATAATCAATTCATATTTCCACATAACAAGAAGCTTGGCAAGGGTCTCAAAAATCAACTTATAATCGTTTCATTACTAGGATCACAAAGGACTTGCTTTTACGTTGTAACGTTGGCTCTTTGGTAAAGGTAGGAAAATTTAGATAAAGTGACTAATTCACTAGTAGAGAATTACCTTGGAGCTTTGCTTTTCATCAAAAGCTTCCTCTTCTCCATAATATTCTCAAGATCTTTGCGATTCATCTTTTCCTTCTTTTCCTTGGAATCAACATCTTTTTTCTTCAAAGTACACGAATACCAATTTCGGGCACTACCCTTTTAAGCAGTTGGGGTATCAGTTTTAGGCACTACCCCTAATAAGATTTAACCACAATGTTTCTTCATTCATCACAAGCACAAATTTCCTTCCTTTCTTTCTTCAATTTCATCTCTAGCATTTATTCACTTCAACTCTCTATTATTAAATAGGGTATTTCAAAGCTAAAGTAAAGGTAAAAGGCTTTTTAATCAAAGGCTTGCCAAAGAAAAAGCTTTTAAAGGATCAACGGGGCTACCAATGATTTACACAGTATATGGGAAAGTAAAATTTAGCTAAGTAACTCAAATAAACAATAATGGCTTAAGACCATGTCCTAATAACTAACAATCATAAGTCTCACACAAGACTCCAAGCCAAGTTCTAGAATACGAATATATGAACGATTCTCACAAGAATAAACTATCATGCATGGATGTAGCATGATTTCATAAGGCTTAAGTTCTCACATGGGTAATAGATAGTAAACAACCAGCCTCCATCTCAATGCAAAGCAAATCCAGCTCGAACACATGCACTCATCACTAGATCAGAATCCTCCAAAATAGGGGTAATACCAGTGAAATCCATGTAGTATGACTTAGCCACGGGAGTAAGCAATTCTCCAATATTACCAATTGAAAAGAGTAACTCCTAAATCTGTAGAGCTGCTGAATCAGATATGAACCCACATTAAACTGCACCCGTTCATCATACAGCATAAAGCATACAACTCTACCCTGGATAAATAACTTTCCTCGGATCGGGCAAATAACGTATTGCTCAGAACTCCATCGATATATCTAATGACTGGGTTGTGAATCAATGCAGCACGAGCTTCCTTAGAAACAAAATCCATATCTTCTCTTGAAATAGATCTCCAAAAATCATTTGGCTTGAAGTGGCCATTCTCATGCTTGGAAATCCCCCTAGGAGTTCCTAGCAACACATTAAAATCCTCAGTTATCCATGTTCTCCTTTCGCCTCCAAGCTGGAATGAACACTCATAAGGAAGAGAACTAGCACCCTTCTTAATCGTGATCGAACACAACACCTCTACAGTCACATGAAAGTACGTAGGCCTCTTCAGCTCCATGAAATGATGGATGCCCACTTGATCAAACATCCACATTATGTCATCACGGATATTCATCGTCCTCTTGGCCTGATCATCCTGGTACCTTGTGCGAGTAATCTTGTCGGATATTGCACCTCATCTATCTTTAATTTTCTCCCAATTCTCCATCTCGATGTGAAAGTTCCTCGGCAGCCTCTCCTTAAGTCGTAATTTCTTTGTTACCTCATCTTCACGAGGCTGACTATCCTCCCTCTTCTTGGAGCGGATTTCAATTGCCTTTCCTTTTCCTACAAAAGTAATACTTCAATTCCAAACAAATACAAGAAAAGCAAACCATCCTAAGTCCAAATCTAATCATACACTAAACTCTACTCAAGAATTCAAGTTGTTCATGTATAATCAATTTAAAACAAACATGCTCCCAACGTCATTTTCACTTCAAAATTCAACTCTCCAACAAGAGTTTCAACAATTTCATCATTCACTTTACTTTTTTCACTTAAGCATGCAATTATCTAATCTTCACAAATTCACAAAAATTCTAACATGCTTCTCTTCACCACACAATTTGCTCAACAATTCACTTAGAACATCAAGGTATGAACACTAATCAACAATTAAAATCAGACCCATCACTTGTTCATAAGAAATTTCAAAGAAAAATCCAAAGTACACCATGAATCCACATAAAAATGAGTTCAATCAACTTACCCACTTAAAATCAAGTAATAAACTTTCAATCCTAGGGTAATAAGGTCAAGAGAACATACCTTTCGATCCAGCCATGGCTTAGTATGAACAAAAGATGAAAATTTCCAAAATTGGATGGAAACCCCTAGTTTCTTAACTAGAAATCCCAAAATTCATGAGAAATCAAGTGTGGGAATGTGGAAAGTGGTTTAATCAGAGTAAAAACACGTGAAAAGGAAGTTTGGAAGAGAGGGTTTTTGGTTCGGAGAGTATTCGAGTGCGGGTGGTGTGAAGAATGAACAAAATAGGGCTGAAATCCACTTTAAAACACGACTTACCTGGGCTGGTTCGACTCGAACCAGGTGGTCGAACCACTTCGTCATGGTCGAACCATGCTTCTGGACAAATCTGGGATCTGGTTCGACTGGAACCATTGGTCGAACTGGATCGTCGAGGTCGAACCAGCCTGTAACAATTTCTCTGATGGCTGGTTCGACTCGAAACAAAGGTCGAACCAATGCAACGAGGTCGAACCAGCCTGTAACCATTTTTTGATTCTCGGTTCGGCTCGAACCATCTGGTTCGACTTACTCCAATGGTCGAACCGGTCTGCTGTTCCTTCAAACATGATTCTTCTTTGTCCCCTGTAAACTTCAAGCTCAAAAAGATCATTAGGTACCAAACATAGCACAACTATAGCTAGAGAACCACAATTAAGACTCAATAAATCATGTATATACTCCGCATACGACACAATAAATAAACACTATTGAACATTAGGCAAATTGTAAAAAATCGACACATCAACACCGATTAAAGTTTTAATATGCCGCGAAAAATCAACTCCCATAACAAATGTTACAAAGAAAATATTATACTCTCAGTGCTACGAAGAGGTAAGTACATCACACACCCCTCCAAACTTAGGAGAAACTGTAGTCGAAACTAAGTTTGCAAAGAGATGTAATTTTCGATAAGTAAGCACGTCAAATATAAAAATTTCTTACTCACACTAATGAAATAAAGCAATAAAACAGGAGGAAAAGCCTCAACAGGCGCTCTTATTTAACGTCAGAGAGTCACGACGGTACCAAATCAATGTAAGGTATCCTCAAAGATGACACAAGCATCATCCGATGACTTATAATGCTTCAATTGATGCTCATTTGCCGCAATGATATCTCCATTCTTGTCCATGATCTCAAAACTCCTCCTTTCGCAGGCTCTATGGATAATGAACGGTCCCGTCCACTTGGATTTCAATTTTTCTGTAAAGAGTTTCAAACGAGAGTTAAAGAGTAATACCTCATCACCTTACTTGAATTCCTTGTAAGTGATCTTCAAATCATGTCATCTCTTCATTATTTCCTTGTAAATCACTGAATTCTTGAAAGCTTGATTTCTGAACTCGTCTAGTTGATTGATATGAGTCAACCTCAACTCCTTTTTCTCCTTAAGAGACAAGTTCATACTTCTCACGGTCCAAAAAGACTTATGTTGAATCTCCACGGGTAAGTGGCACGGCTTCCCATAGACAATTTGATACGGTGACATGTCTAGCACAGTCTTGTACGCAGTTCAGAACCCCCACAGCACATTGTTGAGCTTCGTAGCCTAATCTTTCCTATTAGTCCCGAATATCTTCTCCAAAATTTATTTCACTTGTCGGTTGGAGACTTCGGCTTGCACATTAGCTTGAGGATGATAGGGTGTAGTAACCCTATGCTTAACACCATACTCCTTGAAAACTCTTTCAATAAGCATGTTGACGAAGTGGGAACTTCCATCACTTACAAGTGCTCTAGGAACTCCATAGCGAGCAAATATATGTTTCTTCAGGAATGATAACACCGACTTAGCATCATTCAAGCGAGTAAAAATTGCTTCCACCCACTTAGAAACATAATCCACTGCTAGAAGGATGTAGAGAAATCCATTAGATGAGGGAAAATGCCCCATAAAATTGATTCCCCATACATTGAAGATTTCAACAACAATGCTCGGCTGAAGTGGCATCTCATCTATTCTACATATGTTTTCTCATCCTTTAACATCTATCGCATATCGCTATATAGGATTCACAATCTTTAAACAAAGTAGGCCAATAAAGAGCAGATTGAAGTACCTTCGCTGCAGTCTTTTGGCCTCCAAAGTGCCTCCCGTTAGGTTTTGCATGTCAAAAATCAAGAACACTCTCCATCTCCATCTCGGGCACACACCTACGGATGATAGAATCCATACAAATCTTATAGATGAACGGATCATACCATATAAAAGTCTCAAAATCTCTCTTAAATTTAGCAAGTTGATACCTGTTGAGATCTTTTGGAATTTCACCTACGGCAATGTAATTGACATAATCCGCATACCATTGATCCATTTCTTGAGCAGCTACTACACAGGCTTTTTCCGCTCCTTCAACAAACACCACCATAATTTTATCATCAGAAAATATCTCTTCTATCTAATTGAAAGAATCATCACAATGCTCCCTTATCTCTAACCTTGATAGGTGATCCGCCAACACAATCTCGATACCTTTCTTATCCCGGATATCCATATCAAACTCTTGCAGAAGAAGGATCCATCTAATAATCCTTGGCTTCACTTCCTTCTTCTTCATCAAGTACCGAATCTTAGAATGATCCGTGACACTATAGTTTTTATGCCAACCAAATATTGTCGAAACTTATTGAATGCATACACAATAGCTAGAAACTCCTTTTCATTGACAATGTAGTTCTTTTTGTGCTGCATCAAAAGTCTTACTCGATAGTAAATGGCGCATAATTTCTTCTCTTTCATCTGCCCAAGCACCACTCCAAGTGATAAATCACTTGCATCACACATATGTACAAACGGCTGAGTCCAATCCGGTGTGATCAAGATAGGTGCAGTAATAAATGCCTCCGTTAAAACCTGAAAAACTGTTAGACATTCATCATCAAAATTAAAAGGAACATCTTTTTCAAGTAAGTGAGACAACGACTTGGAGTATTTCGAGAAGTCTTTAATAAATCTTCTATAAAATCCAGCGTGTCCAAGGAAAGACCGCACTCCCTTCTCATTAGTGAAGTGGCGGTGGAAGCTTCTCAATTGCCACCACTTTTGCTCTATCAACCTGCAATCCTTTGGCTGAAATATGATGTCCCAAAATAATTCCATCTCTTACCATGAAGTGACACTTCTCCCAACTCAAAACCAAGTTAGTATCCACACATCTCTTCAAAGCAGTAGACATGTTAGTCAAACAAATATCAAAGGAGGAACCAAAAACAGAAAAATCATCCATAAACACCTCCATGATCTTCTCTATCAAACCATAAAATATACGTAGCCATCATGCAACGCTGAAATGTAGTAGGTGAATTGCACAATCCAAAAGGCATCTTCTAAAGGCAAAAGTTTTATAAGGGCTAGTAAAAGTAGTTTTTTCCTGGTCCTCGGGTGCAATCATGATTTGATTATACCCCGAGTACCCATCCAAGAAATAATAAAAATCATACCCTGCAAGACGATCAAGTATTTGATCCATGAAAGGAAGGGGAAAGTAGTCTTTGCATGTATTTTCATTTAGTTTCATATAATCCGTACACACACGCTACCCCGTAGGAATCTAGTGGCTAATGCATCACCATCATTATACTTAACAATACTCATGCCCCCTTCTTAGCTACAATATGCAATGGACTCACATGGGGCTATCACTAATTGGATATATAATTTCTGCATCTAGCCATGTTAGAATTTGCTTCCTTATCACTTCTTGAATAGCGGGATTCACCTTCCGCTGATTCTGAATGCAACCCTTAGTCTCATCTAATAACCGTATCTTATGCATGCAATATGATGGGTTAATACCTTTCAAATCATCAAGAGACCAACCAATCGCAGACTTATACTTCCTAAACATATATAATAACTCATCGAGTTGATCATAGTTAAAAAAAGATAAAATTACCGGATACGTTTCTTATCACCTAGATAGGCATACTTCAAGTGCTCCGGTAGAGGTTTCAACTCCTCTTTCTTCTCCTCTTTTGTTGTGCTCTCCCTATCCAATGACAAGTACTTTCTAGTCCACTTCACCTCTTCAATCTTGGTTCTTTTTTATTCATATCTGTCATCACCCAAAGCAAATAAATTTTCAAGAAATTCAAGAACACTCTTCATCTCCATCTCGGGCACACACCTACGGATGATAGAATCCATACAAATCTTATAGATGAACGGATCATACCATATAAAAGTCTCAACATCTCTCTTAAATTTAGCAAGTTGATACCTGTTGAGATCTTTTGGAATTTCACCTACGGCAATGTAATTGACAAATCCGCGTACCATTGATCCATTTCTTGAGCAGCTACTACACAGGCTTTTTCCGCTCCTTCAACAAACACCACCATAATTTTATCATCAGAAAATATCTCTTCTATCTAATTGAAAGAATCATCACAATGCTCCCTTATCTCTAACCTTGATAGGTGATCCGCCAACACAATCTCGATACCTTTCTTATCCCGGATATCCATATCAAACTCTTGCAGAAGAAGGATCCATCTAATAATCCTTGGCTTCACTTCCTTCTTCTTCATCAAGTACCGAATCTTAGAATGATCCGTGACACTATAGTTTTTATGCCAACCAAATATTGTCGAAACTTATTGAATGCATACACAATAGCTAGAAACTCCTTTTCATTGACAATGTAGTTCTTTTTGTGCTGCATCAAAAGTCTTACTCGATAGTAAATGGCGCATAATTTCTTCTCTTTCATCTGCCCAAGCACCACTCCAAGTGATAAATCACTTGCATCACACATATGTACAAACGGCTGAGTCCAATCCGGTGTGATCAAGATAGGTGCAGTAATAAATGCCTCCGTCAAAACCTGAAAAACTGTTAGACATTCATCATCAAAATTAAAAGGAACATCTTTTTCAAGTAAGTGAGACAACGACTTGGAGTATTTCGAGAAGTCTTTAATAAATCTTCTATAAAATCCAGCGTGTCCAAGGAAAGACCGCACTCCCTTCTCATTAGTGAAGTGGCGGTGGAAGCTTCTCAATTGCCACCACTTTTGCTCTATCAACCTGCAATCCTTTGGCTGAAATATGATGTCCCAAAATAATTCCATCTCTTACCATGAAGTGACACTTCTCCCAACTCAAAACCAAGTTAGTATCCACACATCTCTTCAAAGCAGTAGACATGGTAGTCAAACAAATATCAAAGGAGGAACCAAAAACAGAAAAATCATCCATAAACACCTCCATGATCTTCTCTATCAAACCATAAAATATACGTAGCCATCATGCAATGCTGAAATGTAGTAGGTGAATTGCACAATCCAAAAGGCATCTTCTAAAGGCAAAAGTTTTATAAGGGCTAGTAAAAGTAGTCTTTTCCTGGTCCTCGGGTGCAATCATGATTTGATTATACCCCGAGTACCCATCCAAGAAATAATAAAAATCATACCCTGCAAGACGATCAAGTATTTGATCCATGAAAGGAAGGGGAAAGTAGTCTTTGCATGTATTTTCATTTAGTTTCTTATAATCCGTACACACACGCAACCCCGTAGGAATCTAGTGGCTAATGCATCACCATCATTATACTTAACAATACTCATGCCCCCTTCTTAGCTACAACATGCAATGGACTCACATGGGGCTATCACTAATTGGATATATAATTTCTGCATCTAGCCATGTTAGAATTTGCTTCCTTATCACTTCTTGAATAGCGGGATTCACTTTCCGCTGATTCTGAATGCAACCCTTAGTCTCATCTAATAACCGTATCTTATGCATGCAATATGATGGGTTAATACCTTTCAAATCATCAAGAGACCAACCAATCGCAGACTTATACTTCCTAAACATATATAATAACTCATCGAGTTGATCATAGTTAAAAAAAGATAAAATTACCGGATACGTTTCTTATCACCTAGATAGGCATACTTCAAGTGCTCCGGTAGAGGTTTCAACTCCTCTTTCTTCTCCTCTTTTGTTGTGCTCTCCCTATCCAATGGCAAGTACTTTCTAGTCCACTTCACCTCTTCAATCTTGGTTCTTTTTTATTCATATCTGTCATCACCCAAAGCAAGTAAATTTTCAAGAAATTCAATACATACCTCATTAGAGAGCTCATCTAGCTCAGTGGTGGGAAAGTAAGAGACTCCGCCAAGTATGTCTCCAAGGGATCCTTTAAGAGGATCAAGGACATATCTTCCTTCACGATCTCCTCCACCACATCAATTATGTGACACTGCATCTCCATCGGGATCTTTATTGCTTTATCAAGGTTGAACAGAACCTCTTCTTTATCCATCCGCAGCCTTAGCTCACCCTTTTGAACATCAATCATAGCTCCAGTAGTGGCAAGGAACAGTCTCCTTAAGATAAGAGGGACATTATCCTTGTCATCTTCCATCGCGAGTACTAGAAAGTCCACAGAAAAGACTAGTTTCTCTACCTTCAGAAGAACATCTTCAATCACATCCTTCGAAAAAGTCATAGACCTATCCGTCAATTGTAGAGCAACAGTTGTGGGACTTAACTCGCCCAAACCAAGCCTTTGGAATATTGATAAGGGCATCAAATTGATGTTTGCCCCATGATCATACAAGGCTCGTCATGCCGGCCCCTTTCCAATTTCACATAGAATAGTGAAGCTTCTCAAATCCTTTAACTTAGCTGGCAGCTTCCTCTGAATGATCGAGCTGCAGTTCTCTGATAAATTCACTGTTTCAATTCCCTTCAAAGCTTCTCTTCTTCAAAAGTATATCCTTTAGAAAACGGGCATAATATGGCATCTCCAAGATTGCTTCAGAGAAAGGAAAGCCCAAGCTTATCTTGTTTATGATATCTGAAAACTTCTTGAACTTTTCTTCCAATCCCTTCTTGACTAACCTGAAAGGAAACGAATGAGGTATCTTTGTCTTTGGAATTCTCCATTCATCACATTCAACCTTCTCCGCTTTATCCTTCTCGGCTCTCAAACTTTTTGATCTTTCCCACTTCTTTTCCACTATAAGCTCAGTATTCTGCAATTAGAATGGCACAGGAGTAACATGAACATCAGGAAAAGTATTCTGCGTGGAAAATAGTGTTGGACGAGGTAGTTCGACCTCTATTGGACCTCGGGTGCAGGTCGAACCAGGTGTGTAGCGGTCGAACCGAGCATCAAAAAGTATGGCATCTATCGCATAGGATGGTTCGACATCAGTTCGACCTTCAGGATTGGTCAAACCAGAACTAGATTGGTCGAACCCAACATTAAAGTCTTGTGGACAGTCTGGTTCGATCGTGGTTCGACCTTCAGAGTTGGTCAAACCAGGTCTATGTTGGTCGAACTGGCCATATGAATGCTCTGAAGGTTGCCCAGGTGCTTGGTTCGACTTAGGTGATGTGGTTTGACCTGATGTTTTGGTCGAACCATGGTCGAATCGAGCTCTTGGAGCTCCAGAATCCGTATTCAGCATTATCGGTCCCTCATACTGCGTTGCAGACCTTAACGTGATGGCATTGCACTGCTTCGAGTTTGTTATACTTTGAGATGAGAAATTTCTTTTCTCTACTGTTTGCGTTAACTGACTCACATTCCCAGCCATCTGTCCCATCAACAATGTCATGTCCTTCATCTGCTTAGATATATCCTCATGATTTGCATCTATTTTCGCCTCTAATTTTGCCTCTAGACAATCCACTCTTGCATCATTCCTCGCCATGTGCCTGTTCACCATATCCTCAAAACCAGGTTTTCCTTCTTCGACCTTAGAACCCAGATCAATACCAACAGGAGGTTGTACTGCTGCATTAGGATTACTCCATGAAAATTTTGGCCTCCTTGGTTGTTGAAAATCAACAGGGAGACTACGATTATTGTAGTTCCCTTGATAATTTCAGTTTCCTTGATTTTGGAACCTCGTTCCTTGAATACTTTGACTCATGGCATACTTTGTCTCTTCTAATTCCTCTTGGATAGCTCCTTCATTATCAACATCCTGTTGTATAATTGGTACTCGCTGTGCTATATCCGTAATGTGCTTTTGCTGAGACTCAAGTAACTTGTTGATATTAGCCAAATTAGAGATGATCTCATCTTCTCTACTCGACTTAACCATAGTGTGCTCAACATGTGCTACTTCTCTAAGAACATAAGTGCCTCTCACTTTATTAGTTGGCCAATCTCTTGAATTCATCGAAATATCCTGAAAGGGCTTTTCGGCTTCAACTGGTGTCTTAGTAAGTAATGCTCCATTTAAAGAAGCATCAAGTAACACTCGAGAATCACAATCCAACCCGTTGTAGAAAATACTGACGTATTGAGCTTTAGATAGCCCATGTTGTGGACACTTTCGAAGCATGTCCTTAAACCTGTCCCAAGCTTCATGAAATTTCTCTCCACTCTCGATAGCAAGTTGATTGATGTCTTGCTTCATCCTAAACACCTTGGAAGGTGTCATGTATCTCTCCAAGTACTTCAATTTCAATTGCTCCCAGGTAGTGCAATCTGCAGCATTAAGAGTATCGTGCCAATCTCTTGCTCTTTTAGTAAGTGAGAATTTAAACAACACAATCCTCCTTGCACCATCATGATCTCCTGTGCTCTTTTGTGTGCTTGTGTACCCAAGAAATTTATTCAGATGTTGTTGAGGATCTTCAAAGATTCCCCCAGAGAAAGGGCTCCTTTCTATCATGCTGATCAGAGCAGGGTGAAGATCAAAATCCGCATCGGCCCCTCTTGCTCCTAACAGCCCCAAGTTTCCTCCTCCGTTGTTCTTGAAGACTTCATGGATGGCAACGTTATCCAAATTTGCCCTATCTTGGGCCATATTGACTACTTTTGCTTTCGACTGGTCTCCGATTACAGCTTCAATCATTTTTGGGTTCAATGCTTCAACTTCAATCCCCTTTTTCAAGAGTTTCGGTTGCTTTCAAATTCTTGTTCTTTTTCTTCTTAGCTTTCCTTTTCCTCGCTGATGCCTCTATTTCCGGATCAAATGGTTCTAAGTTAGCCCTTTATCCTAGTTATTTACCCGAATCAGATTCAATTAATAAGTAGTTATATAAGATAGTTCTTATGAAACTTCGGAGTCCCCTCACTTAGAATCATAACATGTAATCCTGATCAGCAGTGAACGCACTCAATCAATAATCACGATATGTATTCAGAATCTAAATAACAATTAATGATGCACAAAATAACTCAGAGTATGAATTAAAAATGCATAGTCTTATATAAATAAACCACAAGTAGTATTGTACGGAGTATACACACGGAAGTTCAATTAAATCATAAAACCTTCATAAACCCTAAAACTACTGAAGTGGTTCTAGCCCATGATTGATCGAAGAACAATCATGGTGGTTGGATAGATCTTACTCATAGTCTTGAAAATTACAAGATAAATTAAGAAGCGAAGTAAACCCTAGATGTGGGCACTGTTGCGTCTCTCTCAATTTTGAATCTTTACTTGGTTCTCACTTGATTCGACAGATGAATTTCTCACCACAGCTCCTCCAGATGATGATAGGGTTTCGGATGTTGTGTGGAATAAAGGTGGTACCTCCTGCTGCGTAGGGTCTTCCTTTTATACTTTCAGCTCCTCCAATGGACCTGTAATTGGCTTTTTGAGTGAAAACGCATACTGAAGGTGTAAAAATATGGACCCGGAGACTTTTCGCATATTGGTTCGACCAAAGCCCTAGGTCGAACCATCAACACTCAGGTCGAACTAGCCTGTAACAAACTTGCAGATGGTTGGTTCGACTCGAACCACAGGTCGAACCACAAGCATCGGGGTCGAATCGATTTAGCACCTCTTCAAGCATTTGGTTCGATCACGGTTCTACCTTCATGGCTAGTTGAACCACATCATCGTGGTCAAACTACACTGTAATGAAATTGCAGGTTCCTGGTTCGACCCAAACCAGTGGTCGAACCACAGGCTTCTTAGTTGAACCAGATGCTTAACTACTTTTTTCCGGTTCCTAGCACTTCTGTCTTGTTTTCCTTTGAAAATCCACTCAAACGGCCTAAAACGCACCTGATCCGTGACTTTCCACTACATATCTCGATTTATCTCGACTTAAGATCAAATCACATATCATTATCACATAAATCAGAGCTCAAATTACGCGAATTTTCACTCTCATCAAGCTGACGTCGTACTTAGTGGATGCGTAGCAAGAAATTTTGTTTTCATTATAAAAAATAAAAAATTAGATATTCATAACTTGTAAATCACTTATGTAATCCATGTGCAGAAATTTTTAAACAAATTCGAATAAGTGTACAGAATTGCATACCTGCTCTGATATTATTCTGACACATCCCAATTTTATTAACTAGGTTTATACGTAAAATTCTTTAATGAAAGTCTTTTATAAGTGGTATGAACAAACACTTAGTAAATAAAAAATAATTAAAACTGTTTTTAAAAGAAAATATTCTTATATTAGTTTGTTAACAAAGAAGACTAACTCATTCAAACTAAGCCTTTATGAAACCCGCAACAATCATTTGATTAAATAATTAATTAGTTAATAACATTAAATAGACTAAAAGTCAAACAAAATCTGTCCTGCTAGAAATCTAGATAGGCAATTTACACCAAGGTTGCAAGAAATTACCACTAATAAATTCTAACAATAATTAAATTATAATTATTAAAAAAATAGTCCTCACTTCAAATGTTAATTTCAAGTAAACATTAATCATTATTTCGAGTTTAGTCCAATATTAAACCGGAAGCATCCATGGGAATTTAAAACTTAAGTTTATAATTGGAAATTAAGGACACTGATATCCAAATTAAATATTACTCAAATATTTATTGAATCTCCTCTTGCCATCATATCCGCTATCCGTACGCCACAGCCATATAAATCTAAAAAGAGGGTAAAAATGGGGAGTGAGCAACTACAACTCAGTGAAAATTACATCACTGTCGTAAATTAAATAATCTCATATATGAAATAATTAAATGCTCACAAACTTGGATCTTTCATCATGTTGGTAAGACATCTTTCGATTCATTACCCGTATCATATAATTTGGTAGGGCACCTTTCGGACCGTTACCTGTATAATGTAATTTGATAAGACATCGAAATTTGTTATCCATAACATTCATGTGGTAGGGCACCATTGCAGTCCAATACCCGTATTCATAATTTGGTAAGGCATTATTATAGTCCAATACCCCTATTGCATGAATCATATCTCATAATTTCATTCATATCATGACATAAACTGACACGTAATGCGAAAACATAGTAAATAACAGCACGTAAATTTCCATCTTAAAATCCTTAACGTAATGAGATTGATTCGTACATTAAAAGCCTTGATCTGAATTTTCTTTGAGGCCTCTCTCTCTCCCTTTCTCTCTCTCTCTCTTTCTAGAGTGATACGGCGCTAGTGATGATCTCTGAATGGAAAACATATAAGTGTGGGCATGAAATATATATATATATATATATATATATATATATATATATATATATATATATATATATATATATATATATATATATATATATAATTTGTAGTAAACCCCTAGGATTAGAGTGATTGTAGGGTTGTTTTCAAACTTTCCTCCATTAATGAGTTAATTGAGGAATTAATTCTATAAGGGATACTTTCCCTTTTTGATGAGATCGCCAACCAAATATGGATTAGGAAATAATCACGCTAATTTGGAGGCTAACAAAATATTTTGGGCTTTTAAAAGACATTACGGGAGAAAGAAATTATTTTGTGCTAAGAAAGGATTTGAGGAAAATAAAAGTATAAAATGAATAAACTCGAATTTTTTTGGTGTTACAGATTTGATTATGCTTGGTCTATATCAACAAGAGGAAAGAATAGAGATTGAAGAAGGGTTGAAGGAAGATCTCATGATGCCCGAGGAAACAAAATCAGTCACGGAGGTAGAAGAATTAGAGATAGATGATGAGCGTTTTCTCAACACACAATATTAATCCCCAAGTGTGAAGGATGCTATTGTAGCTTTGATAAGCGACCAAGTGATTATCGAACCCAAGGGACGTATTATTATCAATTTAATTATAATCTAACTTATTAAGACTAGTTTGACAATATATTTGTGGAATAATTAAGTAACTAATGAACAAATAATTAAAATAGCAATTAAAATAAACAAGCAGTAGAGATTAAACGAAAGTGAATAAGTGAGAAATTAGATAGTTCTTCGGGCCATCCAATTTTACTCATTAACTTCCCTTCTATGTATCAATGTTCAACTCTGCCTTGTGGAGTATGAACGCATCACTAAACCATGCAAATCTACTCTATAGACACAAGTAAATAAACATGTGACATGTGTGAATATCCTTGGAGAAAGAGATATAATTCACCCCTTTTCTAGGTACTATGAGTATCAATTATTTCCGTGCACTAACTACTCTAACCCGATATGATCTCCCTTTATAGGTACTATGAATTTATTCCCTTTGTCCTACTTATTAACCCGAATCAGATTCAATTAACAAGTATTTATATAAGATAGTTCTAATGAGACTTCGGAGTCCCCTCACTGAGAATCATAACATGTAATCCTACTCAGCAGTGAACGCACTCAATCAATAATCGAGATATGTATTCAGACTCTACATAACAATTAATAATGCACAAAATAACTCTGAGTAAGAATTAAAAACGCATAGTCTTATATAAAATAAACCACAAGTAGTGTTGTACAGATTATACACACGGAAGTTCAATTAATTCATAAAACCTTCATAAACCCTAGAACTACCTAAGCGAATCTAGCCCATGATTGATCGAAGAACAATCATGGTGGTTGGATAGATCTTACCCATAGTCTTGAAAATTACAAGATAAATTAAGAAGCGAAGTAAACCCTAGATACGGGCACCATCGCGTCTCTCTCCGTCTTGAATCTTCACTTGGTTCTCACTTGATTCAATAGACGAATCTCTCTCCACAGCTCCGTGAATGATGGTAGGGTTTCGGATGTTGTGTAGAATAAAGGTGGTGAATGGTCCCTCTCTCTGTTGCGTAGGGTCTTCCTTTTATAACTTTAGCTCCTCCAATAGACCTCTAATTGGCTTTTTGAGTGAAAACACGTACCGAAGATGTAAAAATATGGATCCAGAAGCTTTCCGCACATCGGTTCAACCAAAGTCCTTGGTCAAACCAATAATGCCTTGGTCGAATCGGCCTGTAACGAACCTGCAGGTGGCCAGTTTGACTCGAACCACCGGTTGAACCAGAAGCATCGTGGTCGAATCCTCACTACAAAATTTCAGGCTTTTGGTTCGACCACGGTTCGACCATCTTGCCTAGTCGAACCACAATGTCGAGGTCGAACCGTGTTGTAACACATTTTTAGGTTGCTGGTTTGACCCGAACCAGTGGTCGAACCACTCGTGTTCTGGTCGAACATTTTCATGCCCTTCTTCCAGTTCCGTGAACTTCTTTCCTATTTTCCTTCGAGAATCCGGTCAAACGGCCTCAAACGCACCTGATTCGTGACTTTCCACTGCATATCTCGATTTATTTTTACTTAAGATCAAATCATACATCATTATCACAGAAATCAGAGCTTAAAATACGTGAATTTACACTCTCATCAATAGATACCACTCTTCTAGTTCAAGTGGCTCCATTTAAATCAAGCTACATTCCAGAGTCAATTTCTGAGGTAGAGGATGAAATTGAAGAAGAATTAAAGAATCCTGAACCTTTAAACTCTTTGAGATACATTGAATGTAATGATATTACTCCTACTGGTTTTGTTCTACATTTTGATTCTTCTCATATTCTTAGGGAGGAAGAAATTCATGAAGGATTTGTAAGGCATCTTAGATCACTATTCATTGTGGATTTTGAAGTAGAAAAGAAAAAAAAAAGAGTAAAGTCAGGAAGCAACCGGAGGACTTAAAGAATGAAATGAGCATTTCTAAACCTTTAAACTCTTTAAGTTGCACTGAATCTAATTATACTGTTTCTATTGAGTTTGTTGAACCTAATGATTCCTCAAATATTCTTAGGGATGAGAAGGAGTTAGAAGAAGGAATAAGTGATGGAGTAGAATGAAGAGGTTTATGAGATGTGATCAAAATATGGTTGGCAAAGTAAAGATAAATTTTAAGAATGACAATGAGGCCATCCCTTGCCATAAGTTTGATGAAGAAGGACAAATATTAAAGAACGATGGCAAAGATGAAAGATATTATGGCCATTCTGATGAGCCTGTTGATTTTCATCTTGCTGAAGACGTTAAACTTAGTATTGGATGGGAGGCAACCCATCCTTTTTATTTTATTTTATTTTAATTAATTTTATTTGTTTTGTATCTTGTACTAGGTGATTTATATTCAAGGTATGTGCTTACACTTAAGGTAATTACATCATTTGAAACAAAGATTTAACTCACATTTTCATCTAAGTTTGGGGGGTGTGGTGTTTTTCCCTTGTTCCATCCACACCTAGGTATGTTCTCTTCGCATCGTTTTGTGCCCGTGAGTCAGGAGGTCGATTTTTTTGTGATTTTTCGATATTTTTTATATTTTAATTTTTTTATTTTTTCAATTTTTCAATCTTTCGATATTTTTCAATATTTCCTGGTGTCTCCTGTTTTATTATTAATGAATCATGTGATGATGAGTTTTATGTTTGATCTTTAATTATAGAAAAAGGTACTAGAGTGGAAAGACGAGTTCTACACTAAGGTTTTGACCTAACTGAATTAAACAACTAGAGGAGCTCGTGAATATTTTGAAGGATAAAAATCAGGGGCCGTCGTTTTCTTATTCTAATTTTTATGTGTGCTTCAGATTGTTAGAGTAGAGTGGTTGAGATCTTTGTTTTGTGATCAATTTGAGGTTGTATTGTTTAAATTCCGCCATAAATTTTTATGCTCTTGAAATTGAGGAACTGTACTTAAATTATATTGTGGTATTAAGTTCAATGTATATTTAAGGGATATTGTTTACCATGAAGAGTGTCATGTTACTTGTTAAAAAATCATGTGAGATTTTGAGCCTTTAAATCATGTAAATAATCACATGATATTTCTTTTCTGGTGAGTATTATTCTTTGTGTGTATTCTAGAACTTGCCTCTTGTCTTACTTGAGACCACATGTTATGTTAGATGATGAGAGATGAATTTAGGTCATCATTGAAGTCATTTAGCCAAATAATTCCTTATTAAATGATGTTTATTCATAGTTAGCCTCCTTGAGCCTTTTAAATTCATTCTTTTGATAGCCTATAAAGCTTAATTGAAGAGAGTAGCAATTTGGGGGTTGAAAAGGATGATGAAGAAAAGATCAGAAGATAAAAAAATTCATGGAGTAGTTCTTAAATCTAGCACTCCACGAAAAAAACACCATCGGGTAGTGCTTAAATCTAGTACCCTATGGCGGATCTATTGGGGTAGTGCCTGAAATTGGTGCCCCATTCGAAAAACAATGATTATAAGAGATGGCCACATGATTGATCTGAGTTTTGAGCCACTTATCCATATATTCCTACCTAAAGAGCCAACATTACATCCAAATAAAAGCCCTTTTTGATCCCATTGCTGAATCATATTTTTGCGTGGTGGAAAGTTTGAGATATTTGTCAAGCTTATGAGTATGCATGCACTTGAATTGAATTTGAGCATAAACACCATACCCCATAAGTGTACATCTTTTACACTTGAGCGTGAGCGAATATACTTCCCATGAGAACAGGTAAATAGAGCATTTTAATTGGTGGTTGATGCACGTTTTCTTTGCACGCAAAATTAATCCCCAAGTATTAATGATATCAGTTGCAGATTAAGCAAGCGACCAAGTGAATTATCGAACCCAAATGACGGCGTATTATCAATTTAATTATTTACTAAATTAATTAAGACTAGGCAATTAAGTTTGAGGATTTAATCTAACAACTAAGAGATTTAAATTAAATAACAAATAAAATAAAGACATTTAGAAGAATACGAAAGTGAATTAAGTAAGAAAATAGGTAGCTTTAGGGAAATCCAGTTTCACTCATTAATTTCCCTTCCGTGTGTTGATGTCCGACTCTGCATTGTGGAATATGAACGCATCACTAAACCATGCATATCTACTCTATAGACACAAGTAAACATGTGTGTAACACGTGTGAATAACCTCGGAGCAAGAGATATAATTTCACCTCCCTTTCTAGGTACTATTAGTACAATTGGTACTCTAATCCGATATGATCTCCCTTTATAGGTACTATAAAATTATCCACTTTATCCTACTTAATTACCCGAATTCAATTAATTAATAAGTATTCATATATGATAGTTTTAATGAAGCTTCGGAGTCCCCTCACTTAGAATCATAACATGGAATCCTGTTCAGCGGTGAATGCACTCAATCTACAACCAAGATATATCTTTAGACTCTATATACCAATTGAAGATGCACAAAACGACTGTGAATATGGATTATGAAAGCACAATCATATATAAAATAAATCCACAAGTAGTGTTGTACGGAGTTTACACACGAAAGTTTAATTAATTCGTAAAAACCTTCACAACCCTAGTTCTACCAAAAAGGCTCTAGCTCATGATGTTACAAAGAACAATCATGAGTGTTGGATAGATCTTACCCGTAGTCCGAAAAATACAAGATAAATTAGAAAATAAATAAAATCCTAGATGTGGGCATCGTCGCGTCCTTATCCATTTTAAATCCTCCTCTTGGTTCTCCTTTTGATTCAACAGACGAATTTTCAAAGTGATGGATGGATGGAGGAAAGGATGTGGATGATGGTTGGGGGATGATCCCCCCTTGTGGAGTGGTGTAGGATGGATATGGCTCTCTCCAATCCAATCTAATGAATAATGATGTAATCTACATCCCCTTTCATACTTGTAACCTCTCCTTATTGACCTTGGATGGGCTTTTTCTTGGAAAACAAAATACACACAAACACACACTAGGGGTGTAAAAACATGCACAAATTCGGAAATTCTTGGAAATTCTCGCTGGCAGCTGCGCGACATCACGATTTTGAGCATAACTTTCACATATGACCTTCGATTTGAGTAATTCTTACGCTCAAGTGATCCTCTCTTCCTTGGCTTTATATCCATATGAATAAATCACAGAAACTCCAACATCTGAATGTATAAAAAGTCATACAAAATGGAAAAGTCATGCTGAACAGGAACAGCTTGCGCGACGTCACCATTTGGATCATAACTTTCTCGTTTGAATTCGATTGAGGTGTTCCTTATGCCAAAAGGATCCTCTCTTCTATGGCTTTCCAACAATATATCACATTTCCAATTCAGAGCTTCATACAAACACAAAAAAATTACACAAGTTGGACATGCATTTTTCAGCATTCCTACATAAGTTGCACCTTTTCTCCAACTTGGCACTTTTGATCCTTTTTCCACCTAGAACACAACAAAACACCTCAAGTGAACCTTTTTCTCACATATATTGATATAAGATACTTGTGCTAATATATGATAACAATTCTCATCAAAATGGTGTTAAATTGGACACTAAAACATGCTTATTTTCACTATCAACAGTGGTATTTTCTTAACTTGTATGTTTTGCTGTAATAAGAGTTGCATGACTAGAGTTAAGGACAATTGTATTTTGAATGGTCTAATTGTTATACCCTTATTTTTCATTTGATTTACGCACTCGCTTTCTTCTTTCTTTGTTCAATTTAGTTGTATGGGATGAACAACATCTTAACTTTTGAAGGTTTGATTAGTGTGAAAATCTACAAGTTTAAGGGTCTAATTTATCACTGTTTTGTAAAATTTATGTTTGTATTTTAGCAGTAAATGACTAATTTTTATATATTTAAGATATTATTGGATTTGAGGCATGATTTCGTATTTTTAGGTAGAAAAATTATCAAAAGTGCAAAGTTGGAATGAAGAGTGAAATCATGAAAGAATGCTGAAAATGCATGTCCACTTTACATAATTTTGCTGTATTTTTGTGGATGTCAAAACTTGCCATGTGATATATGGTTGGAAATTCACGGAAGAGGAGATCATTTTAACTCAAGAAACACCTCAATCGAAGTTCAAATAAAGAAGTTATGATCAAAACGGTGAGTTCGCGCAAGTTACTACCCATCTGTGCTAACCTAGCACGACTCGTACCACCCTTAAATGATAGAATTTTTATTATTTCCTTATATTAATTTATAGAAAGTTAAGGAAGATAGAATCGCGTGGGTGCAAAAATCACCTCAATCGGAGTTCGGATGAAAAAGTCGTGATCATCGTAAGGTCACGCAAGCTGTCGACAAGTGGCACAACCAGTGCCGACAAGCCGCTCCGTGTGGCACAACCCGTGCCATGTTTGGCACGACCAGTGCCACTTCCCAGCGGCCCAATTTTAGGCATGTCGCGTGTTTTGACTTGAAAATTTTCTTTTTTGAGGTGGAATCCAAGTCTTATGAGCCATCAGCTATAAAAGGAACACTTTGGGGAGTTCATGAAGCAACTCACCACCCATGCCCTTCGAGCTACACAATCTTACAAACATTCACCCCTCATATCAGTCACAGTATTTACTACTTGAGAAGGAGAATGGAGGAGGATCATCAAGAAGTAAAATTACGCTAGAGAAGGGTTCTTCTTCCTCTTTTGATTTCTTATTTTTTATTTATAGACTCATGGGTAAGTTTTATTCCAGTATTATGGATGTTGCTTGTAACACCATGGGCTAGTACTTTTCTGGATAATTTTAGGAGTTTTGAAGGTTTGAATCATGTTGGATATATTGATAATCTAGACTAGGTTATGGATTTCTACATAATATTTATTCCTTTATTGATGTTTTGATTTTCCGATCATATTTTTCTTCTTTTGTTGATCTGCCCTCAGTCATATCTATGCATGTTTATGATTGTTGCTTGTGTCATCAGGGAATTATATTTGTCTATATGTTATGAGTAAAGGGGAATGACTAATTTAACTTTTGTTCATTAGAACTGTCAATACTGGACATTTGATCTGTCTATTAACTACCGATCAATATGATTAGGTTTCTTAGATAATTAGATGGATAATTGAAGTTTTGTTCTTAAGTACCTATAGGGAAGTTTAGTACTCTACCTTTTAATGGAATTTAGCATGAAGTATCTAGAAAGGGAGTAGGAATTATTTTTCTGCATCTGAGGTTTTGAATCAGATTTACATATTAAGTATTGCTTGACCTAGAGGCTTAGCATATTTAAATGATTGCTATCATAATTTCTGCTGTGATTTTAACTAATTGTTTAGTGACTTGATTTGACTGATTTAAACAAGATTTTCTAGAGCTATCTTGTCTTTTCTCTTGAAAAACTTGTGATTGTTTGTGGATTTTATTTTATTTATTTTCAAGGTATTCATTTTTCTTTTTCCACAAAAAGCTCCACACATGGTTCATTACTCACCGCTAATACAACTAACTACTTTATATAAAATAATAATACTCTTTAATCTAAGTGCAAAAAGAAAATGGATACCTTATCGAAAGAAAAATAGAGTATTAAATATTTTTTTAATAATATCCTTGAATTTTATTTTTTGGACTCGTCAACTACCCACTATAAAATTAGGCAAAGATTTGTGTGAAACTGTTTCACGGAAAGACTCTTATGAGACATATAAGAAATTATAATATTTTTAATAAAAAGTGATACTCGAATTAATAAAAAATGATAGTGGTGCAGTTGATTATTTCTTGAACAATTCGTAATACAAATAAAAATTTATAATATTTTTAACAAAAAGTAATAATATCTTTAATAAAAAGTGATAAATTTTTAAGAAATCTTAAAAGTGATCTCATGTGAGACGGTCTCACACAATATTTGCTGATAAAATAATATTCCTTCTGTCCAAATTAAATTTCACATTTTTTCATTTTCGCATGTCCTACATTAAATTGCAACACCAAAAAAATGAAACATCACATCAATTCTTAACCTTAAAAGTATACCTTAATTAAAAATTTATCACTCATACCTAACTAACCGGTTCGAATTCTCTGTTTTATTTTGATACATCATCTTCTATGTCATACAGTTGGATGGATGACACATAGGAGAAAAAAATATACCCTAAAAATGAAAGTTTAAACTCTTGGGGTAATGGTTGGATTTTTTTCCCCTCTTATGCGGCAATCATATAACGCGTGGTAGAAGATGCATGATGTACGAAAATAGCGTAGAAAATCAGGTGTGCTAACTCACATAACATACTTTATAATTTATTTATTACTAAAAATACTATATTACCCTCTAAAAATCAATAAAGTTGGTCAAAAAATAAATTTTCTTAAACTCCGTATCTATGGAACGGTGCAAGTAAATGTGGGAAGGAGGGAGTACTTCATTCGTCCAAACAACTTTCACATTTATTTTGTACTCTTTCTGTCCCATAAAAAAATATTTACACTTACTATATTTGTTGTCTCAAAAACAAATTCTCAATTTCAAATAAGGAAATAATACACAAATCAATAAACTTAGAAGTACTTAATTTAATTTCAAAAATTGTCTCCCTTTTACAACACATAATTTACTTTATAATTTTTTATTAACTAAAAATATCAAACTACCCTTAAAAGCAAGTGAAAAAATAATTTTTCTTGAGTTTTGTATTTACCATAACTGTAAATTTTTTATGGAATAAAGTGAGTGCATAATAAAAAAGAATGTTGAAAGTTTGTTGGAATGGATGGAATAATACTTATTATGGAATAGGGTGAGTACATAAAATAAATAATGTGAAAAGCTTGTTGGAATGAACGGAATAATACTTGTTAATCTACGTAAAAAAAAAGTATCGATACATTATGGATTGAGGAAGTATACAGTAAAATATGCAAGGGCAACCCTTGCATGAGACCGTTCACACAAAACAATTTTTATATTTTTCAAATAATTATTACTTTTTATTAAATATATTATCACATTTTTTAAAGGTATTACTTCATTCGCCCCGCGTTAATGTTTATTTTTGTCTTTTGTAGGTAGATTAAGAGATACTCCATATTTAAATGTGTAGTGAGGTAAGAGAAGAGATACTCCATATTTAAATGTATAGTGAGGTGATAGAAATAATATTTTAGTTGTATTAGTGTTGTGTGTGGACCTATATGAAATAGAGTAATTAATTGTTTTGTACAAGCTTAACTTAAAAAAAAATGTAAACCTTAACTTAGAACAAATTAAAATGAAAAACGTAAACCTTATCGTGATATAAAAAGAGTATACTTTTTATTTATAGTACTACTTTTTATTTATAGTACCGATTATTTATAAGGTAATTCAAATCACTTTTTGTTTATTCAGAAGAAAATTTTCCGTGATATTGTTTGTCATTATGCAAATATGAAAACAAAACAGTGTTATGAATAGAGAATCTTGGTGGGATTTATAGTGTTAAGGGGTGAAAAGGGCATAGCTCAAGTGGTAGAGGGGAGGGTGGAAATGCCTTCCAGCTGAGCTTGGTTGCTGTAGGGTGGGGGTTCGAATCCTGTCTTTGGCATGGATTTGGCCCCTTGCAAGCACAAGTTTAACAGTGAGTCCTCTCTATAAGCCACTTGAGGCACATCCTGCGATTTACCTCCTCCACCAATCCCCAGGGCAGGGGCGGTGGGGGCCCCTAATGGTGGGGTACACAAAGATAAGGAAAGAAAGAAGTAGCAATTATGAAGGGGTGGGATGGGACCAAGTGGCAGGGCGTGGGAGAGGACGAACATGACTTTGTCGGATTTTTCTTCCTAATATTTCTTTTCTTAATTTCATCACTCTCCCCTCTCTCTCTCTCTCTCTTTCCTCCCCTCTCTCTCTCTCCCCCTCTCAGCTTCATTACAAGCAACCAACCTGTCTCTTGTTGGAGACTTCGTTGGCTGTTGGAACCCCTGCAACACGATCACCCCCCTCCACCCCACCCCCCTCCACCCATGTTATTTTAATGCTTTTCTTGATGTTTGTTTCATGAGTGATGTTGGGCATTTCTGTCATCTTCCAGGTATCTTGGTTTCAATTTATTAATGAAATTAAGCTGGGGGGAAGGGATAATTAATGTGCTGAATTTTATGAAGTTATATTAGAATTTTATGTAGCTATTAAATAGTACTCCACATTTTTTTGTGTGTTTGATTGCTAGCATTGTAATAAAAGCTTTTTAAGTAATTCCTCTCTCACTCACAACAAATATGTCTGAAGACCACAACAACCCTCTCCAAAACCCCATTAACCCACTAGAAAAACCCGCACTCGACCCGATTACCGCCGGATCCAAACCCGCCAACCCGAGAACCAGCTACCGCGAGTGCCTAAAGAACCACGCCGCCAACATCGGCGGCAACGTCACCGACGGCTGCGGTGAATTCATGCCCAGCGGCGACGACGGAACCCTAGAGGCGCTAAAATGCGCCGCCTGCAGCTGCCACCGCAACTTCCACCGGAAGGAGCTTCACGGCGAGGGGGGTGGGGTGGGCGTCGGGCTCCACGCCCTACAGCTCACCCCGCCCCTTCCCTCCCCCCACCACCACCACCGCGCTGGTGGTGGTGGTGGGGGCTGGGTGCAGCCGGTGAAGATGGCCTTCGGTGGCGGGAGCGGCGGAACCGACTCGTCGAGCGAGGAACTGAACTTCAACGCGTTCCAGTCGATGGCGGTGGCGCCGCCCCCGCCGCAGTTCGGGGCGAAGAAGAGGTTCCGTACGAAGTTCACGGCGGAGCAGAAGGAGAAGATGATGGCGTTCGCGGTGAAGATAGGGTGGCGGATTCCGAGGGAGGATGATGCGGAGTTGCAGAGGTTTTGTGCAGAGGTAGGGGTGAAGAGACAGGTGTTCAAAGTGTGGATGCATAATAACAAGATTACTTCTTCCAAGACCCCAAATCAAGATTTCTGATTCATTAATTAGGGTTCCCATCAACCAACATTTCTAATCTTAATATGAATTCGGTACATTATTATCTCTTTAATTAACTCTCGTTTATTTAATTTATTTTCTTCTTTAATGGAGTATTGTGTTGATTCTGCGTAGCATTTGCATGCTTACGTTGATAACAGCTTAGATTTGGAAGTTAATTACTGTTAATCCCCTCTTCCTAAATACTACTATGCTTATTTATGCTTTGTTGCTCGGGTTTACTAATTTTCATATTACGCCTGACTTATTCACATTTAAAATAAATATGGAGTTCTTAGAAAAGTTACAACTTAATTTATTTCATTATTTTTTATTATGGTGATATAATTTTTTTTAATAAATAAATTAGTATATTATGTGTATCGTATGAGTATGATAATTTTTAAGTTTAGATTGCGTGATTATCTTGATAATTTTTAAGTTAAGTAGATCGCGAGATTATTGTAAATGTCATTTTTCTTGTGGAGTGTAAACTTGAGTTGGGGAGGTGCGAAAATGAAAATGGTGAATTTGAGTTCGAAAGAGAGATCGAAAATAACTACTCATTTCATTTCATATTATAAATCGTAGTTATGGTAGATTTGAAGTGTTTTTTAATCGATTATTGCGCATAGTTTGATTTTTTTTTATATTAAATAAATTGTGAAGTAAATTACTAGTGTTAAATTGGAATAATAATTTTGAAATCAAAGTTTATTAGGAAATTATTTAGTTGAATGCATTTCATTCTATGGACGTGCAGTTGTACAAAGATTATTTTAAGATAAATAAATAAATAAAGAAATGTGAATAATTCATGAGGGGTGAGTGTATTAAGTATTTTTAAAATAAATGAAGATTAAAACTTGTGTGTTATAGGAACACCACGCTCTCAAATCCCGTATTTTTTAGAAGTTGTATCCTTTAATATTAAAAATAGTGTACATTCTTTAACATCGTATCTTTTATTTTCTATAAAAAAAATACTCTAATTAATATTTTTAATTAAATATTTATACTATTCATATTTCAATTGATTTTTTCAATAAAAAAATTATATCATTATTAATTAAAATGTATATTCTTTAAAACGAAATATTATACACTTATACATCTTGCACCTAATGAATGACTTTATGCTATAATAATTTATCGGAATTGTAATTTGTGAAAGATCTCACTTAAGCACTTGTTGAACAGATATTCGATTCATGTAATTGTGTAGATTGTATCTAACTTTAAGTAATACTATATTAAGTAATATATTAAGGGTATATAATATTTTAATGCGTAGTGAAAATTGTGGTGAGAGATACTTTTGAAAAGTGAGTAGTTGTATTAGTGTTATGAGTGGATTCCATCTATGAAAAAGAGAAATGTAAAGATTGAAATAGACGTCTAAATTGAAAATATATAAAAATTGAAAGGGAGGGAGAGAGTATAGTGTAATATTTTAATGTATAGTTAGTAGCTGTATTAATGTTGTGTGTGGGTCCTTGGGATAAATAGATCCTCATTCATTCATAAGGGATAAATAAATAAGAGCATGAAAAACACAACACAAGAATTTAAGTGGAAAACTCTAAAATCGGAGAAAAACCATGGACTGAGAAAATATAAATAGATCCTCATTCATTCATAAGGAACAAATAAATAAGAGCATGAAAAACACAACACAAGAATTTAAGTGGAAAACTCTAAAATCGGAGAAAAATCATGGATCGAGAAAATACCACTATGTGAAAATTTTTTACAATCACACAGAATTTATCTCCCGACCCCAATCCCACATTATTACAAATCTTTGACTAATTCACATCTTTCTCCCAACTCTCACAACCGAGAATACAAGAAAATAATTTAAAATAATCAAACACATAGATTAAAATGTACTTGACAAATCTTTGACTAATTCACATCTTTCTCCCAACTCTCACAACCGAGAATACAAGAAAAGAATTTAAAAGAATCAAACACATATATTAAAATGTACTTGATTGATGCTCCGGATATCAAGACCAAGAGCCTCCTTAAATAGGACTAAGATCTCTCTCCCTTTTACTCTTCATCTGATGCGGGACAAAAGAAGTAAAAGAAATCTCTTCTTTTATCTTTGACAAATCCAACAATCACCTTGTCAAAATAAAATAAAGCTCATTGCCTTCACCGACAATCAATTCTCAACTCCGAGAATCTTATTCCACCATATAAGTAGACCACTTAGAATCAACCATTCTAAGAATCATTGTCTTCATCAACAATCAATTCTCAACCCCGAGAATCCTACTCCAGCATATGAGTAGACCAATTAGAATCAACCATTCTAAGAATTTCCTGCGGCACATATCGAAAAATATCTGCTGATATTTATGGTGCTACTTCTAACTCTTAGCTCCCTTGAAAGTCCATCAGCCATCATTATACATCCACCACACACCCTACATCCCCGCCAAATCAATGTCCGTGTGCAAACTTGTAGACTAGCTAACATTATTACATCATTTTCCATTACAACTGAACATATCATAAGGATTCCTAGTAATATTAACTCTCAATATTTGGAGCTGTTTGTCGCACCAGCTCCTCCTTGACCAGCTAGGGTTGGCAACGGTGCGGGTATAGGGCGGGTTTTAACAATATCATCCCTTAACCGTTTGAAAACTTTTATCCCCGAACCCGCCCCATACCCCGTCGGAAAATTAATTTTGCACTCCATCCCCACCCCTATCTGTGTCGGGTATCCCCGTACCCGAACCGAATTTTTTTTTTAAATTTATTATAATTATTATATTATTTTAAAAATAATAAAATTATAATTTAAAAAAAATTAAAATACATAAAAAAAATATATAAATTAATTAAAAGAGACATATGATGTTTAATTCAAAGTTTACACATATTATTACTTTTATTGAAATATATATATCGGGGCGGGGTATTTAAATACCGCCCCCACCCCATTTTTTTATTTTTTGGTTTTTCCCGAAACCCGAACCATACTCGGTCAAAAGTCAAAAAAATTGCCCCAATCGGATCGGAGTCTGCTCGGTTGACTTCGGTTTTGGATTCCGTTGCCATCCCTATGACCAGCTGCCATCACCATGCTCCACCTTGAGCAATTACCACACCATTGCTCTACCTTGAGCAATTATCGTCGCTATACCGACATTGACGTTGTTCCCTTCTACCGCTAAGTTACGATAGGTTTGTCCTAACTATTTTTCTACTGAAAGTGTCGTCACTTGAAGCCGATACTAAACCTCCAGAATTCAAGATGCTTTCCCACTTGTCGGTCTGCTACTCTTTACCGATCTAGCACCACCGATACTAAGTACCACATCGTCATCTTCCCCAGTGACTCGCTGCATCCCCACGCAACTAGTCATTACCTCAAACCTTAGTGAGCCGACATCTATGGAAAACTCCATGTCACTGTTAAGCCAACTCCACCACCGCAGAGTACCAGCACATTGCTGCAAGTCCAAGAACTACGCCAAAAATTGTTGTCTCGCAAATCCTACCCCTTGCCACCACTATCGCTACAGTCCGGTGTCTTTCATCGTAAGTAAAGAGATGCCACCGCATCCAACTAATCTTCTGACCCCCTTGTGTCACTAGCTTTTCTCACTTCTTTCATACCACCCTTAGTTTAATGAATAACCCTCTCCTAAAGTGTTTTTTAATGTGGAAGGACAGACTATGCTGCAATCATATAGCATACTAAGAACTTTATAAGTGTTTGAAGCAGGCTCTGATATCACTTGTTGGGATAAACATATCCTCATTTATTCATAAGGGACAAATAAAGAAGAGCATGAAAAACACAACACAAGAATTTACGTGAAAAACTTTAAAATCGGAGAAAAATCACAGACCAAGAAAATACCACTATGTGAAAAAATTTTACACTCACACAGAATTTCTCTCTCCCGACCCCAATCCCTATACTATTACAAATCTTTGACAAATTCACATCTTTCTCCCAACTCTCACAACCGAGAATACAAGAAAGGAATTTAAAAGAATCAAACACAGAGATTAAAGTGTACTTGATTGGTGCACTGGATATCAAGACCAATAGCCTCCTTAAATAACACTAAGGATCCCTCCCCTTCTACACTTCATGCGATTTGGGACAAAAGAAATAAAAGAAATCTCTTCTTTTATCTTTGACAAATCCAACACTCCATAAAAATATACTTCCTCCGTCTGTTTCTAAGGTATCCATTTTACTATTTTTGGTGTCCAGTTCAAAGGTATCCATTTTCCCTATTTAGTAAAAAATACACAATATGACCACCATTTTCCTCTAATACAATTACTTATTTTACATATAATAATAATACTCCTTAATTCACGTGCAAAAAGTAAACGGATACCTTAGAATCGAATGGAGGGAGTATTAATTATTTTATGTGGGTCTCATTTACTATAACGAAAATGTAAATTTATGATGACATGTCCAGAATGGAGATGCATAAACTTAATGGTGGGATGGAGCGAGTATAAGGCAAACAATTGTGTAACTTTGGTTCACACGTATACCTGATTTATACTCTTTAGTACATAAAAAGTTACTTTTTAGAGAGATAAATTAAACTCTATATATTAAATGAAAATATTACTCAAATTTTTGCACTCTAATTTACCGATTAATCTATGTTACATTAAAAATCACTTTTTAGATAGATAAGAATACTATTTTGAATGACAATATTACTCATCTAAAAGTTCATCTATCTAAATGATAATTTTTCATATACTAAAAATAATTTTATAAAAATATGATGCATAGTTAATCGAGTTTACATGAGACTTCTCTGTGAATGAATAAATTATTATGCTAAACAAAAAAACCGTATTAATTTCATGTATATGATACATTTTTATAATTTGTTGTGACTGTTACGCTGTAAATAATAAAAACATATTAGTATATGAGTTTGTCTCTTGTATATTTCAGTATATAAAATATTCAAGTGTATGAAATTTTATTTTAAAAAGTATAGATTTTAATTAATATAATTTTTTTCAATGAAATGGTTGGTTGAAATGTGAGAGGTATTGCTCCCCCATTTCAATTTCAACTTCATTTAGGTGCATCCCAACTTCATCACTACATTTCCATAGAAAAAACATACTTAACTAATATTACTCTTTTAATGTATATTGAGGTGAGAGAAATAATATTTTAATTTATAGTTAGTAATTGTATTAGTGCTGTAGGTGGATCTTATGAAGATATTTTAATTGTTTTGTGTGAATCTCATGCATATATCAAAAAGAGAAATGTAACTTTTTGGATGAGACGCTCAAATTGAAAATATGTAATCATTAAGATGAGACAGAGGGAATATTTATACCTTTAAAATATCAAGTTACCCCAAAAGTAAATCAAAAAATGAATTTTATTAATATTCATACAAACAATTAATGTGAATTTGAAACCGGGACGAAAGGAGTAATATTTTACTAAGATTTTTTTTTCAAAAATATAGTGTAAATTTTTATAATAAAAGGTGAAATATTCAATACACAAGGGTACTGTAGTCAATGCACCAAACTCATATTTTTTATTTTCCATACCAACCCACTAGAATGTAGTAGCAAAGCTTAAGTAACAATCGAATTCATAGGGAATAATTGAATTTAAATTAATCAACCTTGTTCTTAAGAGGAACCAGGAAAGGGTATGGGTATTAATGCTAACAACTCTAAGCATAAAAACATAAAAGTCAAAATAATAAATTGAGATAAACAATAAAATAACAATAATATAGTTCAAGAATTTGATTACCTCATGTATTTTTATTTACATGAATGCAAATCCTAAGACCTCAAAATGTTCGTGAATCGAAGCTGTAGGCTAACGGTATAACCAATTAACCTGAAATATAGGATTTAAAATTAAGAGTACGACCACTAAATTACTCTACTTTCATGTGAACTAAATAGACTCAAATTTGAAAATACAGTAACTGAGTATATAAATATTAGAAACACTACACTATGAAAGTGGAACATTTGATCAATCATACAATCTAGACCTTGTTACACTTATAGGGTCTTCTTCTATTTCGTCACTTAATTCAATTCTTACAACAATGATGCATTTTAATTCATGAAATAGCAATAGACAAATTCAATCAATAAATGTAATGGCAATTAAAATAACAATTAAAATATCATATAAATTTTTAATGTATGTAATAAGATAAATTCATAACCAAATTAATATTACAATCCAAAACAAACATATGAAAAATAGTTTACGAAAGGTTCACAATTCTTGAACTAAAAATGAATCACATAATTTAAAACTAAAATTGAAACTAAAGTGTTAAAACCGATATTCTTCTTGATGAAAGGTGTTTTCTCTCAAAGCCGAGATTAGGATTGTAAATGAATCAAATAATTCGAATTCGATTCGATATTTGAATTCGAATAATTATTTTAGTTATAAGATATTCGATTCGAATATTTGTGAATATATTCGAATAATAATATATAATATATACTCCATTAATTATATATTATTAATATTAAATAATTATATATATATATATATTAAATATAATATTTTGCTTTATAAATATAAATAAATATGTATATTATCTAATTTATTACTATCTTAAAATAAAGAGGAAAAGATACATTTTAATTTTTTTTATATATATAATGTAAATTATTTAATTATAATTTTTAATAACTTAATGGTAGATGTATTTAGTGAATATTTCTTCTTAAATTTATTAATAGCATAAGAAATTAAAATATATATTATTTAAAAAAATAAATTTATAATTTCGAATCGAATCAAATTCGAATTCAAATATTCAATTTCAAATGTTCAAATTCGAATACTCGAATATATTTGAATAGTTTGCTTATTACTTTCAATCGAATACGAATCCGATTTCGAATTCGACTAAAAATCGAATTCGAATTTGAATACGAATATTTAATCAAATACCATTCAAATACCTTAGTATTCGATTCAATTCGATTCGTTTACAACCCTAGCCGAGATATAACGTAACTGTTTGTCAATACGTCAATAGAGATAATTCTACTCACTTCGTCCCATTTTAATATTTACATATTTTCATTTCGAGCGTTCCATTTCAATCTTTATATTTCCCTTTTTGGTATACAGGACCTACCTAAAATAATTAATATATCACCATAGGACCCATATCCAACACTAATACACTTATCCACTTTAAATTAAATGTTACTCCCTCCGTCCCGGACTTATGTTCACCGGTACTGTAGATACGGAGTTTAAGAAAAGTTATTTTTGATCAATTTTATTGACTTTTTAGAAGTATTATGGTATTTTTAGGTAATAAATAAATTATAAAGTATGTTATGTGTGTTACGTGAGAGTGATATTTTTGAAATTAAAAGAACTTTTGAGGTTGTTGGTTGATATAAAGTATCTTTTTTTGGGAGGTGAAGATAAGTATGGGACGGATGAAAACGGAAAGTGAGAACATAAGTATGGGACAGAGGGAGTATATCTTTCCACCCATTATCTAATAAAATATTATACTCCTTAATCAACGTGCAAAAAGTAAATGTAAGTATTGAAAGGGGACGAAGGGAGTATAAGGTATATCAGAAACTCCCTTATTATTATGAGATACAAACATAAAAAAATATGACTACAAACTTCATAGTTATATGCTGATATTCCAATATTATCTTTACAATGTACTGCATGATAGGCATTTTTTATGCACTTCAATTAAAATCCTCAAGTGTAAGGATGTCAATTGTAGCGCCAAGCAACCAAGCTAAATTATCGATCCCAATGAGAGTGTTAATTATTTATTTACTCTAAATTACTAACTAACCAGAATTACGTAATCAATTTCTTGAGTTTTGAAATTAATTAACTAAAGTACGGAAATAATAAATAACTAAATAATTAAAAGCAAGAGAAATAAATTCAAGTGTGAATCAAGAGATAAACAATAGGTCTATGGTATCAGGTATAGATCAATTAATTTGGGTTTCTAAACTTTCAATTATTCATTCATGCAGAATCAACGAAAATACACCACTTAATCTTGTTAACCCACCAGATATGATGCGATTTTAAGCTAACAGTATATTCTGATTTATTCCCTAAGGTGTGTGTATATTATCAAGACTTATTCCTAGATACTAATTAAAGCAAACAACAATACCTTTGGATGGTAAGTTCGACTAACAAGATATTCTCTGAAATTACTACAAGGTTTTTTCCACTTCCTACTTGAATGTTTAATTGCAATGTTCCACTAAACAATTCAAGTATTTGATTTACAAGTTCATGAAATTAAAGTGTTTATAGCAGAACTACCTTAACTCCTAACATATAGACAATACAAATAATGAATGCACTCAAACTAACATAATAAATCAAGCATTATAGCGGATGTCATGAAATTATTATGAAGATTTTACGAAGCTTATAAGCAAGTCTGATTAAAATAAATAAACTTATCAACTGCATAAAATCCCAATTTTGGTTTATGTTCCCAAATCAATTCAATCTAACCATTATACCTTAGAACTGTATAAGAATTTAGCCTATGAGGTCACAAGCAACACTCATTGCTAAGCAATTCATACCATAAATCAAGACAAAAGAAAGGGAAAGATGAGAAACACGAAACCCTAGCGTAAGTGTAATTCCACGTTCCTTCTCCGTCTCTCCGATCGTTCGATCCCCTCGATTAGCACTTGGAACCCCCTTCAAGATGGATGGATGATGAAAGTCAGATTTGAATTTGATGTGTGAAGTATTTGAGTTTGAATTCATGATTGAATGGAGTAGGTTCCCTTCCTTGTGTGTTGATTTCCCCCTTTTATAACTTAGGCTGCTTTTTTCGCATCGAAATTAGGCCAAATCATGATCTGTGAGCCAAAAATACACTATTGAATTGAACAGGCCACGACTGGGTCCAAGAATACGCCGCTCGGCACTCAGCTCAGCTCGAGCTAGGTCCTGGCACTGCCGAGCGGTAGCCGAGCTGACCTAGGCGAACTTGACACGTCACGTGGGACTCTTCAACACCCAGCTCAGCTGGTTTGGAGGGGCGATAGGGTCCAGCTCGGCCCGAGCTGGCTGATGAGAGTGGAAATTCATGATATTTTAAGTTTGATTTAATACATTTTTGATGTATTTTGATATTGTATTTGCACAAAAAGGTGATGCTCTTGTTGTTACTAATAAAAGGTGCTCGAGAGGTATTTTGTCATTTTTTTCACAAAAAAATAGGGAGAATCGATTGAGTACTGAGTAGAGTTGAAACGAGCTAGGAAGAAGCTGACTAACCGGACATGGAGTCGTTTGGTTTGCCGGGTGAGCCACCATGCACCATAACAAGCGCCATGTCGGGCGCCATGCCATGTACCATATCAAGCGCCATGTCATGCACCGTACTAAGCACCATGTCATGCACCGTACCAAGCGACATGCCATGCACCATATCAAGTGCCATACCGTGCGCCAAGCTGAGCGCCATGCCGTTGCTGGAAGAAAAAATCGTGCAACCCGCCGTGCAAGTAACTGGGCGAGCCACCCGGTTTCTGAGGAAACCAAGCGAGCCGCCATGCGAAGGACCGGGCGAGCCACCCGATTGCTGAGAAGAAGTCGGGCGACACGCTTATTTTTCAACACTTGTCGAGCGGCCCAAATCAATACCGTGTGGCGTAATTTGGCTCAGTACCTATTCGTGAATTATAAAAGGTACAGATACAGAAGCTGGAAGGCAAGCATTATTCACGACAGAATTCACGCCTACAAAGGCAGAACCCTGCCTTCACCATATCCTTCCATCCTTCCACCGGAGAGACAATTGGAGTTGCTACTTGGATCAGAGACGGAGATTCCGACGGAGATTGTGATTGAAGAATCGGAGTCCTCAAAAAGGGTTCTTTATTTTTCAGTTATTTATCTTTATTATTTTAGAACAATGGTTTGGGTTAATTACATCTTTGTGATTTGCCCTCGTAATTCTGTGGGCTAAGTTTCTTTGTTGGTAATGTTAGAGCGATAAGATAGATTAGACTATGTTATTTGATTGCCCTAGACATGGATTTATTACTCTGCAGATTGTTTATTTCTTTATTGAAGAGGATATTTTGAGACTTCAATTTATTGTGTTTTGAGTTTTGATTTATTTTAATTATTCTTGACGGTATCACTGATTGAGAGTTAATAGGATTCTTTATTTCTGCATAATAATTGTTGTTTCTTGTGACAGTTTTAGGGTATTGGCCTATAATTCCTAAGAGTGTTAGACAATCAATTTGGAATATTAATTACTTGGTAAAATATTATTATTAAATAATTGGTAAGGAGACAAAAGGGGTTAATAATTGCATACCTAGAAAGGGAAGTCTAATGCTCTAACCTTTAATGAAATTTAGCATGAAGTACCTATAGAGGGAGAAAGAGTTAATTCCTTATTGATCCTAAGATTTGCAGCTCATTATAAGTGTTATATTCTACCTGATCAAGGAGGTTTAACTAGGCTTAGTGATCCTCTTATAAACATCTGCAAGTAATTAATTTGGATCTAGATAAATTAGTCACATAGTTAAACTATTAGCCCAAGCATTACCAATTCTCCATTCTTGAACTCTTAAATCGTTTTCTCTTGCGTGATTTATTTTATTTCATAATTAGTTAATTATTTAATTACAGTTATTTTTAGTTAATTAATAATTAACTCAAAACCCCCAGATTTGTCTTGCAATTCAATTATCATATAAAATTACATATTAAATTTATAACTATCTCGTGGGAACGATATTCACTTGGTCACGCGCACTACAATCGATCCCTTACACTTGAGGGTGAAAGAAAATAGCGATCAAGTTCTTGGCTCCGCCTGCCGGGAATAGTTCATAGATTTAAATTTAATTCTATAGTGATTTATTTTCTTGTAGGACATTAAATTTTAATTGCTTTATTTTATTTTATTTGTGATCCAAACAATTCTGATTTTTCTGAGTGAGAACATGTGTATGATCACTAGGTGGAGTGGACGAGCAATCAAACCATTAAACCTTGAGCTTGAATCACTTGTTAGAGAAAACAGAAGGAAAAGAAAGCAACCAGCTATACCTATTCCTAGTTCGAATTCAAATAGTTTCCATTCGTCAGAAGAAGAGGTTGAACAGCTTTCACAGAAATTAGACGGAGTTGATTTAGCTGAGGAGACTGAGACTAGAGAAATGGCTGAAGAACAGGCCCCGACTCCTATACGGGACCAATACAAACTGAAGCATATTTCTAATGCTGGGCTGAATGGACCAGCGATCATCGTAGAGAATTTTGAGTTGCCTTTTGGATTGATCCGAATGGTAGAGAGACAACAGTTTAGTGGGAATCCTTTGGAGAATCCTAGTGAGCACCTGCAGAATTTTTATGAGTATGCAAGGACGCAGAAGCACAGGAATATTCTGGAGGATGCTATCATGATGCGGCTTTTTTCATTCTCACTTACGGGAAAAGCCAAAGAGTGGTGCAACAATCTTCCTCAAGGATGTTATACTACTTAGAAGCAACTTGCAGATAAGTTTCTGAATAAATACTTCCCTCCATCCAAGAGTTTCTTGATAAAGAAGAAGATCACACAATTTCAAAGAGCTGTTGCGGAGCCGCCCAAGCACGGATTTTCAAAAGATACTTACTTAGACTTCTTCTATCAAGGACTAAGAAGAGATTCAAGAGTTTTGGTGGATGCAACAACAGATGGATCGATATTTAAGCAGTTTGCTGAGGCAGCAGAAGAGATATTCTAGGAGATGGTAACTAACAATTATGATTGACCGGCAGAAAGAGCAGATGGAGATATTATTTTTATAAAGTAGCTAAAGTAGAAATACAAGCTAGAAATAGTGAAGGGTCAGCTCTCCATGATTGATTAGATGAATTGAATAATAAGTTAGATCGCCTCACTAAAGGGAACAGAGAGGGGGGTAACAAAAGCTGGAGATGAGAAAGAATTCGAGGAGGCTAATTATGTTATGTTTCAAGAAGATAATAGAAACAGACAGAATTTCAAATCGAACAATCAGTTTGGGGGGAGAAATGACCAAGGGAACAATTGTCAGTTTCAGCAAGGTTGGAACCAAGGAAATTCGAACTTCAACAATCAGAGAATGAGTGAAAATCTGTCTTATTCTGATCCTAATAATGCAGTTGCACCACTCCGAGAATTGATCCAGCTCAGAAACCTACTGAAGGGAGATCATCAATGGAAGATAAGATGGATTTGATGGTCACAAATCAGAAAACAGCTGAAGTTAGACATAAGGAGGCCGAAGCAAGGTACAAGGAAGCAGAAATGAAACAAAAGAAACAGATCTTGCTATCAGTCAATTAAATACTGCAATGGGTAAGTTGCAACAGCAAGGGAAATTTCCTGCACAGACTGAGTTGAATCCGAGAGAACATCAGTGTTATGCTATTACTTTGAGGAGTGGCACACGGTATAAAGGACCTAGTATGCCGAAAGAGGATCAGTGTACAGAAATTGCATCTGAAGGCATGCACACGCAACCAGGTGTCTGTAAGTGGCAATCGCGCATTGGAAATCTGAAATCGGAGGGCCCCTATACTGAAATCGGGCGCCCTACCGTGCGAGTAGCCGTGCAACTAGCTGGGCCCTTAGAATTCAGAATCAGGCATCTCTTCTCCAAAATCGAGCAAGCCTTTTCCAAAACCAAGCGACCTGCCGAGCGGCTTGTCGGGCGGTACGCCCAGTGTTGTGCCCGATATGGAGCCCAGTTTTGTTCAAGAACGCATGCTTGTGAGCCAGATTATCCATCTGGATGATTCAAATCCCATTCCAGTTGACTCTGCTCTTCGTGATATAGTGGGTTTTCAGAGTGACATTGATCATCCGATTGCTATAGAAAAGAAGTGGGAAATAGCTAAAAGAGAAAGGAACAAAAAATATAAACTAGAAAGAAACAGCTTAGGTATTCCGAAGATAAAATATTCTATTCTGTTTCCCTCGAGACAGTTGAAGAAGGGTCTTGATGAGAAATTTCATAAGTTCGTAAACATCTTCAAGCAGATCCAGATCAACATGCCCCTTGCTGAAGCACTTGAGCAGATGCCACACTATATGAAGTTTCTTAAGGAGATCATGTCCAAGAAGCGGAGTTTAGTGGACAAGGAGACAGTGAATTTGATTGAAGAGTGCAGTGTCATAATTCAGAGAAAATTGTCAGCCAAAGTAAAAGATCCGGGTAAGTTCACCATCCCAATTCAAATTGAAAAGAATGTTACTTGCAGAACTTTGTGTGACTTGGGGGGTAGCATAAATCTTATGCCCCTAAGTGTGTTCAAGAGTCTTAGTTTTGGGGAGATGAAGCCCACTTCGGTTACACTGCATCTAGTCGATAGGTCTATTACGTACCCGAGAGGAGTTGTTGAGGATGTACTTGTGAAGGTGGATAAGTTCTTCTTCCCTGTTGATTTCCTAGTGCTTGATATGGAAGAGGACAACAATGTGCCTCTGATTTTGGGTAGACCATTTTTAGCCACTGCTAGAGCTTTGATTAATGTTGAAGATGGGAAATTGGAGCTTAGAGTGGGGGACGAGGAGATCGTGTTCTCACTTGATGCTTTGAAGAATCATTCTGAAGAGTCCAGCTGCAAGTCCATTGATGTTGATGAGAGTGTAGAGAAGAAGCTGCCATTGATTCCGACTGAGGATCAAGTGAAAACCTGCATCAGCAACAATCCTTCTTTCTCTACTCCTGTTACTAATGTTGAATCTGATTTTTCATCTGATATTTTATCTAATGAACTAACAGATTGTTTGAGTGCTCTAAATGCTTGCAGGAATGATAGAAGAGAGTTGTCATGGATTGAAGGAGGATTATGGAAACAAATTCCACCAGTCCATCTGGATATATGTGGATCTTATTTGTCTGATCTTGATGTTGATAGGAAGGAAGCATATAAATATAGAGATCCAGATAAGTTGATCCTTGAGAGTAAGAAGGGAGAGATGGTTTGGATGGATCGAAAGAGGGTGAAACAACACTTCAAAGTGAAGATGAAAGATGATGATGAAGTGTTGATGCATTAGTCCAAATATATCTGAGTCTACATTCCGTCGAGCTCCTCAACGTTAAACAAGAGCGCTTGGTGGGAGGCAACCCACCATTTTATTGCTTTTTATTTATTTTATATGTTGTGTCTTGTGCTAGGTGAATTCTACTCAAGGTGCGTACTTACACATAAGGTAATAACATCCTTTTAAACTTAGATTCAACTCACGTTTTCATCTAAGTTTGGGGTGTGATGTTCTTTCCTTGTTCCATCCGTACTCAGGTATGTTTATTCCGCATTGTTTAGTGTATGTGTGTCTGTGTGCTTGGAGGTCGATTTTTTTAGGATTTTCAAATTTTATTCGATCTTTCAAATTTTTTATCACTATCCAGGTGTCTTGTGTGTTTTCGTTTGTTTTTGTATGTCCAGTGATGTTCTGTCATTGATTTTCTTCTTTTTGATATTTTTATCTTTCCTGTGATGATGAGTTTGGTGTTTGAGCTTTTATGATTGAGAAGGTATTAAAGATGATGAAGTGAACTTGCAAGATGCGAAGGAGATTGAAATCAGGTTACTTCGTTCCTTATTCTAAATTTTATGTGAGTTTTGAATTCTTGTGAGTAAGGAGCATGAGCTTTTAAATTCTATGTCCTGAATTTCATGGGGATCTTTGAGCTAATAATTTCTACCCAAGATGTTAATTATGATTGATAAGGGAAACATGCTTTAATTCTTAAGTACTTGAAGTTTTTGATGTGCTTGTTATGACGTATGCTTAGCCTTGAAGAGTGCTCGCTTATTCTATGAAAAGTCAAGTGAGATTTTAGTCTTTACATCATGTTACATGGATGCATGATATTTTTATTCTTGAGTGTATCGTTCATGTGCGTGTATTCTAGAACTTGCCTTGAGTCTCCTTGAATATTAAAGAATAGTCTAGCGGATTATGGAAATGATATTAGGCCATCTTTGATTTTATGAGTCACTTAGCCAAATAATTCTCTACCATATGATTGTTTATCCATAGTTAGCCTCATTGAGCCTAAAAACCTCATTCTTTGGCAACCTACGAGAAATAACCACTTTGAGTATTTTAATATTTTTTTAGCCTTGATTGTCCGTCATGAAGGAGAATTAATGGTTTTTCAAAGTGTATTGATGGAGCTTGATAACAGCTTGGGAAGGAATGAAATTGGTGTTGAAACATTAATTGAGCTTAAAAATGCATCTAAAAGAGAATCGTGGGGTAGTGCTTAAATCTAGTACTCCATGGAATCAAATACTCTGGGGTAGTGCTTAAATCTAGTACCCTATGGAGGATGCGAGGGGTAGTGCCCGAAATTGTTATCCCATTTAAAAAAGTGAAGGAAAGAAAAAGATGAAGTTGAAGAGTTAGAGAAAATTAAAAGAAGATGGTTGTCGTTTTTAAGTTGAGGAGGAGTTGTGCTTGAAATGAGAGTGATGAGGAAGAATGAAAGATCAAGAGGGAACCGCGGCTTGATTGATCTGAGTTTGAATCACTCATCTATATATTTCCTACCTTTTCCAAAGAGTCTACGTTACAATCAAATAAAAGTCCTTTTTTATTCATAAGTAGCTAGCTACAAGTAAAAGGAGAGTTGAGACAATGGGAAAGCTTATGGTTACGTATGAACTTGAATTGAATTTGAGAGCATATATATATAACCCAAACGATATACACTTTTTATACCATGAGCGTGAGAGTTACATATTATATATATCCTATGAGCATAGATGAATTGAGCATTTGAATTGGTGAAGTAAGTATCTTAACTTGCATGTTTTGAATGAATTAATACTTTTGAATTTGAGTTATGTAAACCAAGTTGAGCTTGATTATATCTTTTGAAGGCTTAATTGATACTTTGATCTTTCCTCGGTATATGACTTCCATCTCATTATTCTCTTGATTTGTCATTTTGTTGTTCGAGGATGAACAACACCTTAAGTTTGGAGGGTTTGATGAGAGTGGAAATTCATGATATTTTAGGTTTGATTTAATACATCTTTGATGTATTTTGATGTTGTATTTGCACGAAAAGGTGATGCTCTTGTTGTTACCGATAAAAGATGCTCGAGAGGTATTTTATCATGTTTTTCACAGGAAAAGAAGGAGAATCGATTGAGTACTGGAGTAGAGTTGAAACGAGCTAGGAAGAAGCTGACTAACCGGACTGAAGTTGTGTGGTTTGCCGGGTGAGCCACCATGCATCATACCAAGCGCCATGCCATGCACCTTACCAAGCGCCATGCCATACACCATACCAAGCGTCATGACATGCACCATACCAAGCACCATGCCATTCGCCAAGCCAGACGCCATGCCGTTGTTGGAAGAAGAAATTGTGCAACCCGTCATGCGAGTAGCCGGGCAAGCCGCCCGGTTGCTGAGAAGAAGTCGGGCGACACGCTTGATTTTCAACACTTTTCGAGCGGCCCAAATCAATACCGTGTGACGTAAGTTGGCCTAGTACCCATTCGTGAAGTATAAAAAGAGTTGATACAGAAGCTGGAAGACAGGTATTATTCACGACAGAATTCACGCCTACAGAGGCAGAACCCTGCCTTCACCATATCCTTCCATCCTTCCACCGGAGAGAAGATCGGAGTTGCTACTTGGATCGGAGATGGAGATTCCGACGGAGATCGTGATTGAAGAATCGGAGTCCTCAAAAAGGGATTCTTTATTTTTCAGTTATTTATCTTTGTTATTTTAGAACAATGGTTAGGGTTATTTACATCTTTGTGATTTGCCCTCCTAATTGCATGGGCTAAGTTTCTTTGTTGGTAATGTTAGGGCTATAAGAGAGATTTGACTATGTGATTTGATTGCCCTAAACTTGGATTTATTACTCTGCAAATTGTTTATTTCCTTATTGAAGATGATATTTTGAGACTTCAATTTATTGTGTTTTGAGTTTTGATCTCCTTTAATTATTCTTGACGGTATCACTGATTGATAGTTAATAGGATTCTTTATTTCTGTATAATAATTGTTGTTTCCTATGACAGTTTTAGGGTATTGACCTATAATTCCTAAGAGTGTTAGACAATCAATTTGGAATATTAATTACTTGGTAAAACATCATTATTAAGTAATTGGTAAGGAGACAAAAGGGGTTAATAATTGCGTACCTAGAAAGGGAAGTCTAATGATCTAGCCTTTAATAGAATTTAGCATGAAGTACCTATAGAGGGAGAGAGAGTTAATTCCTCATTTGATCATATGATTTGCAGCTCATTATAAGTGTTAAATTCTACCTGATCAAGGAGGTTTAACTAGGCTTAGTGATCCTCTTATAAACATATGCAGGTGATTAATTTAGATCTAGATAAATTAGTCACATAGTTAAGCTGTTAGCCCAAACATTACCAATTCTCCATTCTTGAACTCTTAAATTATTTTCTCTTGCGTGATTTATTTTATTTCATAATTAGTTAATTATTTAATTTCAGTTATTTTTAATTAATTAATTATTAACTAAAAATCCCCAGATTTGTCTTGCAATTCAATTATCATATAGAATTACTTATTAAATTTATAACTATCTCTTGGGAACGATATTCACTTGGTCACGCGCACTACAATCGATCCCTTACACTTGAGGGTGAAAGAAAATAGCGATCATTAGTCCGTTTCGACTATGTTCCATGCTGCTCCCTACTTCGATCTGTTTTCTCCTATTTTCATCCTTCAGAACTCACAAAAATACCTTAGTAGCCTCAAAATCGTGTAAATACTCAAACGTACACAATTTCATGCAAAAATAATAACTTTCCTAAGCAAAACGGTGTAATGTGCACACATAAAATGCGTGAAATTTCACTCTCAATACTGCACATAACATTTTATGCTACACATAGACATTTACGCTAATACAAATAAAAGCAATTTTAAGCTAATATCCCATTTGTTGCTGCACATAACATTTGAGCCTTCATAATTAATTGTTTCGTATGGATCCTACTTGACAAAAAGGTAAATATAAATTTTCACTTGAGATAAGAAACGTAAATATTAATATGGGATGGAGGGAATATTCTATTTTGACAAAATATATTAACTTTTTTAAAGTAGTTTAGTTTTTTTTTAAAAATATATTTCATTTGTCCCGGTAATTATTGCACGTATTTGTGTGCAGAGATTAAAAAAAGTTATTTTTTATGTATAATAATATGTAAAGTTATTTTGACCTATGTGAAAGTGAGTATTTTAGTTAATTTAATGAAAAATGTGTATAAAGTTCTTGAGATGTGTGTAAAAAATGAATATTACTAAAAAGCATTTTTTCTATTTTAAAAAACATGCATAAGTGTTGGGATGGAACAAAAAGAAAAATGTGAAGTAATTATTGGGGCAAAGTAATTATTTATGTGCGTCAATTATTAATAGCAATTTTAAAATTAAAGTGCATTGTGATGTTATTATATTTAATAAATAATTTTGATATTTAAAAAATATTCACTATATATTGGGACATATATAAATAAATGAATAATTGTATTGCTATAGCCTATAGGATAGAGAATATATAAATTAATTGTTCGCTCAACTGCTTAATGAAGGTGACAATTTGTTCAAAGATAATGATTGAATCTCACTGCCGCAGTGTGAGAGCAACCTCTCAAAATGAAGAGGTTTCTTGGGTGCAATAGTAGTAATTTAGCCTCTATTAATCAGTTGAGTTACCATAATTTACCTCTTCACAATTATATCTGAGTGTAGGGGTACTTTGAGTGGGCATATCAACCTTTATTGCCTAAATGATATACTTCCTTCTCATTTCAATAACTACATATTTCAATTTCAACGTCTCATTTCAATTTTTACATTTATTTTTTTATACGAAATTCACACAAAGCAATTAATATATCATTATGGGCTTACATCCAACACTAATACAATTATCCACTACTCTCTCCATCCCCTTCAAAGGGTCCCTTTTTTTCATTTTGAGCGTCCCACCCAATGAGTCATTTTTTCTTTTTTACACGCATGAGACCCACAAATAAAATATAAGACCCACACACTCACTAATACAACTACTCACTATACATTAAATAATAATATTCCTTAATTCACGTGCAAAAAGAAAAAGTACCCATTTGCATGGGACGGAGGGATTATATGTTGAAATATTACTCCCTCCTCCGTCACATTCAAAGAGGATATTTTTTCTATTTTGGGCGTCCCACACATAGAGTATCATTTCCTTTTTTACGTTTCCTTTTTTTGTCAAGTTGGACTCACACAAAATAATTAATTATTCCATGTAGGGCCCACACACAACACTAATATAACTACTCACCTCATATTAAATATTATTTCTCACCTCACTACACATTAAAATATAATTTTTCTTAATTTACGTGCAAAAAAACAAATGTAAACGTTAACGTAGGATGGAGAGACTATTAAAATACTCCCTCCTTCCACTTCTAATGTGTCCATTTTACTATTTTTGGCGTCTGCTTCAAATGTATTCATTTTCCCTATTTAGTAAAAAAGTATATAATATGGCCCACCACTTCCCTCTAATACAATTACTCATTTTACATATAATAATACTTCTTAATCCACATGCAAAAATCAAACGAATATCTTAGAATTAGACGATAGGAGTTTTATAATCAGATATAAACATTACACGGGAGTAAAAATTAATTGTACCCTTTCATTTAAATATTTACTTATAATAATATTAAATGAAAATAAATATGGAAGAATGCATGGGTGTGAGTTCTGCGCTATGATTTGACTGTTGTCGGCTTTTGTTATAAATTTTCAACAGACATTTACCTATCCACTCTATACACATAATCTCTTCATCTCTTTTTCATTTAAAAAAGCAGCACTACACTCCATTAGAGCTAATACCTCATAATACTTTTGAGACACTTTTTTTTATCCTATTAAAATTGACACATTTTTTATTTAATATATAAAACTCACACAAAAATAATTAATTTATTCTCATGGATTCCACATATCACCTTTAATATAACTACTCAGTACACATTAAATATTATTTTTCTCACTTCACTTTACTTCACTTTATATTAAATTATTATACTATTTAATCTCCATGCCAAAAAAAAGTGTTAACTCCTCCGAAACGGAGGGAGTATATTAGAGTGTAACTTGATTAAGTATTAAAAGATTTAGCTGTTAGATGAGATGGTCGTTTAACATGGTATCAGAGCTCATGGTTAACAAAGGTTCAGGGTTCAAACCTCACCGCCACCCATTTATGAAAAAATGTCACATGCAATGCTTAAGGCAAAATTTTCCCGCCTACATGTGAAGATGAAAGATTATATCAAATCAATCTTTTAGATATATATGAATTTACTAGTGTCTTGGGCTTTATCTCAACGTACATTTAAAAAAATAAAATAAAAAGTCGCAACTTATTAAGAAATACTCTCTCCGTTTTAATTTAAGAGTCTCATTTTTTTTTGGACGCGTGGATTAAAGAGTATTATTATTTAATGTATAGTGGATAATTGTATTAGTGGGTTTGGGGCAACTTATTAAGAAATACTCTCTCCGTTTTAATTTAAGAGTCTTATTTGTTTTTGGGCACGTGGATTAAAGAGTATTATTATTTAATGTGTAGTGGATAGTTGTATTAGTGGGTTTGAGGGTCCCATATTTTAATTGTATTAGTGGGTGTGGATATGTCTCATGTGTCCAAAAAAAGAAATGACACTCTTTGGGTGGGACGATAAAAATGGTAAAATGACCCTCTTAGCCTGGACGGAGGGAGTAAAGTCAATTCAATGAGTATTCATTTAAAATACTTTATTATTGTAACTAAGCAATTTTATTAGACCGTCAACATCTTTATTAAAATGGTAATAATATGAAAAATTATAACACTCACTATTAAATAATTTGGAATATATATAAAAAATAGTAATATCTTTAATGAAAATTGACAATCTTTCAATATAAAAAAAATAATTAAGAAAAAAAATCATGGTGGGTACGATTTCATTGAAGTGTTAGCCCATTATTAAAAGAGTAGCTTTGTCCCTTCGGGGATAAAAAAAAAGAGTAGCTTTTCATACTTTTAACTTTTAAATTATTATTATTGATAAATTAATTTGACTTGTATTCTTATTTTAATATATTTTCACTTTAATTTTGTAAAGTTTGATTAATATTTTAATTAAATTCATGTCTAAAACTTAAAAGTGATATTCAAAAATTAAAAATAATATTTATCAAATCCAAATTGATATATATATATATATATATATATATATATATATATATATATATATATATATATATATATTTAAAAATCAAATGCAATACTTAAAAACTAAAAATAATAATAATAATAAACTAAAAATTATTTAGATTCATATATTTCAAAAGTAAAAATTATATATTGATTAAAACTTTGAAGTGATTATTAAAGACTTTAATAATTATTAGTAAAAGCTTATGTGACACAATATCATAAAATAGTTTAATGAGATTCGTATAACTTTTTCATGGTCAAGTGTAACTTTTATTTAATATATATTACTATTTTTTATTGTCTTATAAATTAATTTTTAAATTAATTAACCTAGATAAATATCACGGTTTTTTTTAAATAAAGTAGTATTTCATTTTATTAAATATACGTCACATTTTATATATTTTATGAATTATTTGTAAAATAGTTCATCAAAATATCACTTTTTTCTATATTTAATATCACTTTGTAAATAATAAACAGGTTAACCCTGATGCGTAGAGTTATAGACTGAACGGGGCGTACTAAACAAACCAATAATAATGAGAATTTGGAATTAACTTTAACAGATCTGAATCAGAGTTATAATTATATAAAATAAATAAATAATGAAGAACACAATACATTAAGTATTGTTCACTCATCTACAATAGAACATAATTTAAAAGTTTAAACATGATCAACAATCAAATAGAATTTTAAATCACCATACATCAACAATTCAACATTATAAAATATAAATGCATGTTTGGTCACTCATTGACGTTCGATCCTTCCTTGGACAAAGACAAACCACAATCTTTTATTTAGTCGTCTATGTGACAAAATTAATGTAAATAAGTTATTGTAAAATTTTTAATATAATTGTATGAAATAAAAATTGTAAATTAAAATAAGCAAAGTCTCTTATCAAACATTGCTTATTTGATACGGGCTGTGGAACGAGACCCAAGTATATTAATTGATAGTTAAAGTGTGTTTCAAAAGTATAATGAATGAAAAATTAAAGTACGATTTTAGAGTGGAATAACATAATTCAATATAAATATATTTTAACTATCAATAATCATATATTACATGTATAATAATCTTACTTTAATTGACTTTAATAATGAATAGACATGTCTTGCAATATAACGTCCCTTTGGATTAATAGAATAATTATCAACAACAAATCCTTGTAAACAGTTATGGATAAGTGCTTCCACATGTTGTTTAAGAAGTCGACTTCTATATTTGTTCATGAGCTCCAATTCTAAAAGCAAAATTAGAAGACAGAGTGGTAATCGTCATAATAGATAATGTTGCATTAGGATTCTTATAAGTTTATCAAAAACTCTAAAACATTCAAATTTGGACGATATTTCAATTAGTCAAGAGGTGCATCATCCAAATATTTACAAAATGCATACTTTACATTTTGACTCTGTAAATTTATTTTTCAATCTTTTATATCCTAAAAATAATAAAATGAATTAACATAGTTGAAGTCAAAGATGACAAGCTTGAAGAGCTTTGGGGAAAACTTCCTCGTGGTACATGATTCAATGATTCCATTTCACATACTCCTAAAAATATTTTCAATTTACTTCTTACAAGATCAATCTTCTCTTAAATTTTAATGAGATCAAGTTGATAGTTATAATACTTAGATCATTCCTAATTTGGCTTGAGGGTCAAGCACAATTGTTCACCCTTTTTTAGTCATAAAAGTTTGATCACCAGCAAGTGTACGAGATGTATGAACAAGTTAAATTATCGACTAATGAGATTAGAATTTAAATGGTCTACTCGAGAAATATGATTTGTACCACTTTTATTAAGACAACCAAATTGGATTTGAATATGACTAAGAACTAAAATATCAATTTATATAATCCCTTAGTCCCATAATAAACTTCACAGTTTCCATTTTCGTCCGTCCCACAATAAATTTTACCGAAAAAAAAGGAAATATCACATCAACCCTCATCCCTAAAAGTACATTTTAACTACAAATGTACTACTCCCACGTACCACACATAACATACTTTATAATTTATTTTTAACCTAAAAATACTACATTACCTTTCCAAAAGTCAATAAAGTTTGTCAAAAAACAGCTTTTCTTAAATTCTGTATCTACAATAACGGTAAAGTTTATTATGGAATAGAGAGAGTAATAAACAGGAAAAAAAAAGAAAGAAACAATCAAGTATTCAAGAGAGAAAAACATATACTTCCTCCGTCCCACAACTAGGTATATATTTTTCCATTTTGGTCCGTCCCAAAATAAATTATATATTTATTTTTTTGGTTGATGTGACTCACACAATACCATTATTATATCCACATGACCCCACACACTAAACTAATACAACTACCTACTACACATTAAAATATTATACTCCTTATTCTCCGTGCAAAAAGTAAACGTATTCCGTGTTCAGGGAGTAATTTCAAATCCAGTTTCAATAAGTTGAATTAAAGCAATATACAAGTGAACCAAATCAAGAAAATAATGATAGGAGCCATCACAATTACTCTGCTAAGCTACTCGGTCAAGCTAGCTTTAGCAAGTAGATTAATAAGCAACTTAACTCCAAAATGCACATATTATCGAATAAGAAATTATCTCCATTCCATTTCAAGGTATTAATGTTTCCATTATTTTTTTTCCTTAGAAAGTACCTATGTATCAACAAATATTCCTAATAGGTACCCAGATCAAGCCTAAGGTCTCCTTGCCCAATATCTAAACAAGGTCATGCAAATATGATTAAGGAATAATTACTACCTAATACACATTTAGTACCATAATTACTACAAATATACATCCTTTAAAAAAAATTAATTATAGATACAAAAAGATAAAATCAATTACCTAATACAATACTTATGATTTTTTTACTGCACATAGTTTTTTTGATGCGCATAAATGATCTTATGTTATACCTCATAGTAACATGCATTTTTATTATATACTCCCTCTGTTCGCTTCTAAGGTGTCAATTTTACTATTTTGGTATCCAGTTCAAATACACTATTTAGTAAAAAGGTACACAATATGGTCAACCACTTCCCTCTAATACAACTACCTACTTTACATATAATAATAATAATCATTAATCTACGTGCAAAAAGCAAATAGACACCTTAGAACCGGACGGATGGAGTATAAAACATAATTGTAACATTATTCAAATTTTAATGAAAATAACAATTTTTAAATGTAACATTTTTCATATAACACGTGTTTAATATATGTAACACGTGTTTAATATGTAACATATATATATAATATTTTTATGAAATTAACACTTTTGTAAATGTAACATTTTTTAGATTACACTTTTTTATATGTAATATTTTAATAGTATCATTTTTTATATGTTACACTTTTTATGTAACATTATGGTATATTTAATACTATCATAATATATTTTAAATACATAGCATTTTATATAAATGATATGCAATATTTTAAGTAGTTTAAATAATTAAATAAACTAACACACTATTAAGCACTATTAAATAATTTTTATATTATAATAAATTGAAAAAAATATGTGCTCATATAAATAAAATATTTATTATGTAAAATATTTATTATATTATATTAAATATGGAGGATTTTAAAAATATCCAATTCTCAAAGTTTTAAATTAATACCAACACTTTTTCTCTTCCCTATGAATAGTAATTTTTCTGGACATTAATACCCTTGTGTCAGTAATCTTGTTGGTTACCATCATGGTGGCCCACATGGCTGTCAGTATGGTGACCTTGTCGGTTTTAAACTCATTTTAACTTAACCTTCAACATTTTTCTTTTCCTCAAAATAGGCATAGTCCATTACGACCATATCAAGCTCATCATGCTACCGTATATTAATTAAACAATATTAATCTTGTAATTAACCAACTTGTAACAGTAACAATACCTTTTTTGATCGTCGATCTACCGGGTATCCGGGAGATTTTACAGCTGCTCCTCACAACCAACCATGCGCCCTGTAGTGTGATGGTTCAATCTCATTCCTTCAGCGAACCTCAGCTCAACCCTGGTTCGTTTTCTACACCGGATGTACAGAATGTTGCTACTGTTTCTCGTCGGAAAGTATGGAGATCAAGGTTACAGAAAAAATAGAAGGTTACATGTGGGCAGTAGCCTAAGATTATTTATTTATTGAATGGAAATACTTATTACACACTCATAATACTTGAACAAGGGGAGAAGACTCCTCTAGCTACCGATTGTAGCTGAAATGAAAACACTCATACAAGAAAAGAAACTAATACAATATTTATTTAGAGAGAAAACAGAGGAGAATGATCAATGCCTTCTGCTTTCTCAGACCTCTTATTTATAGAGGCTCTCGTACTTGAAATCTAGATTTCAAAGCCTCTTAACTTTACATGACGTCACCGCTTACATTATTTTGCTTACGTTAGCGCTTACGTCATCTTCATTGGATTCTAACTTTAGCAGTTGGCTGGTCCCTTTCTCTGCCTTGGATTCCCTTCTTTGGTCCATCCAACTTGTCTTTTACAGGGGGTCACATGGCTCTTACCCCTTTGGAAAAGTTATTCGACTCTTGCTTTTTGAACAGTCATTTTTATCTTGGGGTATCTGCAGGGTCCTCCGTCTCTTGGTTGTTTTGAAGAGGTTTCACCCTCTTCTTTCCTCATGTATCCTTTGATGGAGGGGGTTCAGCAATTCTTATTATCCCTATGCCCAACTTTACTCCTTTTCCAAACTCTAGTTTTGTTTGAGTAGAGCAGCTTGTGCATATTTTGTTTGTCCACTGCCCAAAGTGGGCCATGTTACAGTATTTCTGATGAGTTTGTTTATTCACCAGTATCTTATTTTTCCAAAAAAGTTCTCGTTTTTCTTCGAAAGATTTCTCAGCAAATACTGTCTTCTTTCTTGTTAAGATGTTTAACATAAAAGACCTATTCATAGACTTGTGTTCGAACTTGAATGAGAATTTCACCTGGTTCATTGCCTGAATGTAGGCATACAAACCTCTCGCTCTTCGCGTAGAGATTTGATCCTCGGAATAGGTAGAAACCAAGGCTGGTTTCTTTCCAAAAGACTCCTTGATTCTGTTTGATGCTTCAACATCGGGTCTTCTTAGCTTGATAAAATAAAAGGCCTCGCCTTTCCCAACTGGTTCTGGAGCCGCACTAGTGAAGTAAAGCTCCAGTACATCTCCTCTGGACTGTCATGTTGTTTTTCCATGCCTTTACCACTGCCTTTCCTAGCCAGTCTGGCAGTTTTGAAACTTCCGAGAAGCTTGGTGCAACAGTGTAGATTGAGGCTAACGCCCCAAAAGCATACCACTACTTTACATCATTCAGACTTGAGCCTTCTCTCATCCAAACTCGGGAGAATTCTCCTGATACATCTATCCGGCATTTCTCCAGACGGATTCCTTATCTTTTATTTAATTTTTCCCAGCTAGCTTGCTATCCCTACCAATGAGAAAAATCAGCTATATTAATACCAGTCTTAGCAGTGTCCGTCATAGGCCTAAGACTGATCTCTTCCTCTTTAACCCCTAAGGTGTTGGGTTGACTCGACGACTCTAGATGTGATTCCAAAGCCTCAATTTTTTCTTGGACCGGTCTTTCTTTGGAAGTTCCAATCCAGGACTCATACTAAGGGTACTTTAATCCCTTATTTTGGGTTTAGATCCCCGTTCTCGGATACTCTCCTTTTATTGATTGCTATCAATAGCTCGGAGAAGTGGCTCTCGTAATGACTCGGAGAGACTCTCATTGTTGCGAATACAAATTTCATATGCGATTGGACACTTTAGCCCGATCACTCTCTTGTAATTTTCCAGCACGCATTGCATTGAGTGCCAGATTCTCGAATTCCCTTTTGAGCAACTCAAGGTTATCCATCAGGTGCTTTGAAATGGTCAGGATGGAGTCTATCTCAGCTCTTTCCATCTATGGTCAGGAAATTTGCCAAAACATTATCAACAGATTTAATAATAAAAATATTAAAATCATAATATTGACATTCAGCTTGTCATCTTAAAAGTTTAGCCTTTTCCGGTTTTGATTCAATTTTATTTTTTAGAAAGGCCTTGACACTCGTGTTATCAATTTTAAGAATGAATTTCTTTGCAAGAAGAAATAGCGGCCATTTTTTGAACATCTTTCGTACTGCAAAGAATTCTTTCTCATTGATGTGCCATCTCTTTGTCTCATTCTCCGTAAAGAGTCCACTGCAATATTTGCATGGCACTTCTCCTTTGGATGTGGACTTCATAAGTACTGCTGCCCACCAATGGTCACTGGCATTTGTTTAGCACCAGGTCATCTTCGTCATTTGGAATGGCTAACTTTGGGAGCTTTTTACAAACCTCCTTCAATGGTTTAACCATCTCTCGGTGTGATTCCTCCCATTTGAATTTGACATCTTTCTTCAATAAAGGACTGAGCACCTTCCTGTATTGTGCTAGATTATTGATGAACATTCTAGTGAAGTTGATCACTCCTAAGGAACTTTGGAGTTGCTTTTTGTCTTTGAGATCTTAGGGAAATCCCTGGACCTTTTCTACAATGTGTGGTTGTAGAATGATACTGGACTCATCGATCTCGACTCCAAGAAACTCGATCTGTCTTGTTGCTATTATTGCCTTCTTTTCAGAAAGCATCAATCATTCCTTGTGACACACTTTTGAAAATACTTCCAAATGCGCCAAATGCTCCTTCATATTATTTGAGGCTATGAGGTTGTCATCCACATAAATGAACATGAATGAGAAATAATCTTTGAAAAGATTATCCATCTTTCTTTGAAATATCTGAGGTGCGTTTGCCAAGCCCATATGCATGACATTCCAAATATAATGACCTTGTGGTTTAGAGAAGGCTGTAAACTTCTTGCTTCCTTCCTCCATCATAATTTGGTAAAATTCAGATATACAATCAAACTTTGAGAATAATCTGGCATTCTTGATACAGTTGACCAAGTGTTTCCTACTTGGTATGTAGTATCTATCGAACTCTAAGATGTTGTTGATCCCTTTATAGTTGATCACAAGTCACGGCTTTCCTCGCTTGACTTCTCCATGATTTCGAATCAGAAATCTTGGACTGCTGTATGGAGATACTCCTGGTGATATCAACTTAAGGTCTAGATGTTCCTTAAGTATTTGTTGCATATTCTTTCGATCCTCTTGGTTTATCAGGATAGGCTTGCATCTCACGAACTCAAGCTCCTTTTTTTCTTTTACTTTGAGCGAAGTATTGAGCTCGTTTTTATCCCTTCAGGTTAGAGGATCTTCATTGAAATTCCTTTGTATCTTTTTTTTTACGTCCGCCAAAGAGGTTTGTTCTTCGATTATGACGTCTCTATGTATGTTTTCTCCCATGCTTGCTTTGAGAATGTGGATTGTATTTTCCTTTAGTTTCTTCATCTTTCATCCTCCTCTAGTCTCAGTTCTCATCTGAAGGATTGCTTCTCCATATCTTCTTTGATCGCTCATTTTTGGATGGCTAAGTTTTCCTTCATTATCACCACGCTTGCTGCGAAATCTGATTGACATTTTTTCTTTAAAATGCATTACGCAGTAATGGTGCGATGATCTTATGTTCACAAAGGATTGTGAAAATAAGTCTCCTTGCTGCGTTTTCTTGGGTAAAACTCTTGAATGTCTATAGGAAATTATTTCCTAACAAGATATCTGCTCCGGTGTCATGAAAGTATATTGGTTGAGTCTTCACCTTGTACAATGAGGTACGAACTTCTCCTCCGATCATAATTTTCACTTGCTTGATTCCTCTTTTAAGGATTAGCACACTCTGTGAGAAATCTCTTACTAGTACGGTTGGCAAATCTTCGCCTGAGCCTTTATGAAAGACTCCTTCTTTTGCTGTGCAGATACTGGCTCCTAAATCGATGTATGCCGCAAAATATTCTGCACGGTGCTTCTTATATATCATCCCTACGGTGATATATATAGAGAATGGACTTGTGGTCATTGGTAGATCAGAGCTTAAAACCCCGAGCTTCTGTTATTGGACTTTATATCTTTTCCCTTTGACCGTGAATTCCATCACATCTTGTAATCGTTTAAATGGTTTGTGCCTCGAGAAACTCCAATCCCAGCACTAGTTGCTCTGGGAATCTTCCTGCTATTCCTTCGATCACCAGCTCAAGTTCTTCGAGTTTGAGCTGTCCTTGATATCTTTCAGTTGTTGGTTATTGAAGATAATACAAGATATCATAAGGAATATAGTTTTTCTTTTTAGTGATATCGAATATTACTTCGACTCCTCTCCATCCTTCTGGGCATTTTAGTTCACCTTTTGTTGTGAACTTTTCAGATTACTGGATTATCTCCACAATTGGTTTCTTTCCCCATTTTTCACTGTCATTCTATCTTCTTGGAAAGAAATCATTCTTTGCTCGAACTGGAGGCTATCTTGTCTATTCCAGACCGGCTTATCCTTGACCCGTAAATCTATGTCGTGAATTAGCGGCAACTCCATTATTTCTGGCCTTGTTGCGCATGCAACTCTTTCAAACACTTCTAGTATCTCAATATATTTCTTCATTTTGAATAAATTCGAATGATGGGTATTGGACTGAGCATATGAGATATTGTATGTGATAGAGTAAGGCCTATTTCCTTCTTTCATCAAATCTTTGTTCTTGAAATCTTGATGAAGGGTTAGTGCCCTATTGAAATCGCGATCTGCCATATTGTAGGTAATCATTGGGTAGATATAGGATACCACCTTGTCTGCTTACATGTTTCTTGAGATTCCTCCCAAGCATGCCTCTCTCGTATTCTTGACCCTATTATCAAAGATTGTTATATCGATTCGTGTATCGATACCTTCTTTGAATGTTACTTTGATAAGGATCCGAATAGCTCCGATATGGATCCAAGACATGGTCTTGGCCACTTCTTCTTGTAGCTTGCTAAGTTCCTTCTTGACTTCCTCAATAGGAACTAGCTGCATTTTTATCATATTTCCCATGAGCTCTATAGGGATGACAATATTCCCTTTGGTCAATTTGTATATGATGTGATGCTTTCTCTTCCTGAGATGGAATCGCTCCATTCGTCCCACAGTAAATCCATCATATAGATGGAGTCATGGATCCTCCTTCATGATTCTCATAAGAGCCTTATGAGAAATAGATGTCTGTGAAAAGAATCCAGATATATCCTCTTGCATCTCTTGTCTGAAGTTTTCTTTTTCACTCCGACTCATCTTTAGAGGATTCGTCTTGGCTGAAGAATTCTTCTTTATAGATGCTCTCGTCTGAGGGTATATCTTCAAACTGATATACCTATACCAGATCTTGGAAGTAAACAGCTTCCTCCATTTCTGAAGTGGTTTCGAACTGTCGCACTCCCCGCTTCTAGTTCTTTGGGCAATCTGGTGAGATATGCCCTCGGGCTCCACATGTATAGCAGTTACAATCCTTAAATATTTCATTAGCTCGTGTAGCTGCTCTTCAGAATGTCTTTCTCGTGAGAGTTCTTCATGTACTCCTCTAGTTTGATCATGAGGATGAGGCTTGACTTCTTGAGCTCCATCTTGATGGTCCAGACCTTTGCCCTAATTTATAGCTTTGGGCTTTTTGTTTAGACCAAAAGAATCTTGGTCTTCTTGACCTCCATCCTCTATTTTTTGTGTGTAAGGATGACTTTTCTTTATCCTTTTCTGTTTCCTCGGATTTCTTCCAATGATAGTTGGAAGGTCGTTACTTTCGCAGCATAAGGGGACTATCTTGTTGATTTCCCTTAATCTCTTGTAGTTTTTGTGTAGTGATGCTTGATGACATCACTCCGCAATCTTGGATTTGAGGAAGGATATCCTCCTTGATATTGAATCCAGCTTGCATGGTTCATATTCTTTTATCAGCATTTCTCTCCATGGGCTTGGAATCTTGGCAAAGAACAGGTGGAATACTTCATCCTCCTTAACCCTTAACTTCCATCTATACTCTGTGAAGAGTTTGATGTACTCATCTACGTGACAGATGTAAAGTAGTTCTAGACTGTATAGGGCATTCCTATACTTCTTTTCTTCTTCTTCCATTTCTTCAAAGTAACCTACTCCGATGAAGTGGATCTTGAAGATCTTGGCCATGCGATCAACAATATTACCGAGATCTTCACCTTCCATGGCCTCTTTTTTGACTTTGTCTGAGAGCTCCTCCCAGGCGCACTTTACTGATCCTTCTAGGCTCATAGTTAGGAATCTTATGAACCCTTCTTTATCCAGCTCTAGTGCACCTCCTGCAATCTTCATTGTATTTGTCCACTCATCGATCAGGGTCTCTCTGTTCTTAAAGTCTAGAGTGTCGAGGTTTAGGATCAATCTGTATGTATTTATCAGTTCAAGGTGAGACCAACCATATGGGGTGTTGTGTAGGCTAGATCCTAGAACTCGGCTTGCTCCTGTTGGCAATCCCATCGCCTTCATCTTGAAATTTCCTTGGTTTTGGGATGTCCCTTCTTGTCTTAGTTCATGGACTCCATGTGATCCCAAAGTTCCTTCATTTTGGCTTAGATCCTGTCGGGTCTGAGGAGTCTGAGATTGTTGCTGAGAGTTCGAAGTCTCTCCAACATTCATTTTCAAATCTACAATAGTTAATCCTTGGAATGACTCATATAGATCTTGTAGATCCTCAAGATTCGCTCTTTCCATCCGGGGATGTGAATTCTCCTCGAAGGATCGCGATCATCTTCTCACTCACTGACTTCGGCTTTGTGACCTCCGTCGTCTTTCCCTTTTGGTGTAAACGGGATTCTATTCCGAAGGTTGGTGGCAACCTTCCTCTTAGCCTTCTCTCCATCACCTTGGTTTCTAGGGACTCTACTTGCTTTATCAACTTTTTGATGAGATCAAGTTGTTTGTTCTGCAGCGTCTCCACCTATCCATCTTGAGGTTGATTTCAAATATCGTCTTGGACATGTTTTGGTAATATTCTCCAAAGAATTTCATCGTCTTCTGTAATCCTTTAAGATCTTGGCTCATCTTAGAGTTATCTGCCTCGATCTCTTTCCACTCTGTCATTTTGACCACCATGAAAAGTGATAAGGCCTGCAGATCTCTCTTGGACCTTGATTTGGTCGTCTTCTCCATTGTTCGTGTCTGGGGACACGTCCATGGATCTCAGTAAAACTATGGAGTTCCATCATGTTTCTCGAAACTTCCTTGGAGTATCATATCTCATTATGGCGGCCTTCCTCCAGATGTTCTTCCTCTTTGAAATTGGCGCGAACCTCTGCCCGTTTCCATCCTCGTTCGATACTTTTCCAGAATCGGTCATTGGCCTCTACTTTCTTTTCCGTAATTTTCCTATACAATATATTATAATATTATTGTATAGGACTATTGTTACTCCCGTATCCAACAGGCCAGTATGCACTGTTGCTCCAGTTTTGAACAGGGCTTGTAGTCCTGTCACTCTCGGATGTCGAAATTTCGTTCGGATCCATATGTCTTTGAAACTCTCCTCTAGTTAAGTAATATGAGTTTATAATAATTTTCCATTCATAAATAAATAAACATAGGGCTCTGATACCATTTTGAAGCGTGAGGAATATGAGGAAAATTAAGTTGAAATGATGTTGTGTTTTAAAATATTATTTGGACTACTAGCATAAACACCATTATGTCTACCAACATGGTTACCGTTAATTCTACTAGCATGGCTACCAGCATGGTTACCGACAAGTACTGATAAGTGAAAATTTTGATCAGTTGACCGGTTTGACCAGTTGACCAATCTGACTTTTCAACTTTTTTTAGGGCAAAATTGTCCGAAAATTGGCAAATGGGTAGAATTAATAACTTTTTTGAAGGATTGACAAAATTAAATTTTGTCATTGCATTTTGGGTATTTTTGTATTTTGGCCTATAAAATATTAATAATTTATAAAAAATATTTATATTTATTTTTAAATAATTTTAATTCATATAAATTTATTATATAATAATAGATTTTAATTACATTTAATTTGATTACTTTTAATTATTTAAATCAATATAATTTTGGGCCCTGAATTGATAGAAAAAATAATTCAGGCCCCGAATTGATAGTTTACCCATATTTTAGGTTTTAAATTGATAAAATTCCTATAAAGTATTTTTTAATTTTTGTAAAATCAGTTAGTATAGTAACACTCAAGTTTAAATGTATTAGATTGTTTTAAAAGTTTTATTTTAAAAAATTAAATAAAAAGTGTTAAGTGTATAATAAAGTAAAAACTCAAAATAAAACCAAGATTGTAGTTTAATCAAGGTAGTAGAAGTAACTCTTTCTAACAAAAAGGTCAAAGATTCAAACCTTTGTAGTGCTTTTTCTTCCCTTGTAAAAAGAATATCAAATGTAACATTCATAAAATGTTAAATAAAATTTTTTTTATCTATTGTAACATTTTTTTAAAAGTGTTATTAATACTCGAAATAATGTTGTCTTAAACAATAGGCAACACGAGCAAACATTGCACCATAAAAATGTTAAATATTGTCTACAATAACATATTTTTATTATTAAATAACATTTTTGACGTGTTATATAAATCAAGTTATGTTGTAGTTGCACATAAAACTTACTCTACGATTTTTTTACTACACATAACACTTACGATTTTTTTGTTGCACATAGTATTTGCTGCACATAACGTAAATGATTGTGTGCAGCATATTGTAAGGGTAAAATTAGAATATTATGTAGTTAGTAGTAATATTTTTTTAAGTTTGTATTTTATAATAATTAAGGAGATTCCAATATATCTAACAGTTATAAGTACTCCTATGATTAATTATTCTGAATTCATAGTTTTAATAATCAAGAAATATATTGGTCAATAACCCTCGCCTTGTAATGAAATTAGAGGAAGCATGAGTTGTCTTCTTTCCTTCCTCCTTTTCCTGTGGTAGGTGAATGTAGATTTAATGTGTAAATTATTTTTTGTAATTAAAAATAAAATCAAATGTTATAAAGATAATTTTATTATTTATAATAATACTTTTACTTTCTACCAAATATACCAAGGCAAAGACTTGTGCGAGACCGTTGGATCCCTTATTTATCCGAATAAGTGGTTCACCTTCACCCCTCCTCTAATTCCTTTGGCCCCAGACGCGTGTTCAAAGCCTGTATAATCACTAACCTTTCTCCTTTTATTCTTTTTAATAATAATTTTCTATTAATTTAAAATTTCTTTTTAAATGATTTTTTTTTCATTTTTTATTGTTCGTTTTAAATTAAAATAATTCCGTTCATTATTTTTTTTTAGTTTACGATTGTTATAATTTTTTTTATTTCTTAAATTTTAATATTATAAATTTATAAAAGTCCTAGCATTTTAAATAAAAAATTACATTTAAAAAAGTGATAAATATCCAACTAAACTATTCAATTTCATTAATAATTAATAAAATAGATAAAAAGTGATAATATTTTTAATATAAAAGTGATATTTAATCAAAGAAAAGTGATAACTATCTAATTAAATTATTTTATTATAGGGTGAATAAGAAATGATAACATTTTTAATAAAAAAAATTATATTTAATTAATAGTCGACCAATTAAACTATTTCATTAATAATTAACAAATCTAATAAAAAAGTGATAATAATTTTTATAAAAGTGATATATAATCAATGAAAAGTGATAATCATCAATTGAATAATGAGTTCATTACTATTAGGTACAATCTATATACAAATATTACTAATAGATACGTAGTGCAAAAAATATTACTGATTAATATAAAAGAAGTATATGAAATACCACTCTTATCCCTCTTTTAATTATGTTAAAAAATTTTATTTAAAAGGTGGGATATAAAATTTAATAAAGAGATTTCATCTAACTGATTTCCCTACCAAAAGCGCAGAAAATCGTTCGACTGCATACCCACTAATTTGCCAAAGCTAATATGATATAGCAGATGCTGCCAGTTGCAAGAGGAAAAGATGTAATAACAAAAAAAATATGTTGGTATTCAGAAATATGTAATCTTATTTTATACTATAATTTCATTCCATTGAAACACTGAAAATACTGGTTATATTCACAAATTTTTTTCTCATTATATTTTCTCATAAATGAGCAGATACATGTTGAGTCCTGGTTGTATTCAAAAACCTGTGAGTATTCGTACTTTGTTCAATATATTTTTTTAGAAATATATCGGTATTCAGAAGCATGTTGATATTCATACTTTGTTCATTATATGTAGAGATGATATTCACGAAGTATTTAGAATCAACATTCACAAAGTATTCACGAGAAATGATATCACGAAGTATTCAATATCAGTATTCAGAAATATTTTCTCCCTATGTATCGTACTTTATTCAATATTGCTGAGTCATATCCTCCCACTAATTTCTCCTTCAATTAGTATTCAAAAATATTTTTTCAATGTTCCACAAAGTATTCAGAATGTGAATAGAGATGATATCCACGAAGTATTCAGCGTTAAATTTTGCATTCTCTTGTTGGCGGCGACCGAGAGGCATTACACTACAATCGATAAACAAAAATACAGTGTTTGTTCTCTCGAAATTGAAAATTGATGACGAAAGTGAAGACAAACTTGGTAGTGGATTGAGAAGTGAGAGAGAATAGATAACGTTGGTTAATTATATAGTAACAGAGAGATGAGAGAGAAGATAATTGTTGATGTGTATAGAGATAAGGGGTACGTGTGACTTTTCATTAAATAATTTTGTAGTGGGTAGTAATGAAAAATATCCTTTGTATCTATTAGTAATATTAGTACATAATTTGTATTGAATAGTAATAAATCCATAATATTACAAATAATTAATGAGATAAATAAAAAGTGATAATATTTTTAATAAAAAGTGATATTTGATCAATAAAAAATGTGATAATCATCTAATTGAATAATTTAATAATTTGTGAAATGAATAAAAGTGATAAAATGTTTAATAAAAAGTAATATTTGATTAATAAAATGTAGGCAAAGACTTGTGTGAGACAGTATCACGTAAGGGCTTACGTGAGACGGCCAGAAAGTGATAACTTTTATAAAAAAAATGATAATAAATTAATGAAAAGTGATAATTCTATTTCATGAACAATTTATAGTATAAATAAAAAGTGATAACATTTTATAGCGAAAGTGATAACATTTTATAGCGAAAGTGAAAACTATTTTACAAAATGAAAAATTGTCTCACGTGAGACGATCTCACGCAAGACCTACCCTAAAATGTGATAACCGTTTATTAAATTATTTTATGAACAATTCATAAAATAAATAAAATGTGATAACATTTGTAATAAAATGTGATACTTAATGATAAAAAAGTAATAATAATATTTTTTTTTAAGGGAAAAGGTTCAAATGAACCCTTTTACTTGTACCATTGGATCAATGAGGACCCTGATCTCTTTTTCTTGTACATTTAAACCCTTCTCATTTTAGAAAAGGGTCAAATGCACCCCTGTGCTTATCATCAACAATCAATCACACCTTAATTTTCATTTCTTTATACATCAAAACATTTTCTCTTTCTTAATGAATTAAAAATTATAAAAATAACATTTTATGAGTTAAAATTAATTACAAGTGGGTCCCATTGTTTTGGGAAGATCATCCATTACACCTTCCATTTGGATCCATCGTCCTCTTCATCACTACTTCACGTCCAATCTCTCTCTCTACGCTCACATTCAAGAAAGACGAGGTTGTACTGTCCTGTGATTAGATTCCCCCTTCTTGACGACGTGAATTAGGCTCATAGTCAATGATGAATAGTCGAGCTGTTGGGAGGCCGAGGCTGACTTCTTGGACTGGTATTCGCCAGAGAAACCCAGACTTAGAACAAGGCAGTAAATCGTACCTCCATTTTCACTTTCATTCTCGCCATTTTCTACCTCCATTCCGAACCCCTCAAGTCCTTTCTTCTATGGTTTTCCCTCTCCCTCCTCGTCGGCCCCTTCGCGCCGTCCTCCATCACTGCCGACGACATCCGAGTAGGCATCGGACCTCCTATCAAGGAAACCCCTAATGAGACCGTCGAAAAACCTAACAGAAAATCGACAAGAATTATCCCAAAGAAACCATCGGAGGACGTAGTCAAATTCGATGGGTATTCTGAGAGATCGAGCTCCGTTGATGTCGGTTTGATTGTGAATAAGCGCGATGGATCCAATAAGGTGTTGATTGAGACGAAATCAGAGGAGCAGAGTAAGTGGATGAGGGTGATGATGAGAGAAATACAGGATGAGAGAGAAAGTGAAGAGAGTGGCGTGAATCATTAGTCATTCGGTGAAAGTCCGCTTACAAAATTAACCCAACTCCAAAATCCTACCATCTCTTCAAAATTTTGATTCAAACCCGACATGACAAAATCTCACAAGTTCTTGACCAAATTTAGAATGTCAAAACCCAGAACTACCAGTTATGTTTTAATTGTTTTGATCCGCGAGACTGTGGAGTAGTTGTGTTTCCCATTGTAGTTTTTTTTTACTGCTAGCATGAAAATGGTTTGAAGTTGGAGGAAATTGCGTGGAAGTGATGAAGATGACACGATCCCAGGAATAATAAATTCAAAATAATCGGCCCACATGTTAACAAAATTTATCAATTTTTAATTCAAGGTTATTTTATGAAGTATAATTTATTAAAAAAGTAAAAATCAAAATTAAGGGTGAATTAGACCCTTTTTCAAGATCTGAAGGGTTTAAACGTACCAAAAGAAAGCTGAGGGTCCTCTTTGACCCCATAACATTAGTTTAAGGGTCTATACGACCCTTTTCCCTTTTTTTAAATAAAAATACATAATATAATACTTTTAATAATTAATATAATAATTATTAAGAAAAAAATATTTTTCTTAATTATTCAATTCACTAGCACAGCTGCTGGGCGACCTCTCCTTGTCCTTCTTACTAATACAAGTTCCTTCACATTGTTAATTAAGCGCGCGGCCTTTTCAAATTAGTTGATGTTTAATGGATAATCCGTCTCACTAAATAGGATCCATGCCCATGTATCAAAGTTTAGTTATCTCATTATTTATACAATTTATCAAACAATCTACATTAATATTGTTAAAATTTTATCTTTATTTAAATCTCACTCCTTATAAATACTCCCTCCATCCCACCCAAATAACATCATTTTACTATATTAGACGTCTCATCCAAATTGCACAATTTTCCTCTTTTAGTAAAAAGAATCCACCAATGGTCCACCACTACCCATCACATCTCTCTAATACACCTACCCACTTTACATAAAATAATAATACTCCTTAATCTACGTGTAAAAAGTAAATGCAACACTTTGCCCGGGATGGAGGGATTACTCTATTATCTTATCTCACCTATTAAACTGACCATTAATATATAGGCAGTTGTATTAATATTGTGAATGAACCATGTAAAATAATTAAGGTCTCGGCTATCCACACACATTATTTTATCACATACACTCACCATCATTAATTTTTAAAATAAAAAATCAAAAATACCCTTAATATTTAAAATAATAAGTGAGGCCATTTACAACCATTTACAAGAATGCCATGAAAGCCATGGAAGTGATGAAATACACCCAAAAAGCCTTGTTCATAAAGAGCTCCGCACGTAAAGGTCAATGTAATAGAGCAATAAGTGCCCTGAGACAATGAACAAATCCAAAAGGGTTTACAATCTTTCCAAAACGTTGTTGAAATATTGGATAAAAGAAGCAGGAAGATGATGAATGCTCCACTTGGAATATCCATGGAGGCAATTACGTAAATTTGAACAAGGTTTACTCTCTTGCGATTTAAGTCTTTTGGGTGATGACGGAAGCTGTATCAGCAGAGATGGAGAAGGAGTTTCACTCCATTGTTCAACTTCAGGATTAACCAACAAAGTTAATGAATTCAAACAAATTCATTAAAGTTTGTAATCAAATCATTCCCATCAACACACAACTATCAGTTACAATAGCCATCGTTCAACCATCCATGGTCGACAGCCTCTAGATAGCTTCAACCAGCACCCGTCGACTTCTTTGGAAGTTGTTGACCACCTCCGTCGAAAATTTCTGGTTCCGTCGGCAGCGGAAAATCGACCATGTGCGATCGAACGGAGCTAAAAGAAATCAACCACCGGCGGTCGAACAGTGCCAGAAATATTAGCACACCAGGGTCGACGATTTGCGAAATTCAAATTCCAAAATCTACTAGCCCAAATCGAAAACGTACCCAAATTATTTTAATGACTATGGCGAAGATGGGTACTAATTTGGGTGTGGGGTGCTATCGCTGCTTCGATCAATTGCCAATTGCCGTCCGGTTTGTAATATCTTACTCCAAGAACCTTGCCCCCATTAGAGAATAGTTCCCATCATGTTCTTGGATCCACTAAATAAATACGATAGGTTGGATTGGAATGATGAGGATCTTCTCTTCTTTCTTCCTTCTTTCTCTTATTTCCTCTCCGGCAGTTGGGTGTATGTTCTTTCCTCTCCGGCGGGTAGGCGTATGTATGTAAGTGGGGTGGGGGTATAAAGTAATTTGTGGTTTTAAATGAGTGGGTAAATTAGTTTAGATCCAAGGGTATAATCGTAACAGTGGGAGGAGTGTATATATAATAATTTGAGTAGGTGTATTGAGTAATAGTTGCATCAGGTAAAAATGTGTGTAGATAGCCAAAAATGTGTGTGTAGATAGCTGGTACCACTAATTAATTATTTTGTAGGATTCTACTCGAAATATAGACTTTATCTTGGAAAAAAAATAAAATGAAAAATATAAATTTTAATAGTAGAATGTATTACTTTTAACCAATCACATATGGTTAGAAGAAATTGTGCAACTAGGCCAGAGTAAAACGGAGAGTAACAATTTTTATTTTTATTTTTATTTTTATATTTATTTTTTATTACCAGATCCTATTAACGAGGTATGGGATCCAATCGAATGAGAGAGGTATGGCGTGAGGAGGTTGGTCGTCTTTCCTTTACACCAGTAATATCTTCTGTGTCTCTGAAACAAAATTTCTTGCCTGTCAATTTTGATTCTTTATTTCATGTTGCATCCACGTTGAACACATTGGTTCACAAACGACCCTTTTCAGATACTACAGTTCACTATATCTATGTATAATATTCTCTCTCTCATCCACTCCAAAGTCTTCTTTAACTCTTATCCTACTGCAATAAACCAAAAGGAGCACCCTTTCTCTATTGTGTGGTATTGAAGAACGATCAAGAATAGTCTTGAGATTGGATTTGCATTTTCTTGTTGTGGGTTTTTATTGGGGAGGAGAGAGAGGAAGGGAAAGATGAGTTTCAGAGAAGAGGGAGAAGGGGATCTGAGGAAGCCATTTCTTCATACAGGGAGTTGGTATCGGATGAGTTCAAGGCAATCTAGTATGATGGGCTCTTCTCAAGCTATTAGGGATAACTCTATCTCTGTTTTGGCTTGTGTCTTGATCGTGGCTTTGGGTCCTATTCAGTTTGGATTCACTGTAATGATCTCATCTCTTTACTTTTTACTTTAAATTAGATCATTGTTTGATAAGAAGTGGTTGAAATGGAATTGTTTGACTTGTTGAAAGAACTGGTGATTATTATGAATTCAGCTAGAATATAAACCTAAGAATGATGCTTTAGTTGGTTGATTATGATATGAAGTTTTGATTATTTTGTTTTATAAAGCTTCATACTTTTGAACTTAGGTAGCAATGCTGAATTTCGTAGATTCGATCTCTCTCTGTTAGCTGCTGATTGAAAATCCCTCGAGGAATAAATTAGAATTCATCATGAAGAATCAATCTATGTATCTTTTCAAGGGGGGGCGGGGGGTCTGTATATGTTGGTTTTAGGAAACCTGCTTTCAGATTTTAATGGACTTGGAGATCCAAATGAATTGTAATACTCTGTGTTTTTTGAGTTTTGGTAAGGTATGATTTAACTTTATGTTAGCATCAATATGCAAGACTTGAGTAGTGGAGTACGTAAGAGAATATTAATTTACGTGAGTGAATAGATGAGAGATGATAAAAGAACAAGAGAAATGAGTATTTATTGAGGATAGAAAGTGTACATGGGTGGGTGGGTTGAGGATTAATAGAATATATAGGCATACGAAGGGGTGTTTTTTATATAGGATTTTAAAATTTCTAACTAGAATAACTCTTGGAATTAAAATATCTAAAACCGCAAACAAACATCCCCAGAGTGTATGGCATTGATCAGCAGAAGGGACACCATTTAGAATACGAGACTGCTCTGCTAGATAATTAAAAATATTGTTCGGGTTTTTATTCTATCATTGAGTGAACAAATATATGAGCAGAAAATGTCTTTAATTGAACATTGTCTGGATGCAACAGAGTTGCGCTTTGTTATAATCGAGACATATCAATTTACTTTGAAACTTGTACTACTTTGTTCTAGAGTTCCCATTATTTGTTGTGTTAATGTATTATTTTTGGTTGTATATATTTGATCTTAGAGTATTTTTTGGTGACATATGGTTAAGCTCAGAATATGGTTCTGTGTGAAATAGTCTCTTCAGATTAGATTTTGTATGAATAAGCCATTTTTTGGGTGTTGGGAGCCCATTGTAGTATTGTACATAAGTCAATTATGTATAAATAAGTCAATTATGACTGTTGTGTGTTTATGGTATTTCTCTTTGTTACCATGAATTAAAATACATATATATGCTATGTATTGATTGTCCTCTTTTATCTGGTTTAAAGTGCGGTTACTCTTCACCAACACAGTCGGATATAATCAGAGATCTCAATCTTACAGTGTCACAGGTTAGTAACTGAAAACTTTCTTCTTGCTTCATTTATCATCTCTTGTTACTCATGCACAATAACAACAATTATTTGGGACAGTTTTCCATATTTGGTTCCTTGTCAAATGTGGGAGCCATGGTTGGGGCAATAGCAAGTGGTCAGATTGCTGAGTACATAGGGCGAAAGGGGGTATGTGTTTTTCTCACTAGTTAGTTGTCAGCTCCTTTTCTTTGCTTTGTCTCAATCTCTTTTAAAGGATTCTGTAGTAAAGGGCAAGCACATTGATCTATTATGTTACTTTGCAGTCATTAATGATCGCGGCCGTACCTAATATCATTGGTTGGCTTTCCATATCTTTTGCAAGAGTGAGATTTTGAACTCTTTATTAGCATACTACTTGCATATTGGCATTTTTTAAAGTATTATGTTGAATTCAGGACTCTTCATTTCTTTACATGGGAAGGTTGTTGGAAGGATTTGGTGTCGGCATAATCTCTTACGTGGTACGTATAAAGCATATTTCTGGTATTCTGTGAAAGTTATGACATCTTTCTAGACTTGTAAATAATATGCCCCCCTGTAATACGATACAGGTCCCTGTGTACATAGCAGAGATTGCACCACAAAATCTAAGAGGGGCATTGGGATCAGTAAATCAGGTCTTACTTGTAACTAATTCTATGCTTTATATTGATATTTTTATCTTTCAAAGTGTGATTATGTATCTCTCATTTTTTATTATGTAGCTCTCGGTGACAATAGGAATCATGTTGTCGTATCTACTAGGACTAATGGTTGGTTGGAGATTGCTTGCAGTTCTCGGTAATTCCACATCAAGCTTCTGATAGTTCAAAGCTGGATTTTGTTGGTTTCGTAATTAAGCATGATATTATTGTATTCACTGAAAATTATGACTTCTTGGTGAATGGATCCTCTAAAAATTGAAATTAGATATTTGTGCTCATCTTTAGTCAGTTGAAATAATGTCGTCATGGTGATGGATCATCTTTTGAAGTTGCTCAAGTAAAAGTTCTGGTTCAGCTTATTGTGTTTCAATCATTGGTGCCTTAGTTTAACACTTCTAATAAAATCTAGTTTAAAAAAAAAATCTATGTTTTATATTAATCATAGTGAAAAGCCAAAAGTTTTCTATAAGGCTCTGAGAGATCAACTTTCACTTCATGAACAGGAATATTGCCTTGTCTAATATTGATCCCTGGACTCTTCTTCATCCCAGAATCTCCTCGGTGGCTGGTGAGGCTACGAAGATCATCTTGGTTTGATGAATATCAATTCTACTATTACTATCATAAAATATATATGTGCTTTGAAACATCAGGCTAAAATGGGAATGACAGAAGATTTTGAAGCGTCTCTGCAAGTACTTCGGGGATTCGACACTGATATTACTGTGGAAGTGAATGAAATTAAGGCAAGAATCTTGCATTTGATTCATGAGACATGAAACAGAGAGCACAAAAGCATATTCCTAGATAGAGCATGAGTTTTACTTTGATATATAATCAATTGTCCATCCTGAATAGTAGTCAATTTCAACAATGCAAAATCCACATTTATGAGCCAGTGTTTTCCGTGTTGCAGAGATCTGTAGCATCATCATCAAGCCGAAGAACGGCAATCCGTTTTGCAGATCTCAAGCTAAGAAGATATTGGTTACCACTTATGGTACATAGTTCTTCTGAAGGGTTCTGATTTTCCTAAAATCTTATTTCCATATTAGTACAAAGCTTACTTCTGTCTCTATGCAGATAGGAATCGGGTTGCTTGTTCTCCAACAGCTATCTGGAATCAATGGCGTCATCTTCTATTCCAATAACATATTTGAATCTGCAGGTCAGTTAGAGTAACATCTTTCTGTTGAAAGGGAAGGGCCGAAAATGCCACTAGAGAAATTATTTAGTATTTATTCAATCTTCGATGTGAGAGACATATCATCTCATCCGATCTCTACTTGATGAGAATCACTATATCAAACTTAGAAACACGAAACTTCTTTAGTGCATTATGGCAAAACTTGTGTGAGAGAAGTTTTTAATAAAAAAGTGATATCTAATCGATGAAAAGTGAGAACCTTACAATTTGTAAGGATAGATAAAATATGATATCTTCAATAAAAAGTGATAAATAATTAAGAAAAAGTAAAACGATCTCGCCATTATACCGTATCACAGAAGATTTTCTCCTACATTAGGGATTACTTCCTAAGATACAAAATTAAGTTTCACTTAATATTTCTAGCTTTGTGCTTTATATATCTTGACGTAATTTATTTTTGGTTTACTATAAAGGGCTCTTTTATTTCATATTTGGCCTTGTGTTGATCAGGGATCTCATCAAGCAATGCTGCAACCTTAGGTGTTGGTATTATTCAGGTTAACCTTAGAATAATGATCTTCTTTTATTTCTTTTTCCACTTTGTATTTGCTAAAAAAAAAAAGTTGCTCTAATGATTTTTCAGGTTATTGCTACTTCAGTGGCTACATGGTTGGTGGACAAAACTGGGCGTAGAATTTTATTAATTGTGAGTTAATAAAATACTTTACTACCATATTTTATGACTAGAAGTTAACAAATTACCTTACAATTACTGATCTGAAATACTTAAATTTCAGATATCATCATCTGGAATGTCTCTTAGCCTCGTGTTAGTTGCTTTGTCCTTTTTTTTGAAGGTATTGATTGCTCTATAATAATTTGTTCTTAAATGTAGAAATGCAGAACTCTAATACATACTTCATTTACATGATCCTGATAATATACAATTTAAAATTGTTTTAAGGGCTCCGTATCTGAGGATTCTACTTGGCATGGAGTACTGGGAATTCTTTCAGTTGTTGGGGTGGTGGTATGTTTTATTACAGCTTTAATGGCAAATAGTGTATATATATATATATATATATATATATATATATATATTTGAACAAGCTTCTAACTTTTTTCAACTCTCTTTTGCAATTATAGTGCTTGATCATCTCCTTTTCTCTTGGAATGGGGCCCATTCCGTGGCTCATAATGTCAGAGGTGTGCACTCATTCTTTCAATGAATTGCTCGTTTACCTAAGTCGTAATTTATGACATCGAATCCAGGTTTCAGTTTGGGTCTCCCCATACGTGTATGGTTGCTTAAAGCCTTAAAATATAACTTGGTTTCATTTGAGGTTTCATTTGACAAATGGTGTTAGGAATTTACGGCCCAAAGTCGTTACAAACTTACATTATGTCCTTTTGCTGCAGATTCTTCCAATTAAAATCAAAGGCCTAGCTGGAAGTGTTGCAACTTTGTTCAACTGGTCATTCTCTTGGGTTATTACCATGACTGCCCCTCTTCTACTGGCTTGGAGCAGTGGAGGTTTGAGAAAACTCGACTCTTTATTTCATTATCCCTCTTTTACTGCCCCCCATCTGCTTATGGCCATGGATACATATTTTGGAGATTTTAGTAAAATAATAGGCCTTTTGGATTAATTCTTTTTCTTTTTTTCTTTTTGCTAAGTTTAATATTTTGAAGTGGAATGGGTTAGATTTGGGAATTAAAAAAAATAAACCTCTCATTATACCAGCAACTATTGTAGGATTTTCTTTTCCGACGTTTCTATCTTTTTTTTCCCTTACGTCCTATTCAAGCCTGGCCCATCAAAACCAGAGCGTTCCACCTGCATAGGTCTTTGCTCTGACCACCAAAACCGAAGAACTACTTCACTTGGCCAAAAAGGAGTGAAACCAAGGGGATGTTTGGTATAATGTAGGAGTGTTTGTTTAGGAGGTTTCTTTGAAAAGTTCATAATCGTTTCATTTCTTATCCTATGCCAAATATGCAAATTCATTCCATACCCATTCCTTATATCCAAAAGTAGTTATCAGAAAATGGACTTAGTTATTGATAGAAGACAAGTTCTCTTCTAATGCAAGTACTTTGAAGGCTCCAACAGCTGATGATGCTCTTAGCCTCTTTCCAGTGCTCATCAGATTGTTTTCTAATGTGGCTGTAATGTGTTCCTTTGCATCCTTAACCTGCCCTTCTTTAATAATATAGTTTTATCTATTGGCACCCGTTACACATGGATCATAGATCCGTGCAACTTGTTCAATATTACTATTTTAGTCTTTTGACATAAAGTTTATTATTTACCTTGGGTCTACTTGTTTCAGGCTCTGAAAATTGGTGTTAAATTTTGAAAACCTAAATCTATTCTAGTTTGAGAAAATCTTCCCTACACTTGCAAGCTCTATTAATCTCTAATTCACCCTTCTTTTATACATTTTTTCTCTTCAATTAAACTCACTCTCTCATCTCCCATCAAATTATATTCTCTTTACACATATCACCACTTAAATTGACATAAAGTTAAAATCTACCTTGCTAAAAACTTAAAATAGATTATCACTGTTCAATTGGTTTTTAGAAACCCATTCTTTTAAAAACAGGTGTTCAAAGCTCACATAAATCTCAAACATTTTAAGGTTTATTGCATTTTGATTTTAGGGGATTTATCGTTAGTTTATTACAAATTAAATTAATCACTCGGCAATGACTAGAATGCATGTAGTTTCAAAACCTAAAATAAGTTTTCAAAGTTGGAAACAAACACACCCTAGTGTGTATTACATTCTCTTCTTAGGAATTTTATTGTCAGTTCATTTCAGAACAAATGAGATGCAGGAGTTATGATCCATGTAGCTAGTGCGCACGTGTTAACCTTAATCTTAATATTTAAGGTTTACTGCTTTACTTTTAGAATTTTATTGTATCGTCAATTCTTTAATACTGAAAACTGGTTTTCGTGTTAACAGGAACATTCACTCTTTACACAGTCACTTGTGTGCTCACCCTGGCCTTCGTAGCAATATGGGTTCCAGAAACTAAGGGCAAAACATTAGAGGAAATCCAGTCCTCCTTTAGATGAAAGATTTTTAAAAATTTTCCCTTTTTTTTTTTTTTTTCTTTTGCACATCCATTTTTGTCTCTAATTTGTATCTTCTCTGTGGTTGAGGGTTTTCAAGGGTTCTGTTTTAGATAAACATTGATATCAAGGGTTTGTTTGTTGTGCATAAAGTTGGTTACGCCCACCCTAAGCGCCCCCACCCTGGCCTGACAGAGTGAGGGAAGGGTAAATCATGGCGACTCAACTGACCAGCAGGGCTAGACTTTTACCACTGCACACAAGGAGCCATTTATTTTAAGAAGTTGCTCCCACTCTGCGGCTAGTGAAATTCGATCTCTTAATCATTGTGCAAGTTGTTATCCTTGCTGACAAGTTGAGCTGCGGGCTTCAAAGGGTTTGTTTGTGTGTGTGTGTGTAAATTTAACATATTTATTTTGCATAAGAAATTTGACTCACTTATTGTCCTCATGTGTGTAAGCAGATTTCCTCAATGAAATTCATAATTACTATAATGAATAAATCAGAGATAAAGCGTACGAAGAGGATAGTATTTTGACTTTGATTTTTTTTTTTTTTTTAGGAAAGTGTTGTGAGACAAATAAAATGAAAATTATGAAAAGGGCAAAAGGTAATATTAACCCCTAAATTTTAGCTCACAGATCAAGGAAGCCTCTAAAGTAATTTTTTGTACAAATAAATCCTTTCTCTTTGGGAAAAAATCCATTAAGCTCCTCATTCTTATATTTTTGGATCAACTAACCATCCATCTTTTCTTTTAATCATGCAACCCCTCTTTTTATAATAAATAGATCAACTATACCCTCTATCTTCTATAAACTAAAAATAAAAACACTTAACACCCATTTTATTTATTTTGCTGACTTATTTTTCCTTCTAGTCCTCTTCTTTTATGGAAAAATTACTCATAGGTATACACTTTATACCCATAATTACTTTTAGATATATTGATTTAAAAGAATTATTCTTGCATACAAAATATTAAAGTAAAATACCAAATATAACCTTAATTCATTATAATCTCATACACTTTTAAACTACAAACCCTAAACCCCTCACCCACCCACCGTCGGACCTCCGCCGACGGCCGGCTGCCTGACCGCCAGACCACCGCGAACCGCCGCCCCCAAACCCACTTTTTTTGTTGCACACACTTTTTTTACTGCACATAACATTTGTTGCAAACACTTTTTTTACTGTACACAAACATTTATGTGCAACACATTGTAAGGGTAATATTGAAATATCGTTATATATTTATGTAGTTAGTAGTAATATTTTGTATGTTTGTATCTCATAATAATTAAGAAAATTTCAATATACCTAGCAGTAACTATTCCATCTTTTATTTAATATTATTACTATATATATTTTATTAAACAAAATTTAATACTAGTTCTATCTTCTTTAATACTTTTTTTTTCTGTTTTCAATTTTTATATTTTTAATTCGTAAAACTAAAGTGTTTCCCGAATATTAGTAGTCTTATTTACAAAATAATGTTAAATATGTATATTAAAAATATAATCACGTTTTATTTGTCATATAAATAATTCAAGAAATAGTTTAATTGACAATTATCTTTTTTTCTTGATCGAAATTGGACTTACATAAGCTGAAAACTGTTATATGAATTATTTATTAGTTTATATATAATATTTTTTAATTTGTAATTTTTTTTAAATATATGTATATATGTTAAATAATTAAAAAAGAAAAAATTGAAAACAGAAAGCTAAAAACTATTATATGAATTATTTATTAGTTTATATATAATATTTTTTAATTTGTAATTTTTTTCAAATATATGTATATATGTTAAATAATTAAAAATGAAAATTTTGAAAACAGAAAACAAAAATCAGTATTAAATTTTGTTTATTAAAAACATTTTGATAATAAAATATTAAATAAAAGAAGAGGATTAGAATTAACGAAAAAAAAAAGGGAAAGAAATTTCAGAAAAATTAGAAAGTAGATATGAGGTGTTTTTAGGGATGTCAATCTTGTCTCGGCCCCGGTCTACCTTGGCCCGCAAGATTTGGGGCGCCCCAAATCTGGCCCGGAACTGAAATGGGGCAGGCCGGCCCGGACCCGTAAGCATACGGGCCGGGTCCGGGTCTTGATTTAGCCTTAGCACGCCCCGGATCCGCCCTGGCCCGCCCCATTAAATATAATAATAATTATATTATATAATAATATATTATATATAATTATATTAATTATTAATTATAATATAATAATTCAGTCTAACCCTACTACCTCTCTCCATTCCCTTCCCTAGCCCACCCATTTCACGCCTCCAGGCCCTCTACGCACACACTCTCCCCTTATCTCTCTTCTTTTTCAAATTCCACCAGCCACCGGCCACCGGCCACCGCCGAGGCGCCGACAGCCATTGTCCTCCCCCCATTACAAAAGTCGCGGCAGTATCCCCTCTCTCGTCTCTTCCAAGTTCCATAGGACCAGCCGCAATCTGCCAGGTACCGTCCGCCGGTCGTTTTTTCGCCGGAATCTCATAATTGTCAAGGTGATGGATGAGATTTGATGAGTTTAGATGAGTTTTGATGGCTGAGATTACATTTAGTTTAGATGAGTTTTGATATTTGTTGATGGATAATACCATGTGGGGCTGATATATTTGATTTAGAATTTAGATGATTGTTGTAATATCATCCGGCTTCCCTCCTCTGTATTTCGACCACCCACCTCCTCTCGCCGCGTCCACAGACGGCATATCTTCCCTTTCTCGATCGGGGCAGGACGGGGCGCGGGTCTGTAAAGTAAGACCCGTGCGGTGGCACGGGGCGGGTCCGAGGCCGACATTTTTGAAACGGACCAGATCCGGGAAGTTAACTACCGGGCCCGACCTGGCCCGTTGACATCCCTAGGTGTTTTTATATTTAATTAAGGGTTAGACTATATCCACACCCTTTTTATTAAATACACATCTTACTTATATTTTTACTAAAATAGATATGCTTGAAATATTAAAATTATCCTTTATTTTTATTTTATAAACACCTATGCACACCCCTTGATCCTTATCTTTATTTTTTTACACACTTATCTTTTCTTCTTCCTTTTCAATAGGCAGATGAAATGATGTGTCAATGGATAATTGTGGAGATCATCTCTTCTTCAATTCCAGAATCGTCAATACTGATCTCTGGTATCTGGGATTGTAAAAACACTACCACCTGTCCTCACCTTCTCATTCGTCCACAGCATAATTTCTGCCGTCATCTACCGCCAGCATCACGGGTGTCCCCATAATCGGCCATACTTGTCTGATGTGTACCAAGAAATCAAACATAAATTAGTAAATTACTAAGGTTGCGTAGAACACTAGGTACTAAGTTTACTTAAAAAACTTATAGAAAATTTACTAAACTAATTGTATATATTTATTAAAATATAGGAAATATGTTTGAAATGTGTTGTGTAGTGTGTTACTCGAGTTTTAATCTGATTTTGTCATGGATCTTTGATGACTTGGCCCCATAATCGGCGGAGATCAACGTTTTGGGAAGAAGATTTTGACATCGGTGTATAGCCGGTGGCAGTCGTAGTTGTGAAAAAATTTGAGAAAATTATTAATTTGGGAAGGTGTGTATAATATTAATTTTAGTATTTTTTTAATTTTATAAGGTTGTTTTTGTAATTTTAAAGGTGTGTATTTAATAAAATTAAAAAATAAAAAAATTTAAAGGAATGTGTATTTAATAAAAGTATTATATTTAATAAATAGGGGTGTGCAAATAACGACACTCATTAATTAATTTATACTCCCTCCGTCCCATAATACTTTTATCACTTTCCTCATTTGTTTGTCCCACAAAATCTTTCACTCCCCAAAAAAGAAAATACCACTTTATCCAACAACCTCAAAAGTTACTTTAATTTCAAATTTGTCACTCATTTTTCACACACATATCATTACTTTATACTTTTTATTACCTAAAAATACTACAATACCCTCCAAAGTCAATAAAGTTGGTCAAAAAGTGCAACTTTTCTTAAACGACGTGGAACAGTAAATGTGAAAATTTTTCTGGGACGGAGGGAGTAATAAAGATGAAAAGTATATTTGATCTAGTTATTATAAGAAAAGGGGTTAAATGACTTATCAAATAAATTGAGGGTATGGTTGATCCAAATTATAAAATGAGGGGCTTAATTGATCATTCTTTTAAGATGAAGGGTTATTTGTACAAAAAATTTCTTTAGGGCTTATTTGATTCATGGACTAAAGTTGAGGGGTTAATACGATCCTTTGCCCTTATGAAAATTAAAGAGTTGAAAGGAGTATTTTACATGTATCATCACATAACTCTTATACATTAATTTGACATAAAATTACAATTTACGATAACAAAAATCTAAACAAACATGTACTATTAAAAAATTTACAACTACGGTAGAGACAGTTTTAAAACAATCGTTTTTTGATTTGTTTTTACCTGTAATTTGATATTTTTAGATGATAGATAGTAAATTGTTTGAATTTGAATTGTAAATGGCAAATGAATGATAATTTTGAAATTAATAAAGTGTTAGTGAGATTTTTTGATCTTGTATATTTTCTTATTTAATAATGTGAATTTATTTATAAAATGAAAAAAAATATTAGGTGATAATTCGTTTATGGTAAGCTATCGTTAATTGATTTTCAATCCCAAAACAATTAAACAAATGCAGTTAAACGCGGTTGTGTATCGGCAAACTCAAAACAGCTGCAACTCTGTGACTGGTGAGTGTGGAAGGATACTGATAATTGCATTTGCACCGAACCTAAACCCTTGCGAAAATGAGTTCCATCTCACATCCAGAATTCAAGGTAGTTCCTTTCGCTGATAAGAGTATTATGGTCTCCACTTTTTTGTATCTCATTGAAATCGAAATTGTAAAATGCAAGCGTTTAAAATTTGTGTTTTTTTGCAGATAATCTTGGGATCGTCTTCAGTAGCTCGCAAAAAGATTATGGTCGACATGGGATTCCAGTTCACTACTATGGTGGGTTTTTTAAAATTTTTTATTTTATTATTATTATTATTATTATTTAATACAATATAACGGAGTTTTGTGTTTTCTGATTTTGCTTGTATTTTTTTTTAAATTACTTTATTTTTTTTATGAAACGTTGATGGTGGTACTTTGTAATTAAATTAAATGTTGTAGTTTTAAATTAAAAAATTACATGTATTTACAGTCCGCAGATATAGATGAGAAAGCTATTCGCAAAGAAAAGCCTGAAGATTTGGTCATGGTTCTTGCTGAGGCTAAGGTTCTCTCTCTGGGCTCATCTTCAATTAAACTAAGAAAAAGAGTTTTATTTTTTATTTTTTAATTATTATTATTAATTAAATAAGTGTCTCTGATGACATTTTGTTTATTGTTTTGTTCCTCAGGCTGATGCTATAATTGAAAAGATAAAAAATGCTGATAGCCAAGCAGAAGATGTGAAACCTACAGTTGTATTAGCAGCTGATACTGTATGAATTCTTTATTCCCCCCTTCAAATTTACGCTTTTTAACTGCCTCATTGATGTTTGCAATTTGTATCAACCAGTCACCTAATACTGTTTCTGTGTCAAGGATCAACTTGAACTCTCGAAATAAAATTTTCTTATTTGCTTGAGTTCTTTAAGGGGGATTCTATAATGAGAGAAATGTAAATCATTTTGAAAGTACCATATATTTCTAGATTCCCACATTCCATTTCGGATTATTTTGTTATGAATCTACATGCTTATCTTCACTATAATTTTTCATTAGGCAGAAAATGTCCAGCCAAAGCTTCATGGCAAAGAGGATGGAGAACCTACTCTGCTAATTACTTGTGACCAAGTATAAGATATTTCCATTGATTTAATTATCCTAGTTTTTGACATGGTTTTTAAGAGTTCTTGTTGCATTTCTAGAATATATTTTAGTTTTGATCTTGATATGGTGTTACTCTGGAGATCTTGTAAAGAATTTGACTTTTATAGTGTACATTTTAGTTTACAGGCAAATGATCATCGCCAGTGTTATATTTTTAACTTTAGCTGAATGTTCACCATTACTCAATTATAGAATTTTACATAACCTCTGCTAAAGTGGCAAACTGATATTAATCCTGCTATTTTGATGTGCTTCAACCATCCTATATACTAAAACTATTATATGCCTTGGATGGAGCCTAACTCCATTTAAATATGCTAAAACCTTCTCAAGGAAAATAATGTAATCTCTTGGCAGATTTACTTTTAAAGAACTTAGAAATACGCATATTATAAAACTGCTCATATTTTGTTACCTGTCCACTGTAAAATCCTCATTTTGTTGCCTAGTTTTATTGTTATGCTAGTTGCTGACTTGTGGACCACACATGCTGTTGAAGCTTGACTAGTTGCTAATTGCCTAACTGTTCAATCAAATGAGGAAACCTAGGACTCTTACTGAACTTAAGTAATCAAATCCTTTGAATCTGTGTGATCTTGAATATCTCTATTTCCAAGTATGACAAAGCCCACATTTATGGTTATTTGGTGTGCATGGCTATACTGGGCTTATATAATCTTGGACTTATTCTCCAACTCTTTCTTGATTTGGGATACCATAAAGCAAAAACGTGTAAAGAGAGCTGAGAACTTGATAAAATTAAAAAACTTGGATTCAGCCATTCATGCTAAAAATATAATGGTTTGGCAGTCTGATGTATCGGCTTATATGTTAACGCTTATTTGCTAGTTTGATAATGTTGGTTATTGCTACAAATCCACATTTCGTTTGTCTCATTCTAAATCCCAAATGTTCTGGAGGTGGTGGTGTACAAAGGCATGATAAGGGAAAAACCTTCTAGCAAAGAAGAGGCACGTGTATTTCTAAAAGGTCTAACTATATTTCTATGGAATCCTTCTTCTGTATGTCCTAGTTACTCTGATGGTCATGGTCTTAATATTCATATTGCAGATTATTCCGGTGGACAATGTGCAACTGTTAGTTCTGTTCTGGTAACAAACATAAGCACAGGAGTAAGAAAAGGAGGATGGGACAAGGTTGAGGTAATATTTAAATGTTTCACTTAATGGGAGACTGGTTGGAAAATGAAGTGGCTTTATTCTTATTCTGGTCTGTTTGTTTGTATGAATACAAATGATAATGGCAGTTCTTTGCAAGTCCAACATTTCTTATTATCGTATCTTAATGATGTAGGTGTAATGCCACTTTGCTATATATATGATATGGTTTTAGTCAAAATAATGATATTATGCATCAAGCCCATATTTTATTTCTATAGGCAGGAAGTCTATTTTTTGTAGACAGGAAGAAAATATATTGAACGGTTTTTAAGGATTGCCATTTGTTAAAAGCACATGTTACTTTATTCTAGATCATGAATCAATGTCCTTGGTTGATAGCTTATGAAAGTCAAATTGTTAGGTGAGAATGTAGTAATTTGCACGGAGGACAGGACTAGTTGGGTCCTTCAATCATAACATAGTTAATTAGTCTCCCATGATCAATTTGTATAACCTTGGATGCATCATTACAATCTTAACTGTTCTGTATAAATTTGATCCAAGATTTTGTAATGCTTATGTCTTGATTTTTTGAAAAGAACATGTATAGAGGGTATGTAATCCTCTGTAAAAGATTGGATCTACATATATGCTCAATGATGCCACATGCCTTATCTAACGCAAGTCAAGTGTAAAAGTATTAATAACAGTGCTTTATTCATTTATTTAATATTTGTTTAGGTAATCTTAAATTTCCTTGAAATTCAATAAAGTTTTGGGACCAAAGTAATTATGATAATGTATATGATAGTTATATGCTATACACATATCTTGCTCTAGTCTTTTGAGTTTGATTCTGACTCATGGGCTCATTGAGATAGTAGAACAGCTTATTCTATAAGACTTATCACATACTATGCATATACTTTATAGTGGAAGGAGACTGTCTAATACATAGACAATTGTATGATTATGGTTGTTTAGTTAATAAATATACTACAACCTCATTTCCCAATTGGAAAAAACGTTTTCTTTCTAATGTGATTTTCCCAGCAGATGCCACATTCAGTTGTACTTTATCTTGAGATACCTCTTTAGCCTTGTATTGAATTCACTTATTGATTATATTATCCAATTTCTTGAAAAACAATATATCTCTGTAGTGCATAGAGATAAATGACCTCTGTGACTTATGTTGATGAATAGGTGAATTTTTTCCAAGCGTCCTAATTGCATAGCAGAGCCAATTATGCAGAAATAAAATTGTGGAACTCAGCCTATTAAACTCTCAAACATTCATCCAAGCGTTTCTTGTAGACCACTTTTTACTCTAAGGTTGTTGGCATCTCGTGACGCAATGCACCTGTTGTCATCTTTGCTCTTAGTTGATAAGGACTGAAAGGTGGTTGGTGCATTGTTCGGGCAAAAGGGCATCATTAATGATTAATCTCATACTGGCCACAGCAGTCACAAATGCTTGAACAGTTAACTTCCCATCTATATTCTGGTTGTTGCCAGCCCTCAAGTCAATTTTAGTAATTATGTTTGCACCTTTAATCTTTAGGCTCATCCAGTAACTCGTCAACAATGATAGTAGAATTATATCCTTTACAATTAATAAATTTAGGGGCTGGTTGGTTCAAAATCTGGAATGAGAATCAGAGACTGGTAATACTTGTCATTGAGGAGGGTTGATCACAATGAGAATGGTGATTGCATTATTGATGGTTGGTTCAAATCCTGAAATTGGTATTACTATGATTATATTTTGCTTGGTTCAGTTCAATTTAGTTATGGTGATCAGTCGGTAATATAAATATAATAACATCAATAAAAATTACGCAAAGGAAAAATCTCGCATTGTAATGAAGAAAGGTTGTAGAGATAGAAGGGATAGGGAAATTATACAGGGAAAGCGAGTGAATTTAATTAATTTCATTCATGACTGAATTCCTTGTATCATGCTTATTTATAGACCCGAACAAGGATGCATATTACTAAACTTGTATCAAAGTGGCCTTTTCACAACCATTCAATTGAGTATTAGGCTCAGTGTTCAAGTAATCGACACAAGTAGAGAAAAGTAAAACTGCCCACTGCCTTCAGTCTTTTATTCTCTTCCTCCATCAAACAAATCTATTCTGTTGTTTACAATCTGCTTCTTCTTCATGGTTTGAATTAATAATTATATTCTGTAGAGTACAGAAACCCATACAAATTATATATGATCTGAGAGACTATAAGTAGGTTTTAAAATGAACTTGTGGACGTTATTAGTTATTTTGAATCTGATCACCTAGAGGTTGTTCCTACTCCAAATGGAATGAGCACGTTCCATCAAGGTATCTTGGAAAGCCGATTTAGAGGTAAATGGCTATCACAGCAGGTTCTATGAACAATGTATTTCATATATGATGTGGTCTTCATACAGTGACCACAACAACAACAAACTAAGCCTTTATTTGACCATGTGGGGTTGGCTCTACTTACATAGAGGTAGTATTAATGTATTATGACTTGTTTCATACTCCAATTTAAAGGAATACTTTTCAGTTAGCCTTTTCGAAAAAAATGATTGATTATCTCAATGGATCCATGAATGTGATGTGTTATGCATTCAATGAGGTGTTATGCATTCAATGACAACAACAAACTAAGTGTTAACCCCACTGTAGGGTTAGCTATATATATCTCAATATCTTGCCATAGCCCCCAGCCTAGACATATATTATCATTTCTGTTTCAGACTTTAAGTATAACGTGCCATATTTAGTATCTTCTTTCCAATTCTTTTTCACTTCTTAGTTTGACATGATGATTCTCTGCTTTATTCATGAGAATATAGTGGTCTCCTACGCTCTACTTCAACCATCTTAACTGATTTTCTCTGCATCACATTCTAGGTCTATGGCTGAGTAATCGAGTGTCTCCTTGATTGTTTTCGTGTATCTTGAATGATAGTGCTTAATCTATGTGCTTGTCAGGCGTAATTCCCTTGCATTAATAAATCACATATTTTGATTTTCTACCTTGTCGTCTTCTTACAAATTTACAATTACATTATGAAGTTCCACCATATGATCAGTGTTTTGACATTGCAGATTTATTTCCATGATATACCAGATGAGATAATAGATAAACTGGTACGACATTTCAACTTGTTAGTTGTTACATACAACTCATGCTAGTATATTCTAATTGTTCATATTGCTGTTTTCTGTCTCCAGATAGAAGAAGGAATCGTGAACAACGTTGCTGGAGGGCTGATAATCGAACATCCTCTAATTTTGCCATTTGTAAAAGAAGTGGTCAGTATTTTTTTTCTTTGTATTCTTTTAAATAATATAAGACAATATAAGTTTTAGAGGACAAAATGATAAATCCCCTCTGGCATAGTGTAAAACATGACATGCACAAACTTGTCGAAAACATTTGGCGTTTATATTTTACTTATTTGTGCTGCTTCGTATCTATGGTGATCGATGAAGATAGAAACTTGTTTGATTTGAGTGCAGGTTGGTGCAACGGATAGCGTGATGGGACTCCCGATTAATCTAACCAGAAGATTAATGGAGGAAGTTCTGTAAATTTCAATTTGCAGAGCCTTTTTATTTACATATCATTGATGTTTGCTTCAAGTGCATCACCAAATGTTATGAAAGTTTCGATATGTGATTGAATGTTCCCCATACATTGAATTTAGAATTCCTTTACATTTTTCTGGAATACTTTGGAATTAATTTTCAGACTAATATCAGTAAAAAAAATAATAATTTTTTTACCAACTGAGTAAAAGCTTTAATTTCATTGCTAAATATGTTCACCTACTGATTAACAACAAAATTCGTTGATAAATTGATGGTTGATAAATTTACACCAAGGAAAATTCAATTTCATTGGTCAATCTTTTTGGTACTCTATTGTTATTAATTCCGTTAGCAATTTATATAATAATTTTATTGGTAATCCGTTGGAAAATAATAATGAATATTACTTCGTCGGTAAAAACTTTAAAAATTTGTTGGGACCTTCTCCGATCCTTTGGAAAAACTAGGGTTGGTTCGATGTGTTCTACAGAAGCTATTCTCCAGATGCAATTGTCTTTCATTTTAAAATTGAGTAAAGTTCATGTTAGACCCACTGTATTGTAATGGGCTTTGTATATTTGGATTGAAGTTTGGTTAGTTAGAGAATATCGGAAACGAAAGCAATTGAGTGGAGAAGAGTTATTTATACTCGAATGAAATTATCAAAGGAATAAATTAAAAAGAAGAAAGTGGAAAGAGGAGATAAATTTTTAGGGTTAGGTCATTTTTTTTATTTATTTTGAGCTAAAAAATATAAACCCAAAATGACATCATTTTGCTTCGTTTAGTGGTGATTTTACATTTAATTTGCCATATATCAGCATCAGGGCAATTGGATGCTCCCCAAAGGTTCCAATTGTCAAACACTAAAAAAAAGTAACGTTCTTTTTTCTAATAATTTTCCAACAATTAAATCACATGTGTATTTTAATATAATATTCAACTTATTTATTGATTTTATATTTTAGGCAAAAAAATTATGAGGGAGTTATACGAGAAAGATATGATTCGAAGTCAAAATATTATTGATAATACTTGTAACAATATCAATAATTTTATGAATAATTTATTGAATAGATGAAAATTGATTATATTTTCAATGATAAATGATACTCTTTAAGTCCCAATAATACATTCACATTTTTCATTTTAATCCGTCTCAAGAATATTTTTACACCCTTAAAATGAAAACAATACACAATATCAATAACCTTACAATACTACAATATTACAAAAATGTCACCTCCTTTCTATACGCAATTTAATCAAAATCAACTATATCATACACTTTATTCTATTTAATTATCCAAAATATCACTCTCTTTCTTACATCATTACAACAAAATGTTACTCTCTCCGTCCCATAAAACTTTTCACACTTTTCTCATTTGTTTGTCTCACAAAACCTTTCACACCCCAAAAATAGAAACATCACTTTATCTAACAACCTCAAAAGTTACTTTAATTTCAAATTTGTCACTCCCTTTTCACACACATATCATTATTTTACACTTTTTTATTACCTAAAAAATTACAATACCCTCAAAAGTCAATAAAGTTGATCAAAAGTGCAACTTTTCTAAAACAACGTGGAACAGTAAACGTGAAAAGTATTATGGGACGGAGGACGTACTTTTTTTAAACTCCGTGCCACCAAATATATAAATGTATTCATGGGACGGAGGGAGTACCAAATTAAGAAAAAGTGAAACAATCTTACCATGAGATGGTTTTACATATGACAAACACTTGTGTAAAATCGACTCACAATTTTTTTTTGAAATGTATAAGAAGTGACATCATTTAAATAAAAATGTCATACTTGAATCAGTGAAAAGTGATGGTGGTGTAATGAATTATTTCATGAATAATTTATAATATGGATAAAAAATGATACTCCCTCCGTCCCATAGAAGTTGACACACTTTCCTTTTTGATTTGTCCCATTAAATTGACACATTTCATTTTTAATACATGGGACCCACACAAAATCAATTACTTTATTCTCATGGGGCTTACATACCACATCTAATACAACTACCCACCACACATTAAATATTATTTTTCTCACTTCACTTTACATTAAATTATTATACTCCATAAACTCCGTGCCCAAAAAAAATGCGCTCCGGGACAGAGGGAGTAATTTTTTAATTAAAAGTGATAGATTCTCTCATAAAAAAATAAAAAAAATCAATCTCACATGAAATGATCTCACACAAGTGTTCCGTCTTACAAGTTTTTATTTTATTAACCATTTGTAGAATAAAATGAACAGTGATTATGTCTTCAATAAAAGTGATATTTAATTTTTTGTTCACCACACAACACTTGCTCATACTTTATATGCCGTTCGGGTTCGACCCGATTCGATTCAAACATAATTTACTGAGTTTGGAGGGTTTGATACTACATTCGTGCAACTTTTATACACAAATTTTTGCGTTATTTTTGGTATGGTGTACGTTGGTAGCTAGATAGTAATAAGAAAAATTAAAACAAAAGGAACTGAGAATTTGTTTATAAAAAGTGTACAATAAATGAAAAAAAAAGTTGCATAAAATTAAATACACACAACATAACATAAATGACAAAAATACATGGGGTAAATAATCTATGTACTCCTATTTTTAAAACATGAAACACACATTTTTGAGAAGATTTCATTTTAGTGAAAAAAATAAATCTAAAGAAAACTGATATGGGAGCAAAGCAACCTATAGATACACAAAAACACATGTAAATACAAATTACACACACTTATTTTAATATAAAGTATTTGATTATTTATAATTAGGCACAGGCACCTTCCCAGTTTCAATATGTTTGATATCTTCAACGAGATTTTGGTAGTGGCGCTTCACCTCCTCCACACTCTTTCCGCCCACCTTCGCCGCCACATTCTGCCACCACTCCGGCTTGTCCTTGTCGTACGTCGCCAACGCATCCTCGAAGATCTTGTTCTGCCTCGCAGTCCAGCTCGAGCTCATTATTATTATTTTATATAAATTTTGTACGTACGACGTTGTGGTGTGTAGATATTTGAGTGCGGTGTGATGTTAGTAGGCTGATGATCCTCAATATATAGAATCTTTGGGCTGGAGGAATGCTACTTTTCTTATAGTGTTGTCTCTATATTATTCTGCATGGAAATCTATATACTCCTCCGTCTCATTTCAATATTTACATATTTCTATTTTGGACGTCTCATTTCAATTTTTACGTTTTTTTTGGTATATGGGACCCACCTAAAACAATTAATATATCACTATGGGACCCACATCCAACACTAATACACCTGCCTACTTTACATTAAATATTATTCCCTCCGTCCCACAAAACCCTTCACACTTTACTTATTTGGTTGTCCCACAATACCCTTCACACCCCAAAAAAGGAAAAAACACTTCATCCAACAACCTCAAAAGTTACTTTAGTTTCAAATTTGTCACTCATTTTTCACACATATACCATTACTTTATACTTTTTTATTACCTAAAGATACTACAATATCCTCTAAAGTCAATAAAATTGGTCAAAAAATGCAACATTTCCTAAACAACCTGGAACAGTAAATATGAAGCGTATTGTGGGAGGAAGTGAGTATATCTTTCCAACCACTATCTATTAAAATATTCTTCTCCTTAATCAACGTGCAAAAAATAAATGTAAGCATTGAAACGGGATGGAGGAAGTACAACATTAATTAATTATGCCCAGTCTTAATTTAAGCGAGGTTGATTGCCCTGTATTGTATTTTATTTAAGGCTAAAACTTGCGTGTTCTCAAAGATAATGTGCCCCCAAATCTTGATTTTTCTATATCCTTTAGTATAAGAATATATATCTTTTATTTTCTAAAAAAAATAATTTTTTTAATCAAACAAAAAATTATATAGTTATTAATTAAAGTACATACACTTTAGTACAAAATGTTATACCCTCATACATCTTGTGTACCCGGGACAAGAAATCAACTCTTTATGTAATTGTACGTGTGATATGAAAGTTTAGGATATCTAATACTCGTCCCGAAATTATATTTACTGTCACTGTAAATACATATCTTAAGAAGAAAAAAAATTCTACTAACTTTTTTGACATTTTTAGGGTAATGTGATAGTTTTAGATAATAAGCCTAAAATATATTATGTGTTTTTAGAGAGTGATATTTTTTAAATTAATATAAATTTTAAAATTATTAATTGGTGTGATATTTCATTCATTTTATAATAGTAAATCGTGGGACGTTCGGAAACTGAAAGGTAAGGTTAATATTGGAAAGGAGGTTATTACTTATTCTTTAGGGTATATATATATATGGATAAAGTTAAATTAATGAAAATTATTTACTCCCTCCGTCCCGGGTATTTTTACCCATTTATACGGGCAAAGAGATTAAGACGTGTTATTTTTTTAATATATAATGTAAGAAAAAGTAGGGATAAATTAATAATTTAAAAAGAAAAAGTAAATAAAGTTGTTGGGAATGATGAATAAAGTGTAAAAAAGTAATTAAAGTTGTTGGGATGGTAAAAATAGGTAATAAAATATTATATATTTTTACTATTAATAGAATGAGTAAAAATACGTGGGACACCTCAAAATGGAAAGTTGGTAAAAATACGTGGGACGGAGAGAGTAATAAAATTATATATATATATACACTATATATTCTCTGTGTGAAAAGTTCTCATTCATTTTTTATACATTGATTAAAGAATATTATTATTTTATATGTAGTGAGTAGTTGTATTAGTAGTGAGTGATATATTATATGTAGGGCATTTTAACTATAAAAAGGAAATAGATATAATAGGAGTATACACCTAAAATAGTAAAATTAGAATGTTTGGAGTGGACGAAGGAAATATATGTGAGAGACAGAAATGTTTTATAGAATGAGTTTTGTGATATTTATGCATAATTTTTTCATTACAGGACCTGAAAGATAAATAAACTATTAATTAGGGACCCAGAAGATTTTTTCTATCAATTCAGGATCCGAAAGATATGAAACTATCAATACAGGACCTAAAATCATAAAATTAATAAAAATAAAACATTAAAAAATATGGTTTTATGTCCTATATTGATAGTTTCATATCTTTCGGGTCCTGAATTAATAGAAAAAATCTTTCGGGTCTCTAATTGATAGTTTACCTATCTTTTGAGTTCTGTATTGAAAAAACTCCTAAGTTATAATATTTATTTTTAATAAGTGACACATTAAAAAAAATAAATTTTCTAATTTAAGACCGAAAAATAGTAAACTAATCAATCATATAAAACAAATTAGAAAAAATGTTTCATTACTAACAACATTAATATAAATGGACTTGTGGGTTGAAGAATTCTCCGTACCATGACCGTACATGCAGTATCTAGCAAGTCAAATACATGTCTGAGACTGAATGTCTCCATCTCTAAACATCTAACGTTGCCAATTAACTTTTCTTATCATTAATTCTTTTTTCTCTATTAATTCTCACTCATTAAACAGTGGGAATGTGGGATTATGGTTACTTCAACCACTTGACTTCTTCTCTTTCGCTAAATTTCGAAGATTTGTGATTTTTTTTATATTTTTAAACAAAGATGATGATTCTTCTTCCAATAAGCAATTTTGTTTAATGATCCATGATGTCCATGAAACTTATCTGTTATTTTATCTTTTTGGTTGTTTAAAGATTCATGATGTTCTTGAAACTTATCTGTTTTTTATCTTTTTGGTAATGTAGATATGAATTTAAAAAAAATCATAAATCTTGTTATGTTCGGTTGTTGCAACCTAACAGATAAGATAAGTGAATTCTTTGTCCTGCTGCAGCAACCGAACAGAAAACATAGATGAATTTTTTTATTGTGTTCGGTTGACCGAACAAATAACATAAATGACCAACCGAATATATATAAGTTTTATAAGGATAATTATGTTAATTTAAATATTTTTGGGTACGTTCAGTAATTCCAGGGGTGCAAATAACCGACCCCAACAAAAAGTGATTATATTTTTAATAAATGCAAAAATTTGTATGCATTAATTATACGAATCATAGTTCCCTGCAAGTGGTTAATATTATATAACAATATCACTTTTAATACTCCGTCAAAAAAATCACTTTTAATACTTTATTTCGAAACAATGTTACTCACTGTAATTTTCTTGAGAAAAAAACCATTTTTTTTAGTTATTTGATATTATTATCCTGATCTGCAACCTTCGTAAAACAGCGCCTCCAACTACGCTTGCGATCCATACAATTTTTCATATGACCGAACATGTAATTATATGTGTGATTATATATAGACTTTTAACTAACATATATACGATGTTGCATGCGACTATATGTGCGACTTATTTTTTAACTAACATATTTACGATGCTGCATGCGACTGTATGTGCGACTCTTTATAAATTATGTATTAATTACATAACGGAGAGGAACAAACAATTTTAAAAGATGATATTTTTTCAAATAAATTATATTGAATGACATTTCTCAAAATCAATTATAAAAGGGGGGCAATTTTCACATGTTCTTTATTATTTTAGCATTACATGGCCATCCATTTATTTTTAGGCTTGATGGTCAATTTATTAAGATCCACTTAAAATTGAAGAACCTTCTAAGATATTAACTCCACATTGCTACGTTCTATATTATCACATGCATTGCACTCCATATATTTTCCATTTGAATAATATATATATTTTTTTTAAAAAAAAGGGCATATTCTTAAAATTGAAAATTGATCCAGATATAGTTGGAATCCTTATCATCCACGTGAGTAACCAATAAGATTGTAAAATCAAACTTTGTCAAGACCTTTATTAAGACCAACTTTATCGAAGAACATGCAAACAAGTGGATTCTTTAACAAAAGAATCCCTAGATTCAATCTTGATAAGAATAACCAATCTTTAAAGCCAATACATATTTGTGATCAGATTTTTGAATATAACAGCCAAAACACCAACTTTTTGTCTTCATTAGAACCATAATATTGTTAGTTGCTAAACTAAAAAAAAATTGAAAATTTAACTTGACTTTTTGTAACAGAAAATTTTTTCCTAGCAAAGTGTAAGTAGTCTCAAATTTTACTCTTTAATATACATGGAAAAATTACATTTCAACGTATGAACTACAATTAATAATTTTTTAATAAAAAATATTACTCTTATTCAAATTCTATTATACTGCAATTTTTTCACATTCCTATTTAAGTTTATAATATTTTTTATTAAAAAAACTAGTAACTCAATACTGTGAAAAGTGCACTTTCAATACAGTAAAGAGAAAATTATGTGTATACGTTGTGATTCATAACAAGAACTTTGTAAATTATTTGGTAAATAAATAAATTATTTTTGTTCATAATTTACATGTTTTTGTTTATAATTATATACGTTTCTAAAAGTGGGTGCACCACATCTTGGTGTACACCCAGATGCACAGTAATATTAGCAAAATATATATATATATACATATATAAAAGCAAACCTGAATTTTCACTTTTTTTTCAATTTTTTTTCAATTTTACTTTATTTAGAAATAATTCAATTTTAATTTTAATCGTTCAATTAATGCTTTTAATAGATTATTATTATACTAATAATTGATTTCGTTATTTAAATTTTAAATTTTTTATTGCAAACTATAAATTTGATAAATATAAGAAATATTTTTTCAAATTTGATTAATCTTTAATCAATATATGCTTAATTTTAATTAATATATCAATTTTTATTTTTTTTATAATCGTCTCTATAAATATTTGCTTTCAATCACGATTGTTGATTCTTTAAAATCATGTCATATAAATTTTTTCATTACTTAATCAAATTCTTACTCTATCTCTCTTTTTTTTTCTCACTAATGCTTCTTCTTTTTCTTCTCTTTTACACATTTTACTTTCATATTATTCATAATCTACTCTAATTTGTTTTGTTTTTTATACTTTTATTTCATCATATATGCATATTCAATCGTTCTCCTTAAAGAAATCATTATACTTTTTAATTTTTTTCTTTTGTTATTCTTTTTAATCCTCTTTTTGTTTTTTTCTCTAATGCTTCTTTTTTTTTTCTCTCTTTTACAAATTCTACTTTCATATTATTTATAATCTACTCTAATTTCTTTTGTTTTTATACTTTTATTTGATCTTATATGCAGGTTCAATCATTCTCCATAAATGTATCATCATACTTTTTAATTTTTTGTTATCTTATTTTTTTCTCTTCGACTTTTATGTGTTTTTTTAATAATTCTATAAATTTAATTTTTATAATTTAATTTATTTTATCTTCTTTTATACTTTTATTTGATATTATTTTTAGGTTTAATCATTCTCATATTTGATCTTATTTGTAGGTCCAATCATTTTCTTTTGAGATATTACTCTTTTTTCTTTTTGTCTATATTTTTTTCTTTAATTTTTGTATTTTCTTTATAATAATTCTATGACCCTATTTTTATATTTTAATATTCTATCTTATGTTCTTCTTTTTAATCATATTTTTATTTTTTTTCTCAAATGCTCTTTCTTTTGCTTCTCTTTATAGATTTTACTTTCATATTATTTATAATCTACTTTAATTTATTTTGTCTTTTATATTTTTATATGATTTTATATGTAGGTTCAATCATTCTCCTTAAAGGTATCATTATATTTTTTAATTTTTTGTTGTCTTATTTTTTTCTCTTCGATTTTAGTATTTTTTAATAATTTTATAAACTCTATTTTTGTAATTTAATTTATTTATCTTCTTTTATACTTTTATTTGATTGATATTATTTTTAGGTTTAATTATTATCATAGTTGATATTATTTGTAGGTCCAATCATTCTTATTTAAGGTATATTTTTTTTGTCTTTTTATTTCATTTAATTTTTGTGTTTACTTTATAATAATTCTATTAACCCAAATTTTATATTTTAATATTCTTTCTTTTGTTCTTCTTTTTAATCATCTTTTTATTATTATTTTCTCTAATACTTCTTCTTTTTCTTCTCTTTTATAGATTCTACTTTAATATTATCTATAATCTATTTTAATTTATTTTGTCTTTTATACTTTTATATATATTCTTATATGTAGGTTCAACCATTCTCTTTACATGTATCATTATAATTTTTAATTTTTTATTATCTTATTTTTTTCTCATCGATTTTTATATTTTTTTAATAATTCTAAAACTCTATTTTTATAATTTAGTTTATTTTATCTTCTTTAATACATTTTTTATTGATATTATTTTTAGGTTTAATTATTATCATATTTGATCTTATTTGTAGGCCCAATTATTCTTATTTGAGGTATATTCTTTTTTTTTCTATCTTTTTTCTCTTTAATTTTGTGTTTTCTTCATAAAAATTTTATGAACCCTATTTTTATATTTTAATACTCTTTCTTTTGTTTTTCTTTTTAATCATCTTTTTATTAATATTTTTTCTCTAATACTTTTTTTTCTTCTCTTTTATATATTCTACTTTCACATTATTTATAATCTACCCTAATTTGTTTTGTCTTTTATACTTTTATATGATCTTATTTGTAGGTTCAACCATTCTCTTTAAATATATCTTTATAATTTTTATTTTTTCGTTATCTTATTTTTTTCTCTTCGATTTTTGTGTTATTTTTTAATAATTCTATAAACTCTATTTTTTATAATTTAGTTTATTTTATCTTCTTTTATAATTTTATTTGATTGATATTATTTTTAGGTTTAATTATTATCATATTTGATCTTATTTGTAAGTCCCATCATTTTTATTTAAGGTAACATGAACCTTATTTTTATATTTTATCTTTTATTCTTCTTTTTAATCCTTTTTTTATTTTTTTCTGATACTTCTTTTTTTTTTCGTCTTTTACAGATTCTATTTTCATATTATTTATAATCTACTCCAATTTGTTTGTCTTTTACGTTTTTATTTGATCTTATATGCGGGTTAAATCATTATTTTTAAAGGTATCATTATACTTTTTAGTAATTTTTTGTTATCTTATTTTTTTTTCTCTTCGATTTTTGTGTATTTTTTCTTCATAATTATATAAACTATATTTTTATAATTTAATTTATTTTATCTTCTTTTATGCTTTTATTTGATATTATTTTTAAGTTTAATCATTCTAATATTTGATATTATTTGTAGGTCTAATCGTTCTCATTTGAGGTATCATTCTTTTTTTTTCTATCTTTTTTTTTTCAATTTTTGTGTTTGCTTTATAATAATACTATAAACTCTATTTTTATATTTTTTCTTCTGTTCTTTTTTTTAATCATCTTTTTTTTTATTTTGTATTCTCTAATGCTTCTTCTTTTTCTTCTCTTTTATAGATTCTACTTTCATACTATTTATAATTTAAACTAAATTATTTTGTCTTTTATACTGTTATATTATCTTATATGTAAGTTTAACCATTCTTCTTAAAGATATCATTATACATTTTAATTTTTTGTTATCTTATTTTTTTTCTCTTCGATTTTTTTTAATAATTCTATAAACTTTATTTTTGTAATTTAATTTATTTATCTTTTTTTATACTTTTATTTGATTGATATTATTTTTAGGTTTAATTATTATTATATTTGATATTATTTGTAGGTCCAATCATTTTTATTTAAGGTATATTTTTTTTGTCTTTTTTCATTTAATTTTTGTGTTTGCTTTATAATAATTCTATTAACCCAATTTTCTTTTTATTATTATTTTTCTCTAATGCTTCTTCTTTTTCTTCTCTTTTATATATTTTACTTTAATATTATTTATAATCTACTTTAATTTGTTTTGTCTTTTATACTTTTATATATGATCCTATATGTAGGTTCAACTATTCTCTTTATATGTATCATTATAATTTTTAATTTTTTGTTATCTTTTTTTTTTCGATTTTTGTATTTTTTTTAATAATTCTATAAACTCTATTTTTATAATTTAGTTTATTTTATTTTCTTTAATACTTTTTTTATTGATATTATTTTTAGATTTAATTATTATCATATTTGATCTTATTTGTAGGTACAATAATTCTTATTTGATGTATATTCTTTTTTTTTTGTCTATCTTTTTTCTCTTTAATTTTTGTATTTTCTTTATAAAAATTTTATGAACTCTATTTTTATATTTTAATACTCTTTCTTTTGTTCTTCTTTTTAATCATCTTTTTATTATTTTTTTCTCTAATACTTCTTCTTTTTTTTTTATAGATTCTACTTTCACATTATTTATAATCTAATCTAATTTGTTTTGTCTATACTTTTATATGATATTATTTGTAGGTTCAACCATTCTCCTTAAAAGTATCATTATAATTTTTATTTTTTTGTTATCTTATTTTTTTCTCTTCGATTTTTGTGTTATTTTTTTAAATAATTCCTCTATTTTTTATAATTTAGTTTATTTATCTTCTTTTATACTTTTATTTGATTGATATTATTTTTAGGTTTAATAGTTATCATATTTGAGCTTATTTGTAGGTCCCATCATTCTCATTTAAGGTAATAATTCATGAACCCTATTTTTATATTTTATCTTTTGTTCTTCTTTTTAATCTTTTTTTTTATTTTTTTTCTAATACTTCTTTTTTTTTTCTTTTTTTACAGATTCTATTTTCATATTATTTATAATCTACTCTAATTTGTTTATTTTTTTATTTTTTTATTTGATCTTATATGCGGGTTAAATCATTATACTTTTTAGTAATTTATTGTTATCTTTTTTTTTCTTCGATTTTTGTGTGTTTTTTCTTCATAATTATATAAACTCTATTTTTATAATTTAATTTATTTTATCTTCTTTTATACTTTTATTTGATTTGATATTATTTTTAGGTTTAATCATTCTCATATTTGATCTTATTAGTAGGTCCAATTGTTCTCATTTGAGGTATCATTCTTTTTTTTCTATATTTTTTTCTTCAATTTTTGTGTTTGCTTTATAATAATTCTATGAACTCTATTTTTATATTTTTATATTTATTCTTCTGTTCTTCTGTTCTTCTTTTTAATCATCTTTTTTTATTTTTTCTCTAATGGTTCTTCTTTTTCTTCTCTTTTATAGATTCCACTCATACTATTTATAATCTAAACTAATTTATTTTGTCTTTTATACTTTTATATGATCTTATATGTAGGTTCAATCATTCTCCTTAAAGGTATCATTATACTTCTTAATTTTTTGTTATCTTATTTTTTCTCTTTGATTTTTATTTTTTTTAATAGTTCTATAAACTCTATTTTTATAATTTAATTTATTTTATCTTCTTTTATACTTTTATTTTATTGATATTATTTTTTGGTTTAATTATTATCATATTTGATCATATTTGTTGGTCCAATCATTTTCATTTAAGGTATAATATTTTTGTCTATCTTTTTTTTTCTTTAATTGTTGTTTTTGCTTTATAATAATTCAATTAACCCTATTTTTATATTTTATTTTTCGTTCTTCTTTTTAATCATTTTTTCATTTTTTTCTCTAATACTTCTTCTTTTTCTTTACTTTTACATATTATACTTTTAACATTATTTATAATCTACTCTAATTTGTTTGTCTTTTATACTCCCTATGTCCCGTCCTTATGGTTACGTTTGTTTTTTGCATGTGGATTAATGAATATAGTAGTTTAATGTGTATTGAGTGAGAGAAAAAATAATTTAATGTAAAGTAGGCAGTTGTATTAGTGGGATGAGTGGGCCCATGGAGAGCGAAGTAATTAATTTGTGTGGTCTCATATGCTAAAAAAGAAAATGTAACCATTAGGATGAGACGCCCAAAATAAAAATATGTAACCATTATGATGGGACGGAGGGAGTACTTTTATTTGATCTTATATAGGGGTGGGGAAAAATATCGAAAACTCGGTATACCGCGTTCGCCGTATCGAAAAATACCGAAGGATGTCAAAATTTTAACATACCGAAATTTTTGGTACGGTATGGTTGCCATACCGATAATTTCGGTACGTATCGGTATTGGATATTAAATTTTCGGTATATCGGTATACCGAAATTATTTTTAGTATTTCGATATCGGTATACCGATACCGACATACCGAAAATTTTATATTTATTTTTTAAAATTTAATTATACATAATACTATATTTAAGTATATATTATATTATTAATATATTTAAATTATTTTTATTTTATTATGTATCACATTTATTCATATATATTTTTTAAAATTTAAAATAAGCTCTAATAAAAATAAATAAAAATATAATACACTTCTAAATTAAAATATAGGAGTATAAAAATATAATAATAAAAAATTTGTTATTTAATATATAATTATGAATAAATTAAAAGGAACATAAGTGTCAAAGTAGAATGTTTGAGATTAGAAAATTTAATTATTTTGAAATATTTTTATATTAATTTTATTATTTTGATTAAAATTAAATATTATTTTTCGGTAGGGTTTTGATAAATCGGTATTTTTCGATATGTTGAATTTTCGGTATGAAACGGTATGTCAATATTTCGGTATTAATTGGTATTTATCGAAAAATCGGTATGATGTAAATTTCGGTACGGTATCGGTATCCGATTTAATTTACCGAAATTTCGGTATACCATTTTTCGGTATACCCGGTATCGGTATGAATTTTTTCATACCGAAATTTTCGGTACGTTATCGGTACGGTATCGGTATTTTCGGTATACCGATATTACCCACCCCTAATCTTATATGTAGGTTAAATAATTCTCCTTAAAGGTATTATTATGCTTTTTAGTAATTTTTTGTTATCGTATTTTTTTTCTTTTTGATTTTTGTGTTTTTTTAATAATTCTATAAACTCTATTTTTATAATTTAATTTATCTTCTTTTTGTTTTTTTCTCTAATGCTTCTTTTTTTCCCTCTTTATAGATTCTATTTTCATATTATTTATAATCTACTCTAATTTGTTTGTCTTTTATACTTTTATTTGATTTTATTTGTTTGTCTTTTATACTTTTATTTGATCCACTCTAATTTGTTTGCCTTTTATACATTTATTTGATCTTATATGCATGTTCAATATTCTCTTTAAGTGTATCATTATACTTTTTGTTAATTTTTTGTTATCTTATTTTTTTTCTCTTCGATTTTTGTGTATTTTTTTTAATAATTCTATAAAATCTATTTTTATAATTTAATTTATTTTATCTTATTTTATACTTTTATTTGATATTAATTTTAGATTTAATTATTCTCATATTTAATCTTATTTGTAGGTCTAATCATTCTCATATGAGGTATCATTCTTTTTTTTGTCTATCTTTTTTTTCTTCAATTTTTGTGTTTGCTTTAGAATAATTCTATAAACCTATTTTTATATTTTAATATTTTATCTTTTGTTCTTCCTTTTTCTCTAATACTTATTCTTTTTCTTCTCTTATACAGATTCTATTTTCATATTATTTATAATTTACTATAATTTGTTTTGTATTTTATACTTTTATATGATTTTATATGTAGGTTCAACCTTTCTATTTAAAGGTATTAATATACTTTTTAATTTTTTATCATCTTATTTTTTTCTCTTTGATTTTTATGTTTTTTTAATAATTCTAATAATTTTATTTTATCTTCTTTTATACTTTTATTTTATATTATTTTTAAGTTTAATTATTATCATATTTAAATTTATTTGTAAGTCCAATCATGCATTCTCATTTGGGGTAATATATATATATTTTTTGTCTTTCTTTCTTTTTTTTTTGTGTTTGATTTTATAATAATTCTATGAACCCTATTTTTATATTTTAATATTCTATCTTTTGTTCTTCTTTTTAAATTTATTTTCAGGTTCAAATATTATCATTTGAGACATCATTCCTAATATAATAATATCCATGCAAAACACAAATGAGATACTTATAAATATAAATTTTAAAAAAAAGCTACAACAAAATTTCAAACCACACAAAATATGAACAAAATAAGTACAAAAATATCACTCAAGATAAAAATATATAAACAAAAATATATAATTAATAATAATCTTATATAAAATCCTTTCCGGGCATTGCGGACGGGAATTATTAGTTGGTTTAAAAAGTATGCTTTGTTGAATTGTCAATGCTAAATAAAAACTAACTATAATAATAAAAACTAACTATAATAATAAGACAAACACTAGGATGCAATGCAACCGCTATGTTGTGATCCCACCGTCCGTATCTCTCTCTTCTGAAATGAGATCGATCCATTATTAAAATATATATGGATAAAATATGTTTATTAGTATTTAAAATATATTTGTAGTGAATCATATTATAATACTTTAAAAATATATTTTAATTTATTATTTATTATACTTTAAAAATATAATTTCATTACGAATTAATATACTTTACTTGTATAATGAGCATACTTTAATCATGGATCTGTTTCATAAAAACTTTGTCCAGCTCCTCTTTCCTTTTTCTTTAATTTAATTAAAAGTAATAATATCGTGTTGTGGTTAATACTTAATAGTGTGTTTTACTTTAAAGTTTATATTTTATTTTACCTTATATTCCCTCCGTCCACGTTGATTATAGTTCTACATTGTTTAAAAAAAAGTTGATTTTTTCTGATCAGCTTTATTAACTTTTAAGGCATTATAGTATTTTTATGTAATAAATAAAGTATAAAGTAATGTTATGAATGTGAAAAAAGAGCGACAAATTTAATATTAAAGTAATTTTTGAGACTATTGAATAAAATGATATTTCCTTTTTTTGATATGAAAGTTATCGTGGAACAAACAAATAAGGAAATTGCGAAAACTATTATGGGACATAGAGAGCATTAGTTTAATATATTCTGAGAGTATAATTGGAATTACATGGCTAAAATATTCCCTTATATTTATGTATTAACAAATTTTCTTAATAAATACTAGGGGTGTGCACGGATATTGGATTTAACCTAAACCGTGCCGAAACCGCACTGAATTAATTTCGAACAAAAAAAATTGTTGACTTTTTGACTTTTTCTGAATCGAACCGAATAGATTTTTTTTGGAAAGGACTTGGGTATTTCCTATTGTCCCGTACCGAATATTGGATATAACCGAAGCAAACCATACCGAAAAACCGAATTTAAATTATGCATTAAAATAATATATAATATAATTTATCTTATTATTTATAGTTTATGCTATATATTTCATGAATTAATTAATTTTACTCTACTAATTATAATGTAATCATAATTAATAAATTAAAATTAGTTATAATATAATTACAAATAATTTTAAAAATATATCTAATGCTCTAAATATTTATTTATTACTGTATATTAGAAAATATATATTTCATAAAGTAAAATAAATTTCTAAAAAAAAGAAATAAATAAAATAATATATTTAAAGTTCAAAGTATTATTTCAGAGAACATAATGAATAAAGTAAATGATATCTCTAAAGTCTAAATTTAGTTGTAAACTTAATAAATAATTATTATATTTTATATTTTAATGAAGATGAAATGCAAAAATTAAATGATAATTCATATTTATGTCTAAAATATTATTAGATAAACTTTAATTGAAATACACCTTAAATTTAAAGTTAAAGGTTTAAAAAAAATTAAAATTATTAATTTTCTTTATTTTAGTACTATTATTTTTTAGGGCAACACATGAGATTGTCTTATTTAAGACTATTTTACATTTTTTAAATAATTATCAATTTTTATTAAATATATAATATTTATTTATAATGCAAGTTATTTTAATTGTGTTTTGTATATGAAAGTTTACGTGATGACAATGGTCAGATCAATAAACCTCTGTAATCACGATTTACGAATCATCAATATTGCACTTTTATGATTATATTAAAACTTCGAATTTTTTTGATGATTATTTTGGTTTTCCGTTGATTCTTATTTGGATATGGGAAATTTAGTTTTTTTTTTATTTAATTGATATTTTTCTAAGTATTTATATGTGCAAAACTCCATTTCTCATGAGAAATTCGATCCGATCCTCTCCGCACCATCAAAATCCATTTTTTCCGAAAATCCGTTCCGAACCGAACCAAATTTCGGTATGGATTCAGTATCGGATTTTTCTTTACGGATTCAATATCGAATTATTTTTTAAAAAAATTCGATCCAAATTTCGGTAAGGATTTTTTAAAAATCCGTATGGAATCCCAATCCGCACAGCCCTAATAAATACTCCAAGAATTAAACCTCCGATATCTTTATTAAATACCCAATAATGATGTTTTGCTTGATATAATATATTTTAAATAGAACATCTAATAATTAAATGCTATATAGATTAATCTCTTCAATTATCATAGTTTACTAATAAAATTATAACATTTCAAATATATAGCAATTCGAGTTAACTGCATGCATTTATAATATATATATATATATATATATATATATATATATATATATATATATATATATATATATATATATACTCTCTTCGCCCCGTTTCAATGTTTACGTTTCTGTTTTGCACGTCTTATTTCAATGCTTACGTTTTTCTTTTTAGGAATATGGGACCAACCTAAAAAACTTAATATATCATCCAACACTGATACACATATCCACTTCACATCAAATATTATATTTTTCCACATGCTATCTATTAAAATATAATATTTTTTAATCAACGTGCAAAAAACAAACGTAAATATTGAAACGGGACGGAGGGAGTATATATATATATATATAACAAACTTAAATTTTTATTTTTAATTGATTAGAAGGATTAAAAAATAAAAAATGCGAATGATAGATACGAGGTGAACAGAATTAGCAAATAAGTGGGACGAATATAAGAAGCTTTGTGCGGAGACGATCAAAAAAATAGAGTGGACCAAATAAACCTGGCTGGGATGAAGTGAAACGAATAGGGTAACAAGCTAGACAAATAGAAGAAATTGTGCAGACAGCCCAAGAAAAAGAGTGGGCCGATAGGTTTTGGCCCAAATAAGCATATTAAAAATATTAATTACTCTCTAATATTCAAATTTATTATTATTAAATACAAAAAATTGAAATGACATACTTAATATAACACTAATACTAATTAAATATTTAAACAGTAAAAATGTATTTATAAATCATCCCAACGCTCATCCTATTTTTACGATTAATAAATAGGCACTACATACAATCTTCTCCCTCTCTCTCATTCACATCAACGAAGTAAGCAGGATAAGGATGAGGTTATGGGGGTCGGTTCTCTTCCTATCAGATATCTTCAATGGATATGTGCATCAAATTCAATTCTTATTATTTTGTTTCAAATCTCAACTCGAAAGCTGTCTATTTTCACTTTTTGAATTACACGCACTATACACAATTCTGCGTGCCATTGTTTTCAAATTTCAAATATGGCAGAAGACGGATGCTCCACTCCAGAACGCAGCATTCCTGTGAGGTCGGAGCCATCTCCGCTGCCAAGATAGAAGCCCCTCCACGACTGCCTCGTGAAGCAGCCGTAGCCGAGAAACGATTATTTCCAATCGCTGGAGTTGAAACAACTATTCGTGGTTCGATTGACGCCGGAGGCATGTGTTTAGATGTAATAATCCAAGGTTGTTACATATAGAAATTTGGGATGAAATAATTTGTAACTTATAAGGGAAATTTATATCTTCACAAATAAGGATGTTTTAGTCTTATATAATTAGGGGCTACGTTTAGTAGAAATAGGGTGCGAATAGTTCCACTCCATTTTATTATAGAAGTTATCATTTTTTATCCGTCTCATATAAGGACTTACTTGAAACGGTTTCTCACAAGTCTTTTGCATTAATTTGGATATTTAATGTTTTCTAAAGGTACCATATTTACTTCTTTTTTTATGTTAAATTTTATACTCCAAAATTAATTAATATTTTCATAATTTTAATCTAACTCTCCCTCCGTTAATTTGGATATTTAATGTTTTCTAAAGGTACCATATTTACTTCTTCTTTTTTTATGTTAAATTTTATACTCCAAAATTAATTAATATTTTCATAATTTTAATCTAACTCTCCCTCCAACTGACGGCTGCAGTGCAGCATTTGTGGAGGGATAATTTGGGAAAGGTAACCAAAATATCGGGCATTTTTTATGTTTTCACACAAAGTGGACAAAAATGATTTCATAAATTGAGAATAGGTATTTAAAATTTTTTCATGAAGAATTACTACTCCTGTACAAATTAGCAACAACTAAACCTTTATTCAACTAAACCATTAACAAGGTATGCACACATGTTCTCATCTATATCTAAGCCTTACCTCAGTATTTCCTAAAAAGACTGTGTTGCTCCGTAAGTTATGTCAGGTGATGGTGGAGCCTCGGTTGCTTCTACTGCTCCGTTAGTTGATTTTCCTGGACTATACTTTCTAACTATTCTCTCTTTGTTTCCTTTCCACCATTCCTCTGCCTGTTGCTCGGAAAATCTTCGTTTACTGCATAAGATGAAATAGTGAGTAATATTTTTGGCTCCAGTATGCTCAATGGTTGCACCTGCATATGGCTACTCGTACAAATTTCAGGATAGACTAATGAAGAATGGATGCTAAGAAGACACTTAGGTACCACCTTTTGAGTCGTTCGGAAGAATCGCACAACTCAGAAAAAGAAATGAAGGGATGAAATATTCATAATAGGCTTTGGAATCCCAAATCAGACAAAGGTGCTACTAACTAGCACCTACTCTCATTCAGAAGAAATAAACATCAAAACTATTGTCAATAAAACAGGACATTCGTTAATTAAAACATCAATTAATGATATGATGAATATAAATTTATGAATCTAAAGAGAGATCATGAATAGCAGCAATATCATCTAGAATTGACAAATGCAACAATTGGCTAAGTGCTTCTGTACATATGACTGTCCACAAAAGGAAGTCCCTAAGAGTTAATGCAGCTATAACGAAATAACGAAAGTGAATCAAGAGAGAGATACTGTAACATACCTGAATCTAATCCTCTTGAAGTACTTGGTTCCATTTGGTAGTACAAGTAACGTTACATAGACACCTGGTTCGAATTGCTCCATTACTTCTCTTCTTTGTTCAGCTTCAGGTGTCCCAGGGCTACCTTCTGGTCTAGATTGATTCAAGTCCTTGCTGTTTGATTCACTGGCTACTGTTGTGCTATCAGGATGAAGAGTATGTTGCCCGAGTGCTGGTTCTGGCGGCAACGGCAAACTACCTTCCAATGCTTGATCCCCACTTGTGTCCAGCAAAGATTCTACTTGAGCATGCATTGCTTTAAAGGATTCACTCTCAGATATTTCAGGAGGCAATTTGTCCTTAATATCTACTAACTAGAAAATAGAAACAATTGAAAGCAAAACCAAATTAGCACCTATATTCCCATCACAAATGTGAAGACTGATAAATAGCATGTTACTTGCCATCAAAAGAACCATAACTGTGAAGACTGATAAATGTGAACCATAAATTTCTCAACATGAGGTAAAGATCATCAAATACATGAACAACGAAGTTGGAATGGTAGAAATTAAGACACAATGAGTTACTTGATCTATGATGGACTTTACAGCTTGCATTGCACTTGTACATTTGGAAGATGTACCAGCAGCCCATGACGCATCTTCTTGGCCATATGTCTTTAACTTCTGAATTTCTGAATCTTGGACTTCAATAGTTCGTTTTAAACTCTTGACCTGAATTAGAAAAGCAGTAATTAATAATGCGTAGCATCAAAGGAATCAGAGTATGAGACGTACTTTTTAAACGGAGCAAATCCATACTTGGCCATGCAGTTTAGATAAATCTTGAGTTAAAACATCATTTGATTTCTTCAAACTATCAATCGCGAACCTTGAAAGTACAGGAGTAGAAGATCGTGGAGTACTTGATCTCTGCGAGTTAGGGGAAGAGGGACTCGAGCAGGGCGGAGATAGTGGCTGGGGAGGGAGAGGGTTTGATGCTGATGAGGTAGAATGCTTTATAGTAAAATGAAGGCCACTAAGTGAACTTGGGAAAGCAATATCCTTCAGCAGAGAGATTGAGGGAACTTGGGAAGCACGAACCATGGAAAATTTATCAGAATTTGTTCCTGGTACTCTAGACTTTACTTCATGGTACATGATTGGCTCCACAGTGGAGGCGAGAAGAAGCCTAGAAATTCTTCCTTCCCCATTATCTATTGACCTACGAGCACCCCATGCTGTTCTAGTTAAAGTCGATGCATTTCCAGCATCTGCAGCTCTTTTAAGTTTAACATGGCAAGAGTCACAGACTCGATGTGGTTTTCCAGGAACCGGAGCAAGTGCTGCACGGATTGACTTTTTAGAACTACAAGCATGACAATGCATGAGGCCACAATTATAACAGTTACGTCGTTTTCGAGTAAAACCAAATGACTGCCTACAGGCTGTGCAAACTGATTGATCTGCTCCAGAGACCCAATTATGGAGGCATATACTAGCCGTGTAGTTTGAACCACACGCAATGTTCTTGACGTGCCTGTCTTTGAGAGCTTCAACCAACGTTGGTATGCTTTGATCTTCTGAGTCCCCATGTCCCAACCTCCCATTGGCTCCTCTTCCCCAAGTATATACTTCATTTCTCGACGTGAGTACTGCAACATGATGTGTTCCACATGATATTTTTTCAACAAACTCTCCCACTAATCCTTCTTGTACTAATCTAGGCCATTTTCCATCGGATAGTGGATTCCCCAGCTGACCAAATGCAGTGCTTCCCATAGTGAATACATGGCCTGATGTAGTAAGAGCAACAGTTATGTTATGCCCACAAGCCAACTGATGGACGTTGTATTCAATAAGAGCAGAAACACAGGTTGGAACTAGATAAGTTTCCTTGTCTCCATGACCTAATCGATTTCTATCACCATCACCCCAGGTGAATAACTTTCCTGAAAAAGCATTTTCACCAGAGTGATTTGTAACTTCAGCAATAGCAGCAGTGTGCCACACTCCACAAGAAAGAGCAACCGTTTTCAAACCCCTTAATGATTGGACCTCCTTTGGGTACGGAATGCTTTTGCGATCCCCATGACCTAGAGCACCAAATGCTCCTTCCCCAAAGGTAAACAAATGTCTATTAGAAGTTAAGACTGCTGAATGCCAAGCGCCACAAGCAACAGATATAACATGAAGACCTTCTAAAGATCCAAAAACTCTTTTTGGTATCCAATGGCTAACATTATTTCCATGACCAAGAAGACCTGCATTGTGGCTCCCATCACCCCATGTATATAAAGCACCAGATGAAGACAGTGCACACGTGTGAAATTCACCACATGCAACAAACTCAATCTTTGTAATAGTCAAGAATTCCACTAGTTTAGGACAGCTGAAGTCCTTTTCGATCCCATGACCCAATCTGCCCCCAGATTCCTCTCCCCATGTAAAAACCTCACCTTGCCTAGTAACAAGAGCAATGTGCTGAACACCACAAGCAATTTGCTGGACATCAAGAACTACATTTGATTCCAATATTTTAGGAGTCAGTACATCATTTTTTATTGGAATAGCATTTCCAGCTCCATCTTTCATTCCATCGGACCATATCTCTCCCCACACATAGATATCACAAAGTGATTCTATGTCATCTGTTCCAGAACCCTGACTAGAACAACTTGGGGTACTTGAGACACTAATACGAAAACCTTCTGTGCTAAACCGTAAACCTTCTACACTAATACGAAAGCCATCTGCATTACTCGTTCTTATTTGCATACTTGCACATTCAGATACCAATTGTAACCTAGAACTATACAAATAATATTAACAAAAACTAGAACTGGTGGAGTCTTTGTCATACGAAACTCTTGAACTGAATACTAATTTTGCTCCAGATAGGCGACTATCTTTAGAGATATCGCCACAACTGTAAAACTGCATTTGCATAGATATGAGATTATATTAGTGACATAATCTCAAAGAGCATGTTAAATTTAACTATTTAAGATTGCATGTTAAAATCCAATTCCAAATTCAGACATTGAAACTCAACCTTCTGGATAGTACTTGAGTGACTAAGGTATATTAACCAAAGTTTGATGAAATGATAAAAACTTACTATTTACCCAAAAATTTCCAGAGAGCATAAGAAGGAATTCAGGACTTGTTCTTTTAATTATAACACTAAATCCACAGAAAGTTCAAAATCTTAAAAACTGAAGTGAGATGAAAGAAATATGTTTCTTGCATTCATAATCTGTCCTTTTATAAATTAGCTTATTAGAGAGAAATATCTAGAAAAATTGAACAGAAGTCAAGGCAAGAGATAGACTTTTTCTCCTTAGACACATTACAGTGTGAACAAGTGCTTTATGAACTATAGTGAACACCATCAAGATACAACAACTCAAACTTGTTGCACTATTAATCTAAAGTTCTTGGTGAACAAAACAAATACATAAAAATTTCCTAGACTTTTGAATTAGTTACGAATGCAAGAGTGAAGAAAACAAGTTGTAGTTGAAGTGAATCAAAAAGAAGGCTTTGGAAAGTTTAAACAGACTGCAATAGATCGTAGTTATGAGACATCACTCTTAAAGAGTCAAAACATTTAGAATTTAGCAATTTTCCACCAGAAACACTTTTTGTTTTCGAAGAATGAAACCTTTAGTAAATCAAAACTTAAAACAATGCAACTCTTTACCATTAAAAGAATGAAATATTTCATAAGGTTATAACTTTCGGAATGAAATAACTTTCCCTAAAGACAGTAGACACTACTTTTCATTCCACTCGTTTCATTACTATTAAACACATTAATCAATGAACATAACAACATATTAAATTAAGACAGGCTGAACAGATGTAAAAGAAGATTTATTTCTTGTTAATTCATTTTCTCGGTCAAATATAGTTTCGTGTACATAGAAAGTTGTAAGAACTCCAAATACAGAAGATTTATTTCTTGTTAATTCATTTCCTCGGTCAAATATAGTTTCATGTACGTAGAAAGTTGTAAGAACTCCAAATACATAATTATATGACAGAATTTGCTAACTTACAGTTCTTTGTCCAGGTAAAATCCGTGTAACAGAAGATAACTTTATATCCTTTTCTGCTCCATGAGAATACCAGAATATTGTTGTTTCATCCTGTAAACAAATATCTTAGGCATCCATATATTTGAGGTTTTTTAAAAAATATTTTTCATATTCTTGTAATTTATTTCACCAACATGCAATGGATGCAAAAGAAATTAACTCAGGAGTTTGATATTGTGTTAACACATTTATAAAGTGTAATAAATAAGTCAATTATCAGATAATATAAAACCAACAGGCAATAGTTTAGGAAAAGGCTAAATATACAGACAGATTTTTTTTAAAAGATTGACTTTAATAAGATGAAGCAACAATTTTCTTAGTTTTAAGAAAAAATTGCTCTAAGAAATGGATGTTTGATTAGATATCTCTTCTGTATTAGGAACACTCAATTGGCTCGCATATAGTTGTAGTATTCCTGATTTTCAGAAATATTTTGACTTGAATATATTAAACCCTAAATATACATTTGAAAATATTATCTTCAACTTATTATGTGTGTTAATTTTAAAAATGTGTCTATGAATACTAAGGCTTTTTGATGTTATGCAGAAAACTTTATCTATATGAGCATTAATTCTTCCAGCAATCCAAAGATGTGCAGTATAAAAGCGCGAAGCACTTGATACAACACTCAAAAGGAGAACAAGTCTACATTCACAGAAGATTGAGGCTGGATTTCATATTTTCTTGAGAGAGAGATTAAAAATTAAGATGTTGTTCGCATGTTCACACCGTTAATAGAGCTGAAGTTGTCATTTACCTAAATCATTTCCCCCCTTTACCAAGTTATTAAAATAAACCTCAACATATGCAGATGATCAGTGCACGCACACATGTTTTAAGATCCTCACTACATATATAGCATGATAACATGATGCCAAAAGATCAAACACATTCCTACGACAAATAATAGCTATAAAGATAATAGTCCTACAAGTATTCAGGAAACTCTTAAATGACATCTATATCAATATATTTGTTTTATACTATGTTGTACTCCTAGTTTCATCTTAGAACTAAGAATCAAACAAGTATAAGAGAGAGAAAAATTCACAAAGGCCAAGTCCATGATAAAAGAAACTGCTTACAGTAGAAAGTCTGAAAGTAGGAAATTTAGGCTTCCCTTTTCGGCAGTATTTGATCAACTGTATCCCTTTCTTCAAAGCAATGAATGCCTTCAAGAGAAAAATCGGATTAAGCATGACGAAGACATAGGCACTGAATCGACCCATTGTAAAACAATAGTATTTTTGATTGCAGTGAAGTACCAGAAGAGTGGGAACAAATATTTCAAGATTATAGCAGCAATTAGGGAAGAGAATGCAGATATACCTGCTCAATTTCACGGCTATGGTTACAATAACTATCAGAATCTGCCATTCCATTTTAAAAAAGCCCTTGAAACCCTCCGATGAAACCTACTATAATTCTTACAATTCCTGCACTCTTCATAGGCTATTGCAATGTAATCTTTCTGTTCCCAATTATTAACTGCGAAAAGATAAATTTGACACCAAAACTTCAGCAGGGTTCTGCTCCTCTCGATCATGGAAGTTTTTTGTCGACACTCCGGTGGGTTACGAAATTTATGTGGTGATTCCGGCAAGATTAGCACTATACACTCGAGATTCACCAATAATTACAGGAAAATTCAACAATGTGATCGAATTCAAGATGGTTTGGCCATAAAAGGAAAAAGAGGTTGGGCAATTTCGCGATGATGAGCCCAATTTTGGGTTTGAAAGAGGGGTAATGGTGCGAGTTTGGGAGAGCTGAGAAGTTAATGAGTGCGAATTTGGCGCGCTAACAGGATCACCTCAACTACGCCACATTTTTCTTTTTTAATTTTAAGAAAACCATATAAATGCAATACTTGTATGAGACCGTCACACGTGAGACCATTTTACACTTTTTAAAATAATTATCACTTTCGCTATCAAATATTATCACTTTTGCTATAAAATATTATCAGTTTTATTTATACTATAAATTATTCATAAAATAATATTATCACTTTTTATTAATTTAGTATCACTTTTCAATATAAAGGTTATCACTTTCTGACCATCTCACGTAAATCGTAAGACGGTCTCACACAAGTTTTAGCCAATTACTTATTACGAAACCCGCGATATTATTTTTAAAATAAATTTATTATTATTATTAGAGCCATCAAAAGTATCCAAAATCAAATACAAAAAAATTATTGGCATCCATCAAGTGTATTTATTAATTTCCATACCCAATTGACCAAAATTAGACCAAAATACCCCAGCAAAAAAAAAACAATATTCAAAAATAGCCCAACATTAAATATAAATGACAATGCCAGCATGTGAATGACTTTTCTTACAAAAATAGCTAATTTTTGAATTAATGGCCAAACTTGTAACTATCCTTTTGAATGCCACCTGAACAACTGGTTGCCTGCAATTGATTCACCCTAAATTCACTCACTTTCAGACGGCGATTTTGGAGCAGGAAGAGGCGATTCAATTTCTGAATTTCACCATAAAACAACATCTGTGTTTCAATTCCAGTGCATTTGATATTTGTAGTAATAGCGGTAGATGTTCTTCCTGGAGTCGAAGTTGAAGCTCACTCTTCCAAAATCGGGCTGGTTGAAATTGGCGGAGTAGTCCCATATCCTATTTGTTGATATCGGCGGCGTAGTAGGCGCCAACGCACGATAGAAACCCCAGTATCAATTCGAGGTACTCTATGTTCATAACGCCATTATTTTTCCAGTTTGTAGATGCCCTAAATTAGGATTTTTTATTATTAATTGTGAAACGATGTTGAATATCAGTATACCTAGAGAATTCGGTAATTACGCTGCGGGCTTGGTGAAGTCAGTGGAAAGGAGGGCAGGCAACGATCTGTTGGATAACAATTTTCAGTTGAGGTATGAACTGTTCATACTAACGTTTGATATTTCTCCATTTGATGATTTAAAATCAGTTTTTATTACTAAGGGATGTCAAGAATTCATATGATTGTTGAGGTGTATGTGATGCCTGATCGGTTATTTACCCAATGGGCAAAGGCTGTGGTGAAACATGAGAATGAATTTTGTTAATAATATGTTGTTGTAAAATGAAGTCTAGAAGGGTACTTATTCGAATATATATTGTTCCATATAATGATGGAAATTGGAGTTTTAACAGCAAGGGAAATGTAATCCTTGATGTTATTTTCACCTAATGGGTAAAGTATGTAGTTGATTTTATTTCGATATGGGTTTGCAATACATTTCTATAAAATAAAGTGTAGTAGGGTACTTATATCCATGTAAAATCTTTGTTTTTATGATATGCAAATGTTGTTGTAAGGATGTATTATAGTAAGGAATAAGCAAGTGGAATGTTTGCTGAAATGCCCATTTGAAATGTAGACAAGTGGATGACAACCTCATCAAATGTAGTATAAAAGCGGTCACTGTAAATATTATTGTGATATAGCAACAATTCGGTATTTATAAATATGTTTTCTCAATGGATAATAATTAGAAGGCATCATACGTAGGGAAATTTTGTAGGCCGTCGTTATGATAATTCACATTGAGCGATATGTAATCAATATATAAAATAAAAGCTTCAATGCAATTCAAAGGTGGAGCCTTTAAAACGAGTGTTGTTAACGAATTGTGAGTTGAAATATGTGATCTTGTATTTGCAATCCCGCAGCTCATTCAATGTATAATTCATGTTACCTCATAACGATATGTTTGTATTTGCAATTAGGAACAATGGTTGCATCTATGGCGAAGATCCCACACGCAGACCATTTCCGTTGCAGAGTTGCTAAGAGAGCATATCTGACATTCTAAGCAAGATAAGACGGAAGCTGAGCCCTAAAAGCCTACGAATTTTTCAGAGTACCTCTGTTGGGCACCTCCTTCTAATGTCTGAAATGTAATTTCAAGGACAGATCTATCTCCATCTCTTGTTTGCACAAGATTGCTTTGATTCGGTTGAAAGATTGAAGTTTCACTTTGGATCCCTAGAGTTGGAGTTTGGGTAGAGGGAGTTCTCTCTGGTTACTGGGTTGCGCTTCGGGTCATATCCAGGAATACAAAGAAAGGAAGGATTGCATAGGAGAATTATTAGAGGGGTAAAGGTTGTGTCACTGAAAGAAGTCAAGAAAGCCTTTTTGGATTGCACGGATGAGGAGGATTTAATGAAGCTTGCATTGTTGGTGGTTGTTGGTGGAATCTTGCTCCCACGGGAGTCAAACAGGGCTAACATCAAGATTCAGCACATCAATATATGTGACGATCTAGATGTGTTCAATGCTTACCCATGGGGCAGGGTAACATTCCAATTCCTTGCTCATGACATTCGGTTCGCAATGAAAACAGGTTGAAGGACTACTGTGCCAGAATGAAGGCGAACCCATCGCATAGGGAGTGCATTGATGCCGACGGTTTCTCCTACGCTTTGCTGGCATGGGAATATGAGGCAATGCCGCTGGTTGGGAAAAAGTATGGTGGCTTAAAGCCCGAACAAGAGAGCACCATACCTTGTATCCTAAGTTGGAATCCCACAACAACGCTAAGTTTTGATTAATTGACCGAAAATGTTTTCATGGATGTCAGATTGGCTGATCACAGTGAAATTCAGGTACGGTTAGAGTTGATCCAGTGAATGATGTACAACATAAGGTGTTATTATATTATATTTGTACATTGTTACAGGACACCTATAACAACTCATATGTACCTCTTCATTTCAGATTGAAGCAAGAACCAGATTTGATCCGTCCGAAGAGGAGCAGAACTCAAGCTCGTGCAGGAGTTTGGTGGATTGGCAGGAGGAGGATGGAGGATTCTCTCCAGAAATAGGAAAAAACGAATCAACCGCTCCATCTATAAGCCATGCAGATTTTCCAGAAGAGGGTCCTTCCGATCAGCAGAATTCAACCATAATTCAGTATCTTATGCGGATTGAGGAGAGGCTCTGTGCAATAGAAAGGGACATTGCTGAAGTCAAGCGGGACATTGGTGAAGCCAAGCGTCAACGCAGCGGGGAGACATCAGGAGGAGTAGGAAGAAGAAAATCGGGTCAAATCGAATGAGACAGTGGACACACCGATTGCAAAGTCATCAGATAATTCTATTCCTTTATTCGATGCACAGCCAGAGGTGGAGGTGGAGATAAAGGAACATGAACGGAATGAAACAACCATGGAAAACATGTCTACAAGAGATGGTGCAGACGTCCAAGACGCTGCTGATCACCCACAATTTATCGAAGATGGCTTAGTTGAAGACATAAATAGTGCCGGTGTGCATGGACAAGGTAATGAGGTAAGCCTACGTCGGATGCAGAGTTTGTATGATTGTGATGGTAACTCAATTTCCAGTACTTTATTATTATGCTATTAATGTTCATTGTGGAGTAACATGCATGGAATACATGTTTCAGGACCTGAGCTGGGTGAAGATGAGCCGGATCTGGTGGATACGTTTATTGAGATGGATGTAGAGATTCAAGGTTCGGTTCAAGGACAAACAGAAAGATGGACGCAATAGAGGTTCGAGACGTACAACCTGTACCCATCAATTCATCACTTAGGGGCCATCATGTTGTCATGGTAAACATTCGATTATGACATCTTATATCATATGGATATATTTTTCTTTGAATTATTATAATTTCGTTATGGTTGTCTAAATGTGAAAAGATACAATAATACTCAGGATGCAGAGGTTGTAAGAGCCGATCTGAATGAGGAATCATCGCTGTAGGTGGTGGTAAAGAAAAAACAGGTTACGAAGAAATGGGCAACAAAGAAGCGGTCTACGAAGAAATGTGATACGAAGCCGGGTCCTCTAACTATTGATCCATGGACTAACCCCAGCACTAAAAGGGCCAACAAACGTGCCAAGGTGACTGATGGAAAGATTGAACCAGGTGAGGGCTCATGTAGTGGAGAGATGATGCAATATCCATCTAGGCACGTAGAGGCATTCGAGCAATGATTTAATGATCCAGTTAATGAAGCTGCGGCACGACCCATGTCTATTGGTGGTGGGAATGTCGTGGACCATGCTTTTTTCAGCACTTTATATGGTCCGTCAGTATGGCTGTCTGATCGGGTAATGGAATTACTGCTTTTCAATATGTATTTTTAATATAAGCTGTGTTGATGTATTTCAGTAAGAATGATCTACTTCACTAAGATGTGTTAATTGGTTTGGGTTGAATGCAGCACATGGACATGTGCTTGACCTTGTTGCTTACAAGGATAGGAAATGAAATGACACATACATGGATGGATGGACCGTTGTGTCAACCCTTTTCTGGGTGAATATTTAACAACTTATAGGCGTCATTTTTTACCCTTCATTTTCAATTCAAATTAAGATGAAATTGTACAATCTCCAGGAAAAGTTAGCTATTGAGTGGGGATTGGAAAAAGACCATTAAAGATGGTGAGAGTGGAAGTGGGCACTTAAATGGCCGGGGGTGTGAAATTCGTTGCGGGTGAGCGACCAGTGGGAGGAACTGGGCAGTCATGGAAGGATGTGGAGGCTGTTTATGGGACTGCACACGTTCGGGACAACCATTGGGTACTGTATGGAGTACACATTGGAAGTCACAAATATCTGTACGTGTATGATTCGCTCTCGCGGGCCACCAAGTTTAGATATCAAGAAGATTTCAGAACCTTTACTGCATAGTTATCCAGCTTTCTCAAGGAGCACGAGGTTGGTCCAGCAGGATGTTGACAGAGGCCATGTGCTGCATCCGGGTATGCAGTTGCCACAATATTAATAATGGCAGAATGTTGGTCTGATACAATTAGCATCCCCGCTGGGCAACCCACTGCATCACGGATCTTCGATAAAAACATCCTTCATAGCTCCGTATTCTTGGTGTCTCCTACCCCATGAGCTACGGGAAATAATTATTTGTTCGAATCCTGAGTAACGACTGTAAATATGACCCCCCTTGTAATCACCCTTCAAATGCGCACCATCCATTACTAAAACTGGCTGAGCAAAATTTTTAAATCCTGCTATTGAAGCGGCCAACGAAACAAAGCAAAACTTGAACCTGCCATCGCCGTGCATCACTAGATCAGTAGTCGGTCCATCATTCATCTTTTTCAGCATGTAAAGTTATGATGGTAGATGTCCAAAACACTTGTCTGTGGTGCCGAATACATAATTCTTGGCCATCTTGTGTGCTCTGATCGTATGTGCATACTGAACATATAGCCCATATTTCTTGTTCACCTCTTTCCTAATACCGCTCGGGGTGATGGCCGTGGATGGGTCCCTTTGCTTTTCAAAATATAACTTCACAATGACTCTTGAATAGCAAGATTTGAGTTTCATCCTATTAGGATTTTCTAAGCAAGTGTGTGGGCGGAAATTGGTACACCTCTAAAGCTCATAGCTCTCCCGAGCCGAGAAAAAAGACGTACACTTCGGATCACCCTTACATATCAGCTCATATCTCCTCGTGGATGCTCAATCCACTCGAAACCCAACACCTTTCAACAAATGATACATGCTCAGCTCATGCACCATTTTTTTCCTATTTGTGTATATGGTATGTGTTGACAGCTCCAACCCAGTGCCAAGCTGTGTGTCGTCCACTTCCGGTGGGTCTAAGATATTTACCTTGCAAGGCATAGTCCAGGCTTGTCCACATTCTTCATCATCATGGCTACCAGGTAAACCCTCCGCTTCCTCAGTTGGCAGGTCTGAATCCTCTGAATTCTCACTGTAACTAGATGACACAGAAGATGTAGACTCTGCATCATCCGTATCCCATAATGGGGGATCATCATTCTAGGCTGAATCCTCCAAAGGGCCATTAGTGTGGTATGGGTCCAAGGAGTTCCACGATGGAGGAAGAATTCTATATACCCCGTCCTTTCTACTAACATCCCCATTGTTTCCATCTCTCGGGAGTTCAGATATTACTTCGGTCTCGGCATCCTCGTGTACGGTGTTTGAGGTATTTGCTAACTATTTAGTTAGTATATATATCCCGACACCTTATCAGCATTCAATATTCCCTCAACATCGTGATCATATAAAATTGGTATGAGCATGGTCATCCCGTTCAGCTTACCGAGATGAAATATGTCATACGTCACAAACTTCTCATCTGTTTTCAGCATGTCATGGAGCATCTCCCTCAAAACTGCCAGTGTGGGCATGCCCCGAGACATTCGCAAGCCGAACACAATACCTCAGACATACTGACACCCATCCCATTTACCGTTCGCGTGTACAATGTGCTGCATCCCGATCTGCAATTACAGTTTGCATTAGGAGAAGATGTTAGTTAGAGGGACTCAATTCCAAACATTCACACAGATACTCAGTGCAATGATTACAAGAGGTGTTATAACTTAATCTATTCTTGTAAACATATTAATTGTAACACATAACGACCCACCGAGGATGGATTCCCACAATTCCGTATCACATCGAACCCTAAAAGTTTATTCTACCCATACATGATTCCATTTTATGTATTGTTACCTTGGAGTAATCAAGCTGGAGGGATCAGTGATACACCGATCGCCCCACCGATCACATCAACAAACCAACTATGTTTGTGAATCACAAATATGAGGAGTCATGAGTAACAAATCCAATTCTACAAATATTCTAACAAGAAGATTAGTCCCCATTATGCATTTCCACCCTCAATAGATGCCGACGGGGAGATCCGTGATTGCCCGATCTCCCTGCCGATCATATCACCGATCATCACACCGACTATACTTGTGATTCATACCTACTACTACCCAATTGTAACATCTACTATCCTTGTTTTTTACAACAGATGAGACCCCATTATACATTATCCCCTCGACAGATCTCGACAGACTAATCGGTGATGACGCCTTCATCCCACCGATCAATTCTTGCACCCCAAAACCAAAGCACTACAATGACATCAATCCGCCTATAATACAGTTAGATAAACAACTGTGTCATGCATACTCAATATACAATACAATACAAAGTTAACAATCAAACATTATAAATGGTTTGTAACATAGTAGACTCAATTCTAATGAACAACACTACCTTAATAAAAAGTACTAATATATTTTAGTCCATGTTTTAATGAACAAAAATAATAGTTTTAGCAAATTCATGATTTCCCACTTGAATTAACATCGGCTACAGTATGAATATACAGCAGATTTGTGAAATTAATTAGCTTTGTTCATGACCCACACATCCCTAACAGTTTCAATAGTTATCAAATGATGTGTAACACTGGAATTAACATCCAGGACACCGGGGTGTTAATGCAAATAAATGAACCCCTTTCTTTGTTCATGACCTATCTCCCGCAGCACTATCATAGAGTGCTTTTTCTACATTTCAAAATTATTAAATCTCCATAGATACATTTGTACATCCCCCCAATTGACCAACACCAACAAACTCGACTCAATCAGACTCTTTGAGTAAAACCCCATGCATAATATTCTTACTCAATAAAACTGGTCCTGTGAAATAGAGCTAATGCCACGCACCGGACTTAGCAACCGGATGCCAATGCCCGTCGCTGCAACAATGTATTGTCGTGCGTCACTGGGTGGTCCTTCGATCTGAGAAGGACAGCCAAATTCCCACCACCAAAGCAGGTGAAAAAGTTGAGTGATGTGAGGTTGCTGTGGGGATTGGGAATTAATTCGCAATCACCGGTTGAAGCTGAGGAAGCAGGTGAAGGAATGGGTTAAACTTCTTAAATTAAGGGTAGTTTCGTCAGTTCATTATAATTTTGCTATAAAAGATAAAAATTTATTTGTTTGCTGGCATTATTAGTTGGCTTTTAAAAATGGCTATTTTTGTTAACTTCCCATATGATATTAAATAACCACCCACCCCTTTACCCACCCTTATCCCTTCTTCTTCATCAGCTTCTCTGTCAATTTCATCTTCTCTATTAACTTTGGCGGCGGTGGTGGTGATTCACTGGGTGGGGACGGGCAGCGACGGGTCGCTAGGTGGAGGTGAAGGCGATGGGGACAGCGGCGGTGTGATGGTGGTGGTTTGTTGGGTTCGGGAGAGAGATGAGAGGGGGAGAGGAAGGGGGTCATTGAGTTGGGGGACGACGACTGTTCGTTGGGTTGGAGAGGTGGTTGAGTTAGGGAAACAGAGAAGGAGGGCGAAGCTAAGTTGAGGGCAGCGGTGGTTCCCACTGGGTGAGGGCATCACGGTCGTGGTTCTCTCAGGTAAGGGGGTAGCTGGGTGGGACGGCGGTGGTGGTGGTTTGTTCGGTTGGGGAGGGGCGGCGGCGGTTGTGCTAGGTTGCTGTGTGGGGAAGGGGCGGCGGCGGCGGCGGTGGTGGTTTGCTGGGTGGTGGTGGTGGCGGTGGTGGTGGGTCGTTGGGGAGGGGCAACGGTGGTGGTGGGTCGCTGGGTGGCGGAGGGGCGGCGATGGTGGCTCAGTTGGGGTGAGGATGAGGATCGCAGGGGGTGGTTTATTTTGGGGAGGGAAGGGGAATGGGTTATTTTGGCCAGTCTCCCTTATTATTATTTAAACTTATAACTTGTATTGAATAATAGTGAATTTAAGAATATAATATTTTAATATATAGTGAATAATTGTATTAGTTGTATATGAAAATTATATACTCCTTCCCTCTCATCCTAATAGTTAGTACATATTTTTTTTTGTGTCTTATCCTAATGGTTACATTTCCTTTTTTGGTGTATGGGTCCCAAACAAAACAATAAAAATATCTCCATAGAACCCGCCTATAACATTAATACAACTACCCACTATGTATAAAATTATTATTTTTCTCACCTCAATACACTTTAAAATATTATACTCCTTAATCCCCGTGCAAAAAGTAAACGTAATTATTAGGATAGGACGGAAGGAGTATAGTGGATTGAGTAGTAATTGCTTTTTTTTATACACCAAAAAAAGGAAATTGACACTGCTTTCTAATGAAACAGATTAAAATGACAAAATCAATACTAATTAAAATAAGAGTTGATCTATTGTACAATTGGTTTACACTAAAAATAGGATCCATATTTAAAAGTGGGTTAGCTATATATTTCTAAAAAACCAAAATGGGTCATTCACGCTATTCACTCCAATCTTCTCTCCAAAAACCAGACCCTCCTCTCTCTCTTTCCTCAGTCAGACTCTCCCCTCTCTCTTCGGCTGCTTCATTCATCCACCACCGAACATCATCTTAAAATCCACTTTCTTCTGATGCCTCCACCACACCACCGCCAAAATCCACTATCTTCTCATACCTCCATTGCACCACTGCACACAACCGCCTCCGTCTTTCTAATTATAATTATCACCGCCGCCTACACCTTGAACTACACTGCTGCCTCCATCTCTCTGATCATCATCATCGTCTTACGTCTCATGTTGCACTATTCTTCATCGATAATGTTATGGATATGCTTATCGAGACTTCAAATCTACTCTCACCATCGACTTTAGATTCAGATTCGTTGCATCTTTCTACTCCATTGCTCTAGAGATCCAACTGCGGTCTTTATAATGGATTCATTTTATCTCGCTCCAGCTGCGCTCTTCATCGTTGCATCCCTCTCCATTACAATAGATCCAGATCTGCTCTTCATTCCTCCGGCAGATTTGATTTTCATAGATTTGATATTAAAAAAATATAATAATATATTTATTAAAAAAAAGTTATACATCAATGATAAAAAAAACTTATACACTATTCAATTACGCAAGTTTTAAAATAAATATTTAAATAAACTATATTTAATCCACTAATGTATATGTATTTTTTAATAAATGTATTTGATTTTATACAAAAGTGTGTAATATTTTATACTACCTTGTATGATTAAAATTAATAAATGTATTAGATTTTATACAAAAATGTATGACATTTTATACTTTTTTTTATAGATATAATTATTACATTTTTATACTAACCTATATAACAAAAATTAATAAAAATAAGGATGAAAATATAATATCAATAGTATTTTTTTACAGCTATAATTAATTATTTCGATTTGAATTACAAACATAATTTACCAAATTATATCGTCACAGTAAATTTTTGTGGCGCATGTATTTTGGTTGCTTGTAAATGATATATAAATTACCAATAATTTATGGTAATATCTCATGGTCACATTTCTACATTAAAATTGCGTCATTCATGTATATTAATTAATTATATTTCATCCACCAATGTATATGTATTTTCTAATAAATGTAATGAACCTCCTTTCTTTGTTCATGACCCATCTCCCGCAGCACTATCATATAGTGCTTTTTTTACATTTCAAAATTATTAAATATCCATAGATACATTTGTACATCCCCCCAATTAACCAACACCAACAAACTCGACTCAATTCGACTCTTTGAGTAAAACCCTATGCACAATATTCTTACCCAATAAAATCAGCCCCTTGAAATAGAGCTACTTCCACGCACCGGACTTAGCAACCGGATGCCAATGCCATTCGTTGCAATAATGTATTGTCGTGCGTCGCTGGGTGGTCCTCTGATCTGTGAAGGATGACAGTCAAATTCCCACCACCAAAGCTGCCGACGGGAGCAGCTGAAAAAGTTGAGTGATGTGAGGCTGCTATGGGGCGTGGGAATTAATTCGCAATCACCAGTTGAAGCTGAGGAAGCAGGTGAAGGAATGGGTTAAACTTCTTAAATTAAGGGTAGTTTCGTCAGTTCATATAATTTGGCTATAAAAGATCAAAAGTTATTTGTTTGCTGGCATTGTTAGTTGACTATTTAAAAATGGTTGAGTGAGGGAGAGAGAGAAGGAGGGGGCGCTGAGTTGAGGGCGGTGGTGGTTCCCGCTGGGTGGGGGAAGCACGGTAGTTGTTCTCTCAGTTAAGGGGGTCGCTGGGTGGGGCGGCAGTAGTGGTTTGCTTTGTTGGGGAGGGACGGCGGCGACGGTGGTGGTTCGCTGGGTAGGGGTGGTGGTGGGTCATTAGGGGAGGGGCAACGGTGGTAGTGGTACGCTGTGTGGGGGCGGAGGCGGCGGTGGTAGGTCGCTAGGTGGCGGAGGGGCGGCGATGGTGGCTCAGTTGGGGGTGAGGATGGGGGTCGCAGGGGGTGGGGGGTGGTTTATTTTTTTGGAAAAGAGTGGTGGTGGGGTTGGGGGTATTTATGTCTAAAATTGGACAATTGGGCTCTCAGGTGACTCCGTTTCGCTTGCTATTGATGATACTCTGTTGCAAGAACGTGTTAATTTATGTTCAAAATTTCTGATTGGTAGGGTTCTTCAAAAACGTGGGCAAGGCCCTGTCACTCAGTCAGAGTTGCTTGAACAATTGAAGAGATTGTGGAACACACGTGATATTTTCATGGCGCCCTTGGGAAGGGGCTACTACAACAACCTCATTCATGTTGTTTCTACTCGTCAGCGGGTATTGAAGGAGAAAGTCTTCGAATTGGAATCTGGTATGATTAAGCTGCAGAAGTGGGTTCCTTTTTTTAATCCTTACAAAATTATATCTTCGATTATAAATGTTTGGATTCGTATATATAAGTTGCCGTATGAATTTTGGAGTGGAGCTATTAGGCGTTCCATTGCTTCAGGGGTTGGGAAACCGGTTAAGGTGGATGCTAGAGCCTTGGATGGGTCTCTTGACCATTTTGCAAGGGTGCTGGTTGAAGTGGATTTGTTGGAGGATCTTCCAACCAACATTACGATTAATACCTCGAATTATACGTTTTCCACTTACATATCTTATGAAAATATCCCAGATTATTGCACGAGATGCTACATAATTGGACATGGTAATGATGAATGTAGAAGAGGAAGGAAGCACCCTCCCCCCTGCTGTTTCTACTAGTCGGAAAAATCAGCAATCCATGTCGAGATGGACCCCTGTTAGGAATCAAAATGTTGTTGATCAGGTTGGGCATGGTAGGATTGATCAGCACGATAAGAGTAGACTGAAATACACGAACAACATGCTGAAAATCAGCGAAGGCATCATTCTGGACAGCAACTTAATGATCAGCATCAGATATATGTTGCTGCTCAGTAGCAGCGTATTGGTAGCAGCGACCCGTGCAGCAGCACCCAAATAAACTAGCAGCAGCGTGATGATGAAATTGCTGCTAATGTAACCCCTTTAGCGCCCTTGTTCAGCGATAATCTGCAATTGGACAACCGTTTTAGAGTTCTACAGGATGATGCTGAGGATACTGAAGTGGTGAACATCACGAAATTCCTGGACGAAACGCTACGACGTGTGGAGCAACAATCTGATCCTAGTAATTATGGTGTTGAGGATGATCAAAATATGGCCCAGCTGGAGGATAATTATGATTTCGTTCATCCAAATACGAATTGGCACTCCCGTAATATGCACTCCACTGCCCAACAAGAGTGGGGACAAGTGGAAGATCCTTCAAAGCCGCCGAAGCACGACTCTTCGACTCGTTCTAGATGAATTGTCTTTTTGGAATATTCGTGGTGTGGGGAGCTCTTTATCAGCCCTCAAAACTTTGTGTCACAGACATCAGCCTATATGGCTTGCACTTGCTGAGCCTAAGGTTCGTCCTCCTTCTTCCTTGTCTAATAATTGGCACAATTTGGGTTTTCATTTTGTGGCTCATAATGATAGAGGCAACAGGCGTCCGAATATTTGGATCTTTTGTCGTGACCATCTTGTTTCGAATGTTGTGATTATTTTCATGTCTGAGCAGATTATTATTGTTGATTTCATATTTAATCGTGCTCTTTACCGATTGGGATTGGTTCATGCTGTTAGTACATATTTGGATAGTAGAAATTTGTGGTTTGACATCATATCTTACATCAGTCCTAATATGATTATTTTGGGAGATTTTAATTGTACGTTGGGGGATCATGAAAGAAACACCCCCTCTAGTTCTTCGAGTTTGGGTTCTGCTGAATTCAGGGAATTTCTGGGGGAAAGTGGTTTACATGAATTAGAGTTAGGAGGCTCTAAATATACTTGGTTTAGAAGATCTGTGAATCATTCTCTTCATGCTTCTAGAATTGATCGTGCACTTATTTCTGACAGTGTGATTGATATTTGGGATAAAATTGATCTGTCGGCGCTTCCTAGACACAGTTCGGATCACAATCCTATCCTGTTGTCCTTCGATAGCACTGTTGGGCATGTTCGTCATACTTTTAGATTTCAGAAAATGTGGCTATCTGATATGGGTTTTTTTGTTCTTATTGCTACTTCGTGGGGAAGAGGCATGGTTGCTTCTAATCCCCTCTCTTACTTTTGTTGGAAGCTTAGGAGACTTAAACTTGAGATAAAGGTGTGGAATAAAGAGTCTTTTGGTGACATTTTGAGTGGGGTCGAGGCAACAATGAATAACTTGCAGGATATTCATAAACGTATTGATTAGTATGGGGATTTTGATGATTTATTTTGTGAGGAGGTAGATGCTCATATCCTTTTGGAGGAGAAATTCAAACAGAAGCAAATCTTTTACTCTCAAAAGAATAGAAGCAACTGGTTGAAGGATGGAGATCGTAACATGACTTTTTTCCAAAGAGCTCATAGAGTCAGGAAGACTAGAACACACATTAGTACTATGATGGTTGGGGATAAAGTCTCTCACGATATTTCTGCTATTTCTCAGCATGTTGTGGACTATTACAGAGACCTTTTCAGTACACTTTCTGATGTTCCGGATTGGGGTTTGATGGGCTTCGTTCGTCAGTTTGTGTCTGTGGATGATAATGATGCTCTGATTCTTGAGCCTGATGATGTGGAAATTAGAGTTGCAGTTTTTGATCTTTCTCCAGATAGCTCTCCAGGCCCTGATGGTATGGGCGGTTCATTCTTTCAGGCTGTTTGACATATTATTCATGAAGATTTGTGCATCACTGTCAGGTATTTTTTTAACACTGGTTTTATTCCTGATGGGGTTAATGCTAATTTTGTTACCTTGATAGCTAAGCATGAGGGTGCTAATCGTGTGGAAGATTATTGATGAAAGTGGAAATTAGCGCGTTTGAGTGTCCAATTTAACACCTTTTGATGGAAATTCCTATTATATATTAGCACAAGTGTCTTATATTCATTGTATGTAAGAAAAAGGTGCACTTGAGTTGTTTTATAGTGTTTTAGGTAGAAAAAGAATCAAAAGTGCAAGGTTGGAGAAAATGTGCAATTTGTGCAAGGATGCTGAAAAACGCATGTCCAAATTTCATAATTTTTCTGTATTGTTATGGAGATCAAAACTGGTGATGTAATATATGGTTGGAAATCCACTAAAGAGAAGGTCGTTTTGGTATGAAGAACACCCCAATCGGATTCCAAACGAGAGAGTTATGATCAAAGTGGTGACGTCGCGCAAGCTGTTCCTGTTCAGAATGATTGTTCACTTTGCATGACTTGTTACATATTCAAATGTTGGAATTTCTGTAAGTTCTTTATATGGATAGAAATCCAAGGAAGAGAGGATCGCGTGAGCGCAAGAATCACTCAAATCAGAGCTCGGATGTAGAAGTTATACGCGAAATGGTGAGACTATGCAAGTCAATTCGACCTGATGCGCTAGTCGAATTGAGGACGAATCGGACAACAAGAGTCAATTCGACCACGACACCTCAAATCGACCTGCTGCGCTGGTCGAATTGAGCACCTGAAGCTTCCAGTAGGTCAATTCGACCTCCAATTCGACTTGGAGGGGAGAATTCGACCTGGCTCTTTGGTCGAATTGACGTACGAAAACTTACCATATCCGTATTTTTACACCTTTAAAGCGTGTGTTCACCCAAAAAACCCATTCCAAGGCCTATAAGGAGAACTTATAAGTATAAAAGGGGGTGTAGATCACACCAAGAAGAGAACGAAATATAATAAATTAGAGGAAAAGAGGACACAACCATACTACATCCCACAAGGGGGGATCACCCACCAACCATCATCCACATTTTTTCCTCCATCCATCCATCACTTTGAAGATTCATTTGTGGAATTGATCGATGTGAAATTCACCTAGATTTTAAGTGGATTTTTATGGCTTTAATTCAATAATTAAGCATGAATTTAATGAAAATAATATTAATTGCTTGATTATTTGGAGAAAGGTTTTTTCATTTATTTTTCAGAGAAATGGGTGATTTTGATAAAAATGGGTTCTATAAGTGAAGAGGAAGATGTGGGAGAAAATGGAGCTCGATTTGGAGTTGAAACGAGTAAGAACGGGCCAAAAAAAATTTGTTATAAATCTCATTTTTGGTCCCATGAGCTAAATTATACCACATTGATTACTTACCACAAATTCCTCTCACTCTACCACTACATGAACCCACATTGGAAACTCACTCAAATTTCTCTCATCCTTACTATTATAAATACCCTTTTCCATGAAAGTCACAATTGAACAATTCTTTACCCATTTAAATTCCATTAAATTGAATCATTTCCAATATTCAATAGTTGAGAAGGTTTTTAAGTAAGACCTCCATAGTTGAGATTCCTCCCCCTTTCGGGGCGAAGAATTCGTAGTTTTAAATGTTCTGCTAGATTAGGAATTTATTGCTTTTCAAGAAGGTGGGGACACTAAGGAGGGGATGAGCTTGGTGGATGTAAAAGCTTCATTTGGTGAAATATAATCCTACTTATTATCTTTTATTTTCTTTGTTTTGGTTGTTTAAGTGATGATTGAATTATGGATTAATTTATGAGATTATTTAAATTGTGATCCCGGCTTTGATTAGTTTCATTAATGAATGCTTTATTGCTTAATCTATATGTTTGATTTGTGTGGTTAATTGTCAAATGCATGTGGTTAGAACGAGAGTTCAATTATTTGTCTTAGAAATTAATTGAAGTATTTCATCATGTGGGTTATGTGGATTAATGTGGGAAGAGTTGGAGACGACCTCTCATGTTTAGAACTACATAAGTGGACACTAGAGAGTTAGATCGAGAAGTCAGTTAATCTAGTGAGGGGAACCCAACCTTAGTGAATTCATAGTACCCAGAAAGTGAATATTACCTATGATTTGGTACCTTTTAGGGAACTCGTACGTGTAATTAGTACCTATTGGGAGGTGTTCGTTATGGTATCGATCCTATGTGCTATTTTGGGGTCTTTGTAAGGGCCTACATCCTCTTCATCTCGAGAGAGAGATTAGGTGGAATTTGTAATCGCTCTTACTATGATAGCTTAAATTGGAAGGCAATCAGATGTGTTACATGATTGATTCATTTGAAGTGCATCATTAAAACTTCCTTTCCATTGAAAATTCCAAAAATATTGTAATTAGTTTCATTTCATGCTTTTTATTTCTCCTTTCTCGGTCGTCCCTAACTAATACGAGATTATAACTTGAAGGCCACGAATCCTAAATAAGCCGTGGTTTGATAAATTCTTTAATTGGTCATCCCAACTATATAAGACCAATCAAATGGCGCCGTTGCCGGGGAATTTAGTTGTATTTGTGACTTCGAATTTCGTTGAGAGTTAGGATAATGATATTTTTTTATTTGATTTGGTTTTTTGTTTTATAGTTGTGTTTGTAGGGATGAAAGCGTGGTGCCATAGTATTGGCCTTGAAGAGCAAAGGAGTGGTGCAAATTGAGATAACGAACATTTTCTCAACTTAAATTCGACTTTGTCTAATTTAAGTTTAGGAAGTATGTTCTCTTTGTTATTTGACTTTTCTACGATTTGAATTATAAAAAAATGCATCAATGAACTCCTACTTGAGCATATTGTACCGGCGTACGTTTAAGTCTTTACTCTTTTCTTTGGCACACTTTTTCTCCTTTCTTTGTTTTTGCTTTCAATAAGGAGAAATCTTTCTTGGCTCTCTCGTGCTTCATTGTAAGAAAATTTGAAACTATGATATTTAGTTGAAACTTGTGACGATATGGATTTTTACTTATGTACTTGTTGAGTTATGGTTTGTGCTTGTTTTGTCTTTCTTTCACTATTATAAGCCCGTGAGCTTTTGAGCCTTTAAATCATAATATCAAACGGTTTTTCCTTTCTTGAGTGCATAATTCTTTTGTGTGCATTCTAGAACTTGCCATTGTATCTTCTTAAAACTATCGTGTATGACGATTGTTGGAAATAATTTAAGGCCATCTTTATTTTGATAAGTCACTTAGCTAAATTGATCCTACCAAATGAAATCATATCATAGTTTGCCCCTTTGAGCCTTATTATCTTTATTTCTTTGGCAACCTACAAATTTAGCCATTTTTATCCATATTTTATATCCTAATCACCTTTGTCGATTAGTAGAGGACCGATGGGGATGAAGTAGTTGAATTGAGCTTACAAGAGATTTGGAAAGAGAGAAATGGTAAAAGTGCAAGAAAAGAGGGAGAAAAGATAAAAAAGAAAAATGGAGGTTGTGTGAAAAGAAAAAAAATTGAGTAAATCTTGTATAAGAGAAGCATATAGGAGCTCTACTAGAAAAATGAAAAGAGAGCCCTTAGAAAAAAGAGTGAAAAACTCAAAAGTGGAAGAAAAAAAAAGGTTTGTTAGTGTGTCGGATGGAAGATTACATTTTTCTTGAGGTGAAAAGAGAAAAAGAGAGGATGAGAGTTGAAGTGATCAATCAACTTAAATTCTCTACTAATCTTGATCTTACTTTTCCTAAATAATTTCATACCCAAGACCAAAGAGCCTACATTACAACCTCATATAAAGACCTTTTTGATTCAATGATTAACACATACAAGTAGTAGAAAGTTTAGACCTTTGGCAAGCATATGGTAATGACATGCATTTGAATTGATTTTTGAGAGTACACACTTCTCCCATACACCCCTTGAGTGTGAGAGTAAAAAGCAAAATCTAGAGAGGAGTAGTGGAAGTCTCACTTGCTTCCATATTTCCTAAGCTTAACTTGTATGCAGTTAAATTGATATCTTGTCGGTTGTTTTGATTGAATTAAAATAGCTTTGAAGTGACTCAATCTCATTGATATATTGACTCAATTCTAAGTGAATTCCCCTCCTCGTTCTTTCTTTTCTTTAGTTGCTCAGGGACGAGCAACACTTTAAGTTTGGGGGTTGATTGATGTGAAATTCACCTAGATTTTAAGTGGATTTTTATGGCTTTAATTCAATAATTAAGCATGATTATAATAAAAATGATAATAATTGTTTGATTATTTGGAGAAAGGTATTTTTGTTTATTTTTGCAGAAAAATGGGTAATTTTGATAAAAATGGGTTCTACAAGTAAAGAGGAAGATGTGAGAGAAAACGGAGCTCGATTTGGAGTTGAAACGAGCAAGAACGGGCCAAAGGAAAATTTGTTATAAATCTCATTTTTGGTCCATGAGCTAAATTATCCCACATTGATTACTTACTACAAATTTCTCTCACTCTACCACTACATGAATCCACTTGTCCCACATTGGAAACTCACTCAAATTTTCTCATCCTTACTACTATAAATACCCTCTTCCATGAAAGTCACCATTGAACAATTCTTTACCTATTTAAATTCCATTAAATTGAATCATTTCCAAGATTCAATAGTTGAGAGGACTTTTAAGTAAGACCTCCATAGTTGAGATCTCTCTCCCTTTCGGGGAGAGGGATCCGTTGTTATAAATATTTTTCTAGATTAGGAATTTATTGCTTTCCAAGAAGGTGGGAACACCAAGGAAAGGATGAGTTTGGTGGATGTAAAAACTTCATTTGGTGAAATCTAATCCTACTTATTATCTTTTTATTTTCTTTGTTTTGGTTGTTTAAGTGATGCTTGAATTATGGATTAATTTATGAGATTATTTAAATTGTGATCCCAGCTTTGATTAATTTCATTTATGAATGCTTAATTGCTTAATCTATATGTTTGATTTGTGTGGTTAATTGTCTATTGCATGTGGTTAGAACGAGAGTTCAATTATGTGTCTTAGGAATTAATTGAAGTATTTCATCATGTGGGTTATGTGGATTAATGTGGGAAGAGTTGGAGACGACCTCTCATGTTTAGAACTACGTAAGTGGACACTAGAGAGTTAGATCGAGAAGTCAGTTAATCTAGTGAGGGGAACCCAACCTTAGTGAATTCATAGTACCCAAAAAGGGAATATTACCTATGATTTGGTACCTTTTAGGGAACTCGTACGTGTAATTAGTACCTATTGGGAGGTGTTCGTTATGGTATCGATCCTATGTGCTATTATGGGGTTTTTTCTTCATCTCGAGAGAGAGTTTAGGTGGAATTTGTGATCGCTCTTACTATGATAGCTTAAATTGGGAGGCAATTAGATGTGTTACATGATTGATTCATTTGAAGTGCATCATTAAAACTTCCTTTCCATTGAAAATTCCAAAAATATTGTAATTAGTTTCATTTCATGCTTTTTATTTCTCCCTTCTCGGTTGTCCCTAACTAATGCGAGATTATAACTTGAAGGCCACGAATCCTAAATTCGCCGTGGTTTGATAAATTCTTTAATTGGTCATCCCAACTATATAAGACCAATCAAATGGTGCCGTTGCTGGGGAATTTAGTTGTATTTGTGACTTTAAATTTCGTTGAGTGTTAGGATAGGGATATTTTTTTATTTGATTTGGTTTTTTATTTTATGGTTGTGTTTGTAGGGACGAAAGCGTGGTGCCATGGTATTGGCCTTGAAGAGCAAAGGAGTGGTGCAAATTGAGGTAACGAACATTTTCTCAACTTAAATTCAACTTTGCCTAATTTAAGTTTAGGGGGTATGTTCTCTTTGTTACTTGACTTTTCTACGATTTGAATTTTAAAAAAAATGCATCAATGAACTCCTACTTGAGCATATTGTACTGGCGTATGTTTAAGTCATTACTCTTTTCTTTGATACACTTTTTCCCCTTTCTTTGTTTTTGCTTTCAATAAGGAGAAATCTTTCTTGGCTCTCTCGTGCTTCATTGTGAGAAATTTTGAAACTATGATATTTAGTTGAAACTTGTGATGAGATGAATTTTTACTTATGTACTTGTTGAGTTATGGTTTGTGCTTGTTTTGTGTTTCTTTCACTGTTATAAGCCCCGTGAGCTTTTGAGCCTTTAAATCGTAATATCAAACGGTTTTTCCTTTCTTGAGTGTATCATTTTTTTGTGTACATTCTAGAACTTGCCATTGTGTCTTCTTAAAACTATACATGTGTGACGATTGCTGGAAATAATTTAAGGTTATCTTTGTTTTGATAAGTCACTTAGCCAAATCGATCCTACCAAATGAAATCATATCGTAGTTTGCTCCTTTGAGCCTTATTATCTTTATTTCTTTGGCAACCTACAAATTTAGCTATTTTATCCATATTTTATATACTAATCACCTTTGTCGATTAGTAGAGGACCGATGGGGATGAAGTAGTTGAATTGAGCTTACAAGAGATTTGAAAAGAGAGAAATGGTGAAAGTGCAAGAAAAGAGGGAGAAAAGATGAAAAAGAAAAATGGAGGTTGTGTGAAAAGAAAAAAATTGAGTAAAGCTTGTATAAGAGAAGCATAAAGGAGCTCTACTAGAAAAATGAAAAGAGAGCTCTTGGAAAAAAGAGAGAAAAACTCAAAAGTGGAAGAAAAAAAAAGGGTTTGTTAGTGTGTCGGATGGAAGATTACATTTTTCTTGAGGTGAAAAGAGAAAAAGAGAGAATGAAAGTTGAAGTGATCAATCAACTTAAATTCTCTACTAATCTTGATCTCACTTTTCCTAAATATTTTCCTATCCAAGACCAAAAAACCTATATTACAACCCCATATAAAGACCTTTTTGATTCAATGATTAACACATACAAGTGGTAGAAAGTTTAGACCTTTGGCAAGCATATGGTAATGGCATGCATTTGAATTGATTTTTGAGAATACACACTTCTCCCATACACCCCTTGAGTGTGAGAATAAAAAGAAAAATATAGAGAGGAGTAGTGGAAGTTTCACTTGCTTCCATATTTCCTAAGCTTAACTTGTATGCAGTTAAATTGATGTCTTGTCGCTTGTTTTGATTGAATTAAAAAAGTTTTGAAGTGACTCACTCTCATTGATATATTGATTCAATTCTAGGTGAATTCCCCTCCTCATTCTTTCTTTTCTTTCGTTGCTCGGGGACGAGCAACACTTTAAGTTTGGGGATTTGATTGATGTGAAATTCATCTATATTTTAAGTGGATTTTTGTGGCTTTAATTCAATAATTAAGCATGATTTTAATGAAAATGATATTAATTGCTTGATTATTTGGATAAAGCTATTTTTGTTTATTTTTGCAGAAAAATGGGTGATTTTGATAAAAATAAGTTCTACAAGTGAAAAGGAAGATGTGGGAGAAAACGGAGCTCGATTTAGATTTGAAACGAGCAAGAACGGGCCAAAGGAAAATTTGTTATAAATCCCATTTTTGGTCTCATGAGCTAAATTATCCCACATTGATTACTTACCACAAATTCCTCTCACTCTACCACTACATGAACCCACTTATCCCACATTGGAAACTCACTCAAATTTCTCTCATCCTTACTACTATAAATACCCTATTCCATGAAAGTCACCATTGAACAATTCTTTACCCATTTAAATTCCATAAAATTGAATTATTTCCAAGATTCAATAGTTGATAGGGCTTTTAAGTAGGGATGTAAATGGGTAGGGTACAGGTTGATCAAATCCACATACTACCCTACTCAATTATCCTGTTCATATCCTACCCTATTACACTCAATTTCAGCATCGGATAGGATACGGGTTTACCCGTTGGGTAAATGGGTAATCCGCGGGTATACGGATACCTACAAAAATAATGAATGGATATATTAAACGGGTATAATATGAATATCCATAGCAACTTGAACATATCCAACCCTACCCGACCCGCACCTTCCCAAATTAGATTTTTTCCCTCACAATCAACACAAAAACATCAAAATAAAATATAAAGCATAAAAATAAAGTTCATAATAGAGAATAATATTTAATCCAAGTGCAATAACAAGAAATCAACATAGTTAATATTAAAAACATGAGAAGAAATATCGTAATCCAATAGTTGAAAGTATATCGAAAACTACAACCTCCTAGTGCAAATGTAGCTCAATTAACACCTGATGCTGATGCAACCTACAAATACATACATAAATATTAGTATATAATATATATTTATATAATTAATTGAATAGATGAAAACTCCTTTGATAATAACATCAATACATCGCTTATATTTTCCTTTTCATTTTCAAACTCATCTTTATCACTTGAATAACATGCGACTCCTTTAACTGGTACATATGTTTTTAAAACATAAATTATATAAATTATAAACATATTAAGTCATAAAATTTGGATGTGTCCTAATTCTAAATTTGGATTTTGGAATATGAAATGAAATTGGTAGGGTTGAAGCCACAATTGTTGTTGCTGTCTTGCTGTTTAATTGTTTATAAAAAATAAAAATTAATTAATATTTATTTAGTTTTAAAATTATATATATTATGTATATTAATATATATATATATATATATATATATAATATATATAATAGATTTATTAATATATATATACGGGTAATCGGGTCGGGTACGTGGGTATAAAAGGAGAACCCATACCCTACCCTCACCCGTTGATTTTTTTCGGGTACGGATATTATCCGTTCCTCTACCCGATTTTATCTACTCTATCCTTACCCGATCACCCGGGTACCTGCGGGTAACCCGACCCGACGGGTAAAATTGACAACCCTACTTTTAAGTAAGACCTCCATAGTTGAGATCCCTCCCCCTTTCGGGGCAAGGAATCCGTAGTTTTAAATATTTTTTTAGATTAGGAATTTATTGCTTTCCAAGAAGGTGGGGACACCAAGGAAAGGATGAACTTGGTGGATGTAAAAACTTCATTTGGTGAAATCTAATCCTACTTATTATCTTTTTATTTTCTTTGTTTTGGTTTTTTAAGTGATGCTTGAATTAGGGATTAATTTATGAGATTATTTTAATTGTGATCCAGACTTTGATTAGTTTCATTTATGAATGCTTAATTGCTTAATCTATATATTTGATTTGTGTGGTTAATTGTCTATTGCATGTGGTTAGAACAAGAGTTCAATTATGTATCTTAGGAATTAATTGAATCATTTCATCATGTGGACTAATGTGGGAAGAGTTGGAGACGACCTCTCATGTTTAGAACTACAGAAGTGGACACTAGAGAGGTTAGATCGAGAGGTCAATTAATCTAGTAAGGGGAACCCAACCTTAGTGAATTCATAGTACCTATAAGGGAATATTACCTATGATTTAGTACCTTTTAGGGAACTCGTACATGTAATTAGTACCTATTGAGAGGTGTTCGCTATGGTATTGATCCTATGTGCTATTTTGGGGTCTTTGCAAGGGCCTACATCCTCTTCATCTCGAGAGAGAGTTTAGGTGGAATTTGTGATCGCTCTTACTATGATAGCTTAAATTGGGAGGCAATTAGATGTGTCATATTATTGATTCATTTGAAGTGCATCATGAAAACTTCATTTCCATTGAAAATTCCAAAAATATTGTAATTAGTTTCATTTCATGTTCTTTATTCCTCCCTTCTCGGTCGTCCCTAACTAATACGAGACTATAACTTGAAGGCCACGAATCCTAAATTCCCCGTGGTTCGATAAATTCTTTAATTGGTCATTCCAACTATATACGACCAATTAGGAATCAAGAGGAGAACCAAGAGGAAGATTCAAGACGGAGAATGACGCGACGACTCCCACATCTAGGTTTTATTTCGTTTTCTAATTTAAATTGTAATTTTTCAGACATCCGGGTAAGATCTATCCAACACTCATAATTGTTCTTCTTAACATAATGGGCTAGAGCCTTTTTGGTAGAACTAGGGTTGTGTAGTATATCTTTTTCCATGATTTTGAACCGAAAACTTATTTTCCCTGAATATTTTTCCCCCTTTAAAATGTGAATATAGAGCTTTCTATTGATGATTAAAAAAAACATACAAATAATTAACAAATTAATCAAGCGATAGTGTGACACCCCAACCTACTCATTTCCCTAAACAGAATATCAGCATTAGCATAATAACGGAAAGCCCTCACCACCACAAACACACCCTCAATTCGAACCACCCCGACTCAAGTAAAACATGATACCAAGGAGGTACAATAGCAGACGCCATGGTCGACTCAGACGCCAACACCACATTGTAGTGGGGATCATTCCAGTTGGCCACAATAGAGTGCACAGCGGGTATCAGCCAAATATTTGTATCCAAATATTCTGTTTATTATCACGTCATTTGTTTTTTTGTTTTTTTTTTAAATCAGGTAACTTATTTGTTTATTATCAGGCAATCCACCAATCAGTTACTTAATCAGGTAATTTATCATCCTTGTTTGTGATGCATCTTTAAAACAGTTAGTGGAAATAACAATTCAATAAACAGACAAACAAAAATAAGTTAAGTTGAGAATAACCATGCGCTATCAACAAGATTTTTCAGAAAAATCTCAAATAAATCAACAAAAGATAATAAAACATAACTAACATGAACGCCTTTTGTCACCCTAAAGTAATAAATTACAAATAAACTCAAGTGCATGTGCAAGTGACGACAGCAGATGAATTCAAAGAAAAAATAATGAAATCAAAATTATATAAAACTACAATAAAATGAGAAGAGGAGGATGGCGTGAGGAAACATCACCCAGAACCGTGAGCAGAAAGCAAATTCGGGATTTTGAAATCATTGAGATTGTAACAAATTCAAGGGCAACTAAAAACTCCTCCTGGGATTTGTTTGTGGAAATGCAAGAAATTGTAGACGTATAATAAAATAAGACGAGAAATCGACTTGTAAAAAGATGGATCAGGAAAATCACCGATGGTGAAAAGAAAACTGGGTGATAAAATGTTGGGATATGAAAATTACAGGGAGGGCAAGAAAGTGCAAATGCAAAGCTCCAACGATGAAGGATTGAGAGAGTGGAGATGTAGGTCATGCGAAGCGGCAACACCAACGCAGACCTGTAGAAGAAATTGATGAGAAATGCAAAGAGAGAAGAGGCGGTGACTATGAGAAGATGAATATGCATGTCACCACTGATCCCCAAAGGTGGGTTTTGCTACAGACACTAAAAAAATAAATAATATTTCCTTCAGAAAGAAAACAAAAATGGTCTCACTATACTAATTCAACTATTTATATAATGATCATATACTATAGAAAAAACTAATCATTCAGAGCATACACAGTTATGGCTCCAACTTGATTACAACTACCTTCATACATTAGTCATCAACACAATGTACCCAAAAGTTGAAGCAACAAACAAATACCATCAAATATATCTCTTTCCAAGTTGACTTTTACAAATTTTTTCTATTTCTCCTTGGCAGCCCTTTTGTTCTCTTCTACAACCTTTAGCGCTTCTTCATTTTTTCCTCAACTTTTGCCTTTAAAAGTCAAAGCTTCTTCTCGTATAATTCATATGCAAATTTAGTCTCATCTCATTTTGATTTGTTGCACAAATCTCAATCCTTAGTATAAGCCTAATCTCAAGCTTCATGAAAAACAAAAGATAAAAAGGTATAAGGAACTTTGACAAAGAAAACAAAAAGGCAAGAAAACTGAGAGTAAATCATAGAGATAACAAGACATTTTTTAAATGGAGACAGTACTATAGCATTCAAGACTTATCCAGTACACTAACAACGACATTCTCCTCATTGCATAAATAAACAAAATTAGGATTGGCCATACAGAGGAAGGGTCATCTTTATCAACTAATGGCATCAAGATGTTTCTTACTGTAGTTTTCAAAACAACCTAAGCACCTTATTATTGGAACTTCCAACTTCTATCCAACCATCATGGATAAAAGAGTACTAAAACTTGGCCCAAAAATAATTCAAGCATTCAACTAACATACTTTCAATGTTGGTAATATAGTCTGTTCTAAAATTTAGATATACTTATTCAAATATAATAGAAAGAGTATCCTTACACTAGAAAACTCTATTGACACTCAAAGGCAAGGTTATGAGATCGATTCACCACATTTCACGATCTCTCACAAGTAATTAAAAGTTAACACTATTATATCATGAATCGAACACCAGATAGATGGAATTATTTTTACCTGGACAGAGCTAGATGAAAACGGTCAGCGAAAAGTGATAACATAGAGTACTTGATGATTGCCAAAACTTTCAGCAGCTATTTCCAAACCTCAACCGATTGATACTTGCGAACCGTCGCACTCGCGATCTCCACCGAAAATACCATGTTAATTGACGGGAGTAGCAGCTGGAGAATCAATTGAGAAGAAAAAGGGGAGAGAGAGCAGGAATGGGAGAGAAGGAAGGAAAAGGGAGGAGAGAGAGCAGGAATTGAAAAGGAGAGAACGGCGTGTGATGTTCATGTGAACCCTAGAATAATGAATTGGGTTTTTTTTCTTTAAATATTTTGGGTTGGGTTGATGATACGGGCATGGTTTGGTTTGGGCGCGCGGGCAAACACAGGAGCTTTTGCCTATTATTTAGGGATAACTAGTCTTTTCCAAAAAAAAACTCCTCGTCCATTTCTTTAATAAAAAATGTATTTGATTTGAGTCAATGTGGTGGGAGTAATTTGACTATTAATTTTTTCATTTTTAATTTTTCTATTTTAAAATAATTTTAATCCTATAACTTTTAAGATTTACAATTTTAGCCATTTTGCAATATCTTTTGCAAAATTTACAGAATTTTGCAAATTTTGCAAATTAAATAAAAGTTTTTTTCAAAAAAGACCAAAATTGAAAAGAGTTTGTCTTTTGTGTCCCCAAGTGCACAAAGTATGTAAGGGTACACCATTTTGTTCTAAAGATATACATTTTAATTAACAAGGTACATCATTTTATTCTAAAGGGTATACACTTTTCATAATATTTATATGCAGCTAATTTTTGAGCAATTTCAAAAAAATAAAAAAAAAACTGTTATTTTTAAGTATATTATTGTATATTATTGCAAAACGCTCCAGCTTGAGTGTACAGGTAGGAATACGTTCCCTCTCCAGCTTATTTATAGATAGGAATTCAGGATTTGGTTAACACAGATAGGTTGATGGCCCTGGAGAACAACCCCTTCAGTGATAGTTTGATGGTTTGAAGAAGCAACAGTATGGTTCATTGCATTTACGTTGTTTACATTTACGTTTTGAATATAGCTAGGGCATGCACTCCTTATGGTATGGTTTTGAATGTCATGCATGATATATATCAGTAGCAGCAATACATAGAAATATTGATTTTAATCAATAGAAAGTTTCTAAGTAGTAACTTGACGGCTTATTTTTACATTTTCTATTTTTCTATTTTAGTGTAATTTTAATCATATAACTTTTAACTTGTACAATTTTAGCCATTTTGCAATATTTCTTGCAAAATTTACAGAATTTTGCAAATTTTGTAAATTAGATAATACTAGTTTTTTCCAAAAAGATCAAAATTGAAAAATTAAACATTACATGACTAAAATTGACATAAAATTATATTACTAAAATTAAATGGAGTATTATATAACTAAAATTGACATAAAATTAAATGATATTATAAAATTAAATTGACATAACGTTACATGACTAAAATTGACATAAAATTGACTAAATATTTTATAACTAAAATTAAATTTTATCAAAAATACGGAACTTTAAATGATATTATATTGAACCTTTTTTTTTGTTTTAGCGGTTGTTTTTGTAGAATATTGGAAAAATATCAAATTCTCAATTTTAATCATTTTTTATTTCGATTTCTATATAACTCCAGCCCTTTTATCAAATATAGTTATTTTTTTGTCCGAATTTTGGATTAAAATTGGATAAATTATGATATAAAGAATTAAATTTAAACAAAAAAAATTGACTAAATTTTTGATTAAATTTAATAAAATGACTAAATTTGGATAAAAATAATCAAAATTGAGAATTGTAAATGAAAAATGACCAAAATTAAAATCAATCCTACTTAAAGGACGAATTATGATGTTTTCTCGTAGAATATTTCCATGTATACATCTAATTTATTTAGGCAATGTCTACTGTACCAATTATTAATTGGCAAAAGAGCGGCACTATTGTCACCGGATAATTTCTAAAGGCACCCGAATTTCTAAAAATATAATAATTAAAATACTATTCTACCCCTCACATTCTAAACTTGCACTTCGCATCCCCTTAATCAATATTACTCACCTCTCCCACTTATTTACTATCCCCACCCTACATACCATAATTTACTAACTCAACCTGAATTATTACTCCATTAAATACAACCATTAAACATTTGGTAATAATTTCAACGTCTCAATGACCTTCTTCACCATTTCCACCTAAATTAACACACATGTGCATAAACTATCTTTATCGAGTATGCTATATTCATATTCATAAACCATCTATTATCAGCTAGATAACTGATGAGAGTGAAAATTTACGTCTTTTCGGTCTCACAATACATTATTTTTGTTAGATTAAGGCCATATATTCGTGTGGGATTGCGTGGTTTATGTATTTTGCATGATTATAGTTCTACTAAGGTGTTTTGTTGAGTTTTGAAGGTTAAAACAAGTTAAAATGAAGCAGAATTGAAGGCGAGCAAGAAACGAGTGAAAACGGGGCTTACTCAAGTTGCAAGGGTCAATATGACTTAGCAACTCGAGTCGTGTTTGGTGCGGTAGGAGGTCAGAATGCAACAGACGTGCAACACGACTTGCAACACGAGTCGTGCTGCGTCTGTCCCAAGCCGTGTTGCAACTCGAGTGAGGCAGAGAAGTCGGGATTTTTCCAGAGAGCCAACCCGAGTTGGTAAGTCATTACACAACTTGCAGCACAACTCGTGTTGGGGTTTGTGGCTTGTCCAGTTTCAGAGCACCGCGACACGACTTGACAGGTGAGTGCACGGTTTGATAACACGACTCGCGTTAGGATTACATGAGTTACACATCAACGCTACACTAGTCGTGTGGCAACTCAAGTTAGGCATTCCAACTCGTGTTGTGTTAGTTTGGGCCAGAAATTGGAATTTTCACCCTCCAGTGCGTGAAGTCGTGAAAAAATAGCCCAAGGGAGTCAAATTCGTGGCCCATGGTATAAAAGGGGATCAAGACACTTGGAGAAAGGAACCGATCATTCACCAACAGAACACATCATGAATTCCATTCACGCACCATCCATCCATCCACTTAATCATATTAGACCATTCATCCATCCATTCCATCGGTCCAAAGGAGGATTCAAGTGTGGTTAAGAGAGGCAATCCAATCGGAGAGACAGAGAAAGAACAGAAACCACGTGACACTAGGGTTTTGTATCTTTTCTTTATTTCTTCCTTTGTTTATTTTGTTATGAAATTGTCAGCCTTGAGGGTTGTGTATAACCTCATAGGCTAAATACTTTTACAGTTCTAAGGATTGAAGGTTAGAGTAGTTGATTTGAAAACCTAGACAACGTATATGAATTCATGTTATTGATATTCTTGTTTATTTGGTTAATTAAGACTATGTTTATATATTTGTAACGTCTTCACAATATATCATTGATGTTGCCCGTGATGCTTGGTATGTTGTATTTGTTGGTGATCGATCGTTTGGTTAACATAAACCGTTAGGGTTCCATACGATTCTATATCCAGCAGAAGCAAGAAAACATAGAAATGTATTACCTTTCACCAGAGTATGTTGAAGAAGAAAGATTCTCGTTGGCAGTCTGCGCAGCCTCACTGTTTTGGGTATAACTCTCTCATTCGATCTCGGATTTGAGTGATCTACGCGCCAAAACGATCCTCTCTTCAGTGGCTTCCTACAGTGTATCACATGAATTTATTGATTTAATTACATGTAAATCTCACCAATTGATGAATCAAAGAAATACATACTGCCTTATGTGTCGAGGTTATTGTATAGGGATTAAGAGTACGAACATCCATAATAACAGAGATCAAGTTCTCCTTTATAGTCAGTATAAATCGAACGATCTCAAGTGGTCCTGCTCAATACACACGAAGTGCACTAATGTGATTCTATAGTCAAGACAAACTAATACCAAATCACACTACAACCATCCCGATAGAGAGTCTCCGTCTATCTCGGTTGTGAGCATCTGTTTATACTTTATAAAGAAACCGATAATATGATCTTCCGCATTTTGTCGCACAACATATTATCTACAGTATAAAGTAAGTGGACTATTACATCAGATATATAAATAAATTATAAGACGCAATCATTTGATCATTGATTCTCATTTCAAATAAATTGTTAAAACATTATTCATACTAAAGCTAGACTTTTAGTATACAATCCAATAGTGTTAGCTTGTGCGGATACATAGTTTATATTGTCTATTTGCTAGGAATTATAGTAGTTTGTTCGTGAACATGATAATTCCAAGGGCTGGTAAATAAGATACTTGATTTTCTTAGTGGAACAATGCAATTAAGAATTCAAGTAGGAAGTGAATAAGATTGAGTAGTGATTAGCCATTTATAGTCGGGATGACCAATTAAATAATTTATTGAACCACAGGGAGGTCGGCGCTAGAGCTTAAGCGAGATCACATTTATCGCAATTTTATAGAGACGAATCATCAATAGTTTGGATGTTTAAACTAGTAAATAACAATAACCAAAGCAAGCAAGCAAGCAATGATTAGCAAACAAGATAGATGGATGAAAAATGGTTTTCCAAATTAAGCAAAAGTGAGATCAACAATAATTAAGAAGTGGCAATTCTAGGATAAATGCATCGAATTCATATGAATCATGGATTGAAGACTAATAGCCAACACTAAGATCACCTAAACTCCCTCTCAAGATGGATAGTATATGAATATCAAATAGCTCAATGAGTTGGTTCTCACTCAAACAATTCCAACTAGGTACTAAGCTTGAAATGAGAGTCCATTTACACGATTAATCAACCTCTCGATCAAACCAATTATATGTTCTATCAAAGGGTTCTAAATTCTAAAGGATTTCTCAATCTCTTTACAATTTCTAATGCACATGAAGTGTTTGATGAAATGATTCACTCAATTATCCTAAGCACATAATTGATTTCTCAATCTAATCATATATTTAGAACAACTAAACACACAAATCATCAATACAAATCAAGCAATTAATAATCAACGATAGAAAATTATAGATCCAATCAACATATGAATTCAAATACACAAATCCCAAAATTATTCAACAACTCTCATGTTGCTAATCTCACAAGGGAGATTAGCCTACTATATTCATAAAGAAATTAACATAGACAATTAAATCCTTACAAATCATGAAAAAACTATGAGGTTTAATACAAAGATTGAATGAAAACTCCTTTGATCTATCTTCAATGGCGATCTCTTTCCCTTCTTTGCACTTTCCTCTCTTCCTTGATCCTTTTTCTTCACTTGGATGTAGAAATTGATGGTGGGATGATGGTAGATCCAAAGGATGAAGAATGATTGAAAATGATGTGTGGAATGGAAGAAATGGTGTGTGAGGTATGTGTGTAGGGTCCAAAAACCGAATCTTCCTTCAAATGTTGAATAAATGGGTATTTATACCCCTTGGGAATCTTCTAGAAGTTTCAGGAAATTTTCTGATCTCAACATCTACACGGCTCGTGTGCAGCACACGGCCACAGGGGTGGCCGTGTTGGTATTTCTGATGCTCGCACACGGCCTTTCTGGACAGGGCCGTGTTTGGTACATGGCCCATGTTACTTCACACGGCCCGTGTTCTGCACACGGCCACAGGGGTGGCCGTGTAGGTCTTTCAGGCGATGGAGCACGGCCAATTCCGACAGGACCGTGCCCTGTACATGGCCCGTTTTCTTACTTCCATGTTTCCTCTTTCACTGTTTTGGCTCGTTCTCCCTCTATTTAACTCCGAATTGAGATTCGTTTTTTCCTACGTCTTCCTTATCATATCTAGCATCCAATAAAAAATGAAAATTATAGGTTTAAGCTCATTCACACACATTTCCATAAAAACACAAAATACAACCAAATAGAATACAAGTACAAATAAAATAACACGAAAATACGTATGAAAAGACACTAAAATCTAGGTGAAAATATCACTCATCAAGTAGTACTTTCAGAGAATATTTGTTAGTCAAACTGGCCATCCAGAGGTTCTTTAAGTTTGTATTATTAGTATCTAGGAAGGAGGTTCAAGATTACTCATGCATCTTTTGATATAAATTGAATAATACTATTAACTTAAAATCGAATCATATTTGGTGGATTAATAGGGATTAGTAATGTATTTCCATTAAAATAGCATGAATGAACAATAGGATATCTAGAAAACCAAATCAATTGCACTACACCTAATACCTTAGAGCTGTTATTTCTCTCTTAATTCACTATTTCTCTCTTAATTCACTCTTGAATAATTCTTTACTTTTATTTATTAAGTTATTTGTTATTTCAATTTTTTAGATAATAATCAAATTCAAATCCTGGAAATTGATTATATTAATTCTAGTTGAATAGTAATTTATAGTAAAATAGATAATTAACTGTCTCAGTGAGAACGATATTTAACTAGAGTACTTGTCATTACAATTGATATCCTTATACTTGGGATTTTAGTTGGAGTGTTCATAATACGCCTAACAATAACTAAATATGGAATTCTCTTTTACCCAAACTATTTTAATTGAATTTACATACAATATTTTTCCATGAGCAGTTCTGTTGAAAGTACATTCTTAATTAAATTAACGTCTAGAAAAAATATTTTTTAATTGAATGATTTTTACAAAACATTTTTATATGATAATATGATTTCTTAATTCGCACCCTTCTCTTTCTCAACTAATAAGGAAGGTTGAACCCCTTCTACTACTTTGTAGATCTACGAACAATAGTTCTATTTCCAATGATTAAAAATCCATTGTCACCGGAAAGTGTGATGATGCAGGCGGTGGAAAATTTTAGTGTGGCGACAATGGAGGCGATAACGCCACCCACCAACGTCGTCAGTTGCTTCAATTGTATAAAACTCCACCGCAATAAAGTGGATGTCTTCGATCTCCACGTGGCTTCAATGCATCACCCTACAACATGAATCTGGAAACTGTCATCATCAATGGAGAATTACTAGTATTAATTAGGGTAGATAGAATTTGGGTGGATTAAGTAAAAATATATGTTATACATTTTGTGGGTGATTTTAAGTTAGGGGTATTTTAGTATTTTTAATATTTTTTGAAAAAATATTTGAGTGCTCTAAGTAAACCAATAGTGCACCCTTCGCAAAAACTTGTGTGCACCCGGGCGCACAGGGTACACACCGTGTGCCTTTAAAATTTTTTATTAAATTGTATACCCTTTAATATAAAGATGTGTACCCTTTATTTTCTGAAGAAAAATAAAAAAATTTAATGAAAAGTGTATACCCTTTATAACAAAATGGTGTAATTAAAGTGTATACCTTTTAGAACAAAACAATGTACCCTTACCCATAATACTAAATTCTAAAGGCGCACGGTGTGTCCGGGGGCATGCAAGACCAACTCTGGTTAATTAAGGTCCAACTTGGTCAATTTTGGTCAGTTGACCTGACATATATAAGGAAAATAGAACCCAAATTTCATTTTCAACCCCTCATTCTCTCCTCTCTCTCTGCTCACCCACTGCTATCAACTTCTCCCTGTCTCTTCACTCACGTTCGCACTCTACCACCTAAATTGCCTCAACCCGTATCTTCTCTCTTCCGTCTCTCCTTTCTCCGCTATCTCTACTCCACCCATCGTCTCTGTCGCTGCTCTACTGCCGCCACCCTCAATTTATCTCCAGAGTATGAACCGTTCACTATCTCTATCGTTTCTCCTTCACCCACTGTCCTTGTCGTTACTCTACCGTGTGCCGTTGCTGATTTTCTCTCTGAAATATTTTACGGTTCAGATCTGACAATTTTGCTTCTTCAAAGTCTAATTCTTTTTGAAGGATTTCAATTTGATTCATCGATTCTTCATGTTATCTCTCTTCCAAAATCATCATGTCATTTCTGATTAGATCTAACTATTTGAGTTGTTAACTTTCTCATTTCCATCAAAATTTTGGTCAGATCTCGTTGAATGTCTCGTCCCGGGAGTTGAAAAAGTTGTTTGGTTGCCTTCACAATTACTAAGCATTGAAATTCTGGTAGAGGATTCAGATGTTTATTAATGTATACTTTTTAAACATACAGTGTATATATTTTATTGAACAATTGTATAACATTTTATTAATAAACAGTGATGTTCTAAGAGTTAATTGGCTGCAATTGATGAATCGTTTCACCATATTCATAGTGAGAATTTTGTTTGAGTAATTATTGATTTTAACTCGTGTTTATACTCAAAGTGTACAACTTTTATTGAACAGGTGTATAACAATTTATTGTGTACAATGAGTACTTATTAATAACTAATTGTATTAGTGTACAATGAGAAGAAACTTGAGGAGAATGCGAAAAGAAAAAGTGACGTAAGCATCCAGAATATCTTCTATACTTAACTCATTATAAAATATGGATCTGTTGTTAGTGTACACTTTTGTACGATAGATCAACTCATTTATTTATATTTTGCTTACACTTCACTCTACTAAACCAACCACTTCCAAACCTCTAGTATCCCTTACCTTCAAATTGGAGCTCCTTATCAACTCTAATTTCGAGTTTCTACCAAAATATTCTCGAAATAAGTGGTGTGTCCAAAACTCACAACATGGAGGCAATCAGGATCATTACAACATAGAGAAAATCTGAAGTCAAAGGGGCTAATGACGAACTTCTTCGTCCACTCCAACTCCATTTATTCGTAGTATTGTATCCATGCATCTGAAGTAGCTTGTAAGGGTATGACTTGAATTTTCTCATGATATTGTCTTCATTCATTTCATTTCTTTGAGCAACGAATGTAAGGAATACTCAAACTTATAGAAATTATGATGGTTAGTATTAATGTTTAGTGCTTCTGGTATTGATTCCCATGTTAACCTTGAGTTATTTCTCTTTGTTTTAATATATACTATTGAAGTTCAACAATTGATGTCTGTACCATATAAAAAAAGAAATAAATTGAAATATTTTTGGATCTGAGAACATCTTAATACTTAGAATTTTTCACCATTACAGATTTGTTTGCTTTCCTACTTATCAATGTGCATGATTTCATTTACTATTTTTTATTGTTATGTGAGAAAAGCTCATCCATCCACTTTTATTTGGTGAGAAAATAGGTTTCTCAAGTATTTTTTGTAATGGACATATACTCATACCTGCATCATTTCGACTTTGTATTTCTTCATTTGATCCATCTAACTCTATTATTTTTATCATAGAAAATTGGACCACTACTTAAATCTAGCAACATATTTGTACCTTATAATCACCTTAATTTTTTAGGGGAGATGGTTGTTTCCGGTTATGGTGTGTTGAATTATTAAACTAAATTAATTAGGGTGAATGCATTTGGAGTCGGATTCATTCAAGTGTGCACTTACTTTAAAAAAAATATACTATACACAAATGAATAAAAATTTATACATTTTATTAACAAATGATCTTATTAATTTTTTTAATGAAAAATTGAATAAAAAAATATAAGAAATATATATATATATATATATATATATATATATATATACTACATATGTAGGATACACTCTTCTTTCCATTTCACTTATATGATTATGTTTACTATTTATATGGAGATTAAAAATATATTATTTTAATGTACAGTTTATTGAGAGATATTATATTTTAATACTCCATATAATAATTGTATTTATGTTGTGTATGGATCCCATAAAAATATATTATATATTTTTCCCCATATACCAAGAAGAAATATATAGCTACATTAGCAAGGCACCCAAAATGGATAAATGTAATAATATTAGCAGGACGGATGGAGTATATAAACTTGGTATCACAGATTGAAAGACAAACACTTGAATGAGACCATCCCACATAGTAAGTTTCATGATACACATGAAAAGTGATAATATTTCAATAAAAAAGATACATTAGATGAAAAGTGATAATCATTCTATGAACAATCTCATAAATAATTTATAATACAACTAAAAAAAGAATGATAACATCTTGACTAAAAAGTAATAACTAATTAAAAAAATCTCACATGAAACGGTGTCACAAAGTATATCTCTTGTAGTGATAGATTTTTTTCTTCTAACTTTTTTTATTTTTTATTTTTGGTGGGGAGGGGGGGGGGGGGGGGGGGGTTGTGGTTGGAAAAATAATTCTTGGGTTTGGTGGGGAGAAGTGTAAGGACAAGATCAAAGAGGGATTATAAATTAGAGATCTTAATATTTTTAATAAAGTTCTTATTGGAAAATGGGTTTGGAGAGTTTTGAATAATGCGGAGAGGTTGTGGTTTGTACTTGGAGATTGATACACGCTGCCAATGGTTTGTACTTGACAAGCTTAGCCTACAAGAATGCTATGGAGAGTGTAGATACAAAAGACACTTCCTTTGATGCAGAGGCTTGCAAGAATCTACGGAAAAGTTATTCACCGAATGGAGTAAAAGCAATTGTGTGGAAAGTCATTAAACAACGACTACCAACAAAAATGAACCTACAAAGACTTGGTGCTCTACAGGTAAAAATATGGATACAATATGTGATCTTTGTAGAGAGGAGGAAAAAGATGTTTCCCACCGTTTTCTTTAGATGCAAAGTAGTTCAAAGTTTGTGGAATTACTGCTACGAATGGTCAAAGATGATTATGGTGCCTCATATTGATCCCCTCGATATCTCTTGCAACATAGCAACCTGCTTGGGGAGCACAAGAACTCCAAAATTCCCACAACAATTTGGGCTGCTCTCAATTGGATGATATGGAAAGGGAGAAATGACTTAATATTTCAAGGAAAGAGTTTAAAGCCTCGAAATTATTCCTTAAGATCAAAGCAAAGATATAATCATGGTTAGTCATAAATGGAGATTTTAAAAATAAAATTTCTTTTGTATATTGGAATGCAGATCCAAAATGTTGGGGTTGATTTTTAGAATTTTTCAGACACGTTATTATGTAAGAGTTGGAGTATCCCTTGTATTTCAAATTTTTATTATAGATTTTTTTTACTGATTAAAAAATATCTTAAGATACTAGAGCATAAACTTTTCTTGCTAACGTGTCGTCTCCAGAGCGCTCCAATGTGACGTGTAATTTTTTCGATTTTTTGAATTTTTTAATACTTTTTTTACTACTTTCCTTATTTAACTTTAATTAACTTTCTTATTTAATATTTTTTTTAAATAATGTGTTACTTATTTTAATAATGTTTAAATTTTTAATATTTTATTTATTTATTTGGATATCATTAATTAATTACTAAATCTTTTAATACAATAAATTAATTAATATCAAATTAACTCATATATATAAAGAAAAAAAAGAATATTCTATATAATATTTTCTCTCACCCCACCTATAAATAAGATTTTTTTGTTATTCATAAATACACACATTCAATTTTCCAAGAAGAATATGAGATTTCTTCAAGTTCCTCTAAAGAATTGATTTATGAAAGTATTAAAATTTATTTCGATAGAGCGAATCAATTAGACATTCGATCTACCTCTAAAAAATCGATTCAAGTATTCTTCAAGAGGAAGAGAACTGATTCAAATATTCTTGAATCGATTTACCTCTTAAGAATTGATTTTTCAAGAGGAAGAGAATCGATTCAAGTATTCTTAAATAGATTTACGTCTTAAAAATCAATTTTTTATCGATTCTTCAAGAGGAAGATAATAGAAAAATCAAAATTTCAAGAGTAAAAGGATCGATTCAAGTACTCTTGAATTAATTTACATCTTAAGAATCGATTCTTCAAGAGAAAAAAAATCAATTCAAATATTACCTCTTAAGAATTGATTCAATTATTCTTCAAGTGAAAGAGAATCGACGATTTCGATTTACCTCTAGAGAAAAGTGGTTGAAAAACTAATTCATGTATAGAATCGAAAGCTTAAGTTCTTTACGTTAAATCATTATTTCATATCAAATAACATTAAAATTGAGTTTGTAAATATTTGTTAATTTTTTAAATTTAGTATATTAATATTTATTTATTTACATATATCTTAATTATACAATTATGACATATGAATTATAAAAAAAAATTTAGTTGTTTATATAATTTTAAATCGAAGGTAATATATTAAAAATATATTTACAGAAATTAAGAATAAAATAATTAAAAATATATTTATTTGATTGTTATAATAATAAATTAATTAAAAATAAATCTATTATTATTATAAATATTATATTTATAATATGTTGATTTTAATCACATCCAAATAATACTTACATTAACAAAATTGGCATGGATACCATCATCATATCTAAAATAGTGCATTAATAAAATTGATGTGGATACTAGTCCCTTTATTTTAAAATTATTATTGTAAATAAACATCTCCTCCTAGTATATGATGACGTGTAACTTTCTCAATTTTTTGGATTTTAATATTTTCGTTATTTACTTTTAATAAGCTTCCTTAATTAATATTTTCTTTTTTAAATAATGTGTTTCTTATTTTTATAAAAATTAATTTTTTAATATTGTAATTATTTATTTTGGTATCATTAGTTAATTATTACTAAATCTTTTAATGCAATAATAAATTAATTAATATCAAATTAAATCACATATATATATATATATATTATATTATATATATATATACAAAGGGAAAAAAGAATATTACATATAATATTTTCTCTCACCCCACTTATAAATAAGACTTTTTGGTTATTCATTTTAAATATACTGCCACGACCTACCTTATATAACTTATAATTCATATACTAATTAACATAATCATCATCATTATAAAACAGCATATTTTTTTTAATATATTTATTAACCAAATGGTCACACACCAGTTCAACATACCTAACTGGTTTCTGTCACCACTTCAAACCACACAAACTTGTGACAATATTTGTTATATTACAAAATTAAAATATCAGCGGAAATAAAATAAAATCACGGTAGCCCACAGGTCGTCATCTATGTACATCTTTTCAAAACCCTGAAGGAGCTCCACAGCTTGCACAACATACCACATATTCAATCATCATCAGGCTCACCTACAATGCATAAACTAGTGAGACAAAAAATTTCAGTAAGTAGAAATCATGCATGACAGTGCATGAAAATACATTTATTTTTTTAACGTTAGAAATCTTTCTAGTTTGTCTCTTTTATTTTGAAAAATGTTCACGTTGCATGATTCCCACTATACACTTATGATATACACCCCAAATGAGCTCAATGGGGATGATTTTTTCAAACCCCGAATATAGTGCCAAGAACGATTTTTCCGAACCATGGCAGAGTGTTGGGGAAAATTTTTTCGAACTCTGAATAAAGTACAGAGAACGATTTTTCCGAACTCAGAATAAAGTGTCAGGAACAATTTTTCCAAACCCTGACAGAGATGCATATATAGTGGCCGCACACACATTTAGTATCTTATTAATTTTTGGGGAAAACATTTTTTATGTTTATACATGGTATGCAATCAGGACAATTAAATATGCATCATAAACCATTTACTACAACATTATTAACATTTAATCAAAATAAAAACAACAACTTAACTTCAATTCACAAAAATCCACTTCTGGAATAACAACTTCACCTCAATACATAGATCCATTTATGGAATCACTAGTTCATCTTGATCACACGGATCCCTTTTTGGAATAATAATTTCATCTTGGATCACACAGATCCTTATAACCAATATCTTCTCAAATCATACAGATATATTTTCAACAGTTTCCAGTCACACCGATTTATATAAAACAATAATATTATTATTTTAAATTAAATAAATTCAAAACTTGTACCTCAAATTTATCACAAATAATTTATAAATAATATTATTGAATATGAAACATGCTTTCCCTAAATCATATAAATCCATATCTTGTACCACAAATTAATCCCAAATAATTTATAACATAACTAAAATAATCATAAATAATTCATAAATAACTATCACATATTAATCACAAATAATTCATACATAATATTTATGCATTGTAGTTGGACTTCTACTTACCTGAACTTCGACAATATATAGACCCGTAAAGAATCGTAACTAATCTCTTCTTTTCCGTTCCGGCACGCTCCCCTTTCTCCCTCCTTCCTCTCTCTTTTCTCTCTATCTCTCTCTCTCTTTTTTTTTTAATTCTGTTTTGGGCGTGGGTTTTCACCTCCCCATACCTATTTATATAGTACTTGTGAAGGGTAAGTCGACCAAGTTTGGCCTTATAATTTTTTTATATTATTATTATTATTATTATTATTATTATTAATAATAAGAACACCAACTCCACTACTTATATTATATAATATATATTTATTATAATAATAGTAATAATTATTATTAATAAGAACACCAACTCCACTACTTATATAATATATATTTATTATAATAATAGTAACAATTATTATTATTAATAAGAATACCAACTCCACTACTTATATAATATATATTTATTATAATAATAATAATTATTATTATTATTATAAATAATTAGATATGCATGTATGTGTCATTCCACCCAACTAAAGTTTCCACTAACTCAAGCACTCAACCTTCTAATAATAATAATAATTATTATTATTATTATTATTATTATTATTATTATCCAAATTAATGCACATAAATATTTATGCATACATATATTCACATATTGTCACCATTTTTAGCACGGATGTATCAAATAAAGTATAAAGATAAATAAAATGTAAAGACAATTACCACATAATTGTCACATTATTATCACATAATTGCCACACAATTATCACGTAATTATAAAATGTACATAACACAAATTAAATTATATTGGCACATGAGTAGTGAGAAACTCGGGTATTACATTCTCCCCACCTTATAAAAATTTCGTCCTCGAAATTTACTTACCTGAAGAGTTCTGGATACTTAGCCATCATTTCACCTTCTCTTTCCCAAGTAGCCTCCTCAACTAACTGGTTCCTCCACAACACCTTCACTAATTGTATCTGTTTATTTCTGAGCTTTTTCACTTCTCGCCGTAATATCTCAACTGGTATTTTCTCATAACTCAAATCTTCTTTCAACTCAACTGGTTCCTACCTGAGAACATGAGATGGATTCGGAACATACTTTCTCAATACAGACACATGAAACACGTCCTGTACTCTTGACATGGACGCTGGTAATTCCAACCTATATGCAACACTTCCAACTCTCTCAATGATAGTGAACGGTCCAACATATCTTGGACTAAGTTTCCATTTCCTTCCAAACTGCATTACCCCTTTCATTGGAGAAACTTTCAAGAATACGAGATCACCCACTTCAAATTCCAATTTTCTTCTCCGTTTGTCGGCATAACTTTTCTGTCAATCCTGAGCAATTTTCATCTTCTCTCGAATACGGGTAACAGCTTCTGAAAATTCACGAATCAAGTTTGGACCCAAAAGTTTTCTCTCTCTAATTTCATCTCTATGTACTGGAGACCTACACTTTCTCCCGTACAGTGCTTCATATGGTGCCATCCCAATAGTGGACTGGTAGCTGTTATTGTATGAAAACTCTATCAAATGCAAAAATTTACTCCACTGACTTTGAAAATCCAACACACATGCTCTAAGCATATCCTCCAAAATATGTATTGTACGCTCCGATTGACCATCTGTCTGTGGATGGAATGTTGTGTTAAAAGATAACTGTGTCCCAAACGCCTTATGCAAACTCTTCCAGAAAGCAGACAAGAATCTCGTATCTCTGTCTAATATAATGGTAAGTGGTACTCCATGGAGTTTGACAATCTCCTGAATATATAGTTGGGCATAACGATCTATAGAGTACGTAGAACCAATAGGAAAAAAATGGGCCGACTTAGTCAAACGATCAACAATAACCCAAATGACATTATGACCTTTCAGTGTCTTTGGTAAGCCGGTGACAAAATCCATAGTGATATTCTCCCACTTTCATTCTGGAACAAATAAAGGCTGTAAAGTTCCTGCTGGCCTCTGATGCTCGGCCTTGACTTGCTGATAAGTCAAATATTGCTCCACATATTGAGGACATCTCTCTTCATCCCTGGCCACCAATAATGTAACTTCAAATTTCTATACATCTTTGTAGCTCCTGGATGTATAGAGTACGGTGTTGAATGAGCTTCTGTCATTACTTCCTTCCGAATGTCATCCACTTCAGGTAGACATAATCGACCTCTATAACGAATCACACCATCATCTCTTAATTGAAAGTCAGAAGACTTTCCAGAGCTGATATTATTCTTTATCTTGTCAAACAACTTATCCACCTCTTGTCCCTGAAGAATCTTATCCATCAAAGTTGGTCGAAATGTCAAAGCTGTCATCTTTGCTTCCAAATATCCTTCCTGAATGATCTCCACATCCATTCTTTGCAAGTCAAGCAACTCTGATTTCTGATTTAGGCTTGTAGCAGCCACACTCTGTATTACCTTTCTGCTCAATGCATCAGCAACGATATTGGCTTTACTCGGATGATAATTGATAACACACTCGTAGTCCTTCACCAGTTCCAACCATCTTCTCTGTCTCATATTTAACTCTTTCTGAGTGAAGAAATACTTCAAACTCTTATGATCAGTATAAATTTCACAACGTTCCCCATACAGATAATGTCTCCAAATTTTAAGTGCAAACACCACTGCGGCTAACTCCAAAGGTAGTTCTTCTCATACTCCCTTAACTGTCCGGATTGATACGCTATTACTTTCTCATTCTACATCAATACACATCCAAGACCATTCTTCGAAGCATCACTATAAACCTTGAAATTTCCTGTCTCCGTAGGAATAGTTAAGATAGGTGCTGATGTCATCCGTCTCTTCAATTCCTGAAAACTCTGTTCACATGCCTCCGTCCATGTGAACCTTACATTCTTCCTGGTCAACTGTGTTAATGGTGAAGCAATCTTGGAGAATCCTTCAACAAACCTTCGATAATATCCAGCCAATCCAAGAAAGCTACGAACCTCAGTGGGATTTGAGGGTTGTAGCCAATCATGGTTTGCTTTAACTTTACTTGGATCCACCGAAATTCCTTCTCCCGATACTACGTGATCCAAGAAAATAACTCGATCCAACCAGAATTCACACTTCTTGAACTTCACATATAATTGTTTCTCCTTCAGAATCTCCAACACCTTTCTCAAGTGTAGAGCATGATCCTCCTTATTCTTAGAGTAAATCAGAATATCATTGATAAACACAATCACAAACTTATCGAGAAATTCTTAAAATACTCTATTCATCAAATCCATGAATGTTGCCAGAGCATTTGTCAAACCAAACGACATCACCAAAAATTCATAATGTCTATACCTTGTACTAAATGCAGTCTTCGGAATATCCTCCTCCTTAATCTTCAACTGATGATACCCCGACGACCACAAATCAATCTTTGAAAAGATAGTTGTACTCTGTAATTGATCGAACAGATCATCAATGCGAGGCAATGGATACTTATTCTTGATTGTAACTTTGTTAAGCTCTCGGTAATCGATGCACATCCGTAATGTGTCATCCTTCTTTCGAACAAAAAGAACTGGTGTTCCCCAAGGTGAGAAATAAGGTTAGATAAATCCTTTGTCTAGTAACTCTTGCAACTATATCTTCAATTCCTTCAATTCAGCTGGTGCCATTCTATATAGCGCTTTAGATATAGGAGCAGTTCCCGGTTGCAGTTCAATAATAAACTCAATTTCCCGATCTGGTGGCAAACCAGGAAAATCATCTAGAAATACTTTTGGGTATTCCTGAACTACTGATACATCACCGAGGATTGGACATTGTTGTCCCTCAACATTCATCACACTTACCAAATAACCCTCACAACCACTTTCCAGCAACCGCCGTGCTTTTGTTGCTGATATAACAGGAAATCTGAAGTTCTTCTTGATCCCAACAAAAGGGAATGACTCTTCCTTCAATGGCTGAAAAGTAATACTCTTCTTCTGACAATCTATTATAGCACCATACTTTGACAGCCAATCCATACCCAATATGATATCATAATCATTCATATTTAACACAATCAAGTCAGCGATGAGTTGTCTTACTTCAATAGGAATAACACAACCTTGAAGAAGTTGATTAGTTTGTTTTGATTTACCAAAAGGTATCATCACTTCATAATTAGCTCCTATTAAGTTAGATGTTCTACCCAACTTCCTCACATACTCAGTGGATACAAATGAATGTGTTGCTCCAGAATTAAATAACGCATATGTAGAAGTGTCAAAAATAACAAACATACCCGTGACAAATGAGGGATTTATATATGCCTCCTCCCGCGTCAAAGTGTATACTCTTGCTGGAACTCTCACCTGCTATCCTTGCTTCCCTTTCTTAGGACAAGTAGTAGTCACATGTCCTTTCTCCCCACATGTGTAACAAGTTTTTAGAGAAATGCGACACTCTCCACCATGTGGTTTAAGACAATTAGGACATATCAGTAGTGGCGGCGCCGGTAGTACTTTACCCTGATCGAATTTGGGACGCTTGTTTGGTTCTCCTTGTTCTTGTCCTTGCTACATTTGCACATTTGAATTCGGTCTTTGAAATGGAATCTGCCTCCTATCATTTCTCCCAAACTGCTGCATTGGTTTCTGTTGAAATTGACGTCTGATAGCTTGCGCTTGTCTGATTCTTATCTCCGCTTGTTCAACAATCATGGCTCTTTCTGCAACTTGTGAGTATGTTGCTCTATGCAGTCCCATCATACTCACATCTCTGAAAAGCTCAGGCCTTAAGCCTTCCACGAACCTCTCCACTTTCAATGCCTCCGTACTCACCATATGTTCTGCAAACCTCGACAACAGCTCAAACTTACGAAGGTAATCTGTGACTGACATACCACCCTACTTCAACTGTATGAATTCATTCATCTTCATCACCCTCACTGGTGCCGTAAAGTACTTATTTCTGAAAAGTTCTTTAAACTTTTTCCATGTCATAGTCATGACATCCTCGATACTTTTAATGGTATCCCACCAGTGGCCTGCACTTCCTCGTAGCATGAAAGAAGCACACAGCACTTTGTCCCTATCTGGAATTCTACTGTATTGAAACATATTTTCCACAGTACGTAACCAATCCTCTGCATCTGCGGGGTCTGCTGCATCCTCTAATATCGGAGGGTTCAGCTTTCGAAACTTCTCACAAACCATTTCCACACGTTCCACTTGACGTCTATTTTGATTAGCATTATCCTCTGGTTGTCCACCCATGTCTCTTTGTTGAATTAGTTATTATATCTGCTGGGACTGGCATTCTACCAATTCCATCAGTTGAGTAATCACCGCATCACGATTATTTTCTTCAGTAAGTGCTGCTTGCTTAGTAGTTCTATCACTTTCAGAATTTTCACCTGTAGTCCTTACCATTTTGTCTACTAACTACGAGTCCTACACTACATGACCAATATAATTTATAAAACACATAACAACACAGAAGGAAAATAATACTTACATGCAAAGCTGCTCTCCCAAGGAATGAGTTCATATACATAGATAGTCTGCAGGACCTAAACCGTGCTCTGATACCACTCTGTCACGACCCACCTTATATAACTTATAATTCATATACTAATTAATATAACAATCATCATTATAAAACTGCATATTTTTTAATATATTTATTAACCAAACGGTCACACACCAGTTCAACATACGTAACTGGTTTCTGTCACCACTTCAAACCACACAAACTAGTGACAATATTTGTTATATTACAAAATCAAAACGTCAGCGGAAATAAAATAAAATCACGGCCTAGCCCACAGGTCGTCATCTAAGTACATTTTCTCAAAACCCTGAAGGAGCTCCACAGTTTGCACAACATACCACATATTCAGTCATCAGCAGGCTCACCTACAATGCATAAACAAGAGAGACAAAAAATCTCAGTAAATAGAAATCATGCATGACAGTACATGGAAATGCATTTATTTTTCTAACGCCTATTTTCTAATCTTTCTAGTTAGTCTCTTTTATTTTGAAAACTGTTCATGTTGCGGGATCCCCACGACACACTTATGATATGCACCCCAAATAAGCTCAATGGGGACGATTTTTCCGAACCCCAAATATAGTGCCGTGAATAATCGTAACTAATCTCTTCTTTCCCGTTCTGGCACGCTCCATTTTCTCCCTCCTTCCTCTCTCCTTTCTCTCTATCTCTCTCTCTCTCTCTTTTTAATTCTGTTTTGGGCCTGAGGTTTTCACCTCCCCACACTCATTTATATAGTACTTGCGAAGGGTAAGTCGGCCAAGTTTGGCCTTATAATTTTTTTTTATATTATTATTATTATTATTAATAAGAACACCAACTCCACTACTTATATTATATAATATATATTTATTATAATAATAGTAACAATTATTATTATTAATAAGAACACCAACTCCACTACTTATATAATATATATTCATTATAATAATAGTAACAATTATTATTATTAATAAGAATACGAACTCCACTACTTATATAATATATATTTATTATAATAATAGTAATTATTATTATTGTTATTATTATTATTATAAATAATTAGATATGCATGTATGTGTCATTCCACCCAACTAAAGTTTCCACTAACTCAAGCACTCAACCTTCTAATAATAATAATAATAATTATTATTATTATTAATATTATTATTATTATCCAAATTAATGCACATAAATATTTATGCATACATATATTCACATATTGTCACCATTTTTAGCACGGATGTATCAAATAAAGTATAAAGATAAATAAAATGTAAAGACAATTACCACATAATTGCCACACAATTATCATGTAATTATAAAATGTACATAACACAAATTAAATTATATTGGCACATGAGTAGTGAGAAGCTCGGTGTCATGCCCCAGTTTTCAATAAATATAAAGGGAGATTTATTCGCAATTCTTTGATAATATTAACCTTCAATACGGGCATGAACCGTAAAAAAATATGTTAATAAAATATCATAAACAGTGAAAATTATACAAAAGTATATCATTAAAAATTATATAAAGAGATTTTTACGCAGCATATTAATAAAAAGCTCTTTCACGCAACGCATCTACCTCGGTACGCCGTCGCAGCCTCAACCTGAAAAGGGTTTGGAGTGGAATGGGTGAATGTCTGAAATACAATCAGTGGGTTAATTTAAATGATTGCATGGTTAAAAATAAATATGCATGACAAATATACCATAAAATGTAACATATGAAAATTTAAAATAATTTACACATTGTCGTTTGATAACTCAATGAAAATATTTTAGACCGAACCGTCATCTGATAACTTGTGTTAGTTGGTATATGTGCACCTGGTCGTCACCCCAGTATGATGTTAGCATATTTTGAAATACATTTTAGTACTGAATTGACGTAGCCAGTAACTTGTGTTAGTTGATATATGTGCACCGAGTCGTCACCTCGTACAAGTGTTAGTAGAAAATATTTGTCATCAAACTAAAAGCACACATGACACATAACATGACATATCAGTAACACATATCACATCTTAACATAACAATCATGACATAAAATGTAGCACTCGATAAAGAGTGAAAGTTACCCCCACCTCAAACTTTTCAGGGAAATAATAGACTAGACTACACATGTTTTTGAGTATCAGGTATGCCTGCAAGGGTATACTAAACTGAGTTCTACTTATATTAATAATTCCTATATTAAAACTAAATTTCTAACATTATCATATAATTAAAATAAACTAATTATTAACTTAAGAAAATATAAATAATTAATCGTTAAATAAAATAAGTTAAAGTAACTTAATAAATAGAAATACATATTTTAAAATTTTAAATATAATAATTTAACGATCATATTTTACAACTTCTTTAATAAATCGTAATACTAAAATATGAATACAAATTACATTAATTTTTTAAAAAATGAATATTAAATAAAGATTCTACTTCTAAAATAATAATAGTGACAAAAATTATATTTAATATTTAATATAAAAATTTAATTAAATAATATATATATATATATATTAAATAAATAGAATAAATAAATAAACATAATTACTAATTAATATATAAGTTAAAAATTATAATTATAATATTATTTAATATTAAAAATGATTATGCACACGTGCGCAGTCAGCAGAACCACTCTGTTTTCAACATTAAGTTTCAAGTATTAATATATATATTCATAAATTGCAATCAAGTCCCTGCTTTATATCAAATTCTTATTTAAACTTACCCTAAACTTTAACCTTATTACAAAATGACTCAACTTGAGTTATACAACTCAATTTGAAAATTCAAAAGTACGTATGGAGTCCTCGCAAGATGAGGATCACATGCATACCAATTTTGTGTCAAAATATTGAAGTTTAGAAAATATGAAATTATACCGTGAAGTGGGTTTCTTTGTAAATCCTTCGTTTTATGTCAAAACTCAAAACTAATTATACATTTGTGATCTTTATGAGGAGATCTTTAAAACGGACTATAATATCAAAGCTAACTCACACCGAAATAAAATCTGTCATTAAAGGGGTTGAAACTTTGACGGAGCTTTTCTAACTCAAAATGACATTTGTTTTATAAAAGAATTACATATTTGAAATCTACGCTTCGTAACGAACATTTTTCATATATAACATGATAAGAATAAATCGAAAAATGAATGGATTAGAAGAGAAGTAGTGTGAAATTTATATATATGTAGTATATGCATGCGTGAGTTATATATATATATATATATATATATATATATATATATATATATATATATATATATATATATATATATGAAAACCAAGTTGGTCACACAACCCACACCCACATGTTTCTCTCATCCTTATCAGAACACTTCCAATTTGCACACATCATTACTTTTTTTTTTTTAAGTTATCCAATACCCACATCATCAACCTTATCTAATCATTATTACTATTGATAATCTTATCTATACATTTTATTATATAATTATATAAAAATGTGATTATTATTATTATATATATTATCTATTAGAGATATAAATAATATAATTTTATTTTAAAGTAAAATTTACAAAAATATAGATTATGAAATATTGGGAGTATTACACTCGGGTATTACATACACACATTCGACTCTCCAAGAGAAATAGGAGTTTTCTTTAACTTTCTCTAGAGAATTGATTTATGAAAGTATAAAATTTATTTTGATAGAGCGAATCAAGTAGAGATTCGATATATCTCTAAAAAATCGGTTCAAGTATTCTTAAAGAGGAAGAGAACTGATTCAAGTATTCTTGAATCGATTTACCAATTAAGAATCGATTCTTCGAGAGAAAGATAATCGATTCAAGTATTCTTAAATAGATTTACATTTTAAAAATTGATTTTTCAAGCGTAAGAGGATCGATTCAAGTATTCTTGAACCGATTTACATCTTAAAAATCGATTCTTCAAGAGTAAAAAAATCGATTCGATTCAAATATTACATCTTAAGAATCGATTCAAGTATTCTTTAAGATCTACCTCTAAAGTATTGATTCAAATATTCTTCAAGTGAAAGAGGATCGAGATTCAAGTACTCTTGAATCGATTTACTTTCTAGAGAATAAGATGTTGAAAAACTAATTCATGTAATTAATTGAAAGCTTAAGTTCTTTAAGTTAAATTATTATTTCATATCAAATAATATTAAAATTGAGTTCGTAAATATTTGTTAATTTTTTAAATTTAGTATATTAATATTCATTTATTTACAAATTTCTTAATTATTCAATTATGACATATATGAATTATAAAATTTATTTTCTTTAGTTGTATAAATAATTTGAGGGTTATTTTGTGGTGCACCGGGTGCACCGATGCACCTAATGGTTAATGGGTTAAAATAGGAGTTAGTGGGTAGTTATTTTTTTTTTAAAATTTAATTATCTTATTTTATTTGATGGTGGAGATCGAATATAAATATAATCTAACGGTTAAGATTGTCCAGGTGCACTGGTGTACCCGGTGCACATCAGTTGGACTCATAATTTGAAACTAATTAGATTAAATAAAAAAATTAATAAATTCATTACAAATTTATAAATATTTAAAAGAATATTATATAAAAATTAATTTTATTTATATTATATATATATATATATATATTACATTAGTTTCTTAAAAATAACAGTTAATTAAAATAGAATTATTATTATATAGTTATTTAAGAAATACTAAACGATAATCATGAGTAAAAAGTAATACTTCATTTAAATATTATTTATAATATTACGTATATTTTAAATAATATTATATAGTAACTATTTAAAATATTTTAATAATTTTGTTTTAATTAATTTTTAAAATATTTGACCTTATTTTTTATAAATAATCAAAAAATATATATATAAATATAGTATAGCAAAATCCTTTTTAGCTAACGTGTTGTTCACGTATATTTATTTTAGACAAACAATAAAAATTAAGGATTTATTGCTAAGAGTTATATACTTTGATCATAATTGTATTAAACTATAATGAAAAAAAATAAAATACTAACATCTATATAAATATACAGTAAAGAACAAAATTGCTCCTATAAGGTTGTACATTTATACAGCAAAGAGACAAAATTGCTCATATATGGTTGCACATTTTTTAAGAGAGATAGAGAGAATAATAAATAGTTTTTAATTGTATTATTATGTTATAAAGTAACATTTAAAAATAAAAACAAGCCAATATTCTTTCAAATAATTAGAATATTATATTACATGATTTAGTTGTACGTTACATACATTGATGAATGAAATTGTCTAGCTATAAGAAAAAAATCCTTTTAATTAATGTTGTTACATTATATAACACATACTCTCTCCGTCTGCTTTTAGGTATCCATTTTACTATTTTTGGCGCCCGCTTCAAAGGTATTTATTTCCCCTATTTAGTAAAAAAGTATACAATATGGTCCACCACTTCCCTCTAATACAACTATCCACTTTAAATATAATAATAATATTCTTTCATCCACGTGCAAAAAATAAATGAATATCTTAGAAGCGAAAAGAGAAAGTATTATTTAACTATAAAAATTAAAAATAATAATTAAATGATCCCGCATTATTCTAAATTCTATCGTGTACAAAGAAACTAAAAAGGAAGGGGCAATGGGCACAATAGAAATAGATTAGTCAAAAAGAAACCCACCAAAAATTTACAGAGCTTATGATTATTGTAATTAAGTCCAATCTTGAAACAAGGGGCATTAAAAATGGAGGTTCCATTCATATAGGAGGTCGGGTCGGGTCGGGCGTAGACATGCACCCCGGTTCAGAACCGCCGGTTTCGGTTCCGAACCGGCGGTTCCGGTTCCAACGGAGGTGGAATCGGAACCGAACCGGGGAATAAGGTGGTCGGTTCGTGAACCGGCGGTTCCGGTTCCGGTTCGGAACCGCCGGTTTTCCGGTTTTTTTTTTCTTTATGTTATATTTATACATCATACATGTGTTATCAGTTATTATGTGTAATTTATTTATTAAATAAGTGAAACATGTGTAATTGAAAATTGAAATATTGAATTTGAATTAATATAATAATAATAATATCATTAAAATTGAAAACATGATATTGATGTTGATGTATGCATTATGCAATATTCAATAATGCAAGTAAAAATTTCAAAGTTGATATTAAATTCACAATAATCATACAATATTAATTAATGTGATCACATAAAAATTTAATTATTAAAGTCTAAACCATTACAATTTACAAATATAGAAGTGTAGAGAACACTACAAGTTTACTTCCATGTCAACTACTCTATTGTTACACTTCAAAAATTTAAAAAATACAAACTTTATAAGATAAAATACAACAACATAATAGAAGGGGGGAAGGACTTGAGCTTAAATTTAGGGTTAAACTTGAAAATTCAAGTTCAACTTAAATTTAAGTTGTCTACGTATCCTCGAAAGGAATCAAAGCCCACGTAGTTCTCTTAACTACCTCAACCTACCTCTTTGGCTCGGTGGAGGTGAATGATGATGGTCTTTTTTGTTTACTCTACCAATCTAACTCGCTTCCATATTCCGTAATTTCATCATCCGATCGGTCTTCTTCATTTTGATGTTGAATCCGTCTTTCCGCCTTTGACCAATCATCAAGTAAACACAAATTTTGTAAATTTGTCATACTTAAATTGGATCGTGTCGGATCCAAAGTGAGATTACCAAGACTAAATACTTGTTCGACGGCAACCATAGAGGCGGGAGATGCAAAAACCTCTTTTGCAATCAATGATAAAATAGGGAATGACTTTGTTCTCCTAGACCACCACTTCAAAATATCAAAACTAGTTCCGCTTGTTTCAAACTCAAAAGTGTTAGTAAAATAAGAATCAAGTTCTTGAAAAGGATTAGATATAACCCGTGCACGTTTTTTAGATCTAGCATCATAAAAATTATAAAATTTTTGAAGAGCATCATATTTCCTAGAATTATTAACACTTTCACTACTATCATCACCACTAGATTGATCATCGTTCGTATCATTTTGTTCTTTATACTCCTTAAAAAGATCCTTTAGTAGATTATAAGTACTTGCAACTATGTCTTTAGGATTAGGAGCTTGTTGTCTAGTAGGAGAATCACAATTAGCATACAATGAATCATAGTAAAGCGTTAACAATTCTTCTAAACCATCCGTTCTAATACGTGGGTCCAACAATTTAGCAACTAAACACAAGTCCGGGATTTGAAAAAAATATTTTAACCACTTAGATTTCATGGAAAGAATAGCATTTGACAACAACGGGTGTGCTTCATTAGCACTAAAAACCATAGCAATTTTAACACAATTATCAACAACTAAATTTGAAGTAGGATAATAAACACCGGATAGTTCTTCCGTAGCATCATTAAAAATTTGCAAAACATCACATAGAGTGTAACATGTGTCCCATTGATTAGCAAACAAAATTTGACCACCCGCATTCTTGTGAATAAAAAGCACAAATATGATCTTTATAATCAAAAGAGTCATGCAACATTTTATACGTCGAATTCCAACGAGTTGAAACATATAAAGGAAATTTTTTTGGGTGAATGTTCACAGATTGACAATATCTTTTCCACCTTTTAGTAACGGAAGGGTTTCTCATTATATACCATATAGCACTTTTAATAGGTTGAATGTGTGTTTTCAAAGCACTTATACCATCTTGAACACATAAATTCAATATATGACAAATACATCTAACATGAAAAAATCTACCACCAATTGATGGTTTGCAAATATCAATAAGACTTTCTAAACTAGCCGTATTAGCACTAGCATTATCAAATGAGATTGTAAAAATCTTTGTAACTAAACCATATTCTTGCAAAATAGTACTAATTTTGTGAGCAATATTAACGGCGGTATGAGAAACATCAAATGATCTATAAGCAATTAATCTTTTTTGCAAATTCCATGAACTATCAATCTAATGACAAGTAATACCCATATAATCCGCTTTTTGCAAAAAATTGCTCCAAATATCCGAACATATAGACACTTTATGAGGTAATTGTTGCAAAATTTGTTTTAAAACCAAACCATACTCTTTAACAACTTTAGCAACACCAAGTTTACATTTATTACGATGCAAAGGTGGGGCTTGAGGATTTAAAGTGAGATTTACCCAATCTTGAAAAAAAACATTATCGGCAAAGTTAAATGGCAAATGTTTGGTGCACATAAGTTTAAGGTATAATCTCAAATAATTAGATTCATTAAATTTAAAAATAGTGTTACCCGACGCCGATGAATTTTCTCCTCCGGAAGAGGCCGTGAACCCTCGTCCTATTTGTGTTTGACCGGTTGAGATGCCAATCTTGTCCGGATGCTTCGAGTTGATGTGCTTGATGAACGTTCCATATCCTCCGCCATGCTTGAATTTATACTTCGTGCCACAATAGTTGCAAATAACTTTGAATTCATTCGAATTCTCAATCGTCTCCTTCTTGAAATGAATGGAAAATATATCGGAACGTAACACTTGTGGGGAACTTCGAGTCGATCCTCCGCCTCCGCTAGAGTCTCCGGTACCCGCACCACCCGAGGTTGGTTGACTTCCACTCGCCCTTTGTTGTGATTGACCTTGAATATTATCGTTGTCGTCGTCAGAGGGGAAATCATCTCCAAGTATCTCCCTAACATTCAAGTTGAACAAATGAGGGGAGATTTCTTCATCCGAAGGAATATTTTCAAGTTCAATATCTTCTAGAGTTGGTGGAAGTTGGCGTGGAGGTGGTGGAGGACAATTTAAGGTGTTGGGCATGGATTTTCCTCTAGAAGAAGAAGGTGAGGCACCGGATGAAGAAGAACCTCTTCTAGACATTTTTTTAGATTGAAAAAACTAAATGATGAATATATAAGATTGATGAACTAAAACTAAGAGACTAGAAGTAGAAGTATACTAATTAGTAATTTAGTAGTATATGTGTGGGAAAGAATAGAAAATGATAATGAGAGAATAGAAATGAAAGTGATAATAAGATAATTGAAATAAAAGACTACAACTTTTTTTTTAGTTTGATATATATGAACTAAAAAAGGAAACTTGAGACTTGAGAGTTGAGATGAGATTGAGAACTTGAGTAGTTGAGTAGAATTGTAGAAATGTAGAATATGGAATAGAAGAAGAAGTAGTGTAGAGAAGAGAGTGTACTAGTAGTGTAGTAGTAGTAGATTGAATGTGAATGTTGTGTGCCCAAGTTGATCACACTTGGGGGTATTTATAGAGGATTGGAAGTGATCTCATCCATCCATTTCAAATTTTAAACACAAAAAAATCTCAACCCTTAAATTTTTAAAAAAAAAAAAAATCGGGCAGAACCGCCGGTTCGTCGGAACCGCCGGTTCCGCCATCCATCTCAGCCGTTGATCTTCAACAATCACACGATCTCGGCCGCACGTTTGAATTTTCAAAATTCAAAATTTCCCGCTCAAAAAAAAAAAACCGAGGAACCGCCGGTTTAACCGTGAACCGGCGGTTCCGGCGAACCGGTAAAACCGAGAAACCGCCGGTTTAACCGTGAACCGGAGAACCGGTGGTTTGAACCGCCGGTTCGTCGGAACCGGCGGTTCAAACCGCCGGTTCCGGTTCGTGCGCGGCTGGAACCGAAACCGAATCGTGTTCTACCAGTTTCGGTTCCTTTTTTTCCGGTTCCGGAACCGGCGGTTCCGGTTCCAGTTAAAACCGGCGGTTCTCCGGTTGGAACCGCCGGTTCCGGTTAATCGGTGCATGTCTAGTCGGGCGTGGGGAGGTTCGACGGTCACAACTTTAGCCGGTGTCCTCCACTCGTACGGTACCCTCCTTTCTCATTCACCTAATCGAATTCACGTATATTTTTATTCTACTCTTTCAACAATGATCGGCGTTTCTTTTTTGGTAGATTGCTGTTAAATCAAGAGATTGTTCCATTTCCCGAATTCAAGTTTCAGTAACAAATTGATGTCTTTCCCTGTCATTTCTTTATTTATGCTCGTCATCTGTTTGCGGCTCACGAAAATCTAATCAGGAATTTTTCTTACAAAAATTAATGTTCTATTTGGTTCTTTGCTTTTGTGTACTGCTCAGTTCTTTATTGTTTGTCATTGTATGAGGCTTTTGTTGGTTTGGAATGCACAATACTATGTGCTTGTTGAGTTTGCTTAGTTGTATTTTTTTATTTTATTTTTTTATGAAGGGGGTGTGCTTAGTGTTGGATTGATTGCGTTCTATCTAATTTTAGCACCGCACTTGAGGCATTTTTCTGTGTGATTGTATTGAATTTTTAGGGTTGTTTGTTTTCTCTAATTTAAATATATGATTACAAAAGCACAGCAGAAAAAAAAAATTACTATAACTGGTCCTTGATGCAAGTAGTGCGCTTCAGCTTGAAGCTTTAATATTTCGCCTATTAGGTTCCTAGAGGCTCAATCTTGTGATGATCCATTGACTTCCCCCCAAATCGCACATACGATTTCAAAGCCCTTAATTTTCCAACCCCCACTATCAATTAGGATGATTGGAATCTACGATAAGGTACGATGTATCCTGATTGGAAATCCATCTAATTTCCTTTAATTGATTTCTTCATCTTTTGACAACTAGTTATTTATTTTTAATTACTGAAGTTTCTTGGTGCATAGTGTTTACTTGTTTGCGTTAATGCTTGCTGATAAAACCAGGTTGAGTCAGTAGTATATGTATTTGATGATGTTTCTTGTTTCATTCCTGTAAACTATCTTTGCCATGTAGCTATTCAATGATGTAGTGTGGAGTGACATAAATTTAATTTTTAACAATTAAAAAAGGAGTTTTGATGGATGAGATTATGTAGTGGAGCGTGAAAACTTGTTTGGCTATGAAATGAAAATCTTTCATCAGTTGTGTGAATATTTCTAATCTAGTCCACTGTGATTTGCTAGAATTCTGATGAAAGATAAATATATAGATTAAGGTGTTAATTGTAATTGGTAATTCTAACATGTTCAATGGGCACCCTAGCGCCTGATAGATAGGCCCTGTGGGTTCAAACCCCCAAATTTTTTCATTGACTTCATTGGTTGTCTTAAGTATCTATATTTTTAATTTTGTAGCTTTGAGAGTAATTCGGAGGTGAAGAGCTGATATGCAGACCTTGGGTGAATTCAAGCTGCCAAATTTCTTCAATTACCCTCCTTATTTCACGTAAAACTTCTTTCCCCTTCTTTCACAATTTTCTTAAAATTTAGTGTAATTTCTGTTTGTGCAGAATACAGTGAATAATCTATGGCTTCGGTTAATTTGTTGTTGAAAGTAAATTTCATGCATTGGAGGCTTATAACTTGCTTGAGTTTCTGTTCATTTTCTTAATTTGGGCTGTTGCATGATTTTCAAGAATAATGAAAACGAGATTGTGAACTAAGATTGACCTCTGAAATTCTGATAAAGACAATCACTCCTCGTCCTTTTAGTGCTAAGGAAAGGGGAAAAGAGTTGTTTACTTTGCAATCTCTGTAAAAAATAAAAGACTTGCAAAAATAAATTGATACTGTCACAATAACATTTTCCAAATGAATGTAAACTCATAAAAAGATACAGAAAGAGAGGAAAGGTACATCAATCGAGCAGTTAAATCTCCTAAATGAAAAAAATGGAATGGAGAACGAATATAAATGGTGTAATTGAAATTCCTTAATTTTTTCTTCTATAGTTCTTGTAATTGAAATTCCTTAATTTTTTCTTCTATAGTTCTTCATGTAGATTATATTGCTGCATTATCCCGCCTAAGTAAATTCTTTTTAAAGCTTATACTCCCTAGACAGTCTCGGAAATGTTAGGTCATGGCATTGCAGCCCGCCTAAGTAAATTCTTTTTAAAGCTCATACTCCCTAGACAGTCTCGGAAATGTTAGGTCATGACATTTCCCACGCCTTTAAGGACTACGTTATCCTTAAAGTTCAATTCTTGCAATCATCGTAATAATTATGGTCCACTATTGTTGCGGTTAATTTCTGAACCAAGTCACTTCCTTGCATCAACTAGTTCTCAAGGTGACTGAAGCCATAATCTGAGGAGAACTCAGTTAGAGATTAGAATAGTAGGTGAGTATCACCATAGAGTCTATGAAAGACCTAATAGTGTTGAATTGCTTCTAGTTGCTATAAAAGAATCAGTCCATCATTGAGAAATCATTATCTTTCAGAAGTATGACTATCCTTTCAAAGTAAATTTTAAGATCTTTGCCAAATGATTTTGTGGCCTCTCAGCATGATGATTTTGTCACATGAGCAGGCTCAACCAATCCAGAAGTTTGGCTGCTTTTTTGTTGCCTCTTCAACCATAACCAAATGTCGTCATCTGTACTTGTGTAAATCTATTGCAGAAACTTGTTAGTTGTCACACACAATCTACCCTTCTCAGCTATAATCTTGATAAAAGCCTATTAAATCAATAATTTGTATTTTATTTGAACCAAATATTGCCTACTTTAACTTTGATTCTTTACAAGGGGTCTTTTAGCGCTAGCTTATTTAAATATTTATCTTCCTATGGAAACTGGCGCCAGAAATGTACACTTAAACATGCTCATATAAGAAAAACAGTTTATTGGCATGTGAAGTTTTCAATTGTGTAGTTTGCAGCCGATAAAAGACACGAGAGAAGCAGATTCAACTGTGGAAGGAGCTGATACTTGAATATTGCCGGACACAAAAAATCTTTGTAGTTGGACTTGATGAAGACTTTCCATTGTTTAGCTATCAAGTGATTGAAAGTAAGTATTGCGTGTGTGCCTGCGCGCCCGCGCGTACTATATACGTATATGTGCTTGTAGCATATTTGGGTTCCCTTGCAAAAATACATGATTCTAATGATTTACAAAATATAGTGTGGATAATGATAAAGAGAATCTGGCAAATGCTAGTTAGTAGTTTACTTGGAGTAAGTTGATGTCATGCAGATAAAATTGAGCATATTATTTTATTAATCAGAAGCCATTGAATGTTACATGAGTATACAAATATTTGTAGAAGTTCTATTCTGATAAATGGCCAAGCTGATTAAGCCATCAATAAATTATATATCTTGGGATTTTCTATCATTCAAAATGTCAACGTAGACAATATACTTATTCAAATGGATTACCATATTATATTTAATGCAAGTGAACTGTATATATTGAATTTTTCTGAAGTATGGTTCTTTTTTCCCCATTCTATTTCAGTTCTCTTTAATTATTGGGATTTGTGCAGGATCTCTTAGTCATGAAGCGAGGGAGGCATATCTCTCTGCCTTAGTTTCCGAAGGTTTGTTCCTGTCATGCTAGTTTGTCATTTGATGGAACCTTGTGTTGCCCTCTTTGAAAAGTTCACTTGACAGGATGTGCTGAATGGTTGGATAAAAGTCATAGGAAATGTCTAATCCTTTGGCATCGGATACAAGATTGGGCTGACCTAATTATAAGCTTTGTATGTAGCTTCTATCTTGATGCTATTTGTTACGATATCCCACATCGGTTCCACGTGCAATTGTGGAAGGGCATATAAGTGGGGGTTAACCCTTCACCTAAAGCCATGGTTTTGGGTGAAGTTAGGGCTCCCTAGCTTATGTGCCTAACACTATTAGTCTCCGTTGTTTGTCTTATTCGTGTAATTTTTTTCTTTTTTGTTTTTTATCAGGTTAAGGATAATGGACTTGAGGATAGTATTATGACTGTTGAGGAAATACGCTCAGGGGTTGAGTCTCAAGGGACAGGTGAACTTTGGGCTTTGGAGTTCCTTAGATGTTTTTCGATACATGTTCTTGGGGACTGTGTTTGTCCATTTTTCTAATATCTAATTGGTTGGGGCATTAGGGAGAAGGGCAAGGATGCATGCACTGTTTACCAAAGTATTGTGGAGATACCTTGGTTATACCTGTTACATGCATGTAAATATGGCAGTGAAAGCAGATTTTGACTAATTATGAAAATAAGTCCCACATCGGTTACACACGCAAGTGTGGAAAGGCATATAAGTGGGGGTCAACCCTTCACCTTCAGCTACGGTTGTAAACGAATCGAATCGAATACTAAGGTATTTGAATGGTATTTGATTAAATATTCGAATATTCGAATTTGAAATCGGATTCGTATTCGATTCGAAAGTAACAAACGAATTATTCGAATATATTCGAGTATTCGAATTTGAACATTCGAAATTAAATATTTGAATTCGAATTCAATTCGAAATTATAAATTCATTTTTTTAAAATAATATATTTTTATTTCTTGTACTATTAATAAATTTAAAAAGAAATACTCACTAAATACATCAACCATTAAATTATTAAAAATTATAATTAAATAATTCACATTATATATATAAAAAAAATAAAAATATTTATTCTCCTCTTTATTTTAAGATAGTAATAAATTAGATAATATACATATTTATTTATATATATAAAACAAAATACTATATTTAATGTATAAAAATATATAATTATTTAATATTAATAATATATACTCCCTCCGTCCGCCTGAAAGGTGGACATTTTGTCATTTTGGGCGTTCGCACCAAAGGTCCACATTTTTCTTTTTAAACACATGAGACCTACACACATCACTAATACAATAAATTTATGGGACTCATACACTCTACTAATACAACTATCAACTACACATTAAATAATAATACTCCTTAATCCACGTGCAAAAAGCAAATGTCCACCTTTGGGGCGGACGGATGGAGTAATTAATATACTCCCTCCGTCCCATTTCAATGTTTACGTTTGCTTTTTGTACTTTGATTAAGGAGTATAGAATTTTAATAAATAGTGGGTGGAAATATATAATATTTAATGTAAAGTGGGTATGTGTATTAGTGTTGGATGTGGGAACCATAGTGATATACTCCCTCCGTCCCACTATCTATTAAAATACTACTATTTAATCAACGTGCAAAAAGCAAGCGTAAACATTGAAACGGGACGGAGGGAATATATATTATTATTCGAATATATTCGTGAATATTCGAATCGAATATCTTATGAATCATAAACGATTCGAATATTATTCGAACCAAGATATTTATTCGAATTCGCATTCGAATTCGAATTTTTCGAATTCGAATACCGAATCGAATTTAAATTATTTGATTCATTTACAACCCTATCTTCAGCCATGATTTTAGGTGAAGTAAGGACTCCCTAGCTATGTGCCTAACAATTTGGTCCGACCTGCCGGATCCGGACGGGCCACGGGAAGGGGCTACCCGATGTGTGGGCCCAGCAATTGCCACCCCGGATGTGGGCACAGGGGGGTTGCCACCCGGAGTTGTGGGCCCTAGGTATGTGGGTTGCCACCCGGAGTGTGCCGTCTGTGGACGTCCGGTTCGAAGGGGGATGGATTGTTATGATGTCCCACATCGGTTCCACACGCAAGTGTGGAAAGGCGCATATAAGTGGGGTCAACCCTTCACTTCAGCCATGGTTTTAGGTGAAGTTAGAGCTCTCTAGCTTATGTGCCTAACAATTTGGTCCGACCCGCCGAATCTGGACGGGCCACGGGAAGGGGCTACCCGATGTGTGGTCCCAGAGGTTGCCACCCCGGATGTGGGCCCAAAGGGGGTTGCAACCTGGAGTTGTGGGCCTAGGTGCGGGTTGCCACCCAGAGTGTGCCGTCCGTGGACGTCCGATTCGAAGGGGGATGGATTGTTATGATATCCCACATCGGTTCCACACGCAAGTGTGGAAAGGCATATAAGTGGGGGTCAACCCTTCACCTTCAGTCATGGTTTTGGGTGAAGTTAGGGCTCCCTAGCCTATGTGCCTAACAATTAAACACTTCGAAATTTTCTTTAGTAAAAAATGCTCGATGGATCTCTATTTTTTTTAATCATTTTTTTTTCTTGCAAATAATCTCCTCTGCTACTCTTAGGACTTTACTTGAGTCTAATGTGTAATGCATGATATAATTGGTAAAAAATCTTAAAAGGGAGTCATGGTAATACATTTTTTAAGCACGGCAAAGTGGCTGTTACCATGTTTTGATGGGTTGAGTATACTTGTTCTAATCTGCCTTTGTGTTCCTTCAGATTAGTGAATCAGTTTTGTGTAAGGATGTAGTTTTAAGTCAAATAGCGATTGTTGATGTAAATGATGTTCTTTGGAGTCCATTTCCTCTGTCATTATTAAAAAGAATGTGTTTTGTGATCTTTATGTTAAAATATGTATGGATACATTATCAGATGAATTACCAAAACCCGAAATGTTACTTTCTCTAGTAGACGCGTATCTATGATGTTGTTTTGTTGTGAACAGATCTTCATGGAGTGGAGCGTACGATTTTAATGCGAGCCTTGTAACACTTAGAACACAAGGGGAAGCTTGCAATCTTCAAAGGGACTTCGGCTGATGATGAAGGCATTAAATTTTCTTTATAGATTCTTTTGGATAGTTCTATAAAAGTTGTAACTTCAGAAGTGCAACGTATCAAGTCTTTAAAATCTTAATTTCCTAATTTGTTTAATAAAGCAAAACATAGAGATGTTTGGAAACCATTCAGATTTTGGGACAAAATCAGGGGATCTCTGGTTCTACTGTTTTAATCGATTTTTCGGTTTTGATCAGTTCTTCCCAGTTCATTTACAAAAGCAGTTATAAAGTTCATGACCAGTTCCCAGCTGAACCGACTGGTCTGGTCCGCTTTCAAAAACACTGGTTTAAAGAGATTATCAGCTGCTGTATCATTTTAGCTATCTATTTACATTCACTTCAGCATGTAATTATTCTGCTGGCCTTATTCGGTTAGCAAATACACGAAGATTTTCATTGCAGATTTTATTAACGGCATTATAACCAGATGTTCGAATTGCACCCACAGAACCCTGTTAAAATTGAAGGTGCATATGAATTGTGTATTATGTTTAAATGTTTACATTTTATTAATACATAATAGATGATTCTCAGTTTTCTATTTAATTTTAATTATATAAAATAGTTTATTTAATAATAAATATCAAATTAATTAATGTTTCATAAAACCCTTGCATACCCTCATTGTTTATCATTTATAATATATCCTTCACCATTTCCTCATTTTTTTATCGTTCACGTCACATAAAAGTAAATGTTCAATCAATCTTATAGGTTTGAAATACACTTTAATATAAAATTTTTCATCTCCTCATAACACAAATAACATGCTATTCAATTTATTTATAGCCTAGAAATGCAAATTACATTTTTTTTTTCTAAAACAACGTAGCTAGAAGATACAAAAGAATTAAATTGCAAAAGTTTGTTAAAATAAATACTCCCTCCGTCCCATGCAAAGGGTTATTTTTATTTTTTGCACGTGAATTAAGGAATATTATTTTATGTATATTGAGTAGTTGTATTAGTGGGTGTGTGTGCTCCACATTTTAATTGTTTTAGTAGGTGTGTGCTGGTCCCACATGTGTAAAAAATGAAAGAAGACTCATTGGGTGAGATGCCCAAAATGGAAAAAAATGGACCTTTGAAGGTATGGAGGGAGTAGTTAGATTGGCAAGGAAGAGACCTTCTTTGAGAAGGAGTCCATACAACATAATTAGGTATATCAGACTACCTATTATTGACTTAATTAGGAAAGAGCTTTTGGATCAAGACCCCCAAGATTTAGAAGATTTCAAACAATCATGTTTCGATCACTACCTCAGAGGAGGGTAGGAAATATGCAATGATGCCATTCATTCGCTCTTATGCAACGACGTAGTAAGGGAATGTGCAGGCAATGATGAGTTTTGGTTTGAGATCAGTTATTGTTTTATTATATTTACTCGTCGAGATTATGCCACAATTACCGACCTTCGGTTTGGAGGATTAGATTTTGATATTTCTGCCCGCATTACTCCACCAATTGGCAGTGTACACAATTGATACAAGTAACTTAGGAGTGTACGCCCACTAGATGACACTCATGATGAATTTTATTGTCGAGAAATTTCGTGAACAGCAAGGTGATGTTGTTAAGGTAGCAAAGGTTTTGATGGATTTCTATCTTGTACTTGGACTCGATGATAAAAAGAGCACCACACATAGTTGGATGTGGAGGATGCCAACATATGGGATCTTTTTCCTTGAGACATATATTCATGGCAGATCCTCAGCCATTATATGAGGGAGATTCCTATCTGCATTATCTATAGCACTAGTCGTATTGGTTACTATTTCTTTGGTAAAATATATGCTTTTATACTATATTTATTTCATTTTTTAAGCAGTTCAATATGTTATTTTTTATTATTTTAAGGGTGGGATATCATGTTTTGTTTACCAAGGTATGAGCATGTGAGGTTGTGACATCTCCGCTCAGCTTTTGTGTACGCGAAACATATACTGATCCGCGGATTCAGCGACCACGCACAACTCTTTACAGGTTTTGGAAGTTTGGTGGGGTTGATTTCACCATTTTCTTTGACCAAAAGTTTTTTTTTTGTTATTCAAATCTCTTTTTATTATTAATATATATATATATATATATGTGTGTGTGTGTGTGTCTCTGTGTGTGTGTACGAAAAAGGAGCAAGATGAGAATAGAGGATGAAGGCACCATTTCTAATGTGCATCATCATATACAAAGGCAGAATATTCAAAAACGATATCCGACGATGGGTATTTTGTTCGGGGGCATGGGCATGGGAAAGATTGTAAACGTAGCCTTACTTGTGATGCAGAGTTTGATCATAAGATCAACAAGGAACTCAGTACAGGTGATGACTTGAATATATCTCTTAGACACATGATTGGGATTATTGATCGAGCTGCAACACCAATTCTTAGAGAGTTAAGCGAGCTAAAGAAGTATATATATAAGAAGGATGGAGTAAAAGTAGGAACAAGGTATGAGGTTATAGAACTACGGTGGGATATCCCTAATTATCTAAATTATATATTTGATTCTTAATCAGTCTGCTCAAACTCTATAGGTGATCTTATACATGATTCGGGAATCTCTATGACACCAACAACTGGACCGACTAGTTCACAAAACTCCATAGAGAAAGTGTCACGCCCCAAATTTTACCAAGGAAAATTTGTATAGTATTTTGAAATAAAATATTAAATAGGGCATGACCAAAAATTTTAATTTATCAAGTAGGAAATAATTTGCAAACAAGAAAGAAATGGAAATGGTCCTATAAATTTCAGCAAACAACAAAAAAAAAGTTATCTAGCAAAATGAAATAGTTAGCAGATAAGCTACAAGTCCCACAAGTATTCTACAAGCTTTAGCAAATAATTTTAAGCAAAGGGTCTAGATAAGGGATTGGTCCTTTAAGTTCTGCAATTTTTTTTTTATTTTAGAATATCAAATAAGGTATTTTGCAAAAGCTTTAAGAGTAAAGGGCTGAAAGTTTCTTCCAAAAAAAAGAAATCCATGTCATGCAACATACAGGACTTATCATTTAATAAACCAAGTTTGTGCAGAATTATTTGCAACATTCTGCAGGACTTTGCAAGAAGGCCAGCAAGTTTCATTTCTACTTTCTGCAAAATCTAAGGGAAGGACAATAAGTTTCTCTTTTATTACACTCTCTGCAAAATCTAAGGGAAGGACAGTAAGTTTCATTTCTACAAGTGCACTTGTTCCCCTAGGTGCAAGTCTAACACCACTAACTCACAATCCTAAGCAAGCAACTGACCACCTCACTATACTGCCCATACTGTCGGAAATTTTTTTCTAAACCATGAAATGATTTAATTATTGACTTATGTGCTTGTATTTCAAGGTACAAGTCAATCACCAACCTAACCCACAAATGCAAGCAAGCAGGTGACCAAACATTTAGGAAGTAAACCTTAGCAGCAAAGTCGTAATTGGGTTCTTCCATGCACAACCACCATAATTTCACTCACTAACTTGATAGCTCGCCGCTTTTGTCCACAAATCAATAAACCACAACATGCAATCAACTAAGTACTCACAGAAATTTATACGAATAGCACCTGCCACCCTTTTAAACATGACACCAAATCTAATTTATCCAAACAACCTCAATCGCAATAACCCCAACACTCTGTCATGAACGAAAACTCAAGTGGTAAGTTATCATACTTCACAATACTCTGTCATAAAACAGAAATTTAACCAGTAAATTATCCTAGATCATATTCAACCAATTTTTCCAAAATTAAGTCTGAAATCACGCACCAAACTGAAAACTATTGGAAATCTTTATTTAGTCTCCTCTTGCCCGCAACCTCCGCTCGTACGCTTTGCCACGCTCAACCTGCGATAAGGATATTTATCAGGGTGAGCAACCACACGCTCAGTGAAGATCTAAACATGCTTATATACATCGAATAATCCATATGCGAGAATTCAATTCACTTACAATGCAATTTTATCATGTCAAAATAAGGCACCTTTCGGCCCTTATTCGTGTAACTTACGATATCGTGATTCGTTAGTAAGGCACTCCTTCACAGCCCTTACCCATGCTATATTATGGCACCATTACAGCCCATACCCGTGCTATAGTATGGCACTTATGCAGCCCATACCCATGCCATATAATATTTCATAACATTCAAGTATGATCATCAACTCATAAGTGACAACAATTTCAAGTTTAATTCAATTACCACATACGAAATCATCTAAACACATATAAGAATGAAAGAATCCCCACCTTTTACCGTGGGAAGTCTAGGTTTCAATTATCAAACGTCTCGATCGGTGCTTCCTTCCAAACCTATAATTAAAGGACCGATCATTACCCCCACATAACCATACAACTATACGTTACTACACAAGGTATAATACGATATTGACATCCAACTAGAATGAGGGGTGGAAAAATTTGCGATGGCAGAGGAGAAGAGAAGAGAAAGGGAGAAAAAAAGAAAAGGAAAGAAGAAGAAAAGAGAAAGAACGAATGAGGAACTTCACCTTTCTCTCTTCGTCTGCGGCTGTGAAGTGGCGTCAATGTGTGTAGAGAATAAGGAAAGAATGGAATTATATTCACACGGCTGATAATAATATGCATCTCTTCTAGGATTTAACCAACTTTCCTAAGATATAGGGTGTTGATAAGTGGAAGATATTATCTTTCTTAATGGATAAGGAGATCACATATATTTATTTCTTGGGGAGTAAGAAACTTATCTATTTTAATTTTGAGCTCACGGTTGATCAATGAATGGGCTGAGTTTGGATGTGGGCTTCAAAGATTTGGGCCATGACAGAAAAATCGAGGGTGAAACTTACGGGGTATTACAGAAAGATTTTGAGATTCTGAGTCCCTTGTTGGTCATACTACTGAGACACCCGCTGCACATTCTGTTGAGGTAGAATATTGATGTGGTATAAATTTAATTATAAGTTCAAATTTAATTATATTTGAAAATTATTATTATAATTATTTTTTCGTATTACAGTTGTTGATCAAACAACCACATGGTCTAGAAAGCCTTCCTTAACTCACACCACCCAGATTCAAGTTTCACCATATTCCGCTCAAACTAGAGAGCTTGGATCAGTCATGACACCTCCCCCTCAGATTATTGAGTGCTCTTTAGTTACTGATTCAACAGTGTTTGATCACGCCCCACCGTACGCTACTCGGATCAGAGAGCTTGGAATAGCCATGACACTTCCCACTCAGATTATTGAGCGCCCTGTAGTTACTGATTCAGCAGTCTTTGATCATGCCCCACCATATGCCGCTCAGACTAAAAAGCTTGGATTAGCCACGACACCTCCCACTCAGATTTTTGAACGCTCTTTAGATTATTTTTTAGCCGTCTTTGATCACGAACGTAGTAGGATTATGTTTGTCCTATTGTACAGCCCATTCAAACCTCTACGAGGTAGAACTAGAGTTATCTCTACTGATGAGGCATTCTTGAAGTGGTTGCAAGAGAGTACAGAGTTGTAAGTTCACTTTATTCGATATTTACATTTTAAATTATAATTTCAATTTATCTTATATAATTTGCATGGTGAACACAGGATACAGTCAATTTGTGGACAAAATTTGGTTTCAAGTAGGGGTGTCAATTTGGGCCCGGCCCGCACGATATGGGCCGGACCAGACCCGCCCCGAACTGAAAACGGGGGGCGGATCACCCCAGACCCATTTTGAAACGGGCCGGGTCCGGGTATTATCCCAGACCCGCGGGTACCCGACCCTGTCCGTACAAAATATAAATATTATATTTTTTATTTTAATAATCATTTAAAATTCTAATAATTTACAACTAATTTTATGATTATTATTATTATTTATATTTTATTTTTATTTTTTTGATATAATTATTATTTGAAGTTATGAAAAATGATGAAGTGAGAGAGTTAGTGATTTATGGGTGCACATAAAATTAAAAAATAAATTAAATTAAATTAAAAAAATATTAAAAAAATTTAAAAAAAAAGAGAGTGGGGCGGGGCAGGGTGGACTCGCCCCGTTTGGGTCTGGGTCTGAGGCTATAAAATAAGACCCCGGAGGGCACTTTTAAAAGGGGCCGGGTCCGGGTAGTTGGGTACCCGCCCCAGACCCGGCCCGTTGACATCCCTAGTTTCAAGAAATTGTCCACCGTGTATCATGGCTCGAATCTCAGATGAAATTAAATATGTTAATTAGATTGTGTTTTACTAATATTTTATTTTTTAACATTAAACGATTATGCAATTTTTCCCTTGAGCAGCATATCGACACATATCTTGGGATCCTACAATATGAGCCATCGTTTTTAGATTTTGTTCGGCATGCTTAACCGGTAATAGCACAGTATTTATTGATTGAGAATTCTTGGTCAGTAATCAACTTTAAAAGGGTTTATAGATAATTTTGTGTACAACAATTATTACTATAGTTTTGTTTATTTATTGTTCTGTATTATGCATTGCGTAAGATGATGTGGGAAAGCTCCAAAGAACGATCCCATGATCTTCACAGTTTTACTCCGCAAATACGCGAAGAGTGTGCGGATGATCAAGTCTTGGAAACAGCAGTAAAGTAGGTATGTGGCTTTAGGCCATATTTGGGCACATTAAAGCCTTGGTGGAAGTTGGGCACGGTATTAAATGAAACTTTCCGTTGTCGTACTTCATTCACAACTAATTTCAAATTATTTACATGTCAGATTCTTACTATGTGGAACACGGGAAGTATTGTCGGAGGTGGTTCACATTGGATTGCAGTATGCATCCTCTTGAAGAAGTAAAAGATTGTCCTACATGACTGTTTGAATGATGATAAGGATGATATAAGAAAAACAACGAGGATGAGGCAGTCTAGGTGAATTCGTCGGATGATCCCGATTATCTTAGAGAAAGCTGGATTTTATAGTGAGATGACAGATATAGCTCCAAGCTCAGAGTGGAGAGTAGCATTTGATAAGATGTCATACATTTACATCCAGCAAGATGACAACTCATGTGGTCTCTTAGCAGTCTGTACTGTTGACCACACCATGTGTTACAAAGAACGATCCATCCTAGTTGACTCAAATGTATGACTACTAAGGGACCACATGACGAATCAATGATATAACTGCTAAAGGACCACGAGTTATCATCTTGCTGCATGTAAATGTATGACATCTTAGCAAATGCTAGTCTCCACTCCCAGCTTAGAGCTATATCTGTCATCTCTCTATTGAAATACGACTTTCTCTAGGTTAATCGGGATCATCTGGCGAATGCACCTAAACTGCCTCATCCTCGATTTTCTCATATCATCATTATAATCACACAAGCTGTCATGTAGGATAATTTTTTTCTTCTTCAAAAGGATGCATACTACAATCCAATGTGAACTACCTCTGACAATACTTCCACTGTTCCGCACATTAAGAATCTGACATGTAAATAATTAGAATAGTTGTGAATGAAGTACAACATCAGAAAAGTATGTTTAATACCATGTCCAACATCCACCAAGGCTTTAATGTGCCCCAATATGACCTAAAATCACAGACTCACTTCGATGCTGTCTCTAAGGCTTGATCATCCACACACTCCTTGCATATTTGCGGAGTAAAGCTATCAAGATCATGGGATCATACTTTAGAGCTTTCCCGCATCATCCTACACTATGTCTAATACAATAGTATAAATAAACAAAACTATAATGATAGTTGTTGCACACAAAATTGTGTATAAACTCTTTTTAAGTTAATTGCTGACCAAGAATTTGCATTCAATGATCACTGTGTTATTACGGGTTTCACCATGCCAAATAGAATAAAAATGACAGCTCATATTGTAGTATCCCAAGATATGTGTCAATATGTTGCTCAAGGGAAAATTTGCATAATCGTTTAACGTGAATAAAATAAAATATTAGTAAAATACAATCTAATTAACATATTTAAACACAACTGAGATTCAAGCCATGATACATGGTTGAAATTTTCTTTAAATCAATTTTTATCCACAAGTTGACTGTATCATGTGTTCACCCCACAAATTATATAATATAAGTTTAAATGTAACTATACATATGTGTAACTATCGAAGAAAGTAAACTTAAAGCTCTATACTCTCTTGCAACCACTTCATTAATGCCTTATCAATAGAGTTAACCCTAGGTCTACCTGGAAAGGTTTGAATGGGCTGCGCAATAGGACAAACATAATCCTACTAAGTGTATGATCAAAGACGACTAAATCCGTATCTAAAAAGCGTTGAACAATCAGAGTGGGAGGTGTCATGGCTAATCCAAGCTCTTTAGTCTAAGCGGCATATGGTGGGGCGTGATCAAAGGCTACTGAATCAGTAACTATAGAGCGCTCAATAATCTGAGCGGGAAGTGTCATGGCTATTCCAAGCTCTCTTGTCCAAGCAGTGTATGGTGGGGCGTGATCAAACATTGTTGAATCAGTAACTACAAAGTGCTCAATAATATAAGCATGATGTGTCATGACTAATCCAAGCTCTCTAGTTTGAGCGGCATATGGTAAGACTTGCATCTCGGTGGTGTGAGTCAAGGGTGGTTGTTTGATCAACAATTGTAATAGGAATAAAATAATTATATAAATAGTTTTCAAATATAATTAAATTCGAACTTATAATTAAATTTAAACCGCATCCATATTCCACCTCAACAGAATGTGCAGCGGGTGTCTCTGTAGTATGACCAACAGGGGACTCAGAATCTTTCTCTATGGCATTTTGTGAACTACTCGGTGTTGTTGTTGGTATCATAGAGATTCCCGAATATGCATAAGATCATCTATGAAGTATGAGCGGGCTGATTGAGAATAAAATAGTATGATTTAGATAATCAAGGATATCCCACGGAAGTTCTCTAACTCCTACCATGTTCCTACTTTTGCTTTATCCTTCTCATATATATACTTTTTTAACTCGCTTAATTCTCTAAGGATTAGTACTACACCTCGATCAATAATCCCGGTCATGTGTCTAGAGATATATTCAAGTCATCACCTCTACCGTGTTTGATCTCATGATCATCCTCCTATCACAAATAAGGCTACATTCACGACCTTTCCCAAGCCCGCGCCCACAAATAGAAAATCCCTCGTCGAAGTGTCATTGTGAATACTCCACATTCGTACATGATGCACATCAGCAATTGTGATCTCATACTCTATTCTCATCTTGCTCCTTTTGCGTATAGATGAAATGTGAACATATTTCACATTTGGAGTCACAAGCTCCTCTATACACTGCGTGTAGATCTTATTTTCTTCCTAGCTAAGAGATGCTTTAAACAATTCAGTCATATTGTATAAATTGTGAACACTCCGCCTTCGTACATGATGCACATCAGCAATTGTGCTCTCAAACTCTATTCTCATCTTACTCCTTTTGCTTATAGATGGAATGTGAGCATATTTCACATTTGGGGTCACGAGCTCCTCTATACACTGCATGTAGATCTTATTTTCTTCCTAGCTAAGAGATGTTTTAAACAATTTAGCCATACTATATATATATATATAAATATATATAATTAGTAGTAATAAAAAGAGATATTTGAATAACAAAAATACATGTATGTTGGTAAAAGAAAACGGTGAAATAAACCCCACAAAACTTCCTAAACCTGTAACGGGTCATATGTGGTAGCTAAATCTGTGGATCAGTATATGTTTCGCATTCACAAATGATGAGTAGAGATGTCACAACCTTATATGCCCATACCTTGGTAAACAAAACATGATGTCCTACCTTTAAAGTAATAAAAAATAATATATAGAACTGCTTTAAAAATGAAGCAAAACATATCATAAAAGCATATATGTTACCATAGAAATGGTAACCAATACGATCAGTGTCGGGGATAATGTTGATAGACATCTCCCTCATATAATGGCTGAGGATCTGCCATGAATATAATCCCTAGGGAAGAAAACATCCCATACGTTAGCATCCTCAACCATCCTCCACATTCAACTATGTGCGCTGTTCTTTTTTACAGTCAAGTCCAAGTACAAGGTAGCAAGCCATCAATATATTTGCTATCTTAACAGTATTACGTAGCTGTTCACGAAATTTCCAAGCAATAAATTCATCACAAATGTCATCTAGTGGGCGTGCAATCCTAGGTTGCACGTAGCGACTATGTATACTGCCAATTGGTGTAGTAATACAGGCAGAAATATCAAAATCTGATCCTCCAAACCTAAAGCCGGTGACTATGCCATAATCTCGATGAGAAAATCTAGTAAAACGATCACAGATCTTAAATTAAAACTCCTCATCGCCTGCACATTCCCTTACTACCTCATTTCACACAAAAGATTTTTCCCACCCTTCTCTGAGGTACTGACTGAAACATGATTGTTTAAGATCTTCTAAATTTTGGGGGTAATAAATTAATTATAAAGTATGTTATGTGTGCCACGTGGGAGTTGTAAATTTATAATTAATATGTACTCCTTCCGTCCCATCATAATGGTTACATATTTTCTTTTTGGGCGTCTTATCATAATGGTTATATTTCCCTTTTTAGCATATGGGACCCACACAAATTAATTACTTATCTCTTCATGGGTCCACACATCACACTAATACACCTACCCACTTTACATTAAATTATTATTTCTCTTACCTCAATACACATTAAAATACTATATTTATTAATCCACGTGTAAAAAATAAACATTACCATAAGAACGGGACGGAGGGAGTACTTTTAAGGGCGAGGATTGATGTGATATTTCTATTTTTTTTGTGGTGAAATTTAATGTGAAATGGACGAAAATAAAGAGTGTGAAGTTTAATTTGGGATGAAGGGAGTGTTATTCTAGATCAACCTAAATCAAGAAACCAAACAATGGCAAGCAAATTAGCAAGGGCGAGGCAAACAATTCTTAGCCGCTGCATGTGTAAATAGAAGAAAACATATTTACCGGTAACTTGATCTTTCAACAAATAAATAAAAACCATGGGTGTGGTTGCTATAGCCAGTGACGGACCAGGAGTTTTGTTCAGGGGTCCAAATACTCACCTCGTCTCACAAAGTTGTTCAAATTTATTGTTCCACGATGTTTTAGAAAATGTGGTCTTAATCGGATTTGAACACACGACTTGTTTCACCACAATCTGTGGTTACAAGTTACAACCACTAGGCCACTACACTATATTATACTAGAAGACATACCATATACAACACTATATACTAGTTATTTAAAAAAGTTCAGGGGTTCGTCCCTGGCTATAGAAAAGATTTAGCCTAGCAGTGCTAGTTCATCCAAATTCAAATTTAGAATTTCAAATTATAAAGCATGAGTTGCAGGAATTACCAGAAAAGCATGAAAAACTGTGTGAATTCGTACAACGGCCCATTCCGTGTGAATCGCCATGAAATCCTTGGGAGAAGCTTTGGCCAAAGCAGCCACCATCTCACTTTCAAAAGTCTTTTGTAGGAAGAGACATCTCACCCTTCATTCTCCGCCACCTTTACCACTATACTGCCGGATGCACTCCTCAATTTCCTCCTTTTATTACCACTGCCTTTTTCCTACGTCACACTTAAAAAAATTATAAATAAAAGATGAAAAAAATATTTTAAAGCATCATGGATTATTCTCCCAAAACAGGAACCCTAAACAACAAAAGTAAAGTTTATTTCAATCTATTGTCCAAGAATTTAATTGATTTCTCCACAAATTAAAATACATTTCTTGATTCTTTTTTGGTAGAATCATAGCGTATGAACTTGACTCTATTTGGGTTATTTGAATATGGGTCAATGAATTTGTTAGAACTTGAAAGTTGTGAATCTATAAATGAGGGTTTATTTGTGGGTCGAATAATCTATGAGTCCAATAAGTGGGTTGGTTAGCTTTGTAACCCAATGTAATAAGTATTTGAGGGTCGGTTAGTTATAACTTATATAACTCTATTGGTGGGTCGGTTGGTTCTATTGTGAGTTATATTTGTGGGTCGGTTATAAGATACAATATTATTATAAAGTTGAATATGTGGGTTGATTGTAGAGTGTGCTACAATTGTAATTGGATTTATGGGTCGGTTGTTGATGTAACTCCGATGTAAATTAAATTTTTTGGGTCAGTAAAGATTATGACTCAATTGTTTGAAGAGAACTGTTTAGTTTAGTAAATAAGATTGAAGAGAACTTGTAAAATCGTTATGTTCATGTTGGAAAACTCACGTTCCTAAAAACATAAATACTAAGTGTGCATAGAGAGGAATCTCATACCTCTCACCGTAGGATTACGTAGCAGCGGAAGAATACAGACGAACCGGTTGATACTCACGCTAGTATCTCTGGATCAAATCTTCAACACGGGATTGAAAGATTAATTTTCACGAATTTGTATAAATAAACTGGATGAGGAATATTGGAGAAAATTCAAAACCAGCGTTCACCCTCAGAACTGTTCTGTGTTATGTGTGTCCTTTCAAAGTGTTCTGCACGGTTTCCCTTTATCCCCAAGGATTATGGAAACCATGAGAAACTGCAGGAGTTTCATAACTCCCTCTGTCCACAGCGCTACATCATTCATATGTGGAAAATAATTAATAAATAATATTATTATTATTTACATTAATTATTATTTACATCTCCCACTCACATATGAAATCAAAATTTTCTGATTCAATTTCTTCATGAATCATATTCTTGTCTAGATTAATACATCGTGTGACCCACTAGATATGAGTTTTAATTGCTACACACTTGTTAGAGATATATAGCTACTCAACCAGTTTATCAAAGAAACTCAACAAGCTCTCTATACCCCAGAACTCTTGAACATTTAACATAAGTTGACATATCTCTTTTCAATCCCTTAATTTGTAAGAGCATGTTCAAACCTTTTTCAAAATTATGTATTCATAATCAAGACCTTGCTTGATTGACTAGTCAATGAATCACAATAATATATGTTAAATTAAGACGTCCTTCCCATCTCACTAAGTATATAAGTCTCCCATTGTAACTGCCTTCCTAGACATGCACCGCATAGCCGTTATTAACCATAGCTCTTTTGGTAACATGCTAAAGTAGCAACATTAAAGTGAAGACTTAGAATATAGTAGAAAGTCATAAGGGTAACAAAAAAGATGAGGACTCATACTTTTTGAGAAAATGGGATAATTTTCTCATTCTGTTGGGGTCAACTTAGCACAAGTCGTTTTCCTAAAACACGTGTCACAATGTCTTTAACTTCCTTCCATGAAAGTGTATATCGTATTTCATTTAATATTTAGACATCGTGTAAATCAGAATTCAAGTGTGTCTCATACACTTAACCTAGATATCCTCCCTCCAATTTATAGGATATCCACTGATTTAGCCTAACAACAAGTTGGATTAGATTCGTAGGGAAATCTATACTGATTACATTAATTATCATAATCTCATCTCGTGTTCCCACATAGTCAGAGGCGATTGATCGTATGAGAGAGTCAATCATAACTTGCTGACATATTATTATATATGAATCATCACATACAATTTATAAAACATATACGTATAGTTAAGTCATTAACCATTCCATTAACATACATAAACATATTCAATACATCGTTTTAAATCCTTCGCAAATCCAATCCTTTTACATGTCCTATGAATACATCTCTGGGAATCGGTTTGGTAAAGGAATCTACTAACATCAAACAAGTAGAAATGTATCTAAGAATCACTTTCTTCTTGTCTACTATATCTCTTACAAAGTTGAATTTAGTATCAATTTGTTTGCTCTTTCCATGATATTTGGGATCTTTTGTGTAAGCAATGGCTGCTTGATTATCACAATTAATTAAAACATCTCCCACTGGAGTATTTAAGACCTCCAAGTGTTTCATGAATCTTCTCAACCAAATAGCCTCTTGTACTGCAGATGCACATGCCACAAACATGGCATCCATAGTAGACAATGCTATGCAAGTCTGTTTCTTGCTACACCATGAGATTGCTCCATTGTTGAGCAAAAAGACATAACCAGAAGTTGATTTATGTTCATCTAAATCTCCACTCCAGTCAGCGTCTGAAATTCAGTGTACTGTTATTCCCTTGATAACAGAGAGAATAGTTTGCAGTCCCTTTCAGGTATCTAAAAATTCTTTTCACATCCATCCAATGCTTCTTTCTCGGATTGGATTGATACCTGCTTACCAGACCAACGACATAACAAATATCTGGTCTTGTACACAGCATTGCATACATAAGACTTCCAATCGTATTGGCATATGGTACTTTGGACATTTCATTCTTTTCATCTTGAGTCTTGGGACACATTTGTTGACTCAATGATTCACCTTTCACAATGGGAGTATCTATGGGCTTGCAAGTGTCTATTTTGATCCGTTCTAAAAGTTTCTTGATGTAAGTCTTTTGAGACAAACTCAATAATTTTTTGAACGATCCCTATGGATCGTTACACCAAGTATGTACTCTACTTCAACTATATCTTTCATCTCGAAATTTGAAGATAACCATCTTTTAATGGTTTGAAGATACTCTTTCCTATTATTCGCTAGTAGTATGACATCCACATACAAGGATAGAATCACAAAACAACCATTGGACCATTTAACGTAAATACAGTGGTCTTCGTTTATCATAACAAAGTTATATGAGATGATTGTAGTGTGAAACCTCAAATACCACTGTCTCACTACAAAAAAATTGTCAAACTCAAATAGAAAAATTCCAACGAAAAGCAAATTCATTGAAAATTTTAGAGTTCCAACGAATTTTCCAATGAAATTTTAAATCATTGAAAAATTCCACCGAAAATTTCCATGGAAATTTAAATCGTTGGAAATTTTTAATGCTAATTTCAATAGTTTGATAAACCATTAGAAATTTTCAATAGAAATTTTAATTAAACTTAAGCCGATGGAAAATTTCAATAAAAATTCCATCGAAAAAAAGAGAATTTAATAAATTTAAATGTCAGTTTATAATATAAATTATATATTAGTTAAGTTGGTAAATGATAAGGTGATATACGCAAGGGTTCAAATCCGAAAAAATATTTTTTTTATCGTTGGAAAATTCCAACGGAGTTCGAAGATCGTTGGAATTTATTCCAACGGTAATTCCAAAAGAAAATTCCATTGAAAAAATGTTTAAATCACTTTTAGATAAAAAATTCAAACAAAAAAATATCGTTGGATTCACCGATGGATTTTTGAAACCGTTGGACATGTTGTTGGAAAAATGATATTCCAACGACCACTTTTTCAACAGAAAATATTCGTTGGAATATCTGTTGGAATCATGAATTCGAACGGTATTTTTACATATTCCAATAATTTTTCGCCATTGTAATTCGACATTTTTCTTGTAATGTCTAGAGGATTGTTTGAGTCAGTAGATCAACTTCTTCAATCTACAAATTTTATCATCTTGACCTCGAAGAATAAATCCTGCAGGCTGTTGCATGTAGATTTCTTCTTCTAATTCTCGATTGAGAAATGCAGTCTTAACATCCATTTGGTATAATTCTAAATCCATACTAGCCAATATAACCAACAGTTGACGAATCGAGGCAAACCTCACTACAGGTGAAAAAGTTTCTTAGTAGTCTATACCCTCTTGTTGCGTATAACATTTTACCACCAAACGAGCTTTATACCTCTCTATTGAGCCGTCGCCTTTCTTTTGATTTTGATAATCCATTTATTCCCAATTTCCTTTCGTCCCTTCATAAGATCTACAAGTTCCCAAACTTGATTTGACTACATAGACTCCATCTCCTCTTTATCGCTTTCATTCATTTCTCCTCTGTCGGACAAGTCAGAGCTTCTTTAACATTTCTAGGTTCTTCGTAATCAACAGGAGAAACATCTCTATTTTCTGGTGAAACAAAGAAGGCATGTTCTTCAATATCATAATGCCTCTTGGGCACATGTTTCCTAGAACTTTTCCGAGATAGTTGTTGATGGCCTTCTGTAGATAAAATGCTCTCACTAGGAATCGTCTGATCCTCAATTGGAAAATATCTATTAAGATCCACACCATCACCTAAACTACTACTCCCACTTGTATCTTGTAGGTATTGATTTTCTACTACCTCAAAAATAGGTTCGGCATTCCTGATGCCCCCTCTACTAGGAAATTCCGTTTCCAGAAAATGAGCATTACGTGATTCTGTCTCAGTTAAACTCCCATCCTGATCTCCTATGAACACGTAACCCTTAGAATGTTCGCAGTATCTTATGAAGATACACTTTTTCCCTCTGGGACCCAACTTTCCATACTGACTCTATGAATCATGTACATAAGTTGCTGATCCCCAAGCTCAAAGGTTACTTAAGTCAGGTTTTCTACCCATCCAAAGTTTATATGGAGTCAAAGCAACTGATTTGGAAGGCACACGATTAAGCACATAAGCTGCCGTGAGTAACACATCTCCCCAAAAAGAGATCTGTAGATTAGCTTGTGACATCATGGATCTCACCATCTCCAATAAAGTCCTATTCCTTCTTTCAGCAACACCATTTTATTGAGGTGTATAAGGAACGGTTAATTATTGGATTATACCTTTTCATTACAAAATTCCTTGATTGTTCTGATAGGTATTCACGTCCTCTATCAGTTCTTAAAATTTTGATTAGATTTGTCCTTTTGATTTTCAACTTCACTCAAGAATCGTCTAAAACAATCCAATGCTTCAGACTTATGAGACATCAAATAGACATATCCGAACATGAATAATCATCAATGAACGTAATGAAATAGTGAGCTTCATGTCATGCTCTCACATTTATAGGACCACATATATCGGAATGGATTACTTCTAATGGAGAATCAGCTCTAATAGCTTTACCAAAAGGTTTTCTAGTCATTTTTCCAGCAAGACAATGTTCGCATTTGGATAATTCAACTTTTGAAGAAAGACTCAACAATCCTTCTTTTACAAGTCTATTCATCCTATCTTGCCCAATATGACCTAATCTAGCATGCCAAACATTATCATTCATATTTGCATTACTAGAAAAACAAGCATTTAGTAAATATGAATAATCATCATAATAACTAAAAGTCATTCTATTACAATTTAAAACCATTATTCATATGTCAAGATGCATAACAAGTATCATCAATACTAATTACCACAGTATTTCTAGTAAATAATACATCATAACCCAAATTAAGTAAAAATAAAACAGAGATTAGATTCCGCGTGATTTCTGGAGTATAGAGAACATCATGTAGAATAAAAGCCCAACCATTGACAAGGTCTAGTTTGCAAGTCCCAAGTCCTTTGACTTCGACTCGAGAATTGTTTCCCACATATATCCATCTAGTCCCCTTTGAAACACGACAGAAATCTACAAAAGCTCCCATGTCTCTCGTCACATGGTCCGTTGCTCCTCAGTCTATAATCCACAAAGGATAAGAATTAGTTAGCAAGACAGTACTTGAGACACTAATTTCACACGAAACAGAATAAGATGAATCTACCTTGTCCCTCCTAGGCTCAGGACATTCACGTGCAAAGTGACCAATCTTACCAGAATTGTAACATGACATTTTGCTCTTATCATTCTTATTCTTTTTGTTATGCTTCTTTTTCTTATTCTGTTCATCAGTTTTGGTCGTTGAGTTGTTGTCATGCTTTTCACCATCAGATCATTTCCCTTCTTTCCCTTCTTCCAATTCCTTTTTCTTTTGAAGCGTGAAGCTCCTTTGGAAGTAGAACCGGCATAGAAGGTCCCAGAAGTTGGCTTTGAGGCTCCGAGCCTCTCATCTTCCAACTCAACATGACAAGCAGCATCGTTAAAAGTTTTAATACTTTCATTATGAGTCAAGTTAACCTTCAGATGTTAACAACGATCAGGTAAAGAGCAGATCAGTGCTTGGATTTGTTGATTATCAGAGAGAATGTGACCAGCAGTCTTAAGTTCGATTATCATATTAGACATCTCCCTGATGTTGTCTAATATTATGATCAGGTTTCTTTTTGTAGGTGTCAAACTTAATAGTCAACTGCTTAAGCCTTGTAACCGATATACCACCATACTTCTCACGTAGATACACCTAGATATCATGTGCGGTTGGATGTTGCTCACATTCATGGATCATCAGATTGATTATTGAACTTACAAGGATACCACGTGCAACCGAATTTTTCTTTTTCCATGTCTGGTATGCATCTTGGTCACGCCTCCCTTGTCTTCCATTTCCCGCACCTGGATCGGCCATGACTTAGTTATAGCATCTAATGCATCTTTTACATCCAACACGTACCAAATCTTATGACGCCATGTGTCATAATTGTCACCATTGAGTTTCTCACCTTTGTTCAACTCAGCGACAATATATTTCGATGTCATGATCTTTATTAGAGATTAAAGTAATTCAATATGTTAACAATGTTTCATCAAATTTTACGTTAAGCAAAACAAAGACATCTCAATCAATAACACAAGATTTAATCTCAAAAAATAACTCGGAGACTACTAATCATCAATCTCATCAAGTGTCATAATACTAGATTCTTGTTTCAAAGCGTAAAACACATTTAAGGTTCAAGTAATCAACAATAACATTGAACAACCACTTATAAATAGAACATCAACAACCATTCATAATTGTAAATAAAACAAGTCTGACAACAAATAAATTCTAATGAACTCCTTGAGTTTCCAATTAGAAAATATAATTAAGGAAGTCACGGATAGAACCTCTAAATATAATTAAGGAAGTCACGTAAAACAACTCACGCTTCTCACGCGCAGGCAACCGGTAGGGTGCTGATCGGCGCGTGTATCCGCGCCACCGCCGGAGTTTGTGTCGGTCGGCGCGTGAACCCCACGCGCCACCGCCGGAGTCGCCGATTCTGGAGCTTGGGCTTCACATGTCACCGCCGGAGCCACCATCTGTAGGAGCGTGACTTTCACGCACCACCGCTGGTCGCCTGCCCTCCGGTGGGCTGCGGTCCTGGACTGACCCGCCTGGTTTGACCCGGTTTAGCCTGGTCTGACCCAGTCCGAACTAATTCAGAGCCAATTATAATTTAATTACAGAAAGGTCCCTAAATTTTCTCTAATTTTCAAAAAAATGACCCCCAAATTTCTGAAACTTTGCAGATTTGGCCCAATTTCGGAAAAACTTTAAAAAATCATAACTTGAGTTTTAGAAGGCCAAAAAATGCACAAAAAATACCGACGGACTCCTCTCGACAAGGCCTATCCACTGGTATAATCAAAACATGCTTTTACATGCACGAAAAAAATGACAAAAAGTAACACCCTCAAGTATTAACGGTGAATTAGAACGTCAAATACACAGCCACTGGAAAAAACATAATCTGTCTCATACTCACATAAATAACCCATCAATTTCACACAATACACCAATCATATAACATCAAACAAGAGCCATGTGAGAACGTTTAAATCATAAAAGTAGAAAACTAATCCCATGAAATTCCAGAGAGAAAAAAAACATGGAGTACCAACAATTGGCTCTGATACCAATGTTGAAAAACTCACGTTCCTAAAAACACAAATCCTAAGTGTGCATAGAGGAATCTCATGCCTCTCACCATAGGATTACGTAGCAGCGGAAGAATACAGACGAACCGGTTGATACTCATGTTAATATCTCTAGATCAAATCTTCGACACGGGGTTGAAAGATTAATTTTTACGAATTTGTATAAAAACTGAATGAGGAATATTGGAGAAAATTCAAAACCAGCGTTCACCCTCAGAACTGTTCTGTGTTATGTGTGTCCTTTCAAAGTGTTCTGCACGGTTTTCCTTTATCCCCAAGGATTACGAAAACTGTGAGAAACTGCAGGAGTTTCATAACTCCCTCTGTCCACAGCGCCACATCATTCATATGTGGAAAATAATTAATAAATAATATTAATAATTATTTACATTAATTATTATTTACAGTTCATAAAGATTTTTCCAACTAATTGTTGCAAGTCTTTACCTGCTTCAGTTTAAAATCCAACAACAGTTGATTGCAATTTAATTTGCTCATATTAATGATGCTTCATGCATGCTTGGTGCTTTTCTTTCCTTGAAGTTCGTCAGAAAAGTGCTCTTGAGTTTTACTTTGCTTACTGAAGTCTTTTCCCTTGTTAGTGTTCGGCAATCTGTTCATCATCGTAAATGTATCAATTATTTTAATTATTTTCAGGCATATGATTCTCTTCTCCAAATATGACATGCTGAGGTTTTCTTCAAGTTATAGAAATTTTTATATCGACGCCCCTTTTTTCCAACTGCATAATCAATGCCTATGGAAAAGCTAGTGATATAGAAAAAATGATGGAGTTATTCATGGCAATGGAGGGAAATGGATGTATGCAGATGATCACGATGATTCAAGCCTCTCGTGCACAAGGGGAAATTGATACTGCTAAGACTTTGGAGAATACTTATTATATATCTTTCTCCTTCTCAAGATATTTCAAGATTTACGTATAATTTACAAGAGTGCGTATAATGTATTAATTAAGTTAAGATTAGTATAAAATATATAGGTGTGTATTTAATAAATGAATGGCAATTTATAGTTTTTAAAATTATATATTAAAGGAATGTATTTAATAAAAGGGGTGTAAAAAACCCTTGAATTAATAATCAAAATTTGTGAATGGGTTGATGAAAATGGGTGAGTGAATTAAATCACACCCCAAATCGAGTCAAGAATATTTTTCTTGGGCGTTTAAATATTTACTACTACTAAATATAGGACATATAACATTTTTGTTATATCCTTTTTATCCCTTAAAAACATTTACTTTTCAACAAGAGAATTCAGCACCAAGACTGACAAAAAGTAGACTCACCTATCCCCCCACATGAAAATAAAAATACGGGATAATGCATTTTCACAATGTACAACGCAGTCGAGACTACAGCGTAGAGCTTCTAGACAAAACTCTATGTTTATTATAATCATAATATAGTTTGTCAGGCCATTATATAAACTCAGCTAGCTGGTGGAGCAAGGAGTTCGGGCTCTGGAGCCACCTCCGCTCCAACAAAAGCGTTAGATTGGTACTTATCGAAACCCCACATCTTCGCATTTTTTACATCATCCTGAGCCATTTGTCTCGAAAAGTCCTCATGATCATACTGAAGTGTGGCATTTCCTCCGAACTCAGTAGGGAGATTGTCCACATCAAAATACGACCTCATCAGTTCTACACTATCTTTCTTCTTTGGATAAACAAATTTCACCTTTTGGAAAGTCTTTGGGTCCAAAAAGTACTTAACAACCTGCAACACGCACATGCATATAACACATCAGTAACAGAGCAGAAGCTGAAGGTTCTATACAACTATACAAGAAATGATGCACTAAATGAAGTTCTAAAAATTACTATGCATTTCCCTAACAGACCAACTTTTCCGTCAACAGACTCAATGAGGACTGTAAGAATTGTGCTGTGTGTATGGTTCTCACATTCTTTTAACAACATTCAGCAAAAAAGGACAGTACATAATAAGGCATTAAAATAGCTCAGTAATGGATTGTGTAAATATGAAAATAAAAGCATTCAGTTTAGCATGGAACTAAATCACTGAACTCCATTACAAGTCATTTCATAATCGACAAATGTAAATGGAACATTATAAAAGTTACAAATAGACAAAAAAAAATTGTTACTTCAAAGGACTAATAGAACTTACCTTCCAAAATGTTTCAAATAAGCGAGGGGGGCTGTACAGAAATGCTATTGCTAGTCTCTCAGGGTAATGATTTTGTAGTATATTAACAGTTTCTCTCGCAGATTTAATAGGGACACTGGTGCTCAGAGACCATCCTGTAAAGTCTATTAACCATGCCATCTGTTCCTGTCCTTCTGGAAGATTAAGTATGGCATTCTCGATTAGATACACTAGATGTTTCATCTGGTTTTCCAATGATGCTGTGTTCTGTGAATGTACAGCAGAACAATTTTTAAAACCATTGCTAAGAGGAGAAGGTAAAAATCTAATTAGCTTACAGAATATCCTCAGATACCTGCATTCCTGGTCTTAGTATAAGGACACTCCTGCCATCACGATCATGAAAACTTGCTCTGAATAATTTCCCAGTCTCACCCTCGGTTGCAACTTCATGCTAGCAATGAGTAATCCATACACATTTACAGTTAATTTACGACTAAAAAAGACGATGCGAAAAGCTTGAAAGTAAGACAGAGAAAGAGGAAAAATCAGCATGAAACACTAACAAATAGCTGGTTAAACAAAAAAAGGCCCCGCCTTTCTTACCCAACGGATCTCTTCAGGTTTATAACTTGACCTCCATCTCAATGTTTCTTCCAACATCTTCTTCGATTTATCAACATTCCAGTTTCGAGCTTCCAGATATCTCTTCAAACACGCATCACTGCAGTACTGCAGACTTCGACCTGACAACGGTCCTAGAGAAGCTTTAAGCTCTTGGAACTGGAGATGAAAATGAAAGAACACAATCAGATCAACTTAAATACATAATTAGATAACAGGAAAGAAATCCATTTATGCTGAACTTGCATTCTTGTTTAATACATAATCATGATTGATAAGATGTATAATAATACGACATACACACTACAAGCCACCAGGGAAAAGTTAGAAATTTTAATCAAGGAATTAAAGAGGTGAACTCATTTGGAAGGTGGGTGCTAAATCAACAAAATTATTAATATTTAAAGGAGAAAATACACATGCAATTAAGAATTAAATGCAAACTTTGAGGGGGCTACAGCCCCTCCAAGCTTCCATCAGGCTGCACCCCTACACAGTACTTCTGTATTCTCATATTGTATAATATCTCATGCTATCAACATAGAAATAAGCCAATGACATGCACTCTAGTTTAGTTTGTGTTCAACTTGGAACTTGATTATATGAAGATGCGCAAACACTATTCCAGGAATGCAAATTAATATTATTACCTTGCGCTCCCGTTGAAGCTCAACACTCTCACCATCATGCGAGGAACTGCTTTTGCGGAAAAACATGATATTTCCGGGTGCTACTTTGTCAGCAACCTAAGATTATCCGTAACAAAAAGTTTCAGAAATCAATCTTAAAAATCTGAATGACTACTCAAAAGAACAGGGAAGCAGTGAAAAAGAAATAAATGTAGAAGAACACCAGCACAATCAAACAACCAAAAGAATCATAACAGCACATAATAAAACCATCTCATTTAAAGTGACCTTTCATCTTAAAGCAGTTAACTCTCTGTTCAACAACCTCAGAAGATGAACCATGAACATATCAGAGCTAGTAACTGAGGTTTACTATTGGTCTTCACAAAATTAGCAATTACAGGGTCTCCTTATTTTGGAAATCTATCTGACAACTCGATCGAACTAGTTTATGCTGTCTTTGATATCTCTAACAGAGACAAGCACGAGATACAATTACATGATAAACCCTGAACCCACCTTATTCTGGACGAGAACTGACATTTTTCTTTCCCCCACCCTTGTTTTCATAGCACGCTACAGCCATATATGTATAAAATGATTGAAATAATTACACCAATACCTAGTAATTATGGAATAGAAGAATATCTCAGTAGACTGAATTTCGATATTTTTCATTCGAAACTCAGGGATTAAGGGTTGCAATCTTATTCCAAATTAAAATGGAAGTCATCCCTGTTTTCTCGGTGATTTCCACAGCTTAATTATTCAAACGAACACTAATTTCTGAAGCATATACTGATTGAAAAAAGATATCCTGATTAAAATAATAATAACAATAATTTAAAAAATAGTATCAGAAGTTTGACTCCGCTTAACAATAAAATCGGTCACATCTTAGTCAAATTTTACTTCGACAGTAATCAGATTCCCAAATAAGAAGGAACCAGATTAACGAATTAATCGGAAAAATCGTGAAACCATACCTAATTAGATACAAAGGAAACCCAGTCCATAGGAGGAGAAAACGTGATACAACTTGCAACGAAACAGAAACACAAAAAGAGCATAAATTAATACCTGTGGCTGATCTGAGAGAGAGATTTACCTCGATTATGAATTGAGGAAAATCTGGAGCAAATTCTTCCACTAACAGATATTAATAATTTCTGAGTTCCTCACCACACAATCTCTCTCACTGGGTGTAAAATGTGAATGAGCTTGTGAAAAGTGTGAACTCATTAGTGAGTGATTAGGCTCCGATATTGATATTGATATTGATATAAAGTGTGAACCCATTAGTGAGTGATTAACACTAAATGGGACATCAATATTTAATAATAAAAGTATTTATGACTATTAAATAATATCATAATTGTATTACTCCGTCCATGATGAAATTCATAATTATGGGTGAAATTATTTTTTTATTTTTTTGAACTCAAATTATGGGTGATTTTGGATGCAACCAACGTTTATAATAGTGCTGAGTAATTATATAATTTATTTTTAATTATTTAATTTAATTTTAATTTAATTAATTTTTAAAAATATTTAAACTACTTCCTCCATCCTATTTCAGATGACACATTTTCTATTTTGGATTCTCTCACAAAAGTTTGCACCTCCACAAAAAAGTAACAAGTCAAGCACAATCATCATTTTCCATACACTATGTTTACAAAAAAAACCACTCTTACCTAACACATCTAACATACTTTATCATTTACTCCCTTCGTCGCTTCTAAGGTGTCACTTTACTATTTTTAGCATCCGGTTCAAATGTATCTATTTCCCCTATTTAGTAACAAAGTGCATAATATGGTACACCACTTTCCTCCAATACAAGTACTCACTTTACATATAATAATAATACTATTTAATCCACGCGCAAAAAGCAAACGGACACCTTAGAACCGAACGGATGAAGTGCTATTTATTATAAAAATAAATAAAATTATCATTTTTCTTAATATCTGTGCGGGAGAGGGATGCAAACATCTGTGGGGCGGAGGAAATATAAAACTTAAATATTTAACTTTTTTTTATTTATTTTATATGAAAGATAAGAATTTATTATTATTAATATTTAATAATCAATATATGGGTAAGTCTTGCGTGAGACCATCTCAAGTGAGGGAGTACTTTTTAAATTAGTTGTCACTCTTGCTATAAAATATTAACCTTTTCTTATTTATTTTATATGAAAGATAAAAATTTATGATTATTATTAATATTTAAGAGTTGATATCTGGTGCTCCCGATGCAAGGGTGCACCCATATATATATAACTTTTTATTTTATATTGTTTACATGTTTCTTAATAATTGTATATTTTTTTCACACTCAATTTTTCATTAAAAAAAACTAGCATCCATATGTGTATAACTTGTTATTCAATAGTGTATACATGTTTTTTAATAATTGTATATTTTTTATACTCAATTTTTAATTAAAAAACTAACAAAAAATTCACTAATAAAGTGTATACATTTTTTCTCATAATTGTATATATTTTTATTCATAATTGTATATGTTTCTAAAAGTGGGTGCACCGTATCCTAGGTACACCCAGGTGCACAGTAGTATTAGTCAATATTTAATAATCAATCTGTAGGGTAAGTCTTGCGTGAGACCGTCTCAAGTGGGATCATTTTACACTTTTTATATTAGTTGTCATTTTTGCTATAAAATTTTATCATTCTCGCTATAAAATGTTATCTTTTTTTATTTATACTATAAATTGTTCATGAAATAGTATTATCATTTTTCATTAATTAATTATTACTTTTAACATAGAAGATATCACTTTTAATCCATCTCACACAAGTCTTTGTCTATGTATACTCCCTCCGTCCCGCCACAAGAGTTACATTTATTTATTTTGTGCATCCTTGCAATAAGAGTTATTTATTTTTCTTTTTTTATAGATAATACTCACACAAAACAATTAATATATCATTATGGGGCTTACACACAACACTAATACATCTACCCACTATACATGGAGTATTATATATCTCTCAACACAACACATTAAGATATTGTATTCCTTAATCTCCATGCAAATATTAAATGTAACTCTTTTAAAGGAACTAAGGGTAAATTTTATTCAGCAGTTGTGTCTTTTTAATAAATACCCTTTTTATCTCGTTTCAGTCTTTACGTTTTTTTATGTGTAGATTAAGGAATATAGTATTTTAATTTGTTTTTTTTTTAAATACCCTTTTTATCTCGTTTCAGTCTTTACGTTTGTTTTTTTATGCGGAGATTAAGGAATATAGTATTTTAATGTATAATGAATTGAAAGATATACTCTCTCCGTCCACTGTCAATCTATGAATTTTACCATTTTGGGTCGTCCACTCTTAATCTATCCATTTCCACTTTTTGACACATGGGACCCACTCACCCACTAATACAATTAAAATATGGGACCTACACACCGCACTAATATAACTACCAAGTACACATTAAATAATAATACTCATTAATCCACACGCAAAAAGCAAACTGATAGATTGGGGATGGACGGAGGGAGTAATATTTTAATATAAAGTGGTAGCGTTGTATATGAGTTCTATAGAGATATATTAATTGTTTTACATGAGTCTCATCTATCAAAAAAAATGTAAAGATTAAAATTTGGTACTCTAATGGAAATTATGTAAATGTTGAAATGGGATAAAAGGAGTATATTATTTTTTTTATATATTCAACTTTTCATTAAAAAAGTAACAAAAAATTCACTAATAAATGTATACCCTCCGTACCATAAAACCTTTCATATATTTCTCATTTGTTTGTCCCACAAAACCTTTCACATCCCAAAAAAAGAAACATCACTTTATCTAACAACCTCAAAAGTTACTTTAATTTTAAATTTTGTCACTCATTTTTTCACACACATCTCATTACTATATACTTTTCTACTACCTCCGTCCGCCTCAAAGGTGGACATTTATTTTTTGCACGTGGATTAAGGAGTATTATTATTTAAGGTGTAGTTAGTAGTTGTATTAGTGGGGTGTATGGGTCCCATAAATTTATTGTATTAGTGATGTGTGTAAGTCTCATGTGTTTAAAAAGGAAAATGTGGACCTTTGGTGCGAATGTCCAAAATGGCAAAATATGGACCTTTTGGGCGGACGGAGGGAGTATTAACTAAAAATACTACAATACCCTCCAAAGTCAATAAAGTTGGTCAAAAGTGCAATTTTTCTTAAACAACGTGGAACAGTAAAAGTGAAAAGTATTATAAGACGGGAGGAGTATATTTTTATTAATAAATGCATACTCCCTCCGTCCCTTGGTAAGAGTTTCATTTGCTTCTGGGCATGTGGATTAAGGAGTATTATTATTTAATGTGTAATGGGTAGTTGTATTAGTGGGTGTGTGGGCCCCATATTTTAATTGTATTAGTGGGTGTGTGTGAGTCTCATATGTCCAAAAAAAGAAATGGGATCCTTTGGGTGGGACAACCAAAATGGTAAAATATGACTCTTACCTAGGGACAGAGGGAGTATATTTGAATGTGGCGCACAGACTGACTAGTGTCAGTGAACCTGAATGCACATGATATTTTGCCAAAAAGAAGGTGAATTATCCTGTTGACCCAGGTGCACTATAGCACGGACACCTACTTTCAGAAACTTATACACTTATCGAATTTTTTATTGGTTTTTTTTAATAAAAATTGAATATAAAAAACTATACAATTATTAAAAACAAATATACTCCATACATTATTGAATAATAAGTATGTTATACACATATGAGTGTTCGCTTGCACCCGAATGTACCGATATCAACTCAAAATTAAATTAAGAAGATTGTATAAATTTTATTAACCAAATCTATAAGTTTCACATACGAAGTTTTTTTTTTTTTACATTAATTAAAATAAATTAAACATTCGAGTGACTCAAGAATCAAACCTGTGAAACTAAACTAGGTTCTTAAATGTTTTGTTAATTTTACTTGCAGTGGCCGACAAGTCGGATCCTGCCTGTTGTTGGTCGGGCGGCCTTTTTTTGCCCAGGATGCAAAGTTGAGATGCTGTTGCAGTAAAATTGAAGTGAACGCTGCTAAGATATTAATTATGAAGAAAGAGCTTGAATTTTTATAGTAGAATTGTTACAATGGTGCTGCATAGACATTCATACAAGCAGTAACTGTAAATAATATATAATATTATTTATATTTAATATATAAGCATATATTAAATTAAATCCACATATGATAGTTCGTGGATAATTGGGAGAGAGAGAGTTAAAAAGTTAGTTTTTTAACTCATGCGGATTTGAAAATATGCGTTAAGCAGTTGTCGTTCTCGTGGGTTACATAATACGTTTTGACAAGCGTACTCAGTACAGTACATGCAGAACACATGAATACATTCATACGCTCAAACGCTGAAACACGCTGAAGCGATACAGAACTCAGAAGTAGAACGGAAAACGCAAGAAAGCATTTCATCTCTCATTTTCTCTCCCGAAATCACATCGAAAATTCAGTCATCATATTCCACAATTAATACAACATCGTGGAAATTAATTCACAACCCTGCGTTGTGAGATTTGATCCATGAGATCACAGTTTATTCCGTGGTACCAACTGGTTCGTACATACTCTTCCGCTGCAACGAAAACTTTATGGAGAGAGGTAATTGAGATTACTCTCTTTGTATGTTTATGTGTTTATATAATCGTGAGTTTTCCAACATTGGTATCAGAGCCAATGATTGGTACTCCGTTTATTTTATGGAATTAGGATGTTTTCATGATTTAAGTTTTCTGCCCTTTTTTGTGTTGAATATTCTCATACATGATTCATGATTAATTGAGTATGAATGTCGGTTTATTTAATGTTGATTGATCAGATGTATGAGTTTAAGGCAGGTTGTGTTTTTCCAGTGGCTATGTGCATGTGACGTTTTTTCTTCATCGTTAATTGTTAATGGTTGATTTTTCGTCATTTTTTATGCAAGCAAAAGCATATTTTGGCTACACCACTGGATAGGCCTCGTCGAGAGGAGTTCGTCAGTATTTTTTGTGCATTTTTGGCCTTCTAGAACTCAAGATATGATTTTTTGAAGTTATTTTCGTAATTGGGGCTAATCTGCAAAGTTTCAGAAAGTTTGGGGGTCTGTTTTTGGGAATTCGATAAAGGCCAAGGACTCTTTCGCAATTAATATAAAGATGAGGTTAACAGGGTCAATCCGAGTCAGACCACCCCGAACCGGACCGGGTCAGGATCAGCCGGAGGACTGCCAGTAGGCGGTGGCGCATGAAGGACACGCGTCGGCAGGCGTCAGCTCCGGCGGTGGCGCGTGCAGCCCACGCGTCGAAAACCAGCAACTCTGATGGCGGCACTTGAAGCCCACGCGCCGATGGATGGAGGCTCAGTGGTGGCGCGTGAGTTACACTCGCTGGTCGACAGCACACAACAATCGGCGCGTGCGGGCGCGTGTGAGCGCATTCCGGATAGTGGGTGGCGTGTGAGTGGCGGTGCGTGTAGGCGCGTGGAGGCATTTTTCGGCGACGGGATAATGTTTTTCGATGTGTTTCGGCGCGTGGAGTCCAATGGTGACATTTTCGAGAGAGTTTGACGTCATCTTTTAATGTGTATATGTAGTTTTACTTCATTTTGTGACATATTTATTGAATACAAACCTATGGGGTGGTTATTAGGTTGTAATTTTTGAAGAATATTCACCTTAATATGTCATTTAATTCTAAATTCATGGTTTTAAGTGATGTTATAATTGTTCAAACTTCCGTAGCCTATAAAAGTGGGAGCCAAAGTGAGTTGGACTAATACACTTCTGAATATGTCTATTGCATCTTGGAAAAGTTATTTCCATATGCATTATATGAAGAGAAAGTTCATGTGATATAGTTTGACTAACACTTGTGTGTTTGATATTTGGTTGCTCGTTTTTCTAAGAGGCATGTCAGAATCAGGAACAATTACAGAAGAAGACATTAAGACTAAAGATGAGGTCCTCCATGAATTCTTGAATTATAAAATGAAGCCTACACACAACATAAGAGACCACGCAATTATTTTGATTGAACTCTACAACCAGATGATGTGTTTGATTTATAGCAAAACTATTTCAAGTAATGAGTATTTTCAAATTACTAGTCCTCAGACCTGGGCGAACACTTTGCCTCCCCACCTACAAAAGGATTTTTGGGCTCAGTGGGAGACTTACCAAGTGAAGCCTAATGGTTATTTCATTATGCTTGATTTGGTCGATGCTTCTGTGGCAGAAGATAGGATACAGGCACTGAGATCAGCCTGCTTGAGGATGGGAAGGATTCGACGTTCTGATTTTTTGAGTCTGAGTGGTCGAGACAAACGTCAGATAAAGAATCCTCATATATATCCTCTAGGGTGAGCTGTCTTTAATGTGGGGACTAAAGAATTTGATAGGGAATGTTATTTTTAATCTAGTGATAAATTAAGAAAAATAATCGATATTTATCGCTAGTTTTATTTCCATTGTATTTCTAATTGTAAACTCAGGGAGTTCATTAGAATTTTATGTTCATGACTTGTCAGACTTGGATTTTTTACTATTGTGGATGGTTGTTTAAGTTCTATTTATAAGTGGTTGTTCAAAGTTATTGTTAATTACTTGAACCTTAAATGTGTTTTACGTTTTGAAATAAGAATCTAGTATTATAACACTTGATGAGATTGATGATTAGTAGTCTCCGAGCTATTTTTCGAGATCAAGTCTTGTGTTATTTATTGAGATGTCTTTGTATGGCTTAACGTAAAATTTAGATAAAATATTATTAACATACTGAATCACTTTAATCTCTATCAAAGGAATGAGCAATGAAATCTATTGTCACTGAGTTGAACAAAGATGAGAAACTCAATGGTGACAATTATGACACAAGGCGTCATAAAATTTGGTATATATTGTATGAACAAGATGTATTGGATGCTATAAACCAAATGATGGCTGATCTAGGTGCGGGTTTTAGTAACCAAGGGAGACGTGACCAAGAAGCGTACCAAGCATAGAAAAGGAAGATTCCATTGCACAAGGTATTTTTATAAGCTCAGTAATCGATGCAATGATCCATGGATGTGAGGAACATCCCACCACACATGATATCTGAGTGTATCTGCGTAAGAAGTATGGTGGTACATCGGTCACAAGGCTTAGGCAGTTGATTATTGAGTTTGAAACCTACAAAAAGAAACCTGATCATAACATTAGACAACATCTCAGGGAGATGTCTAATATGATAATCGAACTTAAAACTGTAAGTCATATACTCTCTGATGAACAGTAAATCCAAGCCCTGATCCGCTCTTTACCTGATCGTTGGGAACATCTCAAAGTCAACTTGACACATAATAAAAATATTAAAACTTTCAATTATGTTGCTCGTCATGTTGAGCTAGAAGATGAGAGGCTCGGAGCCTCAAAGCCTTCTTATGGAACCTTCTATGCCAGTTCTACTTCTAAGAAAGCTTCGGGCTTCAAAAAGAAATGGAATTGGAAGAAGGGAAAGAAAGAAAGACGATCTGATGGTGGTGGTGGTAAACCAGAAAATAATCCACTTAAAACTGATGATACTAGAGTAAAGTTGAAAATCAAAAAGGCAAATCTATCTAAGTTTTAAGAACTGATAGAGTACGAGAATATCGATCAGAACAATTCAAGAAATTTAGTAATGAAAAGGGTATAATCCGACAATTAACTGTTCCTTATACACCTCAATAAAATGGTGTTGTTGAAAGAAGGAATATGACTTTGTTGGAGATGGTTAGATCCATGATGGCACAAGCTAATATACCGATCTCTTTTTAGGAAGATGCGTTGCTCACGACAACTTATGTGCTTGATCGTGTTCTTTAAAAGTCAGTTGCTTCGACTCCATATGAATTTTGGATGGGTAGAAAACCTGACTTGAGTAACCTTAGAGCTTGGGCATTAGCAGCTTACGTGCATGATTCATCGAGTCAGTATGGAAAGTTGGGTCCTAGAAGCAAAAAGTGTATCTTCATAAGATACTGCGAACATTCTAAGGGTTACATATTCATAGAAGATTAGGATGGGAGCTTAACTGAGACAGAATCACATAATGCTTATTTTCTGGAAACTAAATTTCCTAGTAGAGATGAGGCATCAGGGATGCTGAACCTATTTTCGAGATAGTAGAAAACCAATACCTACAAGATCCAAGTGAGAGTAGTAGTTTAACTGATTGTGTGGATCTTTATAGATATTTTGCAGATTGAGGATCAGACGATTCCTAATGAGAGCACTTTGTCTACAAAAGACCATCGTCAGATATCTCAAAATTTTCTAGCTAGGAAACATGTGCCCAAAAGGCATTATGACATTGAAAGACATGACTTCTTTGTTTCACTAGAAAATTGAGATCTTTCTCATGTTGATAAGGAAGAGCCCTAGAAGCTCTGACTTGTTCGGCAAATGAGAAATGGATGAAAGCGATGAAAGAGGAGATAGAGTCTATGAAGTCAAATCAAGTTTGGGAACTTGTAGATCTTTCGAAGGGATGAAGGGAAATTGAGAATAAATGGATTCTTAAAATCAAAAGAAATGCAGATGGCTCAATTGAGAGGTATAAAGCTCGCTAGGTGGCAAAAGATTATACTTAACAAGAGGGTATAGACTACGAAGAAACTTTTTCACCTGTAGTGAGGTTTTGTCTTGATTCATCTACTATTGGCTATAGTGGCTAGTATGAATTTAGAGTTACACAAAATGGATGTTAAGATCGCATTTCTCAATGGAGAATTAGAAGAAGAAATCTACATGCAACAGCCTGTAGGATTTATTCTTCAAGGTCAAGAGGATAAAGTTTGTAGATTTAAGAAGTTGATCTATGGACTCAAACAATCCTCTAGACAGTGGTATTTGAGGTTTCACACAACAATTATCTCATATAACTTCGTTATGATAAATGAAGACCACTGTATTTACGTTAAACGGTCCAATGGTTAATTTGTGATTCTATCCTTGTATGTGGATGACATACTGCTAGCGGTTAATAGCAAAGAGTATCTTGAAACCATTAAAAGGTGGTTATCTTCAAACATCGAAATGAAAGATATGGTGAGATAAAGTACATACTTGGTGTGAAGATCTATAGGGATCTTTTAAAGAAGTTATTGGGTTTGTCTCAAGAGACTTACATAAAAAAACTTTTATAATGATTCAAGATGGACACTTGCAAACCTATAGATACTCCTATTGCGAAAGACGAATCATTGAGTCAGCAAATATATCCCAAGACTCAAGATGAAAAGAATAAAATGGCCAGAGTACCATATGCCAATGTGATTGACTGCAGACTATTCTCTCTGTTATCAACGGAATAACAGTACACTGAATGGGTATATAGATGCTGACTGGAGTGGTGATTTAGATAAATGTAAATCAATTCCTGGTTATGTCTTCTTGCTCAACAATGGAGCAATCTCATGATGTAGCAAGAAACAGACTTGAATAACACTATCCACTAATGGAAGCTGAGTTTGTGGCATGTGCGTTTGCAGTTCAAGAGGTTATTTAGTTGAGAAGATTCATGAAATATTTGGAGGTCTCAAACACTCCAGTGTGAGCTGTTTTAATTAATTGTGATAATCAGGCAGTTATTACTTACACAAAAAACCCCAAATATCATGGATAGACCAAACACAATGACATGAAGTTCAACTTTATTAGAGATATTGTAGACAAGAAGAAAGTTATTATTAGTTACATTTCTACTCATTTGATGTTAGCAGATCCTTCTACCAAACTAATTCCTAAAGATATATACATAGGACATGTAAAGGGATTGAGTTTGCAAAGGATTTAAAACGTATTGAATATGTTAATGTATGTTAATGAAATTGTTAATGGCTTAACTATTTATATATGTTTTATTAATTATAATAGTATGTCGGCAAGTTATGATTGTCTCTCTCATATGAGCAATCGCCTCTGGCTCAGTGGAAGCGCAGAGATGAGATTACGATAGCTAATGTAATCGGGATAGATTTCACCACGAATCTAATCCAACTTGTTGTAAAGCTAAATCGAATGAGATCCTATACGTTGAAGGGAGGATATTCGGGTTAACTGTATGAGACACACTTGAACTTTGATTTACACGATGTCTAAATTAGATGAAATACGACATACGCTTTCTTGGAAGGAAGTTAAAAACATTGTGACATGTGTTTTAGGAAAACGACATATGCTAAGTTGTCACCAATAGGATTGAGAGAATTATCCCTATTTTCTCAAAAGTATGAGTCCTTATCTATTGGTTACCCTTATGACTTTCTACTATATTCTAAGTCTTCACTTTGGTGTTGCTACTTTAGCATGTTACCCAAAAAGCTATGGTTAATAACGGCGATGCAGTACATGTCTAGGAAAGCAGCTATAGTGGAAGACTGTAGATACTTAGTGAGATGGGAAGAACGTCTTAATTTAACATATACTATTGTGATTCATTGACTAGTCAATCAAGCAGGGTCTTGATTATGAAATCATAGTTTTTGCAAAAAGGTTGAATATGCTCTGATAAGTTTAGGGATGGAGAAGAGATATGTCAACTTATGTTAAATGTTAAAGAGTTCTGGGGTATAGCGAGCTTATTGAGTTTCATTGATTAACTTGTTGAGTTGCTATATATCTCTAACAAGTGTATAGCGATTAAAACTCATATCTCGTGGGTCACACGATGTATTAATCTGTACGAAAATATGATTCAAGAAGAAATTTAATCAGGCAACTTTTGACTTCATATGTGAGTGGGAGATGTAAATAATATATAATATTATTTATATTTAATATATAAGTATATATTAAATTAAATCCACATATGATAGTTTGTGGATAATTGAGAGATAGAGAGAGAGAGAGTTAAAAAGTTAGTTTTTTAACTCCTGGGGATTTGAAAATACTGCGTTAAGCAGTTGTCGTTCTCGTGGGTTACATAATACATTTTGACAAGCATACTCAGTACAGTACATGCAGAACACATGAATACGTTCATACGCTGAAACACGCTGAAGCGTTACAGAACGCAAAAGTAGAACGTAGAACGCAAGAAAGCATTTCCTCTCTCGTTTTCTCTCCCGAAATCACATCGAAAATCCAGTCATCATATTCCACAATTAATACAACATCATGGAAATTAATTCATAACCCCGTGTTGTGAGATTTGATCCATGAGATCACAGTTTATTCCGTGAGTACCAACTGGTTCGTACATACTCTTCCGCTACAACGAAAACTCTACGGAGAGAGGTAAGTGAGATTACTCTCTTTGTATGTTTATGTGTTTATATAATCATGACTTTTCCAACAGTAACTATTCAAGTTGAGAAAAGCATTTGATGACATTTTTCACAAAGACAAACAATTGTGTTTACCGTTTGAACCTTGTGATCCCTTTTTTCAATCCTATTGTACACTACGTATTGTTAAATTTTAAATTAAAGAGGATCACATGCTGTAAACCCAATTTACAAGAAATTAACTTTTTCATAAATTATATTGTTGTCATCAGTTTTCTCTCCACACAATAATTCACGTTGTCATCATTTTTCTCTCCACACAATAATTCAGTGTATTTTTTTTTTTAAGAGGGGCAGGCCTAGAAAGAGAGTAAATGAGTTTTATGAACTATGAAAGATATAATAGGCTAGAATTAGAGGTGGGTTAATTTTATGTGGCCCCAAAAGCGGGCTCATTAAGCTTTTTTTTATTTTATTAAAAATAATATTATTTTGAGTATAAAATAATTTATTATAAATATAATTATTATTAATTTATATTATTTTTATGTACAATAAATAGAATAAAGATTTATCGAACTAGCAATAAAAAAGGAGTATAAAGGTTGAATTGAATAGTCCATATTAATATAGTAATGAGTATATTTTTAAATAATTACTTGAAAATGTCTTTTCACAAATTGGTGCTGCAATTTTAACACCATACCATGCAATTTATATCTACACTATCCATCTAAGAAATGATTAGTTAAATAAAAAAAATTAAAAAGTAATAAAAAACTAAACAAAATATTAATGTCTCAAAGATTCATTTATATAAATATATATTCATAATAGTAAAAGGAAACTAAACCATTATATAATTCAATTTTTTGAGTGTAAAGTAATAAATTTAAGGGTTGCGCTATTGTCACCCGAAAGATTACTACAGGCGCCCAAATTTAAAAAAAAATATAGTGAAAATACTATTATATTCTTATCCCTAACATTTTATTTTCACACCCTAATTTTATGATCTCACACACAAGCCTCATCACAAATGGCAGAAAAAAAAAAAACAAAAAAAACAGAAATCCTAGAACTTTTCCTACATAATTAAATCAGCAATCAAATTGAGGGAACTTCATTCTCTTCTTTCTCTCAAAACAAGTCGTCATTTCTTAACCCAAATATTGCAAAACTCAAGTTGGCACTGTGACTTTTTTCTCTTTTCAATATTCATTTTTCAATGATTTCTCCTCCACATACAATACTCCCTCTCTCTTCCATGAACATACATTGTTTACTACTATCACGAATTAAGAAGCTATCATGAATTTAGAGAACAGGAAATACAGTTCCAATACTTAAAAAATCATTAATCCACTATTTTTTTTCCTTTTTATTCTCCTCTTTTCATTCTCTCTTTCCCCTCTTTTAGGTTGCATGCGTTTTTTTCTTGCCTTGTTATTTCTCTAAAGTGTGGGTGGATTTAGTAAATTGACCAGATGATATTAGTAATAAGGGTGTGAAAAGAAGTTTAGAAGTTTGGGATATAATAGTATTTTCGTTATATTATTTTTCAAGATTTGGGTGCTTTTAGCAGTCTTTCGAGTGGCAATAGTGTCGCCCTTAATTTAAATCAAAGATTTTCCAAGAGGCTTAAAATAAAATTGACATAATTAGGAAAATTGTATGAGAAAATTAAATAAGGTAAGATTAAAAGAAGTATTTCAGTCAAATTATAAAGAGACATCATTCCCTAACTTAGTTCCATAAAATCAAATCATGAGATCCGTATAATCAAATAGAGAATCTAAAAAACCAACTTCATTTTCTTTCTTCGATGCCCAAAAAAACCTGTTTTCACATAACTTAATAGTATGCTTGAAGAACTTACTTTTTATTGTTAAAAGCTTCTTATTGTTAAAAGTCATCCATCTGTTACTGTCCCACTGGCGACGAATATGCCGGGTCGTCCAGAAAAGACAAAATAAGTGAAAATTAAAATAAATGAAAAAAGAAAAGTTTTAACCAACCGATTGAAAAGATTTTCATCACACGACCGAGGTCTCAACCCATCTTACTCTACCATTTTCTCTCACAATGTGACACTTGTCACATTGTGTTTGGTAGATGTTTACTTTTTAAATTATAATTTAAATTTTTAATAAATGATAGTTAAATATTTTTTTCTGAAAAAATAATTAAAACTTTTATTTTTTTCTCTCTCTATAATTAGAGTATATTTTGGATCACAATAAAAAACTCTATTTTTTCTCTCAATTTCAAATTATATCATCTTTTTTATTATAATTACAAAATTAAATATTTTTTAAAATATAAAATTATTTAATTTTAAATACAGTTATAATTTTTTTAAGTTAATATAATAATAATAATGATTGTATATATAGATGTGTGAGAAATGAATATCTAATCTAAAGTAATATAATAGTAAAGTGAAAAAGTCAAAATTGAGCTAATTTTTAATTTACACCCTTGAATTTGATTACTATAAGTCATTTTGAATCTCATCCATTCATCATATTATTGAATCTCATCCATTCATCACGATTATGAGATTAGTTCTTGGCCATTGATTTGATACCTTATTTAAAATATACTTTATTTAATTTTTGTCATAATGATACCATATTTAATTAATTTTAATTTTAAGATTTTAAATTTCCTTCTTATTTATTTCAGCAAAATTTAATTTATTATTTATGGTACTAACAATTAAGTTTATGAAAAACCACTAATAGGTAACACTTTTACCCTAAATTATTATGAGATACAATGAATTTAAATAATTACTCTCACATACAAAATATTAAAGTAAAATACCAAATATAACCTTATAATCTCATAAACTTTTAAACCACAAACCCTAAACCCCTCACCCACCCACCCACTGGTCGTCGGCCGATCACCGGGCCTCCGCCGAACCGCCGCCTGACCTTCGCCGGAACTTAAAATGTGCAAAAATAAAATTATGCAAAACAAAATGTGCACACAAAATTGTGCAAAACAAATTGTGCAAACAAATTATGCAAACACATAGGGGTATTTATGATATCACAATCATAATTGTGCAGTTATGAATATTAGTGTTTTAAATCATGTAGTTTATAGTAATTATTATGCATTATTTTATGTATCCAATAGTAAGTGATCCTTAAGTTTATATTATGATTTATTTTTGTAATTATAATTATAAAGTATTTTTGAAACTATAATTTAGTTTTAACAATTAATTCATTATTAAATTATTTTCTTCTTTAATAATAATTTTGAATTAATATTATTGGTCCTAACATCTTAATAAATTTAAATTAAATGGGTATATGTAAAAATTGAGCAAATTTTTAATTTACACCCTTAGATTTGATTACTATAAGCCATTTTGAATCTCATTCATTCATCACATTATTGAATCTCATCCATTCATCATGATTATGAGATACGATTATGAGATTAGATCTTGGACATTGATTTGATATCTTATTTAAAATATACCTTATTTAATTTTTGTCATATGATATCATATTTAATTAATTTTAATTTTAAGATTTTAAATTTCTCTATTATTTATTTCAACAAAATTTAATTTATTATTTATGGTACTAACAATTAAGTTTATATTATAATTTATTTTTGTAATTATAATTATAATGTATTGTTTGAAACTATAATGTAGTTTGAAACTATAATGTAGTTTTAACAATTAATTCATTATTAAATTATTTTCTTCTTTATTAATAATTTTGAATTAATATTATTGGTCCTAACATCTTATTAATTTTAAATGGGTATGTGTAATCAACGGGTGTTGATAAATGGGTTTGGAACGGTATTAAATTATTTTCTTCATTATTAATAATTTTGCATTAATATTATTAGTCCTAACATCTTAATAATTTAAAATGTGTATGTATGTGTAATCAACGGGTATTAATAAACGGGTTTGAAATGGAATTAAATTATTTTATATTTTTTTAATGAAACGGGTACGAATATGAGTAGTTGGTTATTGATAAATGGGTTTGGGACGGGTATGAGTATCATAATATATTTTTTAATGAAACGATTTAAAATTTTTAATTTTTAGATGATATTTATTTTTACACGGTATGAGTATTATGAAATAAGCAAGTATCTTACATAATTAATAAATATAATTATTTATTATGTTCAAAAAAATATAATAATTTTATAAAAACGATCAATATTTATCACTACTTAATGGTAAAAGTCTGCATACCATGTTTCTTGATTATTAAATTATTAATAATTAATATTATTAGTCCTAACATCTTAATAATTTTAAATGGTTATGTGTGATCAACGTGTATTGATAAATGGGTTTGAAATTATTTATTTATACATGAGTACGAGTATTACGAAATAAGCAAGTATCTTACATAATTAATAAATATCATTATTTAGTATGTTAAAAAAATAATTATTTTATAAAAACGCCCAATATTTACCATTACTTTCTTTCAGTTATATGGAGTATTTAAAATAAATTTTTTCTTAATCTTTTTACTGCTAAAAAGGAACATACTAGCATGGATTGAGGGATTGTATTACATAAAATTTTCAATTCTGATAAATTCTATGCGAAAATATACTTATATATTATAAAATATAGATATAATGGTTTATCTAAAATACATGATTTAAGTTTCTCATCTTGTTTTTTAAATAATATCAGAACACTTTAATCACGTGCAACGCACGGATTCAAAAGCTAGTTTTATTAAAAAGGAAGGTTGAGTTGGGTTGTTGATGAAATACTATAAAAACAATTGAAATTGGCTTGGGGTTTAAATTGTATATGTGGATAAGAGAGAAATGAATATTATATTATTGGGTTGGGTTATTGTAGGTTGTGAATAGGAATAGTCTTACATAGTTTAAGAGCAACCAAACTATTAATACCAATATTTTTATAACTGGATCGGAGACTGAAACGGTGGATGCAGTGGTTCGAGGTTCAACCGGTTGGGCCGGTTCAACTGGTGGTTCAACCAGAAAATTGAATTTTAAATATTTTTAATTATATTTTATAATATTATAATTTATTAAAATAATTTATAATAACCAAAATTATTTTATAAAGAAAAAATTCAATTTTTATAAAAATATAATTAGATAAAATATTTATAGTTTATAATTCATACTTTATACATATTTTTATATATTATCTCAATACAATATTACATAATTTATAGTCAAACTGCAATACATTTGGTGCACCACTCCAGGAAAATCACATAATTTAATCCAAAATTTAAACATTATATTTTAAAATAAATAAAAATAAAAGTGAAATAATATAAAAATATAAAAAGAAAAATAGAAAAAATAAAAAAAATTCAAAAATCGATTGGACCGGTTCAACCAGTTTTTCCGATTTTGGCCGGTTCAACCCGCTTCAATCCGATTCAACTCAAAAAATGGTTTTATAGGGGTTTTGAATCGGTTTGGAGGCCGGTTCCCGGTTGAACCGACCGGTCCAACCGATTTTAAAAATCACTAATTAATACTATAACTTTCAACAAATGAAGCCATTACTTAATAGATGTATAGGATGAAAAGACAAAGACTAAACAAAACTCAGTTGTTCCCTTAACGTTAGAAAATTCACCATAAATGAAAGCACAGTAGTACGCTTCAAGCTAAGGGAAAAATCAGCACAAAATAGTTGAAATTGGTAAATCCAAACGAACTCACAATCATTCATAGACAGTCATAAAACTATGTCATCTTAGTAATAACCCTCTAATTTTCATTTACTAAACAAGCCACACCATTTTCAATTATTAACTAATGAAAGAAAAATAGATTTGTGGTTGTAATTGATGTGTAAACGAACCAACAAACAACACTCCCTTTTACTCATAAAAAATGGATCAAACACAGCAAGAAACTAATTGAAACATACTCAATAAAAGAAACTCTAAAAAATTTTAACAAACGTTAGGAATCACAATCATGCAAAAATGAAAACAATTATACCCTTCATATATTCAATAAAAGAAAGTAAAACCCACAAAAAATTTACAAAGGGCATATCAAGATGTCACTTCATCAGTTGAAAACTCTACTTTATTGTATATTAGCATGTAACCACGTACTATGCGGGATTCTTGTGTATTTATTTAAAATAAATTAATTAAATTATAAAATTATTTTTTTATTTTAAATATTTTTGTTAAATTAAATTATTTTATTTGTATAGTGTTGAAGAATTCAATTATTTTTAATAAATATATGTTAAAAGGGTAATTTAATCACCAAAAATCAAATAATGTAATACTTCATCCGTCCCGTTTCAATGTTTACGTTTGCTTTTTGCACGTTGATTAAGGAGTATAGTATTTTAATAGATAGTGGGTGGAAAGATATAATATTTAATGTAAAGTGGGTAGGTGTATTAGTGTTGGATGTGGGAACCATTTAGGTGAGTCCTATATTCCAAAAAAGGAAATATAAACATTGAAATGGGACGCAGCAAACATTGAAATGTGATGGGGGAGTATTCTTTAATAATGTGAAATACTAATCATAAAATTAAAATCAATTTAAAAATGTTGTTTCCGGGTTTGAAACCGAGTTGAATTCAAAATTCACACCTAGGTTTTAAAAATCACTCATATATACCTATATACATTCTCTCTCCTCAATTAATACATTTTTTCTTCTTATCTCTCCTCTCACATCTTTTTTTGTTGTTATATAAGTTACTAAAAAAAACCACTCATATATATACATATATACATTCTCTCTGCTCGATTAATACACATTTTCTCTTTATTTTTCCTCTCTCATCTTTTTTTTTTACATAAATTAATGGAGTACATTCTTAAACATCGATTTGACATAAAGTTAAAACTTACCCCTATAAAAAACTCAAAATAAACATAACATTATTATTCATGATTTTCAAACTCTCCAAAATACCAAAACAATCCACACCTGAATTATCATTTCATAATCATTCATTTCTATTTTTATTCTAGAGTTCTATTCCCATATAATTCCATTCATTAATACCCATACCAATCAAAAATTCCATTCAGTTATATTAATCACGTAAATTTTAATGATATAAATCCCATTAAGCAAAACTAATTATGTACATCCAATACTAATTTTAAACAGTAACCGAGAGCAAAATAAACCATAGTACATATGGTTCCAATAAGTAAAATAGGTCGAAATGTATATATATACTTTAAAATCATATTTTAATAATCATTCTTATCTTCTTATTTAAAAACAAAAAAAAAACTTTACCTACAATAAAACAATCATACTCTAATAACTTAGACTAATCACATAACATCATCATGTCATAAAAGACTTTGAATATGGACTATATATATAAGACGGGTTATTTCTAAAATAGGTGTGAGACGGATCGATCCATCACTAAAGTATGCTATTTTGTATAGATAAATTATATTTGTAGTTAAAGTGTGTTATTAAAATCATATTCTACTATAATGCATAATCCAGTATACTTTAAAAAAATACTTCCTCCTCCCTCTGTCCCGGTCAAACTGCATCATTTTACTGCATAAAGCTCTCACAAAAGCTACAGTAAACGATGCAATATGGGCGGGACGGAGGGAGTATACTTTAACAATCATTAAATATATTTTATCAATATAATAACTCATCCCGAGAATTTGTCAATATATATATAGCAAATAAGTTTTTTCTAAAATTATTATTATACCCTATATATATAGGTGAATGCACGCCAAAATTAAATACTACTCGTACCAACATCCAACATGGAAGACAGAAGTTGATCAAAATACATCAATATTTTTGGCAAAAGCTCCTGCGCCCCATATGAACACATTCTTTCCCCCTTCATATTCTATTTAAACATATGTATTGCTATAGGATTTAAATTGTAAAGAGGCACAGAAATCACAAAAAATTACAAAGGAACACAGAAGGTATCCCCAGAACACAAGAGTCTTACTCATTATTTTTAAGCTTGGTCTCATTATTTTTAGGCTTCTCACCGAGTTCGATTTCTTAGAACAAATTATGGATGCTTGTTGACTAATTACAATTATACTACGATAAAAAAATAAAAATATATTATTTTAAAATAAAAGATAATAAACTAAAGTACTCCATCCGTCCTTACTTTATGTATATTAAAAAATATTATTATTTAAACCCCATATTTTAATTATATATTAGAGAAATGTGTGGATTCCATATGTGTAAAAAAAAAAAAACTCTTGTGTTGGACGCCCCAAATAAAATAAAAACCTTCATTGAATGGAACGAAGAGAGTACATTATAGTATAAATAAATTATTACTCCCTTAGTCCCTTATAAAAAAAATACACACTCACTCCTTTGACCCGAAAGAGAATTTTTTTTTTCATTTTGGTAGTCCGTTCCAAAAAATAACATTTTCTTTTTTTATACACATAGAAATAACACACACCTATTAATAGTCTAATACAACTAAAATATAAAGTCCACACCTCCACTAATACAATTAGTCACTACACATTAAATAATAATATTTTTTTATCAAGATACAAAAAAGTAAAAGACCCTCTTTCAAATTTTAATTTCAAAATTACCCCGTTTTCAAACTTGTAACTTATCCTTTAAATTTTTGTTTAATCTTAGTACTCAGCGAATCCAGGCGGATTCGAACCGCCACTCTCAACGCTATGCAGCAATTGAGCGCTTACCTTATTTTTAGCTGGATCCATCCCATTCCTTATCATTTAAATATTTATTTTGGACGACTTTGATTTCACTTGTCATGATTTATTATGGTTTACAAATTTTACAATTGGTTTGCATCTTATTAAGAGTACATTTTCCTTTTCGCTCTCTGTTTGGTTAACCACATGCATTTAAATCCCTAGGGCACAAGCGTAAAGAGTACTTATGAGTTAATTAAACCAATTTGTATATTAATTAAAATTGACCGTGCCCCTCATGTGACTGGCACACGCTAATAGATTAGAATATAATAGGCGTGGCTGAGGAATAATAATAACATAGTGATAACTCGATAAGATAACTCCCTCCAGTTGTCACAAAATTTTCTCAAAGAAAAACAATCATCCAATTCCCAAGCATAAAATTTTTCTATTTTTTCCTATCCCAAATACCATCTATCAGTTTCCACCTAAAATGCAACCCAAGTATTTAACTAGCTCACCAATAAAACTCCAGGCATTTTATTAATTTATCTATTCAAAAATCCCCACTTAAGTAAATTCGTTGTTAAAATAAAGGAAACAACATACAAATACCAACCATATGCTCATCTTAAGCAAGAGACAACCAAAACAAAAATATATTTTTAAAACAATAATTGAACAATAATTTGTAAGACAAGAAAAAATTTAGAGGATTATTAAAATAGATATAAATAATCAATTAAATCAAGGGTGTAAGCTAAACCTGCGCACCAACTGTAAACAGATGTTTACGAACAAAATAGCAAGTAACAATTTCAACCAAGGAGAAATCATCCACCAGCGAAAGCTTCCAAATTGAATCCAATCCCTATATAGGAACAACACATCCCTCCTCATGCATGCTCAATATATTCTGTATATTCATCAACAAATGCCCAATAATCAAATATAAGATTATTATAACATTAGAAAGATTTTTGAAAGAAGAACGTAGTCAAGATACCCTGCAGACTACGTTAGTTCAGACATGGCATTAGAGGCTGGAAACTTCAATCATGAGTATATACAACTAAATGAAGTTGTAGAAACAAAACTTCTATCACCATCTCAAAAAGCTCCATCACCAGACGACCAAGCCAACAAAAATATGTTTCTGGCATGTCAATAACCACAGCATGACGTGGACTCGGTACAGCATTAACAGCAGCTCTAATCTAGTAGAGTTCCTACACCTTGTTGATATGGAGAGAGAGGACACACCGCTGAAATTTACAGTGAAGGTCTAAATCAGTTTGAAACATACAACCATGCATGTAGTTCAAGTGGACATCTAAGCATTTCACAGCATACTAACGCTCATTAAGACGAACCTCTCCAATTAGCAAAAACCAAATCGTCTCCTCAGAGCAATCATCAGAGATGCCACAGCACAAGCAGGAAGCAGATACCCTAATCCAGAGCGGCAAATAGCAAGACCACCTCCAAAGCAGGGGCAGGGCGAACTCAGCAGCAACATTCTCCACTGCAGCAGCAGCAGCAGCGAAAAATTATGGAGACTCAAGTCTCGGACCAACCCAACAAGAATGCATTCTGAATCCTCCTCAAACTGGAAGACCAGTTACGGTGGGTAACCCCATTTGAGTAACTAAAATATCCACCCATGACTCTTGATATCACCACATAGCTGATCTATTACAATGCTCTGTAACTTTCAAACTATGATACAACGAGATGAAGGCTTTTCAGCCAACAGAGCAGCTGTTATCACATACAGCTGACTACTAAAAACACACTTGCAATAACTAATATGGAGTTCCATATAAAGGTGTTAAACAGAAAATATTAAGATAAAAAAAAAGATTAATTAAACTACTGTGTTTAATATAGATTGCAAGTAACATAGTTATTTGCCTGATGGCATAGTTATTAGTTTGAAGATGCTGGATAAGATTATGAACATCAATCGTAAATTTCTATGAAACCTAAATGCTTCATCATTACTTAGTGTTAAGTCCGGATACTGATGTTTTTGACAGACACCTATCAGTTAATTGATGAATTACTTGGGAAAATCATGATTAACTTAAACTTACCAAAACATCTCTCTTCCAATGAGATTTATATAAATTTTTCATTAAATGACTCAGAAAACTGTGGTTATATACTTCTTGCAGGACATTGAATAAAACATGGTTAGTTAATAAATCATTGTATCTATCGAAGTCATATTAGGCAATATTTAGGACTCTGTTATCCTTTTTGATCGTATTTTGATGGAAAAAAAGGAGATATTTTTAGGACATAATATGATAGTGATAAACAAAATAAAATACGTAAGTGATAAATTTAAGTAATTCTGATAACTAGATTATTCGAGAAAGTAACATGTTGTACCTCATTAAATGATGCTCGGAGGGAAGTCTGGCTCTATCTCATGGCTTTGTTCCCATGGCTGTTAAATGATTGAGCAGATCGAATTGATATGAGCATTTGTTCTTAAATGAGTTGTGTTCAAGTCATATTTTACAACTCATTCAAGAAACAAATATGGAGATTAAGATCGCTGCCAAAAAGATTTTGATGCCGTGTTGTCGGTAGGAGGGGAGGGACAAATGACAACGAAAATAGAAAGAGTGGAGCGAGAGAGAGAGAGAGAGCAGAACACCAGAGGATAGAGCCGGGCAAATCCCCGTGCCTCTACCCCCAAAACCAAAATAATATATTTTTTTATTAGCTGGTGACCTGCCATGCGAGCGCACCCATCATGGCAAAGGTCATCTTCTAAGGACGCCTAACCACCTCACTTTCATCTCTCTATTTTTTTCACATCAGATCCCAGTGGATCTCACTTTGTTTTACACGACCGACACCAATAGCTACAACAATATTGACAAGCACATGAAACAACGAATGAAATAACACTTCCCTTAGGTGTATTGGGCCAAAAGAACCGCACAGCGAAGATCAGAGGGATGTACTTCAACTGGTTTCTCCTCCAGATCACGACAATACCAAATCCATCAAGAGATTCCAGCCCAACAGCGTCTACGGTCAGATACAATTAAAAGGATCAATATCATAATTTACAGGAAAATCCCTAATTTATGGCACTTAAAAAACGCAGATCTGCTAGCTACCTTCGGCGATCTGTCATCTGTCTATTGCAGAAGATTAACAAGCGACTACCAGATTTAAGAAGAATCACATCTCTAATCGTACGCAGTTACGTGGATCTGGGTAAATTTCTGAGAATATTATCAGAAATGATTAATAATAAATACAAAAAATCAGTTGCAAGTAAAAACCATAGATTCTTTATTTACCTTCATCGATCTTTAAGAACAGAGGTAGATCCACTCAAATATCGGCGTTTCACAGCCTCGTTGGGTCAGAAACCGGCGGCTTATCGACGACGGAATAGAGAAACGTCCAAAATCCATAACCAAAACGTAGATCGGCGCACGATCTAAACGAATTCGGCAGAAGGAAATCAAGAAATCGCATCTCTAGCAGAGAATCTAGAAATACATGAGCCGAAGGTTGCGATGTAATCGAGGGTAGGCACAAAGAACAATGAAGAAGGTATGGATGTATTTATTGATGGGGTGGCTTGATCCAACGGCTAAAAATGAACGTGGGGAGAAATATTCAATGGATAGATGCGCGAGAAATTGACTTGGAATAGTATATGTCGGTTGAGTAGAATAAATGGACGGCTTTGATTACATCTTATCGTGGGGGAAGGTTCTGGATTAGGTTTATGACGTGAACGTGAAAGAAGGAGAGACGTGCAACGTGTTTCACCTTGCAAGTTGCAACGTTTCTTTGGAACATTCACTATATTTGCGTTTCAGTACTTCAACTTTCCTGGAATTACAATACATCCTTTAATTGAGGGCCATAAGAAAAAAAATTAAAATAAAATAAAATGTTAAGGTCTTAATTTAAATAAAAAAATAGAGACAAAGTTTAATAATTTTTAGAGTAAATACCCAAAATGGCCCAATATCAATATGTAATTAATAATTCCAACATTAATAAATATAGCCAACTTTTAAATAAATGGTCAAAATACCTTACTAGCAGCAACCTGAAAAATCGATTGTCTATTTCTCAAATCATATCCCTTTTCAAATACAACTTTGGTGCGGGAAATAAGACAATCCACAACCCACGATCGTTGAATTTCATCCATGACTCACAATCACTCTCGTTCTCAAGGAATTTTTTGCCACTATTTTGAGAACGACAATTTCAGTAGTTATTCTTTGTGAATCGTAATGAATCTTATTATACCCAATTTGATTCTTCAGTAGGCTAGGGCTCGTTCAATTTGGCGGAATACAGGGCGGTTAGCGTACGAGTGAAACTACACTTTTCACTCGAGGTACCCACAGTTCATAATAACCTAGTTTATTGGTCCAATTGATGCTTTAATTCCGAGTTTTAATAGTAATGTAAATCATTCATTTATGTGAGTGTTGATTTGTGTGTAATGTTTGCTGTTATATTGAGTTAATGGGCAAATGATGTCGTTGAGTTGTTATTGATTTGGGTATTGGTTGTTAATTCATTGCTTTAAAATCAAGTTAGGGGGACACTTATATGCATGTTAAAATTGTGTTTGTTAAATTTGCACCTTTTGTAGTGATGAAGCTTGTTCTTAGTAGAAATGCAGAAAAGTGGGTAAGTATTACAATATGTCATGATATTTTTTGAGTTTGATGTAGATTTATCACAGATAGGAATAAGCAAGTTATATGTTTGCTGAAATGCCCCATTGAAAATTTGAAAAACAATAAACTATAATTGTCTACTACTGTGCTAGATTGCATAGTCATACTGAAATGTAGTTAAGATTTTGGCTGGTGTAGAAGATGAAATGAGAGTGATTAATTCAAGACAGTTATAATGTTTAATCCATGCACATTTTCAATCGATTTAGTTAATCAATGGACATTTATATGTCAGTTTCATACATACGGATAAATTCCACCCATGTAGTTGTCTTCTAAGTTCATGTATAAAAATACAACAATGTTGAGAGTAATTCACATATTATTTGTGAAGTTGCAAGCACCAAGTCCATGCTTCAGCTTTAATTATTTACCAAGTCGTTGCAAGCACCAAGTCCATGCTTCAGCTTTAATTATTTACAAAGTCACCTAGTCAACTTTCATTTATTCAGAAAAGATTCCTAAAACGAATGTTTAGTTCTCATAGTGAAATACCTCATATACAAGTAGAGATATGCAAATACTTCTACAGATAAACAAGTGTTTTGATTCTTCCTTGTGTATTGATGCACACTGAAATTTGGATTAAAGTTGATAATATCAAGCATTAGTACACACAACATCCTCTTTTAATGCCCAATTATAACTCAGATAGCTCTTGCTTATTAGAATAAAAGGTGCAAATCTTATTTGAAGCTGCTACATGAGATGTCCTATTAATATACACAGTGAAATTATGATGATTTCAATATGATGCATGTTTTTTACAAGCTATAATCATCATGTTCTAGCTTTCTGATTCTGGAAAAATATTACCATTGAAATGAGTGTGGTTACAAAATTGTGTGTGTAAATTATTGATTTTGATCTTGCGAATTCACAGGAAATTGATGTTATAATTCTTGTTATCCTTGTAAACACTCATGTGTTGAATGGCTTGTTCCTTTATGATATCAGGAACAACTATTGCATTCATGGCCAAGGTACTGAATGCAGACTGTTTTACCTGCGGAGTTGGGAAGAGCGCAGACCTGAGCGTGTTAAAAGATAAAGCCAAAAGTTAAGCCCTCAAAGCTTAGGAATATTTCGGAGCACATCTGTGGATTACTTTCTTAGGATGTCGGAAATGTAGTTCCAAGGGCAAATATATCTTCATCTCTTGTTTGCCCAGGATTGTTTCGACTCGGTGGAAACTTTGAAGTTTCACTTCGGTAATCTGGAACTGGAGTTTTGACCCCGAGAGTTCTCTTTGGTAACGGGTATGCGCTTTGGGCCATATCCAAGACTAGATAATAAGGAAGACTTGCACAGCAAAATTTTCAGAGGGGCAAAGAACTGTTGGATTGTATACTAAAAGTCTAGCTTTTTGTATAAACAATGTTTTAACAATATTTGAAATGAGAATCATGTTATCAAATTGTTTTGCATAATTGTTTTGAATTATTGCAAAAGTCCATTTACTTTATACTGTAGATAATGTGGTGTGCGGCGTCATACGGAAGATCATATTATCGGCTCCGTATAAAGTATAAACAGATACTTACAACCGAGATAGAAGGGGACTATCTATCGGGATGGTTGTAGTGTGATTTGGTATTGGTCTGTCTTGACTATAGAATTATACTAGTGCGCTTTGTGTGTATTGAGCAGGACTGCGGTGAGATCATTCGGTTTATACTGATTATATAATAGAACTAGATCTTTGTTATTATGGATGTTCATACTCTTAATGCCTATACAATAACTTCGACATGTAAGCCAGTATTTATTTTTTTGATTCATCAATGGGTGAGATTTAATTATTAAATCAATAAGCTCGGTGAGTTGGGAGATGATGCTGTCTCTATGGTGTGCTGTTGATTGTAGAAGGAATATGTGTCCTAACGGAATTGGTTGATGATGTCCCGTTGAGGAGCTCATAATGATTATCATGTAAACCCTCCAAGTGGATTTATTCCGGCATGATAATATATTATACATTTTGTGACGAAAAATTTTGCGACGCAAGATTTTCGTCATTTTTTGTAATTCAATAGTGACGAATTTTACTTTCGTCGCTTAATTGTATATTTTAGCGACACAATTTTTTGTTGTCATTATACGTAATTTTTTTGTCACTATTTGGTTTATTTCTTGACGACATTGATAAATGCGTTACAATTTAATTTAAGGATATTCTCTTTCAATAAAAAATGTAAATTGGTTTCATAATGACAAATTTATAGCAATTAACGACGAACACTAATGTCATTAATAAAATGTATTTTCATGATGAAAATAGAATTGTCATGAAACATATAAATAATTAGTGACACTATATATTTTGTCACCAATATCTTAATGTAGTGATGATATATAGAAATCATCATTTTTTTATTAGAATATGAGTTAAACTTAAACACAATAATTTATAAATTCATCAAATTTTTTTTAAGGAAACTTTTTTTTACAATAAAATAATAGAGGTTAATTCTTTAATGACAAATTTGTAGTAACAAGTGACTATGTTTATTGTCATGAGTTAAAATATGTACATGATAAAAACAAATTTGTCATAAAACATTTAAACAATTCGTGACATCATATATTTTGTCACCAAAAATCTAGTCCAGCTACAATGACAATAAATAGAAATTGTCACATTTTCATTAGAAGGCAAGATATACTTAATGCACCACAAAATTTTTATATGCATAATATGATAAATTTAAATTTTATTCCTTTTGGAACGAAATTGTTATTTTCAAAAATAAAACTCAAATATAATATCTATATATGCTAAATTAAATTGATCATAACTTCAAGATCAATATATTACTATCTCATGTGCGTAAAAAGAAAAATAAGACCCTTTAAGGCAGACATAAAGAGTATAGGAAAACCAGTAGAAATTTAATTCTGAAAATGATAACCATATTTTAGAGATAACTTTATAAAGTACAATACATCCAAAGTACCAAGATGCAAGAAATTACAAAAACTATCCCCTTACAAACTATCCTGTCCTCCAAGCTTCAGTGAACACAAACAGAATTCAAAACCAATAGCAAATTTATTTAGTTGATTGATACTTGATGCTAGGGTGCTAAACTTGCGCTTTGCAATCCAGATATCATATCCTACATAATTTGGCTAAAACCATGAACCAAAACTAAACAACTAATTTCCCAAGATTCTACATTGAGGCTGCGATAGCAAACAACACACCACAACAAAACTATATTGAAATTCCACCAACAAAGTCAACACACAGCAGAATCAACAAATATATATCAACAACAAATTAGACAGCAATAGATAAACAACAAAATCATAGAATCAAAGCTTTCTAAATTCCAAAGGATTTTCTGGTCATAAGATCATTACTGTCTCAAAAGTCAAATTTTGTTTTACTTTATAGATATCCAAGGTAGGGATAGTTGGATAGACCAGGGAAGAGAGGGGAAGGGGGTTTCAATCACTTCCAACTTGCCTCTTCCACGATTCTTCTACAATCAGTTCATACACACCCCAATCTTCATAACTGTTGTTGTCATTAAGATTATTTATTTAGTAAGAAAAAACTTAAGCTTAACAATATTAATCTAAAGCGAAGAGTGTATCTCACCTGGACGTAGTGAAGAATTTTGAAAGGTATTTTTCTATGGCACAGCTCCTTCATGGCAATCTACAATCAAGGATAAAATACAAATCATTAAAATTTTATACAAGCTCTTATAGTGATTATAAAAATAAAAGAAAAGGTAAACGTTGTAATCTAACACACATCATGTGTTCTGCGAGCTTAGCTAAAATGAATATAATTATTTTCTTAATACAAGGTTTAATTTAAACAACTTATTGCTACTAAGTACACTCATCAAATTACTATCTGATATATTATACTCTGCCAGTAAAAATTTCATGTTATTCTGAGTCAAACATTTTACAAGGGAGTCTCTAACTTACTATAATAACAGAGTTTTGAATTAAACTACCATCAAACTAACAAGCCAAATTTTTAAAAAAATCTAGATCCAATTCCATACAAGAATAGAGTCATAGACCACACAATTTGCTAACATGCTGTATTTCCATAATATTAACCCCAACATCAACTGCAGTTAGACCTAAAATACACCACGACAGAAGATTTCACTCTCTTAACAACACTCCAACGAATTTAGTAAAAATAATATATGTTTTTATTTTTAAATTTATAAGTGAATAACTATAGTTTCATATCAATTTCTTACTTGCTTTTTGCACTGTAATAAAATGAAACGGAACTCAGGACACACTACTGAATTCAAAACATAACTTAGCATACCTGTGAAACATTCCTAAAAAATCCAGTTTACTTGCATTCATAAGTACAAATGTAATCATCTAGAAACATTCCTAAAAACCCAGCAACAGCAACAAAAAACCAGCAGCAGAATCTGTTGTGGCAAACACTACTATAGCCAGAAACTAGGAACCATTCCTAAAAATCCAGTAACAATACAATTCAGCACATAGAAAATTCAGCACAAAGAAAATCAGTAGATGAGCACAACAGAATCAAAATTCTACCAGCAACTGCAAATTTGCACAGAAATTCCAGAAGCATCAAATTAGGATGAACCAGGTCAGAACCAGAGACTAAGTTCCAGAAAACAAAAACTCAGCCAAGGCTGCCATTGCACACATCAAACCAGCTGTATAATTAAAACAATCAGGATCCAGTGGCAGTAAAGAACAACCAACTCAGAATTTCCAGCAGCATCAAATTCAGCAACTGGAACAACCAAGTCAGAAACTAAACAGCAACGCTCCAGAAAAAGAAGCTGAACCATCAAAACCAAAAACCATTAAGGAAAATCAAGATATTACAAGCAAGTACCAGCAAACATAGAAATTCAAGCACAGCAAACAACCCAGTACAATACAGTAGCAGCAAATTGAACCAGAATTCAGACTCGGCCACAACAACATTCAGCATAAAAACCAGCAATAGCAAGAAATGATCACTTAAGAAAGAAATCAAACAAGGAAAGTTCCAGCTAAAGGAGCAGAAATCCTTTTCACAATAACTAGTAAGGTAGACACACAATTAATAACCAAGAAACAGCAATCCAACCAAAACACTAAACAAGGCATGTAGCAGTCACTAAGAAACAACAATCAGGGCACCAGAATTTCAGCAATGGATGAGATGTGAATTTTACACTAATCAATTAGTACCTAGAAATGTATAAAAATGAAAGATAACATGTTATAGATCGTCTACGGCAGAAGAAATAAAGAAGGCTTAGAAGAGAATAAAGGATTAATCTGTGTTTTGTCTTTATTACATTTAATTTTCTGTTATGTTTTTGGGCCCATCTGTTATGAGCTTCTTTCCTTTTGATATTCTATTTAGTCTTAAACATCGATGTACTAGGGTAGGGAAGATTTTATTGGAAAATTGGACAGCCTTTTTGGCTGGGAAATTGGGATCGCTCGTGCGATTGTGTTTTTCACTCATCTGACTCTAACATAACAAGATAAAGAATAAACGTATGAGTACCATTGCCCTCTTTTCAACCCTCTCTTTTCATAGTAGGCTTTATGAAGTAGCAACGTAGGGTATCTCCACCTCCAAGCTTGCACAGGTTACTGTCGCATTCTCATTCTTGTCATGACAAGTATCTTTTTTTTTCTTGTAGTGCTACTCATAATAATCACATCACCAGTTTGACGTTCCTAAGCTTAAATTATTTTTAAAAAAAAAGAAGAACGAATGCGAATAGAATAGAATAAGAAAGCATACTACATAGAACTTTCTGTTAACACAGTGAATAAATTGAACTACATAAATAAGAATAAGTGAATTGTTGTGTATAGATCATGCATGCATACGTATGAATGGTGTAGGTTAGCAATATACATGTTTAGGGTGATGATTAAGAAAGTAATTAACATGATCAAACGGTTGTGATCATGCTATTCACAATAAGAGAGAACCGTTGGATGAAGGCTTGATGCATGCAGGTGGATGATGGTTTTGTTGAGTTAGTTAGTAGTTGTATAACTACTGATCCAGCTGGCTTCAACAGGTGATGGTTCGATATAAGCAGCAAGGTGGAAACATGTTTGCTGCATAATGAAAGCCATAGGATCAGAGGTATCAGAAGTAGAAGTTGAGCTGATGGATTGTTGACTTGGCAAGTTCTTTAGGTGGTTAAATCATCAGTTGTAACTGAATGCAACTGATCACTTGGAAGTTGCTGAGTTTGCTGATGCATGCTGAAACCTACCGGTGTGGTATAAAAGAAATGTCACATACACATCAGAAGAAGAATGACCATCATCAGTTAGGGTTCTTAAGAATTTAGGGTTTTCTCATTATCTTTTCCAAGTAGTTGTAACTTGTATTCCATCATATTAGTGATCTCTCTCCTTAAGAAATGGATGTAGATCTTTAAGATCGAACCACTATAAATCCTTGTCTCTTTTCTTCAGTTTGATTTCAATTTAGATTCAATACGTGAGAGAGAGAGAGAGAGAGGAAGATAATGTGTGCAAGATTGTTTAAAGTATAGCTCAACTTTGCATGCATTCATAAGAATTGGCGCCCTCTGTGGGAAGCCAAGAAGAAGAAGAAGAATCAGTGGAGAAGAAGATCAAATGGTTACTACTAAGTTTGATATTGAAAAGTTTTCAGAGAAGGCAGACTTCAGTCTGTGGAGGATGAAGATGAAGGCCATATTGGTTCAACAAGGATTATCAGAAGCAATCAAACCACTTCCTGAAAATCAAGCCGCAGCAATTGATGTTGTTGCTCTTGCAGCAGATCAGGAACAACAAACCAAGGCTAGAAGTGCACTTATCCTATGTCTTGGAGATAAAGCCCTGAGGGAAATTTCAAAGGAAGTTACAGCAAGAGGAGTTTGGAAGAAATTGGAGGAGCTGTACATGGTTAAAAGTTTGGCCAACCATTTGTACATGAAGCAGAAACTACACTCTTTCAATGTATCAGAAGATAAGTCAATAATTGGTCAATTAGATGAGTTTAATAAGATCATTGATGATCTAGAAAATATTGATGTGGCTCTGTCAACTGAAGACAAAGTTGTCATCCTCATGTCAGCCCTTCCAAAGTCCTTTGAAGGTTTAAGAGATACACTTTTGTTTGCTAATGCTGAATGAATCTCTCTTGAGCAGGTCTTATTGGCAGTTAAGGCAAAGGTGCTTCACAAGAATCCCGAACAACAAGCAACTGCAGAAGGGTTGGTAGCAAAGAAACAGAATCAGTGGAGCAAGAACAACAAGAATAATAAAGGCAATATTGATTAGAGGAAGCCAGAAAAGAACTTTAGTACTCCATCAGATGCAGAAGAAAATAAGAACTGCTTCCACTGCAATAAGCCTGGCATTTCAAGAAATAATGTTTCAAATGGAAAGTAATGGTGGCAAAGAAGATAGCTGAAAATGGAGGAAATAAGAGGTCTCATGCAAATCAGGTAACAACTAATCAAGTTGGTTCAGATTCTGATTTCATTGAAGCAATGACAGTTTGTTTTAGTTCAGTATCAGAAGAGTGGGTTATGGATTCAGGATGTACATTTCATATGACTTCTAGAAAAGATTGGTTTACTGAATTAAGCTCACAAGATGAAGGATCAGTAATGGTAGGTGATGAATTAAACGCAAACTCGTTACTCCCAAGATTTAATCTCTCCCATCGTGATGGCACCATGAACTTGGACTCAATTTAGGTGTAAATAGACAAGAGCAAGCGTACTATATCGTTAGTAGTTAGTGACCAAGTTTAAATATCGAACAAAGGGAGATCTAAATCTAGAGTGTATCCATGTTTGTTTTCAATCATACTTTATAGAAGTGATCAGATTTTGAGTTTTGAAAATTGAAAAGAGAAATTTAACTACAAATGATCTAAGCAAGTAGCAAATAAAAACAATTAACAACTAAAGATGATCAATTAAAGTGTCAAGTAACCAAAATAAAAATAAAATGGATGTAGAACAATCCAAATAGGAGTAAGACTAACCACATTCAAGGTTAAGGACACAACATAGAATTGTTAAATTTAAATGGCAAATATCAATGATCATTGGAATAGAAGCAATCACAAATATTCCCTTAATCCCTTTTGCTAAAGTATGATACCCGAGCTTCTCACTACTCATGTGCCACTAAAATTTAAATTGTGCTATGTGTATTTTATAATTATGTGATAATTATGTGGCAATTATGTGATAATAATGTGACAATTATGTGACAATTATTTCTACATTTTATTTATTTTTATATTTTATTTGAGACATCCATGATAAAAATGGTGACAATATGTAAATATATGTGTGTATAAATATTTACGTACATTAATTTGAATATATAATTAAATAGTCTCATATGTATAAATACATTATTTTTTAATTATAAAGTATCACACGTGTTCTCGTAATAATAATAGTGACGAGAAAATGTACACGTATGTTTATTAATTCTTAAATATATCATATCTTAGTTATTATGTATTGCAGTATTCGTAATGGATAATAGTAATAATAATAAATAATAAATAAGCATCATGATGAAGGAAATGAGCATCATGATGAAGAAAATGTGCATCATGAAGAAAATGAGCATCATGATGAAGAAAATATCCATCATTATGAAGAAAATGAGCATCATGATGAAGGAAATGAACATCATGATGAAGGAAATGAGTATCACGATGAAGGAAATGAGCATCACGATGAAGAAAATTAGCATCATGATGAAGAAAATATGCATCATGATAAAGAAAATATGTATCATGATGAAGAAAATGGGCATCATGATGAAGAAAATGAGCATAATGATGAAGAAAACATGCATCATGATGAAGAAAATTAGCATCATGATGAAGTAAATGAGTATCATGATGAAGGAAATGAGCATCACGATGAAGAAAATGAGCATCACGATGAAGAAAATATGGATCACGATGAAGAAAATATGCATCATGATTAAGAAAATAAGCATCATGATGAAGAAAATGAGCATCATGATGAAGAAAATATGCATCTTGATGAAGAAAATATGCATCATGATGAAGAAAATATGCATCATGATGAAGAAAGTGAGCATCATGATGAAGAAAATGAGCGTCATGATAAAGAAAATATGCATTATGATGAGAAAATATGCATCATGATGAATAAAATGAGTATCAAGATGAAGGAAATGAGCATCATGATGAAGAAAATATGCATCATGATGAAGAAAATGAGCAACATGATGAAGAAAATGAGCATCATAATGAAGAAAATGTGTGTTATGATGAAGAAAATGAGCATAATGATGAAGGAAATGAGCATCACGATGAAGGAAATGAGCATCATGATGAAGAAAATATGCATCATGATAAAGAAAATGAGCATCATGATGAAGAAAATGAGCATCATGATGAAGGAAATGTGCACCATGATGAAGAAAATGAGCACCATGATGAAGAAAATGAAAATCACGTTGAAGGAAATGAGCATCACGATGAAGAAAATGAGCATCATGATTAAGCAAATATGCATCATGATGAAACAAATATGTATCATGATGAAGAAAATATGCATCAAGATGAAGAAAATGAGCATCATAATGAAGAAAATGAGCATCATGATAGAGAAAATATGCATCATTATAAAGAAAATGAGCATCATTATGAAGGAAATGATCATCATGATGAAGGAAATGAGAATCATGTTGAAGGAAATGATCATCACGATGAAGAAAATGAGCATCATGATGAAGCATATATGCATCATGATTAAGAAAATATGCATTATGATGAAGAAAATATGCATCAAGATGAAGAAAATGAGCATCATGATGAAGAAAATGAGCATCATGATAAAGAAAATGAGCATCATGATGAATTAAATATGCATCATGATGAATAATATGAGCATCAAGATGAAAGAAATGAGCATCATGATAAAGTAAATGAGCATCTTGATGAAGAAAATGAGCATCATGATGAAGAAAATGAGCATCATGATGAAGGAAATGAGCATCACGGTGAAGGAAATGAGCATCACGGTGAAGGAAATGAGAATCATGATGAAGGAAATGAGCATCATGATAAAGAAAATGTGCATCATGATAAAGAAAATGAGCATCATGATGAAGAAAATATGCATCATGATGAAGAAAATGAGCATCATGATAAAGGAAATAAGCTCCATGATTAAGAAAATGAGCACCATAATGAAGAAAATGTGCATCATGATGAAGAAAATGAGCATCATGATGAAATAAATATGCATCATGATGAAGAAAATATGCATCATGATGCAAAATGCTGGATTTTTTTAAACTAAGGTACAATCAATTACTATCTTATTAAAGACACAACATTTTGTATAAGAATTACTTTAGATAATATTTATTTCCTTTATATATGAACTTTTTTAAAGGTAAATGCTGAAGCAGATATTCCTGTTGAATGCACTACCTAGAAGCAATTGAAAGTGAAGTTCTTGGAGAGATACATGTCATCTTCAAAAGTGTTTAGAATGAAACAAGACATCAATCAATTTGTTATCGGTAGTGGAGAGAAATTTCATGAAGCTTGGGACAGATTTAAGGACATGCTTCGCAAGTGTCTACAACATGGGATATTTAAAGCTCAACACATCAGTATTTTCTACAACGGGTTGGATTGGGATTCTCGAGTTTTACTAGATGCTTCATCAAATGGAGCATTACTTACTAAGACACTCGTTGAGGCCGAAAAGCTTTTTGAGGATATTTTAATGAATTCAAGAGATTTGCCAACTGATAGAGCAAAGAGTACCTATGTAATGACGAGGATGAACTGGTACTCTACACAAATGCCAGTGACCATTGGTGGGCAGCAGTTCTAACTAAGTCCACACCCGAAGGAGAAGTGTCATGCAGATATTGTAGTGGACTCTTTACGGAGAAAGAAGCAAATAGGTGGCACATCAATGAAAAGGAGTTCTTTGCGGTTCGGAAGGCATTCAAAAAATGGCCGCTATTTCTTCTCACGAAGAAATTCATCCTTAAAATTGATAACACAAGCGTCAAAGCATTTTTAAAAAATAAAATTGAACCTAAATTAGAAAAGGTTAGACTTTTAAGATGGCAAGCAGAATGTCAATATTATGATTTTAATATTGTCATTATTAAATCTATTGATAATGTTTTGGCAGATTTCCTAACGAGAGATGGAAGGAGCTGAAATAGACTCCATCCTGACTGGATCAAAGCACCTGATGGACAACCTTGAGTTGCTCCAAAGGGAATTCGAGAATCTGGCACTCAATGCAAAGCGTGCTGGAAAAATACAAGAGGGCGATAAGACCAAAGTGTCGAATCGCATATGAGATTGTATTCGCAACAATGCGAGTCTATTCGAGTCACTACGAGAGCCACTCCTCCAGGCTGTTAATGGCAATAGCAATCGACAAAAGGAGAGTAGTCGAGAACGGGGCTCTAAACCCAGAGTAAGGGATTCAAGTACCCTTAGAACGAGTCCTAGATTGGAACCTCCAAAAGAGAAACCGGTCCAAGGAAAAATCGAAGACCTGGAGTCACATCTAGAGTCGACGAATCAACCCAGCACCTCTGGGGTCAAAGAGGGAGAGATCAACCTTAGGCCTATGACGGACACTGCTAAGGTTGGTATTAACTTAGCTGATTTCTCTTATTGGCAGGATTACCAGGCAGCTGGGAGAAATTAAACACCAGACAAGGAATCCGACCGGAGAAATGTCGGGTGGATATATCTGGGGAATATCCCTGAGTTTGTATGCGAGAAGGCTCAAATCCAAATGATGTGAAACAATGGTATGATTTTAGAGCACTAGCTTCAATCTATACTGTTGCACCAGGCTTCCCAGAACTTGCAAAACTTCCAGATTGGCTGGGAGAAAAGGTTTTCAAGGCATGAAAAAACAACTCAACCCTATCCAGGGGAGATGTATTGGAGTTTTACTTTACAAGTGCGGCTCCAGAACCAGTAGGGAAAGACAATCACGAGGCCTTTCATTTTATCAAGTTAAGAAGACCCGATGTCTCAGCATCAAATAAAATCAAGGAGTCTTCTGGAAAGGAACCAGTCTTGGTTTCTACTTATTCTGAAGAACAGATCTCTACGCATCGAGCGAGGGATTTGTACGCCTGCATCAAAGCAATGGTGGAGGTGAAGTTCCCATTCAAGTTCGAGCATAAATCTTTGAATGGGTATTTTCTGTTGAATACTTTAACAGGGAAGAAGACAGGATTTGCGGAGAAGGCGTTCCAAGAAAAACAAGAACTTCTCTGGAGAAATAAGATTCCGGTGAGTAAACAAACTCATCGGAGATATTGCAACATGGCCCATTTTGGGCAATGGACGAACAAGATGTGTACCAGTTGTTCCACCCAAACAGAGCCAGAGTTTGGAAAAGAAATAAGGCTAGGGATAGGGATGATCAGACCTGCTGATCCACCTCCAGCAAAAGAGACACGTGGAAAGAAGAGGATAAAATCTCTTCAAATTACCCAAGAGCCAAGAGAGTTATCGGGCACCAAAGAAGACAAGTGACTCTTCAAAAAAGCAAGAGCCAGATGACCTTTCGTAAGGGGTAAGAGACATGTGACTGACAAGAATGATGGCCCTTAAGAAGGCATCCAATAAAGAAAAGGGACCAGCCAACTGCAAAAGTTGGAATCCAATGGGAATGACGTAAGCAGTGACGCCAGCACAATGATGTAAGCAGTGATGTCAGCCAAAAGTAAAGAGGCTTTGAAATCCAGATTTCACATGCGAAAGCCTCTATAAATAGCAGAGCTGAGAAAGCAGAAGGCATCGACCATCACCCTCTGTTTTCTCTCACTAAATAAACATTGTAGTTTTCTTTCTTTTCTTTGTATGAGTGTTTCTTTTCCAGCTACCATAGGTAGCTAAAGGAGTTTCTCCTCTTGTTCAGTGAGGATGAGTGTGTAATAAATTTCTCCATTCAATAAATAAATAATTTTTGGGCTTCGCCCCACATGTAGCCTTCCATTTTTTCTGCAACCTTATTCTCACTTTCCGACGAGAAGCAGTAGCAGCATCCTGTATACCCGGTGTAGGAAACGAACCAGGCTTGAGCTGAGATCCGCTGAAGGAACGAGATTGAACCATCACACTGCGGGATGCGTGGTTGGTTGTGAGGAACAACTGTAAAATTTTCCGAATACTCGGTGGATTAACAATCAAAAAAGGTATTATTACTGTTTCAAGTTGGTTAGTTATGAGAATAATATTGTTTAATTAATGTACGGAAGCATGTTGGGCCTGATATGGTCATGATGAATTATGTCTATTTTGAGGAAAAAGGGAAATGTTGGAGACAGGAATTAAAACGGGTATATTTGGGGTTTTTCACAAAATTTTATAAATTAAAAAAAAAATTGAACAATGAACAATGAATAGTGAACAGTGTTAAAGGCACCAGTAGGAGAGGCGCTTCAACCTATTTGGTTAAAGGTTGATCAAACCACCATATTCAATTAAAAATAATTTTAAAACATAATATTTTATTAAATAAACTGCAAGAGGCAGCTAGTCACGTATTTCCATATACAAAGTGCATGCTTATTGGGTATTGACAGCGGTGCATCTTATCTGCAATTATTAATTATTACAAAAAAACTTAAAATATTTCTCTACAGCTGTTAAAAAATCAGGACTCGTGTTTCCATTTTTAGAAAGTAACTTTTGGCGGGAACTTTCTAAATATAGCACTATTGTGTTTATATATATATATATATATAGATGTCGTTATGATAGGCCTCTTCCACCGCAGTTCAATCTAGTTGTTGCTTTATTTAGATTGAATCATTACAAGGGATGAAACTGTATAAATTATGTTTATTATTCGTACGTATTGTATAGTCGATTTAGATCATGAATGGTTTATAGATTTTATCATAAATCATGTTTTTTGAATGACTTACTATTTTGTATAAATTGATCGTCAATGCATATTCATTAATTCAATCATGTTTTCATTATTTCAAAGCATATTCATTAGGTTAGTGATTTTTTTCTTTTAAATATATTATTAATCTATTCGGCCTTTTACAAACAACATATTTATATTATAAAATCGAGTCAATCTTTTAATACAGAATAGAGTCATTATAAACTCTACGCAACTACAACCTCCACTATATTTGAAACATCTAAACAATTATTATAAATAATCATGAAATAATTGCATACATACATAATCTAGCATGACACGTCATAAACACCTTCCAAATTATGTATAATCTAATCCATGATGTCGGCGCCGATAGTGGGGGAAGAGGTGGCAGCACCAGGAGTTGGAAGAAAGGGTAAAATGCTATCATCATGGATGGGTGGTAAAGTCACATGGGTGGTAAAGGCACAACTATCGTGGGGGAGGTTGGCACAGACATTGGGATGGTAGAAGAGGTTGTCAAAGGCGGCGGAACGGTGGGAGAAATTGCAACAGACGAAGACACGGTAGAATGTGACGATTCATGCACCATATCTATTTGACATGATATTATGGGAAAGTTGATGTTAGGAATCGCGATTATAGAATTTTGTGCAATGTATAATTGAGATATCAGAGTTTGCCTCGACATTACAATCTCACTATCTATTAGTTGAAACAATATAATTATAAATTTGAAATTTAAAATTTAAAATTATAATTGAATATGAATAGGTTTGAAGTGATATTGATATTTTTGACTCAATATTATCATCACCCCATTTATTATTTCGACACGATAACTTAACGATTTATGTAGAAATTTTAATAATGGAAATATTGGCTCAATATAATTTTGGTTAAAAATAATTGTCGCGATACTAAATATTTGATTCGATATACTTAGAGTTGATAGAAAATTGCAATAAGGTTATGTTTGCCTCAATTAATTATGACTCGATACTATATTTGAAAATAAAGTTATTGTTACGTATATTTTAGTTTCGATATAATATGTTGACTAGAAAAAATATGATAAAAAATTATTGTAATGGAATTTGAGTCGAAACAAGAGTAATACCCCTTCTCCTTAAGATGGAATTTCTCCGCTCTGGCTTACGATTCGATAGCAATCATCTTTAAGATTCAACAACTTACATCTTGTGATAGTAACACTACAAATTACAAGATACGGCGAACCAACTGTATTATGAACTCATCTTAGGATCAATTGGTTTTTCTTGAAATTATAAACAATCATCGATTGATATAAATATTTAAACCATTGGTTCAATGTTTCTTTTCTAACATTTTCCAAAAGACATCTCTTTTAGAACAATTTCATTACATTTAATTAGGTACAACGTCTTCTCACGAAAAGACACGACATTTCATTAAAGATACAACTTTTCACGAAGAGACATGACTCTTCACCAACAGATTTGACTCTTCATGATAAGACATGACTATTCATCAACACACTTGTCTTTTCACCAAAATTAACGACTTCATGAGAGACACAATCCTTCACCAAGGAACATTATCTTTCATAAGAGATATGACTCTTCACGAAGAGACATATTTTCCATAATTATTGAAGATATAACAAAGATGCATCGTACTTGATTCTCTTATTACCAATAGTCAACAAGGATATATGAAGACATTTGATAGAAACATGAAGGAATGTAAACTAACAGAAACCAAATCCTTAAATATATGGAAGGAGGGTATATGATGTTAACGTTGGTTGTTAACTTCATAAATCTGTAATTGACACATTATTTTTCAAATTAACGTGGCTTAACATTAACCGTCTCAGCCAGTATCATTCCATAAAAATTAATGATTTGATTTTTTATTATTATTAATGCACAAATTGTCATTTCTCAGAGATATCGGCAGAAACCTGGGTTAAATTAACTACGAGCCCATAGAAGAAGAAGAGAATGCCAAAAGACACAACAATAATTGTGATAACCCAAAAAATTGCATTTTTGTTAATTCATTATTCATACGTTAATAATTATAAATTATGAATGTTTTCATTTTTATTAATTGTTATCATAAATTATTTTCATATTATCCATTTAAAATTTAAATTCTTATTATATTATCCCTCATCTTTTACTTTTTTTCAAACGTCCACCACGATTTTCTCAACAATCTCATTATAACTAAACGGAGATTTTCTCGTGGACACTTGCACGTACTTAGCAGAAAACGAGAAGGAAAAATAGCTTAAACTCTCTACATATGCACACATCACGTTGTAGTTTTTAAACTTCACGATTCATACTCACTAAATAAAATCTTTCCTTTTTGCTGGTCACGAAAATCTACACTACCTCTGTGTGTGTTCAAGTTCGTATTCCACTCACTCTGGGTATGTAAATCATGAGGATTAGAGAAGGGCGTGCATTTCATCAATCTCATTTTTTTTGCAAATTTAAGGTGGGGAATTCTAAAACCTTTTTGTCTATTGTATGTGCTTACATGTTTTCATTTACTGAATTATTTCACAGTCCTACGGTCATAGAGTACTCTTGTAGTGCTATCACAGTTATATGAGCCAGATTACTTTCAGGTGTCAGGATTCTTAATTGGTCCTCGGGTAACGCCCGCAGAGTTCCATGATCGATCATCATAGTCACAGAATATTTCATGGTGTATGATTATGTTTATGTGAATATGTGTGCATATTATGGTAGATGAAATTATTTTTCCCACTGAGTCACCCCTTTCAATAAAATTATTTTCATAGGTTGAGGAACAAGATGATGTATGATCGGTGGAGTTCAAGTGGTCGTTATTTTATTTTATATATGAAATAAGCTAAAACATTTTGTTTAAGAGTATTTGCAAGATAATATTTGGAATGTCTTCATGACTGTCGTGTTTAAGTATTTGGATATTTATAGTTGGATAGCTTAATTTTCTTATATCGTTGCTGGTTGAGACAACAGTGCTTATCTTTAATAAAAGTTATATATTTCTTTAAAGGTTGCTAGGTAAAGGTTTTGATTATTTTCTAAAATCGTTGGTTGAAGAATTGATATTTTTATTCTTTAAATCTTTAGTAATAGACCTGACCCGTAGATTTTTATGGATATTTTATCTTGAACTTTTAGGTGTTTTTCAGGACATGTTAGTATGTTTTCCAAATTTTAAATCTTTAATTTGATTCTTCTTAAAATTGTGGTCACTATGTGTTCTTATCATTTAATCATTTTATTTATATATTTATTTATCATATATATAATTTCCTTTTGACTTAAATTAATTCATTTATCATTTAGCGATGTTAATTTTCACAATTGAGTCCCCTATTTATACTTGTGGCAAGTGAAGAAATTATTTTCTTTCCTAAATGAGTGAGGCTTGCGTGCGCCCGCACGCCGTGCGCCTTTAGAATTTAGTATTATGGATAAGAGTACATTATTTTGTTCTAAAGGGTATATACTTTAATTAATAAGGGTACACCATTTTGTTCTAAAGGGTATACACTTTTCATTAATATTTTTTTATTTTTCTTCATAAAATAAAGGGTACATATTTTTATACTAAAATGTATACAATTTAACACAAAATTCTAAAGGCACACGGAATGTGCCCCATGCGCCCTCCGTGTGCCCGGGCGCACACAAGTTTTTGTCATCCTAAATAAGTCATAGAAGTTATTTTAGTATTTTAGAAATTTAGATATTTTATTCATATTTTAAAAAAGGGAAACAAGTTTATAAATAAAATAATTTACAAAGCTGCAAACATTTTTGTTTATGAACATTTACAAAGCTGCAAACATTAAGGCTATATATATATATATATATATATATATATATATATATATATATATATATATATATATATAGCCTTAATGGAGTTATCTTGCAGAACCTCCAACACCAAATCAAATCTTGGTCGTCTGAGTTGTAAGCCCAGTAGGGAGCTCAAAGAATGGCCGATTGGTGAAACAAATTCAATTATATTCAACATAGAGTTACATGTGCAACATTCTTTAAAAAAACAACATCATTTTTTTGTGAGTTTGGTAGGTGATGTGGAAGAAAATTGACACGTCATCCATTGGGCAATAACTTACTGCCCATGGGTGTGATTTGCAATGTACCTAAATATTTTTTTTCAAATCCTAAAAGTTTACATTAAATTGCAATAAAGGTAAAAGTGAGGATTTTTTAATCAATTAACCATTAAATTAATTATACTCAATTAAAATGTGTGTAAAATGTTTGGCATGCAAACAATTTAAACAATTCTGATTTCAATAAGATGTCCGAAATCCAAATAATAAAAGCATCCTAATTTCAATTAAACATTTTAATTTCAATAAGATATCCGACCTGCAAACAATTTAATCATTCTAATTTCAACTTAAACATTCTAAATAAGAAATAAATGTACAAGTAATGTCCGACATTCAAATAGTTTCTTTAGTGTATTGATTTATATTATTTGATTTTAATAGACAATTGTAAGGGTCATTCTTTTTAAATTAATTTAAATAATTCACTTAATTTATATACATTAATTTTAAGGGACAATTGTTGAGAACATTTCAATTATTATATTAATTGAAACAATTCAAATAATTTCACTTCAAATTTGAGTGTTGGATATTCAAATTAAATTAAGTAAGACAATTTAATTGATATATGTAACAATCCAAATAAATTAATGTTCTGCATAAATATCTATTCCAATAAATTCAATTAAATACTTTACCGTACCTGACGTTCGGGCACTCATGCTCGAAGTTGTCATTGTATACTCCCACGAGTCGGAAGGCGGCGGGAAAATGAGGGAGACACTGGATGAGATCTATCAACAATGAATTCCCTCATATAAATGGAGGCACCTATCAATAATATTTTTTTCTTTTTTTGTGGACATCTAAATATTTTTTAAATAAATAAACGGACATCTAAATATTATTATTTAATACTAAACTGTTATGTGAGTGTCTGTCAGCATCAGATTCAAACCTATGGGAAAAAATGCTAGACAGCATTGTTATTCTTATTTCACAGCCAGGGGGGATAGAATGGAAGAGGAGTCTGAGATTCCAGATGCTAGAAGGAGAGAGAAGGACTCCCTACCAAAAATCAAAGACCCAAAGCAATTCCTGGTTGCATCTTTGGGAAATCTTTTTACTTGTAACCCTGGAACATACTCCTGAATCATCACTGAGAATCTTGAACCAGCAAATCAAACTGCATTGCTTTTGCTTTACATCCCTATAATCTCCACATAGTTTGAGGGTGGAACCTGTTTTGTGTAAGTTTTATACATTACTCGCACTCTTCTGCCTTTATCATATCATAATCATATTCATGCAATATTATGTGTAATGATAGTTGGAAAAGTTGGAGTTTGTTTAATCTTTGAAGATTGACTCATATGTTGAGATGTTGTACCCAAAAGAAGACTTCAGATATTTTTTGACTGAAAAATAATGATGTTTTGACTATTATTAGGTTTATTATATGAATGCTCTAATTTTGATGTCAAATGTGATATAAACCTTGAAAAGTGCTTGAGGATAAAGATTAGAAAACCATGACATATCACAATCTCACCTAAAAACTATAAGTGGTTGTCTCTTGGTTTCTGTATACATCATGTATAAATGATTGTCTCTTAGTTTCTGTATACATCATGTGTTGCATTTTTGCTACCTGCATTTTGTGTTTGCCTTGGATTGTTTTATTTCTCCAAATTTTCTTTATGTTTATTAAACATGGACCTCCATTTAGAGGTTGCTTTTGTTCACAGTACTGATATTTGTCCACTTTTTTTTTCAGGAAATGTTCAATTGATGGATTAAGAATGGTTTTGAGTCAGAGTTTATGGAGTCTGCTCAAGTTTTGGGTTAGAGTTTATGAAGCCAAGAGACAGAAATTGAGTTTCTTTTTTTTTGTTATTTGAGGGACAAACTCAAACAGTTACGATTGATTAAGCCTGTGTAGTGATCTGTGTCGATCATTCCTTGTGATGGTATTAATATTTTCTGCCACTGTGTCTGTTGTTTACTCACTATATGTTTCTATTATTGATTCTGTTTGATGATCTTAGATTGTGGGTTTGAAAGCGTGAAGAGATAGGCGTGCATGCCTTTGTGATTGTGTTTTAGATTTATATGAAAGGTGGAGGTGGGTGAGTGGCTTCTCTCTTTGAATATGGTTGATTGGGGAATATTTTTTTGAGAGATTAATGATTTTGTTGACTATTTAGAGCGATTGTAGTTTTCTTTTTACATTCATATATTATTGTTACCATTCATAATAACTTAATAATTGAGTTAAACATATAGTAATTAATCAAATAACGTAGTTGCTTTATTTCACATGCTAATGACATATATGTGCAAGGTTGTTATTAATATGCTACCTTAATAATTTTTAATGTTTTAAGATGTACTTCATAATCCCTTCGTCCCTTAATTGTTGTTACATAATTTTTTTGCACGGAAATTGAAAATATAGCATTTTAATGTGTAATGTGTTGGAATATATGGGGTAATATTTTAACGTATAGTGGGTAATTATATTAATATTGTGTGTGAGTCCTATAAAAATATATTATTTATTTTGTGTGGATCCGTAAAAATAATGTATCAATATTTATTGAACGCCTTAAGAGTACTTTTTATGAATATCTTATAACTCCATATAATATAATTTTATTAAGAAGTGGTTATGTTGGATACTATTTATACTCCTTCCATTATGTAATTATTGTTACATATTTTTAATGTATAGAAGATAGTTGTATTAGTGTTGTGAGTGAGTAGTATATAGAAGATAGTTGTATTAGTGTTCTGTGTGAGTAGTATTTTTATACGTAGTGGGCTGAGAGATATTATAAATTAATGTATAATGGATAGTATTAGTGTTATGTATAGGCTTCATGAAAATATATTAATTAATTGTTTTGTGTGGTTTCATTCAAAATAATGTACTCCCTCTGTTCCATATTAAACTTCACCACCTAATAAAAGAAATATCACATCAATTCTCAACCCTAGAAGTACATTTTAATTAAAAATGCTCCGATACCCTTCAAAAGTTAATAAAATTGATCATAAATCTTTTTTTTTAAATTTCGTATCTACCGTAATGGTGAAATATAAATTGGGATAGATGGAGTAATAAGTAATATTATGGAACTGAGAGATTATACCTTTAAAGGTTAATATTTAATCTTAGAATATAGCATAGAATCAGAATCTCTCATGTTCTATAACTTACAAATCATGTATATCCGATAAAATTCAGTTTTATAGGAATGCTAAATCACAATATCAAGAGGAATTTAATCATTAAGCTAGAAAATATATATATATATATATATATATATATATATATATATATATATATATATATATATATATATATATATATTAGGAAAGGCACCTCATTGCGGAGGTGTTAGCCCAGTTGTATTCATTTTTGTAGATGAGAATTGTTGTTCAATTTTATACATAAATGACATTAGTAACAGAAAGTAAGGGTCTCATGCACTTTGACAAGTGGTAGTGAGTAAGAATATTAGACATTGATACAACAACATACTTGTATATTATGTATGACCTTTTTACTCGCTTTAAAAAACAAAAGGAGAAACACATTAGACAATAGGATAAGAGGCTATACATACTTTTATTATCCATAAGCCAAAGTATATTTTGACATCAAGTATCCGAAACATTTTAAGTCATATCACTTTACATCAAATAACGCATAAAAATTTGTGCTTCATAACACAAGTGAGCACAGTTAAAGAAATTACAGATACACAGATTATTGATCATGGTTTATATCATAATTAGACTTAAAAGCAAATCATATCCAAAAAGCGACCGGTTCCAAAAATATAAACACACTTCAATCTAAAATGACTGAAAACAAAAATAATGGTTTGCAGCCTAATTAGTATCTTAGATCCTGAAAAAACTTCAAATTCTTTAAAATCTGAAAGTCACACACATAAGCATCGAATGAACAAAGTAAACCAGAGTACTATCAGAAGAAAAGCATCAAAACTGACACTGGATATGGGAAATAATTACATTGACTTCAAAAACAACAAAGTTATAACCAATTTTGGGTAGAATCTGCACGCAAACACAGCAACCAGAAAAATTTGAGTTACAAACAACAAAGATGACTTAAATTAAGATAAGAGAGATACATTTTTTTAGTTCTTAAAAGTGAAAATAAGATAAACATACCCAAATAAGAAAAAGCATAAGCATCATTACAATACAATAATAGTTAAATTATCATTATCAATATGAATTGGAGAATTTGCCAATATTTCTTCGAAGGTTAACACTTGATCATGTATAAACTACAAACATACACAGATTAAAAAGCCCACTAGTTTATGTAAAAGTACTCTACACCTGCTGCTTTCTTATTAAGAGTTTGAAATTTATCTTAAATTAATGTAATGCAGTCATTATTGTGCCTTCTCTTCACATGAAATTCTATAAGTGGTATCATCATCAGGCTTGACAGTTAAAATTGCTACATCAAAATACTAATCCAAAAAAAAAAAACTATGGCCGTCATTTACATAAATTCCAATCAGAATCTAATCAATTAGTGATCTTTTATGGTTACTGAACCAGTTCAATTGGCATTTAACTTTACTGACGCAATAAGCTGAAAAGGTAGAATTAAATCACCTCAAAGTTAGACATAATAACAACTTGCATGTACAAATATGTACAAGTGTATGCATGAGTGGAAAAGAGAAAAGAGAGACTTAAACACTCTTAATAATGTAAGATGAATGAGCTGAGCAGCTGAAGAAACTGATTTCTCAGTTGACTTCCTATATACAAGCAGAAAATAAAGTATTAAGTATCAGATTGCATCTTAATACAGTTTCAAAAATCTCCAGATTCCTTTTGAAGGGACTCTTTAAGATGTTTTAAAAAAATTTAACAAATAAAGATGGCAAAACATTTTTGTAATTAGCTAGTGAAACTTCAATAATAAGCCTACAGTTCTTTAAACAATTGGTGGTGTGTCCTAATTTTGTTTGAAAGGAAGTAATAAATAAACAGAAGAATTATGATCCAAATAATATTTACTCAATGAGTCCAAAGTAATAAGCATACTCAATGGCGTATCCCAGATAATTCATTGGTTCACTCAATGATACCAAAGTGATAATTGGATAACATACGATTAATATATACTGTAAAAGTAAGAGCTACGTGTGAGTAGCTCAGCAAAGATCATGTAAAAATCAAATAAATCCCAACAAACGGTTGGATTTTGGATCGTTTGGTTCAACATGATCGTTAGGAATTCAAGTAAACGGTTACAGCGGAAGCAAAAGAAACGTTTACCTTTCTTTTGGGTTGATGTAGAGGATGATCTGCAGTAGAGAACCACCTCTTGATCTTCTGCTGCATGACCCAAGTCGAATCCTGATGTTGTGTGGGCAACAATCTACAGGATTTCTCAATCTGTTTCTCTCCCTGCTTTCTCACGTTGAAACGGCGCAATGATAGGACATCCAGAAGTTGAGATGATTTTTATATAGGGCTACAGCAGGGACCAGCAGGAGAAATTGGATTGGGCCTCAATTGGATTTAATTAACCAAGCTTAGCCCAAAGCTTATAATTAAATCCAATATTAATAATATAGTCCACTAAAATATTATTACTGCACTACCCATCCAATCCCAATATAATGTTTTGGGCTCCTTCTTATTATGAGCCCGAAAATCTCCCCATGTTTAAGATATACAATACCCATTAATTAATTAAGTTACTGACAACTCCAATTAATTAATATCTCATCCGAGAGTAGTACCACTCAACCTTTTTATCATGCCGGAATTAATCCACTTGCAAGATTTACATGACAAACCTTATGAGCTCCTCAAGGGGACATCATCAACCTATGACGGACATGGACTCCTTCTACAATCAACAGCACACCATAGAGACAATACTATTTCCCAACTTACCGAGTTTGTTGATTTAATTCATTTAAATCTCACCCATTGATGAATCAAAGAAATATATATTATCTTACGTGTATAGGTTATTGTGTAGGGATTAAGAGCACGAACATCCATAATAACAGAGATCAAGTTCTTCTATATAGACAGTACAAGTTGAACGATCTCAGGCGGTCCTACTCAATACACAAAGCAGTGTACTAATGTGGTTCTATGGTCAAGACAAACTAATACCAAACCACACTACAACCATACCGATAGATAGTCCCCGTCTATCTCGGTTGTGAGCATCTGTTTATACTTTATAAGGAAACCGATAATATGATCTTCTGCGTGTTGTCGCACAACATATTATCTACAATATAAAGTAAATGGACTTTTGCACAAACATATAAATAAACAATTTATAATATGCAAAACTGTTTGATCATATGATTCTCATTTCAAATAAAATCGTTAAAACATTGTTCAATACAAAAGCAAGGCTTTTAGTATACAAATCTAACAATCTTCCACTTATACTAAAAGACTATGCTGCCTTATCTCCTGACACGCATCTAATCTCCATTCCTTCTACATGCCCATCGAACGCTTTCGCTGGAAGGCTCTTAGTAAAAGGATCAGCAAGGTTATCCTCAGATGCAATCTTAGCGACAACGACTTCCCCTCTTTTAACGATATCTCGTATCAGGTGGTACTTGCGCTCAATGTGTTTACTCGCCTTATGGGCTCGTGGTTCCTTCGAGTTTGCTACTGCACCACTATTATCACAATAAATTATGATCGCTTTGGGCAAATTAGGAATCACATCCAAGTCCATTAAGAAGTTCCTGAGCCATACTGCTTCTTTAGCTGCCTCAGAGGCTGCTACATATTCAGCTTCCATGGTGGAGTCAGCAACACATTTCTGCTTTACACTCCTCCATATTATGGCTTCTCCTCCAAGAGTATACACATAACCCGAGGTGGATTTACTAGCATCCCTATCTGACTGGAAATCCGAATCAGTATAACCCAAAGGTAACAAAGTATCTGCCCTGTAAACCAGCACATAATCCCTAGTCCTTCGTAGGCACTTCAAAATATGTTTTACCGCAGTCCAATGCCCCTGTCCTGGATTACTTTGATACCTACTGACCATGCCCACGGCATAACAGATATCTGGTCTCGTACATAACATAGCATACATGAGGCTTGCTACTGCCGAAGCATAAGGGACCAGCTTCATTGCCTTTATTTCTTGTTGTGTTTTTGGACACATCTTCTTAGATAGAGGTATTCCATGTCTGAAAGGTAGAAAACCTTTCTTGGAATCTTGCATGCTAAAACGAGTCAGAATTGTATCAATATACGAAGCTTGGGATAAACATAACATTCTTTTCTTGCGATCCCTTATTAATTTGATCCCAAGAATGTGTCCAGCTTCTCCTAAGTCCTTCATCTCAAACTGCTTGGACAGTCATACTCTTACGCCCGACAATACTTTTACATTGTTTCCAATGAGCAGAATATCATCCACGTATAGAACAAGAAAAACCACTACATATCCGTCACACTTCTTGTACACACATGATTCATCCGGACATTGAATAAATCCATATGACTAGATTACTTCATCAAACCGGATGTTCCATGATCTTGAAGCTTGTTTCAATCCATAAATGGACCTTTTAAGTTTGCACACAAGATGTTCTTCGCCCTTTGCAATGAATCCTTCTGGTTGCTTCATATAGATGTTTTCCTCAAGACTTCCATTAAGGAAAGCTGTCTTGACATCCATTTGCCATATCTCATAATCCATATGAGCAGCGATAGATAAAAGAATCCGGATTGACTTAAGCATGGCCACAGGCGAGAAGGTTTCCTCATAATCGATTCCTTCTTTCTGAGTATATCCTTTAGCCACAAGCCTTACTTTAAAGGTTTCCACCTTACCATCAGATCCTCCTTTTCTCTTATAGATCCATTTGCATCCAATAGCTTTAACACCATTTGGTGGTTCTACAAGCTCCCAGACTTGATTAGAATACATGGATTCTATCTCAGATTTCATTGCGTTTTGCCATAATTGAGCATCTTTATCTTGTAGTGCCTCGTTGTAATTCCATGGGTCAATTTCATGTTCACCCGGGACCAAGTCGGATGACTCTCCCAATCCCATGAATCTATCCGGTTGTCTACAACCCTCCCACTACAACGAGGCTCCGCAGGCAATTGTGTATCAGGTGTAACACGCGGTGCAGTGTCCTGTGATATATCTTCTTGTACAGTTGGTATTATATTTGGTGTTTCCCCTCTAACTTCCTCTAGAATAATTTTACTCATGGGTTTGTGATCCATTATATAATCCTCTTCCAAAAATCTGGCGTTCGTGCTCACGATCACCTTTTGGTCATTGGGATTATAAAATAAACCACCTTTTGTTCCCCTAGGATACCCTATAAACAGACAAACATCAGTACGCGATTCTAACTTATCAGCATCTGCCTTTAACACGTGTGCCGGAGCACCCCGAATTCGAACATGTTTCAGACTAGGCTTGCGCCCGGTCCACAGTTTTGTGGGTATGGAGGCTACCGATTTAGAAGGTACTAAGTTTAGAATGTAAGCCGCTGTTTCTAAGGCGTGTCCCCAAAACGAATTTGGTAATTCTGAATAGCTCATCATTGATCTTACCATTTCCATAAGAGTCATATTCCTTCTTTCCGCTACACCATTCTGCTGGGGTGTGCTCGGTGCAGACAATTGGGATTCAATCCCATTTTTCGATAAATAATTCTTAAACTCTCCCAAGAGGTATTCACCACCACGATCAGATCGTAGTGTCTTGATATATTTACCAAGTTGCTTTTCCACATCAGCCTTGTACTCTTTGAATTTATCAAATCATTCAGACTTGCAACGCATCAAATAAATATATTCGTATCTTGAATAATCGTCAATGAAAGTGACGAAATATTCAAAACCCCCTCTTGCCTGGACAGACATAGGACCACATAAATTGGAATGAACCAATTCCAACAAATCTTTAGCTCTATACCCCTTTGCCTTAAAGGCCTTTTAGTCATTTTTCCTTCCAAGCAGGATTCGCAAGTTGGATAATTTTTCACTACTAATGAACCCAGAGGTCCATCAGCTATCAACCTTTGGATCCTACTTAAGTTAATATGACTCAATCTTAGATGTCAAAGATATGTTTGATTCATTTTAGAAGGTTCCTTTCTCTTATTAGTAGATGTATCATTCGTTTCAATTTGTTGCATTGTGGGAGAAATTGGATTAAGAGTATATAAATTATCTATCAATGTACCATCACAGATAATGATTCTATCTTTCCTTATAATAACCTTGTCATTAAAAGAAACAGAATATCCATCCATAACCAATTTAGAAACTGAAATTAAATTCTTTCTAAAATGCGGTACATAAAGATAATTCCTCAAAACAAGAGTTTTACTTTTATTGAAAAATAAATAAACGTCTCCCACTGCGACAGCTGCTATTCTTGTAGCATTCCCCATGAGTATGGTAATCTCTCCATCACTGAGCTGTCGGGTTTGGTGGAACCCCTGCAAAGAATTGCAGACATGGTCAGTAGCTCCCGTATCTACACACCAAGTGTCAGCAGATACAGCCGCTAAACACGATTCAACAACTAGTATATAAGACTTACCATTCATGTTCCCCTTCAGAAGAGGGCAGTCTGCCTTGTAGTGTCCCGGCTGCTTGCATTTGAAGCACTTGCCTTTAGGCTTCTTGACCGCACCAGTCTTTGCTTTCACTTGGTTCACCGGTGCTGAATTTTCTTGCTTCTTTTTCTTCCTACCGCCCTTCGGCCTAGGATGAGCAGCATTTTCAGCAACATGAACCTGAGGAGGTCTACGAAACAGTTCTTCCGCTGCCACAAGTTCTGTCAGAAGTTCCGCCAACGTGTACATATGTTTGTTCATACCATAGTTCTGGCGGAACTGCTCAAAACTCCTAGGCAAGCTTTGGAGTATAATATCGACCTGGGTTTCCCCATCGATTTCAGCTCCAAGAACTTCCAACTCATTGAGTTGCCCTATCATCCTAAGGACATGTTCCCTTACGGGAGTGCCCTCAGCCATTTTGGTGTTCATCACGACTGACATGCCCTTCGACCTAGCAGGACGACTCTGATGTCCGAAGAGTTCCCTAAGATTATGCATCATATCATAGGCGGTCGCCATGGCTTGATGCTGAGTCTGAAGCACATTTGACATGGAGGCCAAAATGTAGCATTTAGCCATTCTATCAGCCTTGACCCACCTATTATAAGTATTTCTTTGTTCTTCGGTAGAGGCATCAGTAGGTGCCGGAGGACATTCATCAGAAAGTACAAAGATATGATCTTCAGCAGTTAATACAATGTTCATGTTTCGCTTCCAGTCAACATAGTTAGTGCCAGTACGTTTGTGCTCTTTAAGTATAACAGAAAGTGAGTTGAGTGCCATTTGAAAATCCTGAGAATCATAAATAATTAAACAGATCAAACACTTCGAATTTATCAATTTATATTGAATCCCTCAAAACAATATAAAATAAAATTTACCAACATCTCAAGCACCATGAATTTGCATGCCACGATAGTGTGGACGTATACAAACCCAAACATTTACAAGAGAAGGTTTTACCCAATAATCTCATTTGTCAACCTATCTTTATGACAAAATAATTAATAATCGGTTTCTTTAGCCATGCAAATAACAGCAGTGACTCTGATGGGGAGGATAATAATTATTTACATCTAAGTGTACACCATTATTTCCCCAAGTCCATTGCGCAAGCTTATGTGTCTTACAGATAGAGAAGTACACACGCGCTTGGATAATTTCCTACAGTCATCTTAAAGAAGTTTGTACTAGTGATCCGTGAATAAACTCATCCGATGGGGAGGAAGACTCTAATGCCAACGCGCAAGCTTACTCACATCACTTATAAACCAATAATGGAGGCCATGAGAATTTATTTACCAATCCCCTTTCCCACTTAGTTATTTAAACACCGAGGGTTTTTGTTTAACATGCATATAATATTTCATAATAAAATATACATCCTAGCATGCTTCTATATTTATTTAATTAAAATAAATCACATAGAACGTGCCACATATATAACAATTAATTGTCAATTAAAACAAATTAAATCAATTATATATAGTAGGGATTAAGGCACAAATAATAAGTCAAGCAAATGGGCCTATTAACACAGCTAATAAATAAAACTAGAGAAATTCGAGCCCACCAAGCCCACTAGCATAACAAAATAGCTTATTAATTAAATGATTAGGCCCATTATCCTGCCAGCCCCTTTATGTGCCCTCCATGTAGCCCAAAACAAATTTAAGAAATTGAGCCCATAACCCAATCCCCATTCTGCACGGCACATTAATCCCAGCCCATAATCACCTCAATAAAAATTGGGCCCAACACCCCATGATCAATAAAAGGAATTAAGCCCACAGCTACTGCCCTATACTTGCGCCGACAAACATCGACTTCCCACGAAGAAGACGCCGGAAGCAGAAGTCGAGCTCTATAACGACAAGTAACCGGCCACCTCGCCGTGCACACCACCGGGCAGGCCGCTCGAAATTCCACTCGGCATCATGTCCGGAAGATACTGCATCCCTCAGAATGCCGCTGCCTCGCCCGGTGATTGGTGCAGCTCACCTGGTATGACATGAAGACACCCGCGAATCCCCGCCGGCATCCATCCTCTCCGGCCGCCCAAGCCAAGCTGTTGCGACTGCCATCAGCAGTGCCACGCAACTACAAGCCTCTAATTCACTGTCATCGTCTCAGATTAGAGTCGCCTCTTCAGCCCACGATGAAGAGAATCGCTCTCAGCAGCCCCTCCATTGTCGCTCCAATCAATGGAAACATCGACCAGCCGGAAGCCAGCAGTGACTCGCCCAGGAACTGCTGTAGTTCATCTGTTGATGGCGAGTCGAGCCTCACTTTTACGCCATGCCATCATCCACCAGACCCTGCCGTCAGACCAGCAAGCGGCGGCGATTACAGACCCGCCCGGAATCCATCAGACGCCACCTGCTCCAACCTTATCCATCCATAGCGGTCGTCTAAATCCTTGCTATCTGCAACTTGCTACCCGATAGAGCCAATTTCTATCATGCGATCATCTCCAGTCTACCAATGTTTGCAGCCCATGAAAACCGCACCTAAATACAGCGCTCTCACTTTTGATAAGCGTCACTGTCCATGGCATTCTCCAGTCGATGGGTCTGAACATCACACAATCATTGTTCTGCCAGGCCACTCCAAGACACACCGTTGCGATGGGAGACATCAGTCTAAACAAAACCTTTCTTCTTTCATGGTCGCCGCTCATCAGCCTTTCTTCTAGGCCTTTCACGTGCATCCAGTGTGTGTGTTGTCCAAGTATCACATAACAGCAATATCCAGCAAATAATACACATAGAGTTTCATGGATACTTTCTAAATAACCCTTAAAATCATGCTTTCAATCGAACAATTAAACACACGTATAGCACGAAAACCCTACCTAATGTCTCACGTTTCACCATGAAACCAACGCTCTGATACCAATTGTTGGATTTTGGATCGTTTGGTTCAACATGATCGTTAGGAATTCAAGTAAACGGCTACAGCGGAAGCAAAATAAACATTTACCTTTCTTCTGGGTTGATGTAGAGGATGATCTGCAGTAGAGAACCACCTCTTGATCTTCTGCTGTATGACCCAAGTCGAATCCTGATGTTGTGTGGGCAACAATCTACATGATTTCTCAATCTGCTTCTCTCCCTGCTTTCTCACGTTGAAACGGCGCAATGATATGGCATCCAGAAGTTGAGATGATTTTTATATAGGACTACAGCAGGGACCAGGAGGAGAAATTGGATTGGGCCTCAATTGGATTTAATTAACCAAGCTTAGCCCAAAGCTTATAATTAAATCCAATAATAATAATATAGTCCACTAAAATATTATTACTGCACTACCCATCCAATCCCAATATAATGTTTTGGGCTCTTTCTTATTATGAGCCCGAAAGTTTCCCCATGTTTAAGATATACAATGTCCATTAATTAATTAAGTTACTGACAACTCAAATTAATTAATATCTCATCCGAGAGTAGTACCACTCAACCTTTTTATCATGCCGAAATTAATCCACTTGCAAGATTTACATGACAAACCTTATGAGCTCCTCAAGGGGACATCATCAACCTATGACGGACATGGACTCCTTCTACAATCAACAGCACACCATAGAGACAATACTATTTCCCAACTCACCGAGTTTGTTGATTTAATTCATTTAAATCTCACTCATTGATGAATCAAAGAAATATATATTATCTTACGTGTCGAGGTTATTGTGTAGGGATTAAGAGCACGAACATCCATAATAACAGAGATCAAGTTCTTCTATATAGACAGTACAAGTTGAACGATCTCAGGCGGTTCTACTCAATACATAAAGCAGTGTACTAATGTGGTTCTATGGTCAAGACAAACTAATATCAAACCACACTACAACCACACCGATAGATAGTCCCCGTCTATCTCGGTTGTGAGCATCTGTTTATACTTTATAAGGAAACTGATAATATGATCTTCTGCGTGTTGTCGCACAACATATTATCTACAATATAAAGTAAATGGACTTTTGCACAAACATATAAATAAACAATTTATAATATAAAAAACTGTTTGATCATATGATTCTCATTTCAAATAAAATCGTTAAAATATTGTTCAATACAAAAGCAAGGCTTTTAGTATACAAATCAAACACAAACAATAACCATATTAGAAACAAAATCAACTAAACCTCTTCCGACTTTATAAGATCACATCGAAAGAAATGGATGAAAAAATAATTTATAATAGTAGAATATATAGTCTTAAACCAAGTTAAGAAAAATAATGGAAAAAATATTGAGAAATAACTTGACTAAGGAAATGCAAAACCAAAAAAAATCAAATGTTATATAGGTTACAGATGCATACAACAGTTTCTATGTGATAGTGAACAAAATAAAAGTTGTGTAAAAGTCATTAAGATAATGTTGCACATCCCTCTATCCCCACAAGTCATTAAGCATGAAAAGAACAACATACTATCTTTCCTCAGTAACTTGATCACAAGTACAAGAGAAAAGTCAAAACTAACAAAATCTGCTACAGCTTTAAAAATTACCTAAGTAGGTTGTAAAACAAATAAAATGAAAATAGTGTATAGGCTCCAATTATGGCCACCCGCAAAATAAATAAATAAATAAATAAATAAAAGAGACTAGTGTGTCCCCACAACCACAAGTAGTCATTTTGTTAAAAACTCATACACTTCAAAGAAAAAAGTAGCCAGAACAAAAGTTTATAAAAGAGTTTAGGGACTTCGATTTTCTTACTTAACCATATATATCTGAGTTATTTTACATCATCAAAGCAATACTGGATTGAAAATTACTCATTAAGGATTAATGTAATTTGAACTTGAAAATTGGGCTAAATGAAAATTAGTGTAGCAAGAAGACGCCGACTAGATTTCTTTAGAGTTTGTGAAACTGCAATTTAAATAATCTATGTATTGATATTGAGAAATGCTAGATGCACACCACACCATCTCTATGTGATCAGATAATGAAGAACATAAACGAAATGTGAGACTTGATTGAGTTTTATTGAAAAATGTGTTAAAATTGGATGAGGTATGAAAGATGGGTTTAAACCCATCAATCAATGCAGATGCTCTTAGTCTATAAAAAATCATTCCTTATAATTTTTATTTAAATATGGCAACTTGACTTTCACTTATTTAAATTTGAAGGTAGTCTATAATTAGAAAATTCGAATAAAATAAATTATTTGTTTCTTAATTCCACCAAAAATTAGTTAATCAAATTAAAATTAATGGTTGTTAAGATTAAAAAAAATTCTTTGTATTTAATATGAGAAAGTATCTCTTTTATATATTTATTTAATCAACTTGAATTATTTTTGTTGTTTATGATAAATTATTAATTTTTTACTTAATTATTATTTTAATTTTATTTAATCAAAAGCTTCTTTACTAATAAACCAAAATTTTCTTTCATTATTAATATTATTTTAGAATTAATATATTATTATTTAAGATATATTAATTAATTAACTGAGAGATTTGTTTATTTTTATTATTATTATTATTATTATTATTATTATTATTATTATGAATAAGACAAATTTTCAATTAAATAATTAATTAAATTTTAAATTTTTATATATTTATGAAAAAGTAAATATTCTCAAGATGTAAAAAAATAATTTCTCCTATTAAATAAATAAGAGAAATCAATCAATCAATAATTTTAATTTGATTAATTTTTATTGATGAAATCAATAAATAAATTTTAAAATAATTTAATTCATTAAGATTTCTTAAATATTGAAAACCTTCAAACTTTAAATTATTGCACTTGAAAAAAAAATTCATGAAGAATGAGTTTTTATAGATTATACTCCCTTCGTCCCATAAAAGTTGACACACTTTTCTTTTTGGTTTGTCCCACTAAAATTGACACATTTCCTTTTTAATACATGAGATCCACACAAAAATAATTAATTTATTCTCATGGAGCCCACATATCACCTCTAATACAATTACCCACTACATATTAAATATTATTTCTCTTACTTCACTTTACTTCACTTTGCATTAAATTATTATACTCCTTAATCTCCGTGCCCCCAAAAAAATGTGTTAACTTCTCCGGGACGGAGGGATTATTATGTTTAGGGGATAATTTCAAAAATAGTCCTCCACGAATGGTGAATCCATTTTTAGTCCTTAAGATATGAAAATTCTCAAAATTGCTCCTTTTGCTATTACCAAACTTAATTTCAACCATGCTATTTACGAAAATGCTAATAGGTTTATAAACATGACTATACTTGATTCTAAAGGCTGATTTTCTTCCGGTTTCGACTCAAAATGGTATTAGAGCCCTAGGTTTATTTATTTATGGAATGAAAAAAATTATTATAAACTTATATCACTTAACGAGAGGAGAATTTCAAAGATATATGGATTCGAACGAAAGTTCGACATCCAAGTGTGACAGAACTATTAGCCCTGTTCAAAACTAGAGCAACAGTGTCTTTTGGCCTATTGAATATGATAGAACGAGCAGCCTTATACAACAATATTATAATATTTTGTATAGACAAATTGCAGAAAAGAAATTAGAGGCCAACGACCGATTCTGGAATGGTCTCGAACGAGGATGGAAATGGGCAGAGGCTCATGCCAATTACACCAAGGAGGAACGTCTGGAGGAAGCCCGCCAGGATGAGATAGATACTCCAAGAAGGTGTCAAGAAATATAGTGGAACTCCACAGTTTCACTGAGATACATGAACGTGTCCCCAAACACGAACAATGGAGAAGACGGCCTAATCAAGGTCTAAGAGAGATTTGCAAGTCATACCACTTTTCATGGTGGTCAAAATGACAGAGTGGAAAAAGATCGAGGCAGATAACTCTAAGATGAACCAAGATCATAGATAATTACAAAAGACGGTGAAATTCTTTGGAGAATATTGCCAAAACATATCCAAAACAATATTTGAGATCAGCCTCAAGATGGATAAGGTGGAGACGTTGCAGAATAAACAACTTGACCTCATCAAGAAGTTGATAAAATCGAGTAGAGTCCCTGGAAACCAAGGTGACGGAGAGAAGGCCAGGAGGAAGGTTTCCACCAACCTTCGGAATAGAACCCCTTTTACACCAAAAAGGAAAGACGATGGAGGTCACAAGGCCAAAGACAAAGAGTGAGAAGATGATCGCTATCCTTCGAGGAGAATCCACATCCCTGGACGGAAAGAACGAATCTTGAAGATCTATAAGATCTATATGAGTCTTTCCAAGGACTCACTATCGTAGATCTAAAAATGAATGTTGGAGAATCTTCGAACTCTCAAAAGCAATCTCAGGCTCCTCAGATACAACATGATCTGAGCCAAAATGAAGGAACTTCTTGATCACATGGAGTCCATGGAGTAAGACAAGAAAAGACATTCCATAACCAAGGAAATTTCAAGAAGGCGATAGGAATGTCAACAGGAGCAAGTCAAGTTTGAGGATTTAATCTACACAATACCCCATACAGTCGGTCTCACCTTGAACCGATAAATCCATATGGGTTGATCCTAAACCTCAATACTCTGCACTTCAAGAACAGAGAAACTTTGATCGACGAGTGGACGAATGCAATGAAGATTACAGAATGCACTCGAGCTAGATAAAGAAGGGTACATAAGATTCCTAACTATGAGCCTAGAAGGATCAGTAAAGTGCACCTAGGAAGAACTCTCAGACGAAGTTAAAAAATAGGCATGGAAGGAGAAGACCTTGGCAATATTGTTGATCGCATGGCTAAGATCTTCAAGATCCATTTCATTGGAGTAGGCTACTTCAAAGGAATAGAAGAAGAGAAGAAGAAGTATAGAGATGCCCTATATAGTCTGGAACTACTTTACATCTATCATGTAGATGAGTACATCAAGCTCTTCACAGAGTATAGATAGAAATCGAAGATCAAGGAGGAGGAAGTATTCCACTTGTTCTTTGCCAAAATTCCAAGCCCATGGAAAGAAATGCTGATCAAAGAATATGAACCATGCGAGCTGGATTCAATAGCAAGGAGAATGTCCTTCTTCAAAGCCAAAATTGCAAAGTGGTGTCATCAAGCATCACTACACAAGAACTACAAGAGATAAATGGGAATCAACAAGACAGTACTCTTATGCTATGAGAGTAACGATCTTCCAACCATCATTGGAAGAAGTCCAAGGAAGCAGAAAATGATGAAGAAAAATTATCCTTACACTCAAATAAGCAAAGGATGGAGGTCCAGAAGGTCGAAATCCTTTTGGTCCAAACAAAAGACCCGAAGCTATAGATTAGAGCAACGGTCTAGACCATCCAGATGGAGTTCAAGAAGTTAAGCTTCATCCTAAGGATCAAACTAAAGGAGTACAGGAATAACTCCCACAAGAAAGACATTCCGAAGAGCTCCTACACGAGCAAATAAAAGATTCAAGGATTGTAATTGCTACACATGTGGAGCTAGAGGGCACATCTCACCAGATTGCCTGGAAAACCAGAAGCGATGAGTACGACAGTTTGAAACAACTCCAAAAATGAAGGAAGTTATTTACTTCCAAGATCTAGTACAGGTATATCAATTTGAAGATATGCCCTCATACGAGAGCATCTATGAAGAAGAATTCTTTAGTCAAGACGAATCTTCCAAAGATGAGTCGAAGTTAAGAAGAAAGCTTCAAACAGAAGATGCAAGAAGATATCTCTGGATTCTTCTCCCAGACAACTATTTCTCATAAAGCCCTTATGAGAATCATGAAGGAGGATCCAAGACACAATCTATATGATGGATTTACCGTAGGAAGATTGGAGCGGTTTCTCAACTTCAAAAAGAGAAAACATTATATCATATATAAAGTGATCGAAGGAGAGATTGTCATTCTAATAGAGTTCACGGGAAATATAATGGAAATGCAAATAGTTCCTTATGAAGAAATCAAGAGGGAACTCAGTAAGCTCCAAGAAGGAATAGCCAAGACCATGTCCTGGATTTATATCGGAGCCATTCGGATCCTCATCAAGGCACATTCAAAGAAGGAATCGATACATCAATCGATATTGCTATCTTTGATAAGAGGATCAAGAATATGAGAGAGGCATGCCTAGGAGGACTTTCGGGAAAATTGTATGCAAGAAAGGTGGCATCCTACATTTACCCAAGGATTACCTACAATTTGGCGGACCGAGATTTCAATAGGGCACTCACCCTTCAACAAGATTTTAAGAACAAAGATTTGATGAAAGAAGTGAATAGGCCTTACTCTACCACTTATAGCATCTCATATGCTCTGTCCAACACCCATCATTCGGATCTATTCCAAATGAAAGAGTATATTGAGATACCAGAAGTATTCGAGAGAGTTGCATGTGCAACTAGGCCAGAAATAATGAAGTTGCTGCCAATCCACGACATGGATTTGCGAATCAAGGATAAGCCAGTCTGGAATAGGCAAGATAGCCTCATATTTGAGCAAAGAAGGATTTCTTTACAAAAAGATAGAATGATCAGTGAAAGATGGGAAAAGAAACCAATCGTGGAGGTAATCCAGGAGCCGGAAAAGCTCACAACAAAAGGTGAACTAAAATGCCCAGAAGGATGGAGAGGAGTCGAAGTAATATTAGATATCACCAAAAAGGAAAACTTTATTGCTTGTGATGTCTTGTATTATCTTCAACAAAAAATAACTGGGAGATACCAAGGGCAGCTTAAACTCGGTGATCTTGAGCTGATAATCGAGGGAGTTGCAGGAAGATTCCCAGAATAATTAGTGCTGGGATTGGAGTTTCTCGAGGATCACAAACCTTGGGAACGGTTATAAGATGGAATGGAATTTACGGTCAAGAGGAAGAGATACAAGGTTCACCAGTAGAGACTCGAGGTTATAGGCTATGATCTAGCCATGACCACAAGCCCATTCTCGATATATATCACTGTCGGGATGATATATAAGGAGCATCGGCGGAGTATTATGCGGCATACATTAATTTAGGAGTCAGAATCTGCAGAGCAAAGGAAGGAGTCTTTCCTAAAAGCTCAGGCGAAGACTTACCAACCGTACTAGGAAGAGATTTTGTTCAGAAGGTGCTAATCCTTAAAAGAGAAATCAGACAAGCAGAAATTATGATCGGAGAAGCGGATCGTACCCCATGGTACAAGGTGAAGACTCCACCAATATGTTTTCACGACACCGGAGTGGATATACAGTTAGGAAATAATTTCCTACAGACATTCAAGTGTTTTACCCAAGAAAACGCAACAAGAAGGCTTATTTTCACAACCCTTTATGAACATAAGATCATCACACCAAGACTGCGTAATGCATTTCAAAGAAAAATGTCAATCCAATTTCGTAGCAAGCGTGGTGATAATGAAGGAAAACTCAGCCATCCAAAGATGAACGATCGAAGAAGATATGGAGAAGCAGTCCTTCAGATGAGAACCGAGACTAGAGGATGATGGAAGATAGAGAAACTAAAGGAAAAATAATCCACCTTTTCAAAGCAAGCTTGGGAGAAAACCTACAGAGAGACGTCACAATTGAGGAACAAACATCTTTGGAGGACGTCAAAAAAAGATATAGAAGAACTTCAATGAGGATCCTTTAGCCTGGTGGAACAAAAACGAGCTCAAAGTCTCACTAAAAATAAAAGAAGGAGAGGAGCATGAGTTCGTGATATACAAGCCTATCCTGATAAACTAAGAGGAACGAAAGGATATGCATCAAATACTTAAGGAACACCTGGACCTTAAGTTGATATCACCAAGAGTATCCCCATATAGCAGTCCAGGATTTCTGGTTCGAAATCATGGAGAAGTCAAGCGAGGAAAACCGAGACTTGTAATAAACTACAAAAGGATCAACAACATCTTGGAGTTCGATGAATACTACATACCAAGTAGGGAACATTTGATCAATTGTATCAAGAATGCCAAGGTATTCTCAAAGTTCGATTGCAAATATGGGTTTTACCAGATTATGATGGAGGAAGGAAGCAAGAAGTTTACAGCCTTCTCCACACCACAAGACCACTATATCTGGAATGTCATGCCTATAGGCTTGAAAAATGCACCCTAGATATATCAGAGAAAGATGGATAATCTTTTCAAAGATTATTTCTCATTCATGTTTGTTTATGTGGATGACATCCCCATAGCCTCAAAGAACATGAAGGAGCATTTGACACATCTGGAAGTATTTTTAGAAGTATGTCTCAAGGAAGGATTGGTGCTTTCTGAAAAGAAGACAGTAATAGCAACAAGACAGATCGAGTTTCTTGGAGTTGAGATCGATGAATCCGGAATTATTCTGCAACCACACATTGTAGAAAAAGTTCAAGGATTCCCTGAAGATCTTAAGGACAAGAAGCAACTCCAGAGCTTCTTAGGAGTTATCAACTTTGCTGGAATGTTCATCAACAATCTAGCACAATACAGAAAGGTGTTCAGTCCTCTATTGAAGAAAGATGCTGAGTTTAAATGAGAGAAATCACACCGAGAGATGGTTAAACAATTAGAGGAGATTTGCAAAAAGCTCCCGAAGTTAGTCATTCCAAATGACGAGGATGACCAGGTACTATACACAGATGCTAGTGACCATTTGTGGGCTGCAGTTCTTACCAAGTCCACACCAGAAGGAGAGGTGCCGTGCAGATACTGTAGCATACTCTTTGCAGAGAATGAAGTAAATAGATGGCACATCAATGAGAAGGAATTCTTTGCAGTTCGGAAAGCATTAAAAAAATGGTCGTTATTTCTTCTTGCGAAGAAATTCGTTCTTAAAATCGATAACACGAGTGTCAAGGCCTTTCTAAAAAATAAAATTTAATCAAAACCAAAAAAGGATAGACTTTTAAGATGGCAAGTTGAATGTCAATATTATAATTTTAATATTGTCATTATTAAATCTGTTGAAAATATTTTGGCAGATTTCCTGACAAGAGATGGAGGGAGCTGAGATAGACTTCATCCTGACTGTTTCAAGACACCTGATGAATAACCTAGAGTTGCTCAAAAGGGAATTCAAGAATCTAGTGCTCAATGCTGGGCTTGCTGAAAAATTACAAGAAATCAATCGGACTAAAGTGTCTAGTCGCATACGAGACTGTATTCGTAACAGTGCAGGTCTATTCAAGAAAATACGAAGCAATCAACGAAAGGAGAGTATCCGAGAACAGGGCTCTAAACCTGGAGCAAGGGATTCAAGTAACCTTAGCACGAGTCCTAGATTGGAATTTCCAAAGAAAGAACTGGTCCAAGGAAAAATCAAGGCTCTGGAGTCACATCTAGAGTCATCGAGTCAACCCAGCACCTCTGGGGTTAAAGAGGAAGAGATCAGTCTTAGGCCTATGACTGGCACTACTAAGACTGGTATTAACATATATGAGTTTTCTCATTGGCAGGAATACCAAGCCAGCTGGGAAAAATTAAATACAAGACAGGGAATCCGTTCGAAGAAATGCCGGATAGATATATCAGGAGAATACCCCCGAGTTTGGATGAAAGAGGGCTTAAGTCCGAACAAAGTAAAGCAGTGGTATGATTTTGGGGCATTAGCCTCCATATATACTGTTGCACCAAGCTTCCCAGAACTTTCAAAACTGCCAGACTGGCTAAGGAAAGCAGTTGGAAAGGCATGGGACAATAATACGACTTTGTCTAGAGGAGATATATTGGAGCTTCATTTCACTAGTGCAACACTAGAACCAGTAAAGGAAGGGCAACCTCGAGGCCTTTCATTTTATCAAGCTAAGAAGACCCGATGTTGAAGCATCAAACAGAATCAAGGAGTCTTTTGAAAAAGAACCAGTTTTGGTTTCTACCTATTCTGAGGAACAAATCTCTATTCGAAGAGCGAGGGGTTTGTTTGTCTGCATTCAAGTGATGGACCAGGTGAAGTTCCCATTCAAATTCAAACAAAAAACTATGAATGGGCCTATCCTGTTAAACACCTTAACAGAAAAAAGACAGTGTTCGCTAAAAAGGCCTTCGAAGAAAAACGAGAGCTCCTTTGGAGAAACAAGCTGTCAATGAGTAAACAGACTCATTGAAAATACTGTAGCATGGCTTACTTTGGGCAGTGGATAAACAAAATATGCTCAAGCTATTCTACCCAAATAGAACCAGAGTTCGGAAAGGGAGTAAAGTTGGGCATAGGGAGGATAAGAATTGCTGGAACCCCTTCAGCAAAGAAAGAAGAACGAGGAAAAAAGAGGGCAAAACCTCTTCAAAACACCCAAGAGCCAGGTGACCCTTCAGACACCCCTGGGGACAAGTGACTCTATAAGGAGGACAAAAGTCAAGGGACCTTTCGAAAGGTCAAAAGGATAAGGGTCATGTGACCCTTCGGAAGAGGAAAAAGACGAGTGCAGGATAGCTGCCAACAATAATTGATGAAATGACGTAAGCAGTGACGCCAACACAATGACGTAAGCAATGACGTCAGCAAGAGTAAAGAGGCTTTGAAATCTGGATTTCACATCCGAAAGCCTCTATAAATAGCAGAGCTGAGAAAGCAGAAGGCATCGACCATCACCCTCTGTTTTCTCTCATTCAATAAACATTGTAATTTCCTTTTTTTTCCTGTATGAGTGTTTCTGTTTCAGCTATCATAGGTAGCTAGAAGAGTCTTCTCCTCTTATTTTTTTAGTATGAGTGTAATAATATTTCCATTCAATAAATAAATAATCTTGGGCTACTGCCCGAAGCATATAATCTTCCATTTTTCTACAACCATATCCTCATATTTTCCAACCAAAAATAGTAGCGGCACCCTGTACATCCGGCGTAGGAAACGAACCAGGATTGTGCTGGGGTCCTTTGAAGGAATGGAGTTGAACCATCATACTACGGGGCGTGTGGTTAGCTGTGAGGAGTAGCTGTAAAACCCTCCGAATACCAGAAGGATTTGCAGTCAAAGAAAGGTGCTGTTACGATTTTGGTTGGTTATATTGAGTTAATATTGTTAAATTAATGTACAGAAGCATGCTGGGCCTGATATGGTCGTAATGGATTATGTCTGTTTTGAAGAAATTGATGAAAATCAGATTTAAAATGAAGTATACATAAAAATTGGGCATATAATGGAAAAAATCTGATAATAGTAGAAATTAGATTGGTAATAGCAAGATAGGACTAAAATTGGACTTTTTAAAATCCTAAAGGACTAAAATTGGAAAGTCAATTCCAAAAGGACTAAAATTAGATTAGGTTATTCCTAAAGAACTAAAAATGATATTAACCCTTATGTTTAGTATCATCATTCGTGGGATAAGATGTTTAATAAAAAGAAGAAAAAAAAAGTTGATATTGGCCATTGGGTGCACCCGGGTGTAAGGGTGCACTCATATGTGTATAACTTTTTATTCTATTTTGTATATATGTTATTCTATTTTGTATATATGTTTCTTAATAATTGTATATTTTTTTCACTTCACATTTTTCATTAAAAAAACTAGCATCCATATGTGTATAACTTTTTATTCAATAGTGTTAGTACATATTTTTTAATAGTTATAAATTTTTTACACTCAATTTTTCATTAAAAAAACTAACAAATAAATTGTATATATTTTTATTTAAATTTGTATATATTTTTATTCATAATTGTTTACGTTTTTAAAGTGGTGCACCGTATCCTGTGGTGCACTTGGGTGAACAGTATAATTAAAAAAAAATTACAAAATCACACATCATCCAAAAGTCATTGTGGCATGCCATATATCATCTCAAAAACTCTCTTAACAGTATATTAAGGATTGCCTATACGATTCAATCTAGACTCCTTTTGCCTAATCCTTCTTCAGGTTTTCTCGTTCATTGTATGTAAATTCAAGGGAATAATGAATGAAAATTCGGAAGTAAAAATGACACCTGTAAACCCATCTGTAATTCAATGTATGCCTTTAATTTAGGATGTTTACTAATTTTATTTGGATTTTAGTTTCCTTCTTGATGCATTTTCGTGTAATTGTTGAAAATAAGACTTTACTGTGGACCTCCTCATCGAGTTTCTTCATGATAAAAACGATATTTGTGGCAGTTTTTGAATACTTGATCCTCTTGCAAGAGTGTTTGGAGTCCGCTGGAGTGTGTAAATGGGTGGGCATCTGTGAGTGCAATTGAAGAGTAATTTGTAATGAAATGTTTGTGGTTCTGCGGATGAAGATCTTTCCAACTTATGTGGAAATTGAGGTGAACATGATATTACTTTTTTTTCAATTACAATTTATTAGTAATATATTTGGGTGTTTCTGTAGCTCTGTTTTATTGCTACATGATTTTTTTGTTGTATTTAGGTGACTCTGGTTCTGTTCTATTGCTCCAACAATTAGAGAAAGTTGTCGAATATAAGGTTCTGTAACACTTAATATATTCTCAAAGCCTTGTGTGTGTGTGTGTATTTATCTATGATTAATTTTAAATCTGCATATGCTACAAAACCAATTTGATTCAAACAATCAAGCCAAAACTCATATAAGTAAGAAATCTTTAGTGATCTCATCAAGCAATCCATTCAGCAAGTGCCTTTCGACATCTTTTACGACGTCTTCCATTTGAGGAAACACTGACATCATTTGAGTCCATTCGAAATCCCACATGGTGTTCACGTCGGGGTTCTCATTATAAATATCTCTGTTGAGCATTTTGTATAGACCAGCTGCTACATCACATTCATCAGTCGCATTCATGCCATATAATTTTAGCATTTCCAAGTCCCTGCACAGTTGCTTCACCAAATTGTCAAAGGACCTTATCTTCGTTCTACTTATGGTAGTCTTTGTGTAGGGATTATGCTCAATTTCCTGTCTCCTTGCTTTTCTTTTCATTACTTCATATGCACAGTCCAATACGAGCTTTGTACCTGCAGTTTCATTGCCATGATCACCAGCATGAAGAAAGCTGAGAGGTATGTTGAGCTTGAAGAGTGCCTCTGCTGTACTAAGGAACAGCTGACTTTTTATTAAAGTCTCCTTGAGGTATTTTTCAGGTTCTGTCAGTTGCTCATGTACTCTCTTTGATGTGAGACTCTGCTTGTGCCTGTTTTGGGAAATGTAGTGTAGTTCTATCCTTTCTTCGTGGGTTTCTGCAAAGTCCAAGAATAAGTATTAAATTTATCCAATAATTACCCCACATCCAGGAATGAAATATATAGAATCTTATTGACATTTGTAAAGTTGTAAGCAGATAAATAAAAATTCTGGAAGTTGTGGTTTGTGGATTTCAGAAGGCAAGATAGTGAGGAGCCCATGTGTACTTGTATTAAAGGAAATGAGAGATAGGTTATAGAAATCACCTGATATTTGTTTCCTTATAATGCAATGTAAAGAGGAGTCCTTCTATATAGATACAAAAGGTAATTGCGCAGATTGCAAATTTTGTAATATTTCTCTTTGACAACAGAGATGTTAACTTTTTATTGGAAAAAAAATATTTATTATATTAAACACTTACCAGTGCTTTGATCACATTGCTTGAGTTCTTCTTCATCTTTGATAATGAAAGGCTGTTCCAATGTTTGTAGATCATCCAAAACTTCTCCAGAATTTATGATTACATTTTCACACTGCAAATCCAATAAATTATGCCGTAAACATTTTGAGAGTAATACTTCAAACTTTGATGCAACTCCATTAAAGTTATTCTGAACTTACATTGTCATTTAGAGATTGTTTGATCTGTAGTTGGCAATCATCTGCTGAAGTACTGCTTTCTTTGAATGTCTGGTCATCTTCAATTTTTAGTTTGTCTTTTAGCTTCACTTCCTCGCTGGTCAATTCTGAAACATCACGAGCACTGGTGCCTGATTTTCCTTCTTTCACCTGGCTATCACTTTGTTCCTCCTTCCGTTTGGAACTGCAATCTTTGTTATGCATCTGTTTTTTCAAATCATTGAACAGGTTAGCTGGCTTTTTAAAAGATCTTTCAAGGTGATTCACAGTTGCATTTCTTCTAGTTATTAGCACATCCATCTTCTGGGAAATCTCGGTTCTTTGTACTTTCCTGGGACTGGATATTTTCTTAGGAGGTTGAACCTCATTTTGCTTCTCATCTTTTAGCACCTTATTGCTACTTTCAGTAACAACTTCTGGCTCTCTTATGGATAAATTTTGACCTTGGTCTGCATTCTTCTTTCTTTCCTGGTCAGATGCAGTCTTCTGGGTGATATCAATCAAGAAGGAAGTATCTTGATTTCTTCTGTTTGGTGGATCTTTAATAAGAATTTTTTCAGTAGGTTTCATGGATCCCCCATTTCCAGGTGAAGATTTATAAAGCAATAATTTCTTCTGCCCATTTATGGCTGCACTTTTCTTGGGTTTTGGAGCAATTTTGGATTCTACTTGTTGTCCCTCATTGGTTTTTACCATCAAATGTTTTTGAAACTTCTGACCTTTTTGCTCCACTCGACGCTTGTCTTCTGAAAGTTCAGCTCTTTTAGTCACCTGTTCTTGAGGAGGTGTGTGTTGATCCTGGTGCTTTTGTTGATTGCTTTGATGGTCTCTCTCTGCATCCCACTTTTCTGTGGAATTTACACTGATCTCTAGGTCAATGCTACTGTGTCTTGTATGTGCAGCTTTGAGTTTCTTGCTGTTTTGTGTCTTCTTCTGCTGCTCAGAGTTGGAGACTAGCACTTTGCTTTCACTGTTACTGACTTTGCTTTGTTTCCTCCTGCTATCTTCAAAACTTTGAAGACCATTGACTTGATTTGCTGCAAAGCTGTGGCTTTGTCGATCATTCATCATACCGATTGCTGGATTTGAAATTGTTTCTACCTCCATACCAACTGCTCGTAGTTTTAAATCTTTTTGTTGGTTTCTCTCAGAGGCGCCATCTGGGGTTCGCTTACTCTTTTCAGGTTTAAGTTGAAGCCTGGGCTCTCTAGTTTGTGTCGTATTGATAGTAAATGTTGACTTTTTGGTAGTGCTGAGATGAGAACCATCACTACCCTCTCTGATCGAATGTTCACGCGACTTTATATTTTCTTTTGAAACTTTCCCTTTTGAATCATTTTTCATGCATTTTGAACCCTCATTCAACGGAATCTCTTCAAGACCCATAAGTTTAGCTATGACATTTGAAATTCTTCCCTTCTCTGATGTGGACCGTGGATTATTATTCACCTGTATGGAAAGACTCAAATCCTGGATATAGCTTGTAGACCTTTCATGAAGAACCAGCTTTGAGTTACTCTGAGGTTGTTCTGAAATTTCCTGTGTATATGGTAGAGCCAGTTGTTGCCGTCTTCTAGAGGGTTTATCAAAGGAGAACCTAGGCCGATCTAGTTTCCACTGCACATCTAGTTTATTGTTATTATTATTATCTTCTTCTTCATCTTCTTCAAGTAACTTGATTCGACTTTTCTTCTGGGAGCCACTAACGTAGTCAGAGCCATTCTGCAAGTTCACAAGCATTCTTAGGGACTCTTCCAAATCAATGGCACCTTTCAACAATTCTTTCCCAACTTCAATCGAGTTTCTATCAAAGTCAACCCCATTGGAGCAAGCCCTTAGAATCTGGTTTAGCTTGTGAACTCCGTTTGATATTTCAGTGATATGAATGTGAGAGACAGTAGGATACCGACTGTTTGGAGGACCCTGATTGGTGAGGGTGGTGATTTCCATTTTCTGGGAGTTCGCTGATCTTCGACCAAATCTATTAAAAAAATTTACCAGTGGATTACTGCTTGAACCACCAATTTTACTGAGATTTCCGTTGTTCTCAAAGGCAAAAGCTATGGCCATTGATAAATCTCTGAATTGTTTGTTGTTGTTTTGCCCATGTCCATAGACAACCATCTGATTCGAAGATTCTTTCATATTTGCTGACCTGCTGCTTCCCATGGACCTTCTGCTTGTATTTCCTGTTGCAGAACCTGCCTGAAGAAAAGTGTATCATGTCAATCAGGTTAGTAATATTGACCAAATTTGCATTTGGATTGAAGGATTCATTATCTGAAATCCTCGATGGTAAATCCATTTGTAAGTGTTTGGAGTGATATAAATTTCTCCATCATTCTCATTTTGAACTTATTAAACAGATTTGACCCCACACAAGCTTACTGTATGCTAGCTAACACTTACTGATTCTACTGCATTCAGTCGCCGAGCACTTCTGGACGTCTGTGCAGAATTTCCATGCATAACTGTTGTGGTTCAGAGGTTCTTGAGATATTATAGATTAAAAAAAAAAAGGTGCTGAAATTTGAATGCAATATCACAAGCAAAGAAGAGTCTCCAATTTGTGGGCGAACGGTATTCAGTATTGTCACCATTGTAGCTATGATCTCGTATGTGATAGAATCATGAGATGGAAAAGAACTTCATTTTTTTTCTTTTTTTTTGATCGGTAAATGTTAGTTGTTAGTATAGGTAATAGTTAGTTCACCAAGCACCCATACCCTTTCTCCAAGCCTCCTTATAACTCCCCCCTAATTCGTTCCCAATGAGAATCGAACCTGGGTCTCTCACTTAAGTGAAGAGCCCTAGTGGCCAGGTGAGCTAGCCCACCTGGTTAGAACAACTTCATATATTAAAGCTTCTGGGGATGAGAATGGTTAGACATAAGAGATCATTTCACGTGGCCTGCATGTAAAAATGTTTGTCTATTGTCCATCCCTAGGAGGGTTTTTGAAATCGTGGTCGGATAGCTGTTTTGCTTGACTAATCTGAGCATTAAGATCTTTAAAAAGGATCAGAAAAATGGCTCCTGATCTCTTTCAGGAATTATAGGGCATCTATCTATTACTACATGTTTGGGCCATTGATGTACCTTAAATTTTTATTTTGCTAAAGTGTCAAGCTGCGAAATATAAATTCTGCTTTTCTGACTAGTATACTTGGTATGTTTTACACTTGTAAGTAAAGCTATTTTTATGCCCTGGTTCATAATGTTGTCTTGAGCCATATAACAATAGCTAGCTCTGTTTAAGATTAAATTTTGTTAATTGAAAGTTGAAACTACATTAAGGTTTACTTTTCAGCTTGATCCGAATTCTTTCTATCCCGTATTGTCTGATAAATGTGATGCCTTTGTGCTATATCATATGCAAAATTCTGTTAATATGAATGTGAATTCTAAAACCAGACAATTTTCTTGCAGGGGGAAAGAGATAAACAAAAACTCACCTCTAGATGCTTGGCCAGAGTGTCGACTTGAATTCTGAGCCGGAACCATCCTTTCTTTACGCTGTCGAAGATCACTGAGTAGCTTCTGGGCGAAATCCGATTTTGTTGTCATGTTGCTCATTTGCAGAGAAGCAAGAAATTTTCGAAATCTTTCTCAAAATAACATAAAATTAAGCTGATTTTGATGTGGGGGAATTAGCTCAAGAGAATGACCAAATTGTTTTCATTGTGTTCTGATTTTTTAGGCATAACTTGTGGCACACACTTTGGTGAGATGGTGCTTTCAGTGATAGGTAAGGTGGAATGATATTAATCTTTGAGTATTATGAGGAGGGAGAAGTTGGGTCTTGGTGGAGACTTGGAATATTTTGCTTTCATTCCACTCCAAGCGATGCCACATCTTGCAGCTTTTCATTTTGAGTGCTTCTCATTTAAGCTTTGCTTCTCAACATGGACTGCTGCTCTTGATCACTTCCCGGAAATCTAACTTTCCGTTGCTCGACTGTCGCCGGACGTGTTTTGTAATGAGAATTTTGAAAGTTTTATGGTGTGAGTTATTTATAGTCTTAGTCTATTCGAGTTGCCAGTCCCTCCGTCTAGTCGATCCAGGATGGAATGAAAGATGCTTCAATGTAAATCTTCTTGTTGAAAATGGCATGTCTCAATTATACATGATTTTACATCTTTGTCTCTATTGCAGCCAAATTTAGGTCGATAACTTTTTCTCCGTGTGTATATATATATATATATATATATATATATATATATATATATATATATATATATATATATATATTTAACTTTGTTTCATGTAAATCTTCCATTTAAAAATTATACTCAAAGATAATTATAGGATTCAATATATTAAATCATGTGAATGTGAATAAACATTGAACCTAAGAATAGAATATTAACCAATAACATTCACAATGAAGTTGCATCTTTAATTGGTTAGATTAATGTGGAGAAGTTTTTCATGCACCCGACAGTGACTTACATTTCAGTATTACTTGTTTTTTCGGGTAACACTTGCGAGACGATCTCAAGATTGTTTTTATAGTTTGTCAAATAGTTATCACTTTAGATTAAAAATATTACTTATTTGTGACATAAAATCCTTTATACGTTCTTTATTTATTTGTCATTTGAAACCCTTCACATCCTAAAGCATTATTTTATCCGACAATCTCAAAAGTTACTTTAATTTTAAATTTACCACTCATTTTTCACACACATACAATTACTTTATATTTTTTTTATAACATAAAAATCTACAATACCCTCTAAAGTTAACAAAATTGATAAAAAAGAACAACTTTTCTTAAACAATATAGAATAGTAAACATGAAACGTTTTGTGGGACGGAGGGAGTATCACCTCTCATTACAAATGTTTTCTCTATTTATTTAAAATACAAATTTTCATGAAATAATTAATTATACCACTATAATTTCATTAATTTGAGTATCACTATCTTCGTAATCATTTCTTATTCGTCTGATAAAAATCTATCCCTGAGACCCTTTTTTTTTAATGCTCCGTTTTAGAATTTAAGTTTGACTTGGCCTTGAGCTCTGATGCAAGATGTCATAACATTTTGTTCTAAATTATATACGCTTTAATTAATAAGTATTATTTTTTATTAAAAATATTGGTTAAAATATGAAGAGTATTAATATTTTATTAAAAGAAATACTCCATTCATCCCGGAAAGCTCTCCACCTTTACTATTGATGAAGAGTTTAAGATTTTTATTTTACAAACTTTATTAACTTTTGAGAGTGAAGTTGAATATATTCGTCGGCATTCTGTTGCTTAAAAAAATGTCATTTTTATTGTAAATTTATTAGTAATTACCAACGGATTGAATTTCATTGGTAATATTCGTTGTTAAAAAATTTAGTGCAATGTTATATCTTATTCAATAACTTCCTAAAAGGTGAACAATATTTTGACTAATTTGCAATTTTATTTAACATAAAACCTTGGGAAAATAGTGCTGTAACTATTGTCGATTCTAGCTTTTTTTTTTTTAATTTTGGTTCTTTTTTCACAATTAGGCCATTTTGTCACTTTTGATCCAAATTTTGGATCAATTTTGGAAATTTGTTAACATAAAGGACTGAATTTGGACAAAAATAACAAAAATCGAACAAAAGAGAATCAAAATTGAGAATCACAAATAAAAAATGACTAAAGTTTGAATAAGTCATACTTGACGAATTTTGATATTTTCCCTAATACTAAGTCTCTTGTGACACGAGTTGTGAAACGAGTGGACCGGTTAAAATATAAATGTTATATAGTTAAAGTATACTAATTTATAGTAATAGTATGATAAATAATTAATTAAAGTATGTTTTTTAAATATTATAACATGATTCACTACAAGCATATTTTAACTACCAATAAGCATACTTTACTTATAAAATCTTATAAACCGTCTCACATATGCTCGTTTCACAAGAGAGTATCCCTCCCCCTAAAACCTTCATCTGTAAGTGAAACATCAAGGTGTGCTATTGACTGAAAAACTTATCAAGGGCAAGTTTGAAAACGACCATATGAAATAAGTTTATCAATATCAAGAATTGCAGAAGCAGATTTATTGCTAAATTTCGCTTTAATTTGGCCAAGCAAATAAGACATATAGTTTCTTTCCAATATCTAATCAACTGATGACTTTCCCCAATCAACCAAATCATGAAGCCAATATTTATCAATGAAAGTTTCCAACTTTATGCCAGAGTATAGGAGAAGCCTTTTAAAAACAACACTTCTAGTCTAGGAGACATACAAATCATCTGAAACAAGAAACAAGCATACATTAATGGATTCCTACTACAGTCATAATAAACCAAGAAACTAAAGATGAGTCAATAAAATAAACTCCAGATGAGGTTAGCAAGTGAAAGATTGAATAAATGTGCTGACAAAAAGTTTTTTGGACCCATTATGTCATTATCACAGCTGATACATATATTTATGAAAATATGAAGCAACATCTATCCAAGCCAGTCCACAGAGAGACTAAAAATAAACACAGAAATAATAAACATAGACATCTTGTAATAGTAGCATAACTACGACTTGAGATACAGTGAAATCTATGAATGTCTTGCCTCCATGGGAGCATTTCAGAATATAAGGTCCTGCAACTTGTGACAGTAAGCAGCTAAATTTCTTCCATAATGTAGAGCTAACAACATATGAATGTCAATCACCATAAAAGGGTTATAAAATAAAGGCAGATTGCTTTACAAATCCACCTTGCGAAGAAAATTTTTTATTGTCAATAACATCTTGCAGATTTTGAGCCGTGGTCTGAGTAGATGAATTTCCTAAAACTGGCATCAGCATAGGCTGTATAGCACAAAGTATTTGGCTCCTACCAGTTCATTAATTTAAGGAGAAAAGATCCATGAATGAAGATCCGGACACAAATGATGAGGGAAAAATTATGAAAAAAGACAACTAATTAGCTTAAAAAATAATGCAGAATCTTATGTATGAAAAAATGAATGAATAATAATGAAATTTAAGAATTTTCATTATTTTCATTTAAGTAAAGCAAACTACAAAAACTATCCTTCAGAATTGAGCCATCCACTCGTTATGTTTTTTAAATAATAACCCCTTTGAGCACAAAAATAACCATTTCGAATGTACTTATCTAAGTAACCCCTCAATAAGCACTTTTTTTTTTCCATAACAGATCATAATCATAATAATAAATAAAGAGAAAAAAATGTATGGGGATAAGCCATCTCTCAAAGCAATAAAAGGAAAATACAGGGAACAAGTACTCAAATCTTACCAGATTATTTAAAAGAAAAAGACTCTTAAGTCCATATGAATTGGAATCCAGCAATGTATCCTAAAGTTACCCTCCCATATCTCTAAAGCTTTCTTTGATTTGATAAACACAAAAATACAGGTGGAAGCATTGAACAACCATCCAGTATAATATCTGCTTCTTTTACTAAAAATCCATCAAGAAACCCTTCCAAATACAGGTTGGCAGCTAATCTTGGAAATCTTTGTAACCCAACTATCTAAGCTGATGGCACAAGTTAAGTGAAAAGGGAAAACAGAAAAAGACATGGCCCAGTTCAATGGGGTGATTCCTAGACTAAAGATACCAACTTGCAGAAGAAGAAACAAAAAACATACATGCTGTAATACGAAACTTGTCAATACAGATCTTATAAAAGGAAAACAAGGAATGATCTCTAGAAAGGGGAAAAAATAAATCAAAATGAGAAAGATTTCCACCCAATCTCTCTACCAACTTAACTCCACTTGCCTAACTTCACCAATGATGGAAAAAGTGATTAGCACTAGGGGCATTTCTAATCCAGAGCAATAAATAGATTAAATCTCATGAATAATTTTGTAATTATCCACCCCTTTAATAAAGAAGGCTCTAAGGAAAAAAAAAGTGCAACTTTGAAAAATACAGACAGAAGTGTGACCCATGTCAAATACTTGAGTGAACTTTATTTGACAACTCAAAAAAAGCTAAAAGTAGCAGTCCCAGTTTGCAAGTACAACTTACCAATTTCAGAGCATGTCTCAATCCCATCAAAACAGCTAACAAGGAGGATGGTATGGAGCAGAGAAATTGCAGACCACAAGTAAGGCCACGCGTGATTGAAACTTGTTCAAGAATAAGCCAACCTACTCGTCTGGTATTCTATAACAGCCACAAAAGTTCAACTCCCAAAATTAGAAAAATAGTTGAGAAAATATATAATTAATCATCTTTCTAAAGGTAAACTATCAGAATATATTTACATCATTAGGATCCACAAGTAAGAGTATCAAACAATTGCTCTTACAGGCTCCCAAACCCACTGCTTTCTAAGTTTTCCTGCTCCATTATGACAGTGTAATGAGTAGTTAACCTGACAATTTCATCCAGGTGGTTCAAATATTAGATTTATGATTATTATCTATAGATGATGTCAACAAATTTAGAGGGGAAGTTGAGGATGCTTTAATATGGTTAAAGGTCAGAGTTATTTATCGTACCACCTAGAAAGAGTACAGCATCATAAGAACATACTACATTCCATGCCATGAATCCATGTTTCAAAAACTAAAAACTCAAGTTCTACAGATATGAACAATCAGCCATATGATTGTGGTTCCAAAGAAATCAGCACTCGATCATTTTGATATAGTTGATTTTGTCAAACACGCAAGAAGTCTGAAAAAAAAAAGTGTTCAGTAGCTAGCTGTTAATTGTATTATGCAGTCAACACTAGGAACGCCATCTATAAATTGGTCAAAACTTCATACAAGGGTCATTATCTGATAATCTGCATCATCCATGTGTGTATAAGAATAGCCAATGTCTCTAGAATTAATTAAAATTAACCTGAGGCAGCTAGCTCAGCAGCTTTGACATGAACATTACATCCCGTGTTTCAAATACATCACAAGTAAAATGTAATATAGCTGCTCTTTTTTTAATCATATAATTCAGTGTGATATAACATTTTTGCTCGTCTCTACAAATATGCTCGGAGGTAGTGAAGCATAATGCTCCACTTGACATTGTTTTCTCATGGAGAAAAGCTATACATACATTAGTGGACAGGCACTTCGTATAACATAAGAGCTATAGAAAACTAAATGTTATACCATTATGATTTGGATGTTCATATAAGGCCAAATAATATAACTCCCAAATCAACTCAGAAATCAGAACATCTATATGCTATTATTCTATGATTACTAGGAGAGTAAGTATAACAAATATAGACACCAAAGATCATAAGCATTACCTGACAAGGTATGTTTGTAAAATTCCTTCCATGTAAACTGTGTTGTTATCCTAACAATAATTGTGGAAAATTTTACAAATCGCCATGATGGAAAGAACTTAAAAGAACAAATGATGCTCAAAGTAGGCAAATAATAAACCTTGAAAACTAACCTTCCTGTTCTTAGCAATTCCGAGCGTCTTAATTGTGTCAAATTACTTTAAAAATCTGCATAATCCGGTCCAGACATAAGGAGAGTGCCATACAGACATATTAGAGCAAATTTAAGACAAAAAAAAACATACAGAGATATTAGAGCAAATTTAAGACAAAAAAAAAAAAAATCGGAACAACTAAAAGCAAACCTTCCGTTTCTTTGTCATAAAATCCATGTGGGAATCTTCCCAATACATAAAACAGTTGCTTTATTATCTCTATCTTTGATCTTCAGTGTCATGGTACCACCAGGCAATGGCTAATTTCCAAAATAAACCACAAATTATAATTATTAACAAACTAATGTAAACTAAAAATCCATCATAATCGATAATTATATACATACAAGAACAATATCATCGTAATGAAGTATAGATAGCACTCTCTTCTCCCCCTCTCTTTTCTTATTCTGTATCTACCTTTGCAACAGGAGTCATTGCACGTGCAAGAAATATCTGGAACCTTGTTCCAAAATTTCGCTCCCTTTCTTCGTGACTAAGTTTTCTCTTCGGTGGTCGGCACCTCTCGCCCCTACCACCGTTCAGCTCCTCCCGGCCCCAACGTCGTCGGTGCTTATGGGGAAGACATCAAGAAGTAAGACACCCTCAAAGGTGTCGTCGGATTTACGTGTAGGTGGAGAAGAGTTCAAATCAGTTAAGGATAGGACCAAAGACATTGAACGGAAGACTGCCGTGAAGGAGGCAGTTTTGGTGGAAAATCCTAGTCTGGTTGACACCGCCGCCTTAACGCCCTCCATCGCGGCGGACCGTACGGAGATGGAAGCGGATATCTTCGTCGGCTCCATGCCCCTTGCTGTGATTGACTCGCCGGATACCGACAGCCCCATGCAAGGTAATGTTGTCTTGGCCGCGGGGGAATCAGCTCCGGTCGTACCCACCGACCAAAACCCTTCCGCCAAGCGTAAGCCCTCGGCAGACAGGCAGCGAAGCACCACCCCTGCTTCTCGGCGTCGGCTGAAGGTTGCTACCCCCCCTGCCTCTCCTTCTCGGCAGGCGGGCGGAGAATCTTGTCCCCTCGGTGCCCCTCCTCAGCTCGGCCATTTGTCGGTGGAAGGCGCTCAGCAGGGTGCCGCCTTCTTGGGCGGCGACGCATCTTCTCGGCAGGCGCTGGGCGGCTCCCGCCAGTGCAGCCCATCACACTCTCCTCCTCGGCTGGCGGGTGATGGGCGAGGCCCGGACGGTACAGGGCGTCGAGCGGGGGTGACGACTGATTCTTGGCGTGCAAGCGGGCAGCGCGGCCAGCGCGCGGCAAGCTGATTTGTGCGGCGACCCCACTCCTAAGGAGCCGGTTGACTATTCCAAGTATGTCAACAAGAGTAACATTGATCCGGACAGAAAGCTTGAGTACATTCCACCATGTGACTGAGTAGCTTATCTCGATCCGAAGGATGACTCTGATGCTTGGAAATACACCTTGGTAAGGTATTTCTCGGGACGTTTTCCGGGTATGCAAGCCCTTCATGCCATTTGTCGGGCATGGGGGGTTAAGTATACCATCATCATGCATCAGTCGGGATGGATCATTTTCCGACTATACTCAGAGGAGGATGTGTGCAAGGTGCTGTCCAGCGCTCCCCACTCCATATGGGAACGTTATCTTATGCTTGAAAGACTACCTCGTGCCTTTCAGTTTGATGACCGAGAAATTTCTCATGTCCCGGTCTGGATTCGTTTACCTTCGTTTCCATTGGAGTTGTGGTCGAAGAACCACATTAGCAAGGTTGTCTCTCTGGTGGGTAGACCTATTATGGTGGATGACATTTCTGTCAAGGTAGACAAAGTTTCATTTGTGCGTGTGCGTGTAGATATTGATGTCTCGCAAGAACTCCCGAAGGAGGTCACTTTCAATTATCGAGGGGCCAATTTCACCCAAACTGTCTTATATGAACGCCTTCCGGCGTACTGTACTAAGTGCAGTAAGTTTGGCCACTTGGTGACTGATTGTGATGATCTGGTCAGCCGTGATAAGAGGGGGAAAGGAGTGGATAAGCCTTCGGAGGATGCACGTGTTGATGATACTGTTGACGAGGAGGGATTCCAGCATGTTGGGCCCAGGAACACGAGGCCGAGAAAGAGGAGGAACCGTAATGGGAAAAAATAGTTCACAGGCCCTGTCCTTACCCATGAGCAAGCTCAGAAGGTCATCACAGGTAGATACCAAATCCTAGACGACCTTGATCCTGATGATTGGAGAATTAACAGGCGTGAGGGGAAAGAAGTTGCTCGAGTGTACACTAGAAGGACGTGGGCTTCTGAAATGAAGGAGGATGATGAAGAAGCTATTGGCCGAGTTGGGCGCTCCCCTCCTTCCCCTATCTTAGACAGAGAAGCCGATGCTAGGAGGAGTACTGGCCTCATCATCCAGGAGCCGCAGGGCAGAGGAAATGGTCCTGGACAAGGCGGGGGATCTTCCCCCAAAGTTCCCCAATGAGGTGTCTAGCATGGAACGTACGAGGGCTTGCAGCCACTCGTGCGCAGCGAGCAGCCCGCAGGTTAGTTCGTAAAAATAAAATATGCTTAGCAGGTTTTCTGGAAACTAAATTGTCTGTTAGTAATGTGCTGAACATTGTTGGTAAAATTGTTCCGAGTTGGAGTAGTGTGCATAATCTTGATATTGTTGAGGGTGGTCGTATTGTGGTTGTGTGGGATCCCACTTTGATTGTTGTTAGCAATGTTGTGCTCCATGAGCAATGTATTTCTGGTATGGTGCGCTGTTTGATATCTCAACAGGAGTTCCTTATCAGTGTCGTTTACGCCCGTAATGGCGTAGTCGATAGGCGCAGGCTATGGACTCATCTATCTTCGGTTGTCTCAGCAGTTAACTCTCCCTGGATGATTCTGGGAGACTTTAATTGCGTGAGGAAACTCGAGGAGAGATCCGATATTGTTCCGTCTCAGCGGAACTGGTATAGGGTGGATTTTGAGGAGTTCTGTGTTGATAGGGGTCTGGATGATGCAAAGTCCAAAGGGTGTTTCTTTACCTGGACGAATGGCAGAATTTGGAGTCGTATTGATCGAGTTTTAGTGAACTCGAACTGGGACGCCACCTCAGGTGTAGTGGAGTCGGAGTTTCTGCCCATGGGGGCCACTTCGGATCACTGCCCCATCCTAGTTTCCATCTTCCACGCCGAGTACTCGAAAGGGAGACCGTTCAGGTATGTGAACATGTGGTAGACCAGCGAGGGATTCCTGGACACTGTGCGGGAAGTTTGGGACTCGTCAGTTTTGGGGACGGCTCAGTTTAGTGCTTGTCGTAGGCTGAAGATGCTTAAACCGAAGCTGCGACAGCTTGACAAGAGAGATTTCGGCCATATAGCAGAAAGAGCAGAGAGAGCTAGAGTGGAGCTTGACAGTCTGCAGATGGAAAGCCATGCTGATCCTGGCAATACCGAAAAATGGGACAAGGTAAAGGAGGTAGCCAAGAGGGTCGACTTCTTGTGTCATGCTGAACACTTATTCTTCTCTCAAATGACCAGAGCAGATTACTTGATCAGTCAGGATAAACCAACCAAATTCTTCTATAAGAAGATCAAGTCCAATAGTATGAGGAATATCATCCCCTCCATACGTACGGAATCCGGGCATACTACCTCCCGTGAGGAAGTCGTTGGAGAGTTTCTTTCATTCTATAGTGACTTGTTGGGCACTGAGGGGGAGTGTTAGGAGATTGATTACAGTGTCTTCGAATGGGGAGCCGTGTTGAGTGATGACCAGGCTCAGCAACTCGTAGCGCCCATTGCGGAAGATGAAGTGAAGAGGGTTGTGTGGAGTATGAATGGCGACAAGGCCCCTGGGCCTGATGGTTACACGGCAGCCTTCTTTAGGGATGCGTGGGATGTGGTTGGTTCGGACGTCGTGGCCGCTGTCCAGGAGTTTTTTCATTCTGGGCAGCTGCTGCGACAGATGAATGCCACGTTTATTACACTAATCCCTAAGGGCATACATGATCCTACTGTCAGGGACTTCTCCCGATTTCGTGTTGCAATGTGCTCTACAAAATTATATCTCGAATCATTGTGACGCGAATGACGGACCTGATGGAGGACTTGGTGGCGGAGAATCACTTTGGTTTTATGAAGAACCGAAGAATGAGGGACTGTGTGATGCTCGCCCAGGAGATTGTGAAGAACTATGGGTGGGCTAAACACCGTCAGTATAGGAGAATGGCCATCAAAGTGGATATAAAGAAGGCTTATGATTCGGTGGACTGGGGGTTTCTGCGTGGAGTGCTTACGGGTTTGAAGTTCCCTCAGCGTATGATAGGATGGATCATGGAATGTGTCACCACCACCTCATTCTCCATCCTTGTCAACGGCACACCTGAGGGTTATTTCGACGGCAAGAGAGGCTTGCGTCAGGGTGATCCGCTGTCGTCCTTATTATTTGTCATGTGCATGGATTACTTCTCCCGCCTCTTCAGGAGAATGACCATGACGAATAATTATAAGTACCACTCTAGACATTGTGCGAAGGTCGAGTCACTCATCTGGCGTTTGCAGACGATTTGATTATATTTGCTTATGGTAACCGTTCTTCGGCAGAGGTGGTAGCCAGGGCACTTGATCAGTTTGCTCGCATGTCAGGTTTGGAGGTTAGTGCTGATAAGTCTCATCTGTTCATGGCTGGGGTTCCGGAGGATGAAGAGCAGGCTATCCGTGAGGTTCTGCCTTTTCAGGAAGGCACATTTCCTGTACGTTATTTGGGAGTACCGTTGCAGGGAAGCAAGCTCAGGGAGTCTGCGTTTGAGCCGCTTATCACGCAGGTATCTAACCTGATCAGAGGTTGGTCCACGCACCTGTTGTCGTACGCCGGCCGTTTGGAACTCATCCGATCGGTGGTGTACGGCCTGTTGAACTTCTGGGCAGCTATGGTGAAGATCCCCAAGGGAATTGCGGACAGAATCGAGAGGATGATACGCAAATTCCTTTGGGGAACTCCACGAGGTGCAGTTCGTTGGGAGGAGGTCACTCTTCCTAAGGAACAGGGTGGCCTGGGACTTAGGGGAATCGACCTCCTGAACGATGCAGCTCTGTGTGGAGTGTTGTGGGACGTGCATCAGGAAAAGAAGTCCCTATGGATCAAATGGATTAATGCTATTTATCTGCAGACTTCTTCGTGCTGGGATGTTGAGGTGAATTACAGCGCCTCAATTGTGTGGAATGATATACTCAGAGCGAGGGACAGGGTCAGAGCACGAATTGGAGGCGACATTATTACCACTATTGCCTCGTGCTCGGAGATGGGAAAACTTCGAGTAGGTAAGTTATATTGGCTCATCTCACATTCTATGCCGGTACAGCCTATCTACAAGAAGCTATGGAGTCCATGGGTCCCGCAGAAGCATTCGTTCAGGATGTGGATTGCGGTGAGAAACCGCCTGCTCACCATGGACAGATGGAGATTCCATGAAGGCCCGGTCGAGTGCGTGCTGTGCGTGGGAACTCTGGAATCGAGAGACCATCTCTTCTTCGAGTGTCCGTTCACGAAGCATGTATGGAACCGAGTTAGACACGAAGTGGAGTGGAGGAGACAGATCACCACTTTGAAGGCCGGCTTCAAGTGGCTCAGCAAGGACCGGCGTGTGCATGTTCGTGAAAGGAGGAGGTGGACGCTTGCTCTCTACGGAAGCGTCTTCTTCATATGGAAGGCTCGGAACGAAGCACTCTTCCAGGGTGCCCGTCCTTCTACTGATGGCTTGACTAATTCCATTATTATGCATGTAATTAGATTTGAGCATTTGCTTTCTAGATAGGTGTGCTTTCCTTTGGTTGCTCCGTCTGTGGAGTATTAATTATATGTATTTGTGACACTGGCTTCGGCCTCTCGTTTTTGAATAATTAACATATCATTTCACTGTATCTACCTTTGCATGAGGAGTTGTCACTCACACTTTTGAGTGAATTAACAAGGTTGTTACATTGTTGCTTTCATTGATACTAGCTGACTTACCCCGTGCGCGTTGGACAACATTAATTTCATCAATGTTATTGTTATTTAATTTAATTTAAAATTATAATTCTTTAATAATATTTTTTAATATAATTATTTAGAATTATAATTAGTAAAAACTTTTTTTCTTGAATCGTAATATTTAGAATTTATATGAGTACTATATTTCTTAATCTTATTATCTTTATGTAATTGTTCATGAATTAAACAATTTGTATGCAACCGTTCAAGAATCTTATTATTATTATTATATATATATATATATATATATATTAAATCATTTGTAATTATATTTTAGTAATTTTTTTAAAAAACATTGAGACTTTATGATTAATTACATGCATAGAATGCTTTCAAATTAAATGATCACCTTTAGTGAGAAATAAGAGGAAAAAAATTTAAATTATTTAAAAAATATCAAAATCTAAAAAGACAATTAAAATACACTCATTAATCAAAAATACTATAATGAGAATTTAATAACTCCTAATACATTTCCTCCAAAAGAGTAAAATAATGATAAATAAGTGGATCATATAAAACCCTAAATCCTAAAACCCTTAACCCCTAAAACCCTATATCCTAAAATCCTAAACCCTAACCCTAATTCAACCTTAAAACAAACCTTAAACCCTAAAATCCTAGAAACTTACCCGTGTGTTACACGGTAATTAATTTTTACAATAATATTGTTATTTAAATTAAAATTATAAATTCTTTAATAATATTTTTTTAATATAATCATTTAGATCTTGAATTAATATAAAACATTTTCTTTTCTTCAATCGTAATATTTGAAATTTATATGAGTATTATATTTCTTAATCTTATTAAATTTTATGTAACCGTTCATGAATTAATATAATACAAAATTTTTAAAATTTGAAATTAAGGACTTAAGACATGTTTTTTTCTGTAATTTAAAATTAAATAAGTGGATCATATAAAACCCTAAATCATAAACCCACCAGATTTTAAACCCTAATCCTAAAACCCTATACAGAATTTATATTTTAAAATTATAAATTCTTTAAAAATGTGTACCAAGTGGTATACTAAACCCCAAACCCAAAGAAAAATATAGATAATACATTTAATATAATAAAATATAATAAAAACCTAAAATCCTAAACGCTAATTTATAAATTTATAAATTATAAATTATAATGCGGATTGATTGACAAAGAATACAATAAAAAAATAATGTACAATATCTATCATCAATACATAAAAATATAAATGACTATGATCAAATTATAAAATATAAACGGTTAAGATTTCATAAAATTGCAAAAAATAGACAAAAAAATGGGCTCAATTTATTATGAACATATATAAAAGGGTCCAACCATTTATACTATTAAATTGTTATACTCGTAATTCATAAATAAATAATGAGTGTATATCTTTGACTAACCATATTTAATACTATTAATTAATTATTAACTTACTTTAAATATAATATATATTAGGAGTTTTATTAATTCACGACCCGAATTATGGGTAAACTATCAATTCGGGGCCTGAATTATTTTTTCTATCAATTCAAGACCTGAAATATATAAAACTATCAATCCAAAACCTGAATTTGTCAAATATTATCTCATATTTTATCAATTTAGGGCCTAAGTTCAGGCCTCAAATTGATAGTTTTACATAATTCAGACCTCTAATCAATAGAAAACATAATTCATGCCCTGAATTGACAGTTTACCTATTTTCAGGCCCTGAATTGATAAAATTCCTATATATTTCAATATAATAAATATCATCATCCAACAATATATAAATGGTTGTGATGAATTAAATAAAATTACCAAAATTAGGATAAAAGTTTTAGAGCGGGAAATTAAATAGGGGTATTATTAATGAAGCCCCTTATGATCGGTAACATGGTGGATCCCAATTATTATTATTATTCCAACTTTAATCTTTTTTTCATATAATTCTCAATTTTAGTCATTCTTTGTCCACTATTAGTCATATTTGTCCAATTTTAGTCTTTAACTCAAAATTAGGTCATTTTTTGTCTAGTTTTGGTCCAAAATTTATACACTTTCGGACTAATTTTAGATATTTTTAACATAAAGGATTAAATTTGGAAAAAAAACTAAATTTTATAAAAGGACTAAACTTGGATAAAAAGGTCTAAAAGTTGACAAAAAATGACCAAAATTAAGAATTGCAAATGAAAAATGATTAAAGTTAACCAAGTGGACACTTGCCTCTTCACTTAAGTGAGAGACCCAGACACTGTATAACATTTACCGATAAAAGAAAAATGACTAAAGTTGGAATATGTCATATTTACAAGACCAATTTTAAGTAAGTATGGTGTGAATTGAGTTCACACATCAACTTTATTTTCGTAAAATTACTCTTTAGTATATAAAAAATTATTATTTAAAGAGTTATTTCTTATTTGAAAGAATAACATTTCATCTCTCCAAAAAGTATTTTTTTCAAGGGACAAACTTTGTGTGAGACCTTTTTACGTGTGACCATTTTACATGATTTAAATTAATTATCACTCTCCCTTTAAAATGTTATCACTTTTGCTATAAAATGATAACTTTTCAGTTATACTATAAATTGTTAATGAAATATCATTATCACATTTCATTAATTAAGTAACATTTTTATTAGTAAAAGTTAACACTTTTTTTTTCAGTTTCACGTAAGCTCTTACGTGTCTCACACAAGTCATTGACTTTTTCATGTAATAAAGATTAATCGATAAAATCAGGTTTTACAATAGTTTGAAGACTAATTTTTTCATTTAGAAGATTAATAATTTATGTCTTAAAGAATAATTTTTCATGTACTTAAAAATAATAATTGAAAATAAGGTTCATACAAGTGTTTGCCTATTGAAATATGAGTATTATTTTTAGTAGGAAGACATTTAAATGTTAGAATATAAGTACTCCCTCCGTCCATTTCAAATGTATTCATTTCACTATTCCTGACGACTGTTTCAAAGGTATCAATTTCCTCTATTTAGTAAAAAAAGTACACAACATGACCCACCATTTCCCTCTAATACAACTACCCACTTTATCTATAATAATAATACTCCTTAATCCACGTGCAAAAAGCAAATAAAGACCTTACAACTGTCCACGTGCAAAAAGCAAATGGTTACCTTAGAAGTGGACGGAGGGAGTATTATTTTCATTATTGAGTTTTAACATAGTACTCCCTCCGTTCGGATTCAAGGGTACCATTTGCTTTTGGGCACATAAATTAAGGAGTATTGTTATTTAATGTGTAGTGGGTAGTTGTATTAGTGGAGGCGTGTGAATTATTTTTAGTTGTATTAGTGGGTATGTGTGAATAAAAAAAATGAGATCATTGGGGGCGGACGCCCAAAATGGAAAAATGATACCCTTGAAAGCGGACGGAGGGAGTATAAAATTTTATTTCCAAGCATATCTGTATTCGATTTTTTGATTCGATACGGTTCAGTTCGGGTTATAGTACAGTTGGTACGGTGTATCAGAAAATATCTCAGTCCATATCATAAAATATTTTAGTTTGATTCAGTTCGAAAAAGTCAAATAATCAATAATTTTTCTTTTGATTTGGGATTTTTTTATTCGATTTTAGTTCGGGTTTAGTAATAGTATCCAATTATGTACTCCCTCCGTTTCACCGAAAGGTCCACATTTTATTATATTGGGCGTCCCACTCAAAGATCCTTATTTTCCTCTTTTAGTAAAATGGCCACCCACATATGGCCAACCATTTATTACTAATACAACTACCTACTACACATAAAATAATGACAAAAACTTGTGTGCCCCCGGGACACACCGCGCTCCCATGGGAACACAACCCTCCCCCTCCATATTCTATTTAAACATATGTATTGCTAGGAGTTTAAATTGCAAAGGAGCACGGTGTCCCCGGGAGCACAAGAGCCTCACTCTAAAATAATAATACTCCTTAATCCAAGCGTAAAAAGTAAATGAGGACATTTGCCCAGGACAGAAGGAGTAAATAGTAGACCTATAGATGAAAATAAGATACTTCCTCCGTCACATCCTAATAGTAGTATATTTCATTTTTGAGAGTTCTATACTAAGGCAAAAACTCTCCCATGGGAATACAAGAGTTTTAATACTAAAATTCTTAGTATTCCCATTGGGGCACGGTATGTTTCCGAGGACATAGGAGACCAACTCATATTTTAATGGTTACATTTCTTTTTTCGGTATATGGGACCACACAAATTAATTACTTGTCTTTTCTTGGACCCACACATCACATTAATATAACTACCCACTATACATTAAAATATTATTTCTCTTACCTCATTATATATTAAAATACTATCCTTAATAACGTAACTATTAAAACGAAATTGAGGGAATACTGTATTTACTGGTTAATAGTGGCTTGTGAGGTATTTACTGGTTAATAGTGGCTTGTGAGTGAGCTGCAAAATTTTACACAAAGTAACTAAAATTAAAGAAGAGATATTGGCTAACGTGAGCCTTAGGTTACACGTCATTAAACTACACCCACTGCATCGTCTTTTCGACTTCTGATTTATCTTCTCTCTGCCGTTGCCCTATACATAACCCGCCCCTTTGATATTTGTGTGCACCCTTCTGCAGTCAATCCTCACGATTTCTCTTTCTCTCTCACTCAAAATCTACCCTCGATCATCAATGGCGGACAAGACCCAGTTCGATTCTCGCCCTAATCTCATCACCGAAGGTTTACTTTCCCCCGCATTCATCTCCTACACCTTATTTACTCTCTAATTCATTGTTCAATCCTCTGCTTTTCCTGTTTAATCTCTTTCTATTTGTTTCTCCAAGCGTGGACCGGGGTGAGCTTAAGCTTGTTTTGATTTCTGCCGTCACTCTGGGTTTAGGGTTTTCATTTTGGATTACATGGCTTTCCCCCCTTTTCACTTGTTTTAATTCCTTCAATGTACCGTTAGAAGGCAATTTCTTTTCCCTTTCGTTGCGTCTCCTTGAAAATTTTAACCTTGAAAATGTGGGATTTTAATTTTCTACTCCATGGCTTTTTTGATGTTTCTGTTAAAGAGACTGTCTTTGTCTAGTCGCCGCCTATCAAATAATTTATTGCCGTCTCCTTTCTTTATCTTTTTTTTTTTTTTTTGGTGCTGGTTTTGTGAACAAATTTAACTACTGATTTGACATCAAGGCGGAATTTGTTTTTTTTTTTAAAAGTGTGAGTTTATTTTTTGCATGTTGAATGGTAGATTTGTTTGTTGCCGTTGATGTGCACTACTCTACCTTTCCCCTCAGTAGAATTAATTGCTATTGTATGCTACAAGTTTTGTGTGAAATCGCCCAGTCAGTAAGTGTACAATCAATTTCTTTTGCATGCAGTTGGCTTCAACATAATTTAATGAAGCCAATTTCTCTTGCGTTTGTATAATCTGGTGAAGCCAATTCATCATGCACAGAATTTGTTGAAGCATGTAATGTGATCCACTGATTTTGTCATAGGTAAAGTTCTGATTTTTTGCGTTCATTAACCTTGGAAACAAACTTCTGTAAAGTTGGTAGTTGGGTGAAAGTATAGTTCCTAATAATTTTTAACTTCCTTAATTATGCCGAAGATTAGGAGATGTTTTCCCAGTGTAAAGATCTGTTTTCTGTTTTCATTGGATTTCTGACATAAAATGAGAGGTATAAGGTTAATTTCTTGTCAGTTGTCACTGCTGTATTTTCTTTTTTCCTTGCAGGTGAAACCAAATTTAGGACTTTAGGTTGATTGATCATGGAATGCCTTTGGTATTTTTTTTTTTTTTTTGCTTTTCTATCCATTTTGCATAGTGAAGATTTGTGACATGCAAGAATTTGTAACTTTTTCCCATTAACATCAGTTGATGTTGCTGTGATTCTTATTGGTGTGTCTAGTTCTTACGTCCATCAAGCTTTCAATTGCTAGTTGAATGTGCAAGTAGGATGGACAATTCCTTTTTTGTGTTAAAATCCACAGTATGTATAAATTATTACTAATTAGTCAGTCGAAGGCTACTGAAGAGAAGCCCCTTATACTTCTTGAACATTGGGTGGAACCCCTGCCATTAGGGCACACCTGCCAGAGTACTAGAAAGATGCTCTTACCAGCCTCATCCTTTTATTCCACATCTGATTTTTCGGGTTGGTTCAGACCTATTTCGTTTACTAGGGACTGGGTCAACTCAGTATGCTTTAGATATAAGTGATCTCTGATAAGCATTTTGGATTCATTCTGGATTCATTCTTTTCAAGTATGCTATATTACTTTGGCTTTTATTAGTTCATTAACGACATGCTACTGAAAACATGTTTAAGCATGGTTTCTAGTTGAAAAACTCTTATTATCAGTTCTATCTAAAGTGTTATTTACTGTCTTTCTCTTTCTTGTGTGCATAGATGTTCAAGGAGCTGACAATCCCATTCCGCTTTCACCACAGTGGCTTCTGCCGAAACCAGGGGAGGCTAAATCTGGAGTGGTGACTGGGGTTTGTTGTTATCTACTTTTTTCTGTTTCTTGATGAGTTATTTTGTTATTCTCTGTTTCAGAATGATGATTGTTGGAGTACAAAGGAAGGATTTTTTTATAATTATTCTTTCTCAGATTGCTAGAGTTTTTCTTACTTGATCATGACATAAAATAATTTTCTTGGTGCAGGCCAATCATTTTACTTCACTTCCACTGCATGTCAATTCTCCAAGTACTACTAAATTACCTGCAGCAGGTGAGGATTTGAATGATAACCAGAACAGGAAGGATGTTTTCCGCCCATCCATACTTGATATGGAATCTGGTCGACGTGATCGCTGGCGTGATGAAGAAAGGGATACCAATTCCTCTGTCCGTAAAGATCGATGGAGGGATGGGGAGAGAGAGCATGGTGGCGCTCGCCGGGTAGACCGGTGGACTGATTCATCTGGGAAACAATATGGCGAAGTATGCCGTAACCCAGGAGAGCGGTGGACTGATTCTGCAAACAAAGAAGGTAAAGACCAACGTCGAGAGAGTAAATGGAACACTCGTTGGGGGCCTAATGACAAAGAGTCTGATGCAGTTCATGAGAAGTGGGGGGACTCTAACAAAGAAGTTGACTTACTTCTCGACAAAGGGCCTTCCCAGCCCCCTTACCATGCTAAGGAAGAGAGAGATGGGGACCATTATCGTCCATGGAGATCAAACTCTTCGTACAGCCGAGGTAGATCAGATCCTCACCACCAAGCTTCAACTCCAAACAAACAGGTCTCTTCTTTTTCACATGCCAGGGGACGTGGAGAAAATTCTGCACCAAGCTTTCCCCCTGGCAGGGGAAGGGTTAGCTCTGTCACCCCCATGGCTGTTAACTTGCAATTGCATGAACCTGTCTTAGAAATAGATGATAGTGGGGATGGTGAGCCCCATACTCTAAAATATAGCAGGAACAAATTGATTGATATCTACAGGACGATTGATATGAGATCCTCTGCAAAGTTTTTGGAGGATATTGCGCAAGTACCATCACTGACACAAGAGGAATCCACCGAACCCCTGGCTCTTTGTGCAACTACTCCTGAAGAATTGGTAAAGCCCTGCTACCTACTTGTTTGGGCAGTTTTTTAATCAGGGTGATGTATTTTAAAGAACTGCTTCTATAAATCTTTTTGTAGGTTGTTATGAAGGGTATTGAAAAAGAAGATATCATCAGCAGTAGCGCTCAACAAATCAGTAAAGATGGGTCTGCTGGTCGAACAACTTCTGACTTTATGCATGCTAGACGAAACAGGCTAGGTAGTATTTTTATTTTAATTCGTAGAGTTACTTGTTTTGTGCTTAATTTTGAGTATTTTTGGGCAGATGATGATATATCACGATTTCATATATGTTTTATTGGTATGTGCAGGCAGCAGGGATGATTTACCATCTCCCTTTGATGATTCTAGACATGAATTGTTGGATAATGCTAAAGGTGGTTATTCAAATTCCTTAGAGGGCTTATCTGATGAAAAACATGTATATTCTTGGTCTAATGCAAAATTGGAGACACAGGACTTTCAGGCCATTTCCAACCACAAGTTTGTCTCTGAAGGTAAACTTTAAAGAGTTGATGTTGAAATTGCATGATTCAATTAAGATATTGAACTTTAAGAAAATATCTCCATTTATATTTGACTTGTGATTGGTCATATAAGCTATTTTCAAAATTTTCTGGTAAGAAAATTGTGGCGAGAGTTGTGTAAATATTAATGATTGAGATTTGTTGCTTTGGGCCTATTTACTGCTTTTTGCAATTTTGATAATGGTGAAGGTTAACTCAAGATTTTATCATTTTAATTTGTTGGTTGTGTGAGAAAGCCGGCAACTGTTACCAGAATGTTGAACTCTGATAAATTATCTTATATCAATGTTCGACTTACAAGTCAATGGAAAGGTCTTTCTTGAATTTTTGTGGACATGGAATGTGGTTGTCAGAGTTGTCTATACAATAATCTCTGATATATGTTGGTATGGGTTAATTACTGTTGATTTTACATTTCAGTTGACCTTTTGATCCTGTGCATGTTTTATTTTATTTTTCTAAAAATGAGATCAACACTTATTATCAGGATCTATAATGAGGAGAAACTTCAAAATTTAACTGCTGAAATATCATTTTATGTCCAGCTGCGAAAGAAGATAGTGGCACCCTTGCCTCTAGGGAATCTACTCCGGGGCACGATGGTTCATGGAGATCTTCATCCTTTGCAGAACGCCCCCATTCTTTTTCTCTTGATTGGAGGGAGTCGTCTGGTGATGTCCAGAAAGATGCTAATAGTGTGTGGGAGAACAATTCTATAGATTCCCCTAACAACAGAAAAGGACCCAATAGGCAGTTGGGTGATAATTCTATTATGAGAAGACAATCATCAGCAGTGTTTGAGAGGGAGATGGAAGCACATAAAATTTCACTGACGTCTCCTGAAGACCTAGTACTTTACTATAAAGATCCACAAGGTGCAATCCAAGGTCCCTTTTCTGGTAGTGATATCATTACATGGTTTGAGGCTGGATATTTTGGCATAGAACTGCAAGTTCGCTTGGTCAATGCACCAGCTGATAGCCCATTCTCTTTACTTGGAGATGTAATGCCCCACCTGCGTGCCAAAGCTCGACCACCTCCTGGATTTAATACGCCCAAGCCAAATGAAATTCCGGATGCTTCTGGTAAGTTGAACTATGGGGGTTTTGGGAATCTTCACGCAATTCCGAGTGAGGCTGATGTGTTAAAAGCTGATGCAAGATACAAACCTGGTTCAAAGACAGAGGCTGAAAATAGGTTTTTGGAATCACTGATGGCTGGCGGTATGAATCCTGCAGCCCTAGAAAAGTTTGCTCTTTCAGAAGGTTTGCCATTTTCTATTTAATTTAGATGAAAAAATAAAATAAAATAAAAATTATGGATATTGTGGTGTCTGTTCAATGACTCTTTCCACACTTTTTTTTAAAAGAAAAGTTCTTGTTTATAATAGTATTCTTCTCAATCTGAAGACATTTTCTCTATTCAGCTATGCAGGGATACAGTGGAAACAATTCTGCTGCACTTCCTGCTTTGCGACCTAATACTGGGGATGATCTATATCTATTAGCCCAAAAAATGATGCTGGAGAGGCAGAGATCTCTGCCAAAACCTTATTCATTTTGGCCTGGTAGAGATGCAGCTCCATTAGCTCCAAAGACAGATTTGGTGAATGACACCTCACTCGCTCAGCCAAAGCTTTTATCTTCCATGTCTGACAATGCTCTTGCAGAGACTCATTCTCAGAATGTGGACTTAATGACATCCCGTCAGGGCATAGCTGAAAGAGCTAACTCCAATGTTAACAATGGAATAGGTGGTTGGTTGAATTTCCCCATGCAAGGGGCATTGGACCCAATGCAGGATAAGTTGGACATTCATCAATCTCAGAATTTTCCTCCACAATCTGGCACTGGCATGCAACAGCAACGGATGCATTTGCAAAATTCATCTTTAAGTAATTTATTTGCAAAATCTATGGATAATCAATCCAACACATTATCTGCTGAGAGCTTACTGACAGCTGGTCTATCACAAGATCCACAACTGCTAAGTTTGTTGCAACAGCAGTATCTGTTGCAGATGCAACCTCAGGTCCCAGTTGCACCACAGCAGCCATCACTTTTGGATAAACTGTTGCTGCTTAAGCAGCAACAGAAGCAGGAAGAGCAGCAACAATTAATTCTTCAACAGCAACAATTACTTTCAAAGTTGCTCTCTGAACATCATCCCAATCAACGACTTGGAGAGCAATCATATCAGCACTTGCCAAGTGGAGGTTTTACTGCAGGGAATACTGAATTTGATCATGCCCCGTTTCAACATCCACATGAATTGTTTCAGATGGGTGTACAATTGCAAGCCCTGAAATCACAAAACGAACATTTGTCTATCACTCGTGGCATTTCTCAGGATAATTTCCAAAATTTTGCTTCAGAAAAACCCGTGCATCTGCCACATCAAACTTTTGTTGATGGTGTTGAGCAAAGGAATTGGAATACACCTCTGCCACATCAAACTTTTGGTGATGATCTTGTGAACAATCAGCAAAGCATGTCTTCTGTGCCTAGTGATGCAATGGACACAGTACGCACATCAGCAATGGCAAATAAGAATCCATCAGAACAGACATCACATGATGAAGCTGTCAGAACTGTAACCTCCACTCTCACTTTGAATCTTCAACCTGAAGAAAATATAGCACAATCAGTTGCAGAGCAATTGACTGCTGCTGCTACTGTTACTGCTGTTCACAGAGACGTGCATGCATTAGCAGAGGCTTCAGCAAGAGCATTTGAGGAACCAAAAGTTGTTGTAGAACATATTGATGGTGAGTTTTCTTCCGTAAAGGAAATGAAAAGCCTTGAAGCTGGGGAAGCTAAAAAACCATCAGAGAAGAAATCCAAAAAGCAGAAAGCGTCAAAGGTTTCTTCTGATTCCGTAAAGGGTACCCATAAGCCACATCCGTCAAAGTCAGAAAATGAAGGAGCAAACATTCCCGATGCAAAAGCTGAGACATTAATTAGCCCTGGGATTACAGATGCTTCTTCCAAAAAGGAGAAGAGGAAGACAGAGAAATCTGCTTTGAATGGTGTGGATTTACCAGGGAAACAGTCGATATCTGCCCTGAACTCTGCAGATGATGGCGTGGAAGTTGAAAACAAGGTTCAGCCTGGTCAAGCCCCATATGTTTCAGAGCAAACCCATAATGGACAACGTGCATGGAAACCTGCACCAGGTTTCAAACCAAAATCATTATTAGAGATACAACAGGAAGAGCAGAGAAGAGCACATGAAGAAATTGCAGTTTCTGAGATCTCAGCTACTTTGACCTCAATGGCCATCACAACTCCTTGGGCTGGGGCAGTTTTGAATTCTGATAAGGCTCTTGATTTAACTTATAAGGATGCTTTTGCTGATATAAATTATGAGAAACAAGAGAAGAGCAAGAGAAGCCAAACAGATGATCTGTTTTGGGATGATGCTCCCCTGTCAGGTGAAAGAGAGATGGGAATTTCTGAAAGTGCAGGTGGGATGGTGCCATCTAAATCAGTGAATTCTCATATTTCTGCTGCTGTTGATGATGACTTTATTGTGGCCAAAGATACTAAAAAGAGTCGTAAGAAGTCTTCTAAAGCTAAGAGTGCTGGAGCCAAGGTTGCTCCTGTAGCTTCAGTTGATGTGTCAATTGGATCAAGTCCCAGTGACAAGGGAAAAAATACTCGCCAAATACAGCAGGAGAAGGAATTGTTGCCTGCAGTTCCCGTCGGCCCGTCCTTGGGAGATTTTGTAATGTGGAAGGAGGAGTCTGCAAGCCCATCTCCAGCTCCTGCCTGGTCTACTGACTCAGCAAAGCCTCACAAGGCAGCTTCTCTGAGGGATATCCTCAAAGAACAGGGGAAAAAGACGTCGTCGCCACAGGCAATTCAGTTGCCAACTCCACAGAAACCTGCAATCAGTCAACCTGCTCGTGCAAGTGGTTCTTTATGGTCTGTCACAGCAGCATCACCCGCAAAGGCGGCACAGACACAAAACATGCAAGTTTCTTCTCAGTCTAAACATAGAGTTGAGGATGATCTGTTCTGGGGGCCATTCGAGCATGTGAAACCAGAGAAGCAGTATGTCTCTGTCTTTTTTCAATGTTATGTACTACACATATATACTGATTCATCTAAAAAATTTGTTATTGTGATGCATTGCCCAAGTATCTCATGCTTTGTTGCTCGCAAAAATTTAAAAGTTGGTGTTTGTATTTACCTGATTAGTGATAACGAACTATTCACGTGTGCATGTTATCTCATTCTGAAGTATGGGTTCTTGCATGAGGTTGTTGGCTGAAACAATTCAGTTTTTAATGAGATGGTCTTTCAGTGAAAATCTTTGCTTCTGTTGTCAAGTTTTATTTATCCCCGAGTGGGTAGGAAGGAAAGAAGTATTTGGGCATATATCATGGGGAGATTCTCATCTTTTCTTATGTCTTAAGTTGGACCTGCTAAAGTTGGTCTTTATGCTGGCGAATATGGGTGGTAGTTTGGTTTTAGTTTGTTTACTGGTTTGGGAGTTGAAAGGTAGGATGATCTTATCAGTCCATCCTTTTGACACATTCCCCTTGTTAGTAGACATAGCTGGAGAAACTAAATATGCATCAGCTGGTGATAATGAGTGGTATTGTGATTCTATTATTCGATGTGATTTATTTAGATGAGCTGATTATGTGTGAGAAATTAGCTTCTCTGGTAGGATTTCTAGTTGGATTTGGAAAAAACTTGTATTTGGTGGACTTTAAGGTCAGAAAATTCAAGTTATCTTTATCATCAGTATCATTAGTGACATCAATAGGAAATGACCAATAATTTTTTGGAGCAGGTCAGTTCTCTTTTTATACTCTGACCTCATTATAAGTGGGGGACAATTGCCTAGGTGGCTCTACTCTTTCAGCATTTGTGGTGGTTTAGATGATGTACTAGTTTTCTTTTTAATTTTTAGGATGCAATGGGAATGGTACATATATATATAGCTCTTGTTGATTTGTGAAAATATTCTGGCTGATCTCAGCACATTTTCATATGCCTTCTGGTCGCTACTCTTTGTCTGCAGAGCTGATTATCCTCAACTTGGCGCGCAGAGCAGTTTGACAAACAAAACGCCAACCATGAAAGGGAATTTGGGGGGTTCATTAAACCGACAGAAGTCCACTGGTGTCAGGCCTGCTGAGCAATCACTTTCTTCATTTTCTTCTTCCACTCAGTCCCACCTGAAAGGGAAGAAGAATGCCTCGACTAAACATTCAGGTTTGCAATATGACTACTTTTTTTTCTTTTTTTTTAATGCTGAAAAAACAAGAAATAATGTCTAGCGCACTGTTACAGAGGCCTCGGACTTCATCGAATGGTGTGAGAGTGAGTGCACAAGACTTCTTGGATCTAAAGGTAGTATCTGATTGCTCCGTTCTACTTTTATTCTTTGTGCTGTTGTCTATTTTTGCTTTGTGATGCTGATACCTGTCCCAAGTAAATAAATTTAATCCTTTTTGTTTTTAAGATATATGCCATTTAATTCCACAATCTCCATCGCACTCTCCACTGAGTTGTAGTAATATTATTAAGATAAATAGAACCCTTTTCAGTTTATCTCATGCTTTCTTTCATTCTCCTTTCTCTAGATACAAGTTTCCTGGAATTTTGTCTGAAGCAAACCAGAGCAGAGGCTGAAATGCTTCTGATAGAAAATCTAGGATCATTTGATCCTGACCATGAGTTCATTGACAAGTTCCTAAATTACAAAGACTTTTTACTGGCGGATGCTCTTGAGTTTGCCTTCAAAACAAGGGACACTGAAAAGGCAGTTACCTCACAAATGCTAGACATGACTTCCAACGTTGGCGATAATTCACGCACTGACATGTATGATGTGGGTGCAATTGATGGAGGCACAAAAGGAGGAAAGAAGAAGGGTAAAAAAGGGAAGAAAGTAAGTCCATCTGTGTTGGGATTTAATGTGGTTAGCAACCGGATTATGAAGGGAGAGATTCAGACAATTGAGGACTGAGTTGTCTCTGGGTAAGTGTAAATACATTTGTGTTTGAGATAGACTGCAAATGTGTTTTTTTCTTCTCAGTGAGGAGTTTTAACCCCCCACCCCACCCCTCCACCCCACCCTACATCAGTACCTTTAGCAGCTAATTTATCTGCTCAATCAATTTTTGCTTAGTCATCTAGTCTAGTTTACTGTACTGATTGTAAGAGTTGAATGTTTAATTATTAGTGTAGACGTTCTTTTGCCTTTCATCGTCTAAACACTCGAGTTTTAGATGCTTTTCTACCAATTAGGTGTCCTATTATTTTGAGATTTGATTTGTTTATGTGTTGACTTATCTACTGATTGTGATTATGATTAATTTAATGACATGAAGTGAATTCCACCAAAATGAACAAAAAATTTCAACTTTTACACGAGGAAATTTTTTATTTGTACAAGGTGAAACACATTTTTATTTGATCTGTCGGAATATGATCCAGTTTCTTTTTGGGTTTAGACAAATGACGGAAAGGAAAATAAAAAAGGCCTTCCAATTGGAATGTTATTGGTAAAGCGGAAGGTAAAACAAGCCTTCTAATGGAATTGATAGTGGATCTGTACATTGCCTCTAGGCCATAACTAGATAAGTTGAATTAGTTGGAAAAGTCTTTCAACTGAACTGATAGTCCTTAAAATAGAAAGGGTGGAAAATCCTTCCGGTTGAATTGACAATTGTAGGGTGATACGAGATTCCTACTTTTGACATGAAATATAAAATGTTTTTCATTCTCTCAACATAGTCACCTCTATCAATCCTTTGAGCAAGGGCGGAAAAAACTCCTAGATAAATTTAATTGTGGTTTTTGAATGGGAGTAAACAACCTCAAGAATCAGTTTTTCGATAAACTAATTTAGCAATGAAATTAGTGATTTTATCAATATAATATTATGTTGGTAAAAAATAGTTTATTTTGTTGTGAATGTAAAAAATAGTTTGTCTTGTTGTGAATTAAACCCTAAATATAAAATAACAAGAACCATATATATTCCATGAAATCAATTCAAGAAACTGTTCCATAAAATTTATTATTTCAAAGAATGGCTAGAAGATGGATTGTGACCGGATAAAAATGTAATACTCTCTCTGTCACAAGTTAAATTTCGTATTTTTATGTTGTTCGTTCCATATTAAATTTCACCATCTAAAAAAAAATTATACCAACCTTCAACCCTAAAAGTATACCTTAATTATAAATTTATCACTCCCGCGTATGACATCTCCACCAAATGTGGAGTATTTGAGAACGACAAATAGTGGGGTGGGGTACTATAGGGACAAAAGAATACTAATATTATTATTTTTCTTTTTTAAAAAAGACCAGGTCAGTAAGTTAATAAAATTATCATTTTTCTATTTGTCCAAAATTGTTAAGATGTTAGCATAAGTTCAATTTGTAGCATTTGTCTTTCAATTGTGACATTAATAATGAATTAAACTGAGAAACAGGACAGGATTATATGAATAGGGGTAGCAGCGAAGGTATTTGTTTCTTGCTGGGGAATTCGTCAACCTGTGGATACTGCATAATTGGCGCTATATTTTGATTAATTACTTTAACAAAAGGATATTCCCAAAGTTGTTCACTATTTAGCTAAATTGAGTAATTTTGAATTAAATATTATACTTATATTGGATTGTTAACAAGTTAATGTGTTGTTAACGGGTTAATGAGTCATCTGTTTAAATTTCATGTCCTTATCGGATTGACACTAACACGACATGAAATTTTCATGTCCTTATCAGGTTGACACGATAACGACACGAACCAATAAGACCAAACACTAACCCGCTATTATCGTGTCATGCTCGTCTCGTCGTGTCGTATCAGAAATTACCACCCTTACTACTCATCTACCATACATTATCTCACTTTAATTAATATTCTTTTACACATTAAATTTGATATAAAGTTTAAATATTTCTTATCAAAATCCAAAACAAGAATTATTATTATTATTGATTTATTAAATTCAAATCTACTTAATCCAAAACAAACATAACCCAAGATAAAATAGGTCATGACTCATGATCCACCATAAAAAAATATTAAATGATAATAAGTGAAACTACAATTATACTCTTAAAATTATGAGTAAATTCTAAAAATAAATATTTAACTTTTTGGTAAAATAGAACATGAATATTGAATCATAAGGTTGTACACTGGAAAAAATAAAGCAGTCTCACTCAATTAATGCTCTTGTTCAATTATCATCAAACAAAACCATTTTATCTTTTGTCCTCTATATCAGTTTCAACTTCACACTTTCATAAAAAGAAATGACACTCTAATTATTTTTCTCAAATAAATATACTTTAATTTTAGAATTGTCATCTCTTATTTCCACACATAATATATTTTATAATTTACTCCATGCGTTCTAGGAAGTATTTCACATAATTTTGTATATGGAATTTAAGAAAAATTATTTTTTAATAAATGATGTAAGATAAAGGAGGGGTATTTTTGGAAATAAATAAAATAAAGTGTGTGATATTAACTTTATGATCAAATTTAATCTCAAACACCTTTATTATACATAATAAAGGTAATGCTGCATGGATCAAATATATATAGAAAAAAAAAACTTTACATTCGTCATGTTCTTCTTCATCCGAAATAGAAATAAAAATAAAAATAAAAATAAACTTTACGATTTAAATTCTGCTACATCTAACAAATAAAGTCTTACAATTTTTCACTACATATTCTACCATAGCATTTCATGAATCCTGAATTTAAAAGCCCCCTAAAAATGTCATCATATGAGGTAATCAAAGCATAAAACGCAATAAAATTGAAAATTTTCCCTCCAAATCAAATTTACCATGTAATCTTAATACATTCACACTCAAATCTAACTTGAATTTCTTCTTTTTTACTATAAATATTTTTGCATTACAATTTTGTATTCAATAGTTATATACATCATGGGAAGGTAAAGAAAGCAGCGGAGTTATTTGGTGTATGTAGAAGAACCGTGCAATATATTTAGAAGGAAACATATGAGAAAATGCAAAATGAAAATCTAGTGCAACTCACAAACAGAATAAAAAGAGTGAATTGATAAACATTGATCCATTGCATTTGAAAAGAGAACTACTACAAGGAGGCTTGCTAAAGAGTTAGGTGTGAGCAAAAGCACTGGGGGTAAATGGATTAGAGACATATTATACCACTGAACAAGCTCCAAAGGTTAATTTTTTATTAAGGGCAATTGTGTTTGATAGTAAGTTTCCATAGCATGCATAACGTGGTTCACATAAATGGCGAAAGGTACTATATTATATATGGAGAGACTGAGCCACATAGGTCATGCAAAATAAGAGGTTCTTTGTAAAAGTAAACCAAACTCCATAATCTACCTTCTAACTCCACAATTTATTTCTCAATTGATAGCAAAGCCCTTCATGAATGATAGAACATTTATATTTCCACATAATCCAATCAATCGATCGCTAGTATGTTTGCTACTATTTTTTTCCATACCAAAAGAGTAGAAAACATATGTTTAATGATAGATGGTGGTACAACTAAGTTGATATGAATGTATACAATTTTGGTTTTTACCCTTCAAATATTAGATAAGAAATTTCACATTGATTAATATATAAAAAATTGTTTTGTGTGAGTTGAGAAGTAAAGACCTTTTCATACAAAATGACAACTAATTTCTCAGCTTAAACTCACTAAGATTGAATCACTTGCTGCCAGCCATTATTCATACAAACTACAACTATCCCAGCCGGCCTCTCTCTCTAAATCTCTCCCTCTCTCTCTCCTCCTTCTCTCTATATATATCTATACACAATCTTGATATAGCAAATATCCATTATACAAATCCAACTCAGATCTTTCTTCAATGAGAAAAAGCCACAAACTCCAACTCCCTTTTCTTAATTCCCTACAAATTTGTCGTCCAAAAGATGCTTTGGTTACAAGCCCTTTGCCACTTCTTACACACTTCTCCACTATCAACTCAGAAACACACGAAATCTTATTTCCTAGTTTTCAAGAACCCCCACCACCGCACCCCTCTACCACCACCACCCCTCTTATGACATCAAGAAAAGATGGTAAAGAAAAACCATTCTTCTCCCCATTTTCTAGTGACTCGAGTCAGAGACATCACCTCGTTGCACAACCAACGAGGGCAGGGGCGGTGGGGGCTCCTAATGGCGAGGTACACCATTTTTTAAAAATCGAAGAGAAAAGGGAACCAAAAGCTAAAGTAAACACTACTAGCATTTCCACAGCTGACCATAACAACGGTCGGAGAAGATCGTTTCACGGATCCAATTCTCGATTGATAAGCCATTCCGAGGACGAGAGCAAGAAGCCAGAGAGGCAACAGAGTGTCAGGACACGAAGATTCAAGCGTTTCGGCTCGAGAGAATGGAAAGACGGAAGCGTGACAGAAGCAGAACACGAACTACCCCTGGAACGGAAAACCGGTTCCAGGGGGCTGGCCGTGTCGGGCCAGAGCTTCATCGTGGTGAAGCAATCAGCGAATCCATGCGAGGATTTCAAGAAGTCGATGATAGAAATGATTGTGGAGAAACAGATGTTCGAACCTAAAGAGTTGGAACAACTGTTGATGAGCTTTCTTTCTCTGAATTCAAGAATGCATCACAAAGCCATCTTAAAGGCTTTCACTGAGATATGGAAGGAAGTCTTCTCTGGATCACCCAACTAGTTTGCAATTTAATCTTTCATTACAACTTATAAATTAATTTTATGGTTACATAGAAATGAATATTAATGTGTTAAGGTTGTAAATCATGAACATGCCATTTCATGTACGAATTTAAGAATAATATAAAACCAAGTCTGTTTGAAAAAAGAAGCTTAAAACTGAGTTCATCCTGTGCCAATTTATACGTGATCTCAATCCCCAATTTTTATGATGGCTGCATCATGCAACACAAATACAAGTACTCCCTCCCTCCCTCCGTCCTGCCCGAATACGGTTAGTATAATATTTTAATCGTACTGATGTAAGAGATATAATAGTGAATAGTTGTATTAGTGTTGTCTGTTGTGTATGGATACGTTAATTGTTTTGCATGGGTCTCATGTAAATCTTATGATGATACGCTCAGTTAAAATTTGTAAACGTTATAGGAAGTAGCATTACCTTATGGAGTAAAGAAAATTACTTAAAAACATGTGCGCACTAGCTAGATCGACTCTATCTTTATTCAATTTGAATAATAAATATTACTCCTCCACGAACACTTAAATAAATTATAAAATATGTTAGAACAGAAAGAGCACATTTTTTATATGATGATATACTTTTACTCATAATGTGTGATTCTTTTCTTTGGGCCCGACTGATCTAGTTGCACTGGTCCAAAGTTTATACAACTGATACATGCATGAACCTAAAAAATATTCCAATATCTATCTCGATTTCAAGTTTGCACTGTTTGTACGAATATAATAAACTTAAAATGACTAAAATATAATAGAATAAAACTAAGGGATAGTAAAAATGCACTTTCTATATTATTTTATAAAATAAATTGTATAAGAAAAATTGTCTATAATAAGTGTTTTATTTTGTATTTTAAGAATATGAAAATTGTAAGATTAATCCTGGGACAGAGAATGATTGGTGAGCTGAGCACAGAGCATCCCAAATTTAAAATATACAGATACAGCCTTTCTCGAGTCGGATTCTCTATTTTAAGTGGTATTTCATTTAGTGTTTCATAATTTTTTATTTTATTTTATTAAAATATTTTATCAATAAGGAAAATGTAAAGACTGAAATTGTTCGCCAAATTGAAAATATGTAAGATTTAAATGGGACAAAAAGGAATACCACTATTTAACCTTTAAACTCTTGTAGACGTGGTGTTAATTTTAACATAAATTATAACACGTGGCAAGATTCTAGCAAGTAGAATGAGATATGAAACAAGAAAATTGAATAGGTGATCCCATTTAGCTAATTCTATTACTTTATACGCCCATTTCATCCACCTCCATATTTCTCGACCAACAGTTTTCTTTCTTGTCGGAATTGGAAATGATAGTGTGAACTGACACTCATTGGCACTCATTGGGGGACATACGAAGGGGGTAGGGGGTACTGGGCCCCCTGAACTTCTAAAAATTACTAGTATAGATATAGAAATTTTCTTAAAATATTTTTGTGTCCAAGTGGTGAAGTGAGGGTGTTTTAGTTTTAAAGGTCCCATGTTCGATTCATGCAGTACTGTTATTTTTTTCCCCTCTTCTATTTCTTTTATTTATTTATTTTCCCTCTAAATAACATATTTATTTAATAATTTTAATGACTTTAGTTTCAAAATTGTTACTCTCACATAATACAATTAAAAATACTAAAACATCTTTAGAAAAATGTTAATAAAAGTTGGTAAATAAAATAATTCTTTTTAAAATTTTTAGAACAAAAAACACGAACATTTTCTAACTGAAATGTTGCGTCCGCCACTGAGAAAAATTGTATGAAAAAAATTGGGTACCCCTCAACAGAAATCCTGCGTCCGCCACTGCTGACACTGTTGTCTTTTGGCCTAACAGCTAAAATGGCCTAAGGTAACAAGATTGGTCATCACTCTCCAACATAATATATAAGCTAAATGTTATATGTGACAAATATAACTAAACTATATTACAGCATATTACATCCACAAAAAATTGTCTAGTATCATAGATTTGTGAATATACTTTTAATTTTGGTGGACAAAGACAATGAAGCAGCCACTTAAGAAGTGTTTAATTTAAAACAGTCATAGGCTACGGCAGATACCTCCAAGACCAAGATAACTACTACTATACTCTCCATGTCTCATATTGTTTTCACTTTTTTTGTTCACGTTGGGTATTTTGATATATTTTAATAATTAATAAATGATACTCCTTCTGTCCATTATTAATGTATTCATTTGTTTTTTGTACGTGAATTAAGAAGTATTATTATTTTATGTGTAGTAGGTAGTTGTATTAGTGGAGGATGTGGGTCCCATATTTTATTTTATTAGTGGAGGGTGTGAGTCTCATAGTCCAAAAAGGGAAATTGATAGATTAAGGATGGACGACCCAAAATGGTAAAATGAATAGATTGACAGTGGACGAAGGGATTAAAATATACTCCCTCCACACTTTTCTTTTTTTTTTTCTTGTCTCATAAAACCCTTCACATCCTAAAAAAAATAACATCAATTAATCCAATACTGCAAAAAATATTTTAACTTATGTATTTTAGAGGTTTAAATTGCAAAGGACACGGTGTCCCTGGGGCACAAGAGTCTCGCTCTTAAGTTTCACCATTTTAGATGTATGAATTTCTATAAAAGAAATAGAAATTAAAAATGTGAAAACAGTTACCATGTTTGTTTTGGTTTAATGTGGAAATTGAAAACCATTGAATAAAGATAGCATATTTGTTTTTAAAGTGAATTTTAACAATATGTCAAATTGATGTTTAAAAAGTATATGATATTATGTAATAGGAATCGTACATAATTAATCACTTTATTTATTTTTATCACTTGATTTGTGCATTGTTGTCCCACTGATTTGTGGAATTGTTGTCCCTTGTTTGTGGGATTATTGTTGTAAAGCAGTATATAAAATCTGTCATTAACAATCACTAATTCATTGGTGATTGATTTCACAAATTCTCATGGTATCAGCCTAAAACATCGACTACCCTTTTCTTTCTCATTCTTCATCTCTTCTGATCTCCTTCTCCTTCTTTTCTAATATGTCCAATGGCTTCATCATCTTCTTCGGTCGACTCCCTGCCAATTACCACAATGATCCACATGCTTACTACCAAGCTTTCTTCCACTAATTTTATTCTGTGGAAACGACAGGTGCTGCCAATGCTCACAAGTTTTGATCTTGTTGGGTTTGTGGATGGATAGTCTAAACCTCCTGCATCCACTATTACCGTCGACGGCAGGGATTCCCCTAATCCTGCTTTCTCCGATTGGTATACCAAAGATCAGAAGATTATGAGTGTTCTCTCTGCCTCCCTCTCGGAAGAAGCAATGGCTGAGGTTGTTGACTGTACAACCTCTCGCGATACTTGGTTGGCACTTGAGCATGCATTCGCTCATTCCTCCACATCTCGCGCAAATCAGTTACGTGAGGAACTATTTTCGCTTCGCCGTGGCTCTCACTCTGTTCAGGAATATGGACGTAAATTTAAGGCAATATGTGATCAGTTGTCCGCCATTGGACGACCAGTAGACGAGTCCGACAAGAGTCATTTTTTCCTTCGAGGACTAGGCGCTCAGTTCGCGAATTTCGCAGACACGCGTATGGCCCTTGAACCAGTCCCTAGTTTCACAATTCTTATGCATCAGGCCGTGCAGTTCGACTTCATATCGAAAGCCATGGATGCATCTCTGTCACAGTCCCATGTGGCTTTCACCGTTGATGCTCGCCGCAACTCGAGCACCTATCGGCAATCCGATTCACGTCAAAACGGATATCAGCAGACACAGCACTCTGGAAATCGTGGTGGACGCGGCCGTGCCTATCCGCGTCGTTTTCCCCGGTGCCAATTATGCAGAGGCGAACACTATGCCAATCAGTGCCCCATTTTTCTTAACAGGGCTGCCCCTTCTCCAGCGGCTAATCAGGCCCCACAAATTGCTGACTTGGCCCAAGCCTTTCAGGCTAGGTGTTCCATCTCGCTCCATCTCAACGACAATATACCGGATTGGTATGTTGATTCGGGTGCTTCCGCCCATATAGCTGCTCAACCCACTTCTCTTGATTTTGTCGAGCCCTATACTGGTTAACAATCTGTTATGGTTGGAAATGGTACATCTCGTTCCATATCTCATACTAGAACTCGTTCCTTATCTGATGGTATTAAATTGCTAGATGTTCTTGTGGTGCCTCAAATCACGAAAAATCAGTTATCTATAAGCAAATTAACTGCTGATTATCCCATTGATGTGTTATTTTCTGATAAATCATTCACTATTTAGCACCAACTCAGCAAGACTGTACTAGCTCACGAGCGATGTGAACAGGGTCTTTATGTCTTGGATCGTGGTACTACTGCTTTTCTCTCCAGTGTTCGCTCCACCAAATTAAAAGCTAGTTTTGATTTATGACATTTATGTCTGGAGCATGTCTCATTTTCTATTATTTGCTTATTGAATAAACATGGTCATTTGGGTGTTACTTCTTTGTTGCCAAACCTGACTGTTTGCTCCTCTTGTCAATTGGCCAAGAGTAAACAGTTATCTTTGCAATAAATGAAAAACGAGCTTTATCTGTTTTAGACCTTGTTCATTGTGATTTATGGGGCCCTGCGCCTGTTGCAGACTCTAATGGTTATCGATATTATGTTGCCTTTGTGGATGATTTTTCTCGGTTCACATGGATTTATCCGATGCATGCAAAGTCTGATTTTTATGCCATTCTTGTTAAATTTCATGCTTTTGTATGCAATCAGTTTTCGGCAACTATGAAGAACTTTCAGAGTGATGGGGGGCCAGAATTTTTAAATCATAAGGTGCGTTCTTTCTTTGATGTTCATGTCATCCATCATCGCATCTCTTGCCCCTACACCCCTCAACAGAATGGTCGTGCAGAACGTAAACACCGTCATATATGTGAGACAGGTCTATCCATGCTATTTCATGCTTCTGCTCCTGTTTCTCTTTGGTTTGATGCTTTTGCAACTGCAGTTCATATAGTTAATCGTCTTCCGACACCTGTACTTGGAAATATCTCTCCATTTGAGGTTCTCTACAGTACGGTGCCAAACTATGCAAATTTCCATCCCTTCGGTTATCGGGTGTTTCCATACCTCCGTGATTATTCACCACATAAATTAGCTCCTAGAAGCCGCCCTTGCATATTCATTGGCTACAGTAGCATGTACAAAGCGTTCTGATATTACGATCCTACTACGAGCCGTGTATTTCTCACCTGCCATGCTCAGTTTAACGAGACTGAATTTTCATTTTTCAAACAGGGGTCTCTATCTTTCAATGATGATCTTGATATCGCTGGCTATGAGGATTATTTCAGAACTGCACCTCCCACTGTTCCAGGCGCGTCCTCTATCTCCTCCTCTTGTCTGCCATGCTCCTCCATGCCTATATCTGCAACGCCAGTTCCTACTCTCATTGATCCAGAACCCACTTCTCCGCAATCGGATTCTCCTCCAATGGATTCTCCACCTTCTAATATAAATACTGCCGACAATACAATCGACGACTCTTCATCAACAAATTATCTGCCAGTTACCCAATTTCTCGGCACCCCATGATAACTCGTGCCAAGGCTGGAATCTTCAAGCCTAAGTATCCGGTTGACTTGGCTACAACTGCTCTTCTTACAACTTTATCCTCAGCTTCTGAGCCTCGGGGTTTTAAAATTGCTATGAAGTCCTCTCATTGGCTTGCTGCCAAACAATACCTGGGATTTAGTGCCTCCACCAGACGATGTCAATATTGTAGGGTCAAAATGGGTATTTCGGACGAAATACAATTCTGATGGATCCATTGAATGGTACAAGGCACGCCTTGTTGTTCAGGGGTTTACACAGGTTCCAGGTACTGATTTCCAACACACTTTTAGCCCCGTCGTCAAGGCGGCTACTGTTCGTGTTATCTTGGCTCTTGCTGTTCATTATAAATGGGAGCTACATCAACTTGACGTAAAAAATACCTTCCTCAATGGTATTCTCACTACGCCTGTATATATGGCCCAGCCTCCGGGGTTCATTAACCCTCTGCATCCATCTCATGTTTGTCGTCTGAAAAAGGCACTTTATGGTCTAGGTCAGGCTCCGTTAGCCTGGTTCCAGCGCTTCAGCATCTTTCTCACTACATTAGGATTCCGACAGAGCCGCTCAGATTCTTCACTATTTTTCTATCATAATGACGCATCAGTCATCTTTCTTCTGTTATACGTGGATGACATTATCTGACATTATCATCACGGGGAGTTCTTCTACCTTGCTTCAAAAACTCATACGTCGCATGAATATGGAATTTGCAATCAAAGATCTTGGGAAGCTTAACTATTTTTTGGGCTTGGAAGTCTCTTACACATCTCAGGGTCTCTTTGTTAGCCAAGCTAAGTATGCTCATGATATTTTGGAGCGAGCTCAGCTTATAGAATCTAAGCCGGTTAGCACACCTCTTGCAGCAGGATGCTCGTTTACTAGCGATGGGCAACCATTTCATGATCATACTCTCTATCGTTCCATCGTTGATGCCTTGCAGTATCTCACCATTACTCGTCCGGATCTCTCGTATGCCGTTAGTCAAATCAGTCAGTTCTTGCATAGACCTTCAGTTGATCACTACGATGCTGTCAAGAGAATACTTAGATATGTTAAGGGGACGTTGCACTTTGGCCTTTCCTTCACTACTCGACCTGAGATGTCTATCTTAGCCTATTCAGATGCTGATTGGGCTTGTTGCCCTGAGACATGACGTTATATTCTATTTTCCTTGGTGGAAATCTTGTTTCTTGGAGTTCGAAGAAGCAACCCACTGTCGCCCGCTCCAGCTGTGAGTCGGAGTATCGTGCTTTGGCTAACACTGCCTTCGAAGTTCAATGGCTAGTCAATCTATTATCTAAGCTTCACATTTCTACATCGCGGCCCACTCTTTTTTGTGACAATAAGAGCGCCATATTTCTGTCAGAATCCCATTGCACATAAATGGGCGAAACATATTGACATTGATTGCCATTTTGTTCGGGAATTAGTGTCGTCCGATGTTGCATACTCGACATGTGCCATCTTTTCTACAGTTAGCTAACGTCTTTACAAAGAGTCTTCCTCGCTCTGCCTTCGAGCTATTGAGGTCCAAGCTCTGTGTTTTGCCTTTACCCTACGCCTCGCTTCGCTTCATGGGGGTAATAGGAATCGTACATGATTAATTACTTTATTTATTTTTATCATTTGATTTGTGCATTGCTATCCCACTGATTTGTGGGATTGTTGTCCCACCTTGATTTGTGCATTGTTGTCCCACTGATTTGTGGGATTGTTGTCCCTTATTTGTGGGATTATTATTGTAAAGCAGTATATAAAATCTGTCATTAACAATCACAAATTCATTGGTGATTGATTTCACAACTTCTCATTATGTTTAAAAGAGTACTAATTGACGTGAGAGATGAGGGAAAAAAAAACAAATTATAGAGTAAATGTATAATAGGTTGGTTGGTTTAGAATTAATAGGGTTCTTTGAGGAATAAAACGAGACTCAATTCAGTTTCAACATAATTACAGGGAAACAGAGATATCATGTTTCTTGATGGGAAATTTAACAAGAGGACGTATTGTGTGGAATGGAGTCTTAGGGGATAAGAAAATAATTAATATCTCAAAAATTAACTCTAGTCCTAATGGCATACCCTCATAGGTATAATAGGCCACAAACTGTCCACACATGTAAGATTATAATTATACCCTTGCAATTAAGACTAAACCTTTAGAATAAAAACTAAATCATAACGATAGAATAGTAACATGAACTACGAGTTCCATAAATCAAACAGTACAATAGGTCATAAACATTAAGGGCTAAAGATTACATGAAGGTTCAGGTGAAATTATTATAATATACCTCAAAAATTTAACACTAACCCCTATTAAAACATGAACCACAAAGTTGCACGGTAAAACCATGGCACACAAACTATTGCCATATAACAAATAAGAAAATATACAATGGCATGTATCGGTGTAATGAAAATGCTTTATAATGGCAGACATTAAATCAGGGTTATGGAGATCTCAGCAGATCATCCTCTTTACAGCTCCCATTTCAGTGATTCATAAAGATAACGCATATCATGCATGTAAGATATATTTAGACTAGAAGACTAATAGCCCCGGATGTATAGACTTCACTTGAACATATTGCGCGGGCATTGTTATTAGAAGTCATATGAGAGAATGAAAAACAATAAATACATTTTGAGGGATAACATATGAGAACATCATTTATGCTATAGAAATTAAAAGAGAGATGATGCTACATGCATTGTTATCAAGGAGAAGAATACCTGTACTTAGAAAAGATAGGGAAAATAAGAATAACATGCCCAGTAATATGGTTGCAGTAAAATTAGTAGCCTTCTTTACAAACTTGCTCACATATTTGTTAGAAAGTCCAACTTAGTCGGCATAACTAAGAGGTTAAAAGCACAAGATATGATCACTAAGATAGATGCAAGGGACAATAGATCAATTTGCGCCTACTTTACAGAAGAGTGTGATTTCATCAATTCACATCATCACATAAAGAGGTAAAAAATACTCAACTTTTGGAAGGATGGACAACTAGACAGGAATCGGTAAACCCTTCTTAGCCATGCTATCCAGTACTTCATTGAGAGCTTGACACAACCCAAATATCTGTCAAAACAAATATCAAAATTTAGCATAACCATCTTGCTTTATTATCATTGACAATGCACTTGGAAATTGGAATAAAGATTGAGCTAGAGTACATGAGTTCATATTTATTATTTGGAAGAATTCATTACAAACAATTAAACACTTTTCTTCCTAAAAAGTTCATTTATTTCAAAATTTTAAATAACAGTATTTTTATTTTTTAATTATTTTTTGAAATTATAAAAAATAAAATTGTGAATTTGAATATTTATCGAACTTTATTACCCCCCCCCCCCCCCCCCCCCCCCCCCGAACACTCTTCACGTTTATTGTTTAATGTTGTTTTAAGAATTTTTTTTTTTAACCAACTTCATTGACTTTTGTGGGGTAATTTTGTATTTTAAAGTAACAAATAATTAAGTATGTTATGCGAGTTAGATGGAGATGGCAAAATTGAAAATCAAAGAAACAAAAAAGCACAAACTTCAAATCCAAGATTCAAAATATATTCAATTGAAATTATAAATTTAGAAATCCATTAATTTAAACTTTCATTCAAACGTGTGTAAAAGTTAGAAAAATCCATAGCCAAATCTTTCATCCAAAAAGAGCCTTAAGGAATATGATTGCGTGTGGATACAGATTTTAAAAGACTCCTCTTGAGTTGACCAAAAATCGACATTACAATTTAAGAGAGAATTTTCTTAAAAATAAATGTTGAAGGATTGGCAACTTTGGTAACTAAAAGACGAAGTATAACAAGGTTATTCAGTATTTTGAATGCTTAGGTCCACTAATATTTTAAGTATCTGGTTGTCAAATGACTCTCAAGGAGGGGATTGGAAAATTAGTGTTTGGTCGAATACTTCGATTCCTTGCCACAGTAGATTTATATTCTAAGGTCTAGCTTGTTGGGGTATAAGCCTATATAAGCGGGTTATCCTCTTTGTATGTTTGTTTGTAGACAATATATGTTATACTAAGAGCCTGTTTGAAGTTTGGCCCGCTCAAAAATTACTAACCCCGTACATCCCTCCTATATCATCATCATTCATCTTTCTTCACATGATTATATGCCATTCTCATTTCTACCCAGTGCCCATTATCTGTTATTCTCTCACAAGGGTTCTAGACCCAGGAAAAATAAAATCCTTCTCACACCAAAACCAATCTTTCACTGCCTGGCGCCATCTCTTGCACTTTCAGCACTAGATTTGAAGTGGAAGAACAATTCACATTGCACACAATTGTTGGTGAACACACATTGCATGACAATAGAGGTCCCAAAGGGCAGTGTTCAGCCTTCACGCTGGCACTGCCCATGATCTGTTCATCCCCATCACACGCCCACACACTTTTCTTTTTATATCTGATCTGATCTCATTTGGTATTTTATTTGAATTGAGGTCAGTAAGCAATGACTTGCATTAATTTGAATTTTTAAGCTGGATTAATGAAGTTCTGTGTTTTAGTTTTAATCGTAAACATGCTTATTTTTATTAAATATTGGATTTTTTTTTAGCCACTGATTTTATTTATGTACAAATTTTATGATTATAAAATGAAATGAATCAGGATTCTTGAATAAGGCTTGAAGCGGTAGAATTTTTTTTCTTTTTTTTTTTTAGGGCTCGCAGTTTGTGCAAATTCAGAATAATAGGATGAAATGGATCGGGATTTATTATTGAGGTTTGCAGATGTTGGTCTTTAAATTATGGTTTGCATTTGGGTGGGCTTAATGCACTATAATCATATGGGGTAAAAAAGTATTTTAATATCTTTTCTTATAATTATCTCATCTATCTACAAGTTAATTAAATTATATGGTTTTTTACACATCTATTAAACACCTATATTATGAACTTATTGCACCTTTATATTTACCACCTATTTTATAAATAAAGCATAAACTTGTATACCAATTACCACCAAGGGCACGGTAAAATACCATGACCCAGTTTATACTCTGGAGACTTAAGAGTGTTACTTTTCAGTATAACAGACTATTACTCTTCAAAACAAAAATAACATCACTCTAGTGTACGACAAACTATAACTCTTTCGAGGAGAGTAGCACTCGGCAATTTAGAAAGTAACACTTTTCGGGAGGGGCACCTACACTGAGTTCCATGGAAGTATCTCTCTCTATATACATATATATACCCCCTTATCCTATCTCTCCTAATACACTGAACCTAGAAGTAAGGAATAATCAATCATTCCTTCATATTTTGGGTACTATTATAATCATTCCTTAAAAATAATAATGAGTCCTGAAAATCTTTGTCACTAGTATTATCATTATCATTACTATTCCCATTTCTCAAAACAACTCACAATTGACACTGAGCTAATAACTAAAAGACAATAGGGTTTAAAATAAATTAAACCAGTTATTTTCCGCTGCACATAAGTGTTATAAATACACCAAGTATTTTATAGTAGTCATACTTTATTAGTTTTAAGCTCTTACTTAGAGTATTTTATCACACACAGTTCACTCAGGAAGCTGCAGGCTATTTAGTTTGCAGCCAAGCGAGTTGACAGCATGCAAACAAATTAGTGAAATGAGAAGTATTTTATAATAGTTGTACTTTCTTTGTCATAAGCTCTTAGATAAAGAGAACTTTATCTCTATTCACTCGAGAGGCAGCAGCAGACTATTTAGTTTGCAGCCAAGCGAGTTGACAGCTTTAACGCAAAATTAGTGAAATTGGTAAGTAATCTTTTTCTATGACATGTATTGCAATATGCTAATTAAGAATTAAATTCAAGGTGACACACTTTCCACAATTTAAAATGCAGTTCCAGCCCAAACAAAAGAGATTTAGCAAGTTGTTCTCAAAAAGAGAAAAATATACCCATGTATCCCCAGTCAATGAGTAAATGCATGCATTACCTGTTGATCCCATTGTTGCAATTCCTCGGTGTCATCCTCAAAATGTATCACAGCTTCAACCTGGAAAAAGAATTATTATATAAATAAGTATAAAGTATATATATATATATTTAAACTGATCGCAATAAACTGTATAACTAAATTTAGAAACAGGATATGAGGTAGAATAGGACCGGTTAAAGAGAGAACAAAAATTAATTTAAAATTTTACCTGATCAATAGATCCCCTCATCCTATCTTCACAAATCATTCTTGAAGCTATTTTCTCAGCCTGAAAGAGGTTAAATATGTATCAAAATAACTATACATGGCTCCTGGATTTGCAAGAAACATTAACAAAAAGCGTTATTGTATCATGATATCCTAAATGACTTTATTGTAGAGGCCTTCTATGATCTCATATCATATCCTACGAAAACAGAACTAATATAAAATTTTTACGTAAGTTGCCTCTCTTCTTTTGACCATTGCAATTTATATTGAAAACATATAAATTTTGAAAATATGAATTTGTTCAAATATTGGAAGTCAATTCACAAACAAACTGACTGTGAATCCTATCTCCTAGTTATAAATTTCTTCTGTAGCAAATAGCCCTAAGTTTTGTTCCCCAATGCACTTCTGTTTTAAGTTCAAGCTCCATAATGGAAAATGCAGCCACGTGATCACTGAATGCTGGAAAAACAAACATGATCGAGACCACTTCAAGTAACTTTAGTATTAAACTTATTCATTCAGGAAAAAGTAAGATGCTCTCAAAAGTGATTACTAAACGAATATTGGAGAAGGAAACAGATTTCTTCCTTTATTCTTAGAAATCTATTTTGAAAATAAAGCAGTTATTTTTTTTATGTATCCAGCACAGAACCTTTTGAGGAGCGATTCCCAGTAATGTGCCCAACTCTTCAAAGCTGTACAACAAAAATCATAATTCATTACATTACACAGACCAGAACATCAATTGTTAATTCAGAAATATAAATCCACAAAACTTATGGATAAGAGAAAAGGCTTGCCTACCCACCTAATATTCGTGTAAAGTTTGCTAGCACTCAGGAGATTGTGTTCAATCATCGCACGATCAAGAACAGTAAAATTGTCAGGTAACGTTGCTTTCTGTCAGCATCCAGATCATGCGTAAAATTATCCACATTATGATTACAAAGAAAATGATTGAATATGAGATGCTTGGAAACGATTTAGGTACCAACCTGATGTGGCTTCAATTCTTCAGCAAATGCATCAATTTCCGGTTTTCTCAAAATTCTCTCCAAATAAACCTGGCAATTCTCATAGTAGGTAAATCAGAACTAACTAAAGCATATGCAAGTGTAAAGCGTTTGTCTATATGCAGTACAGCGATATGTGTATTAGAAGAAATGGCTGGCTCAATCTGTAGTTGGCACAACCAAGAAATAATTAAAAATAAATAAATACCTTCTGCAAGATCGGGTAAATCTTGAGCTTGGAGCATCGCTCATCCTAGTAAAAGAAGGAAATAAAAGAATTAGGTCTAAAATAATGAATAACAATCTAAGCTAAATTCAAAATCTAAGTCAGGACAGATCATTTTAGGTACAAAGCAGAAGAATCTATATGATGATGAAACAGCTAGGTGCTCCATGCCAAGAGCACATAACCAGTTCATATAAATATCATATCATAGCACATTCAAGGATCAATTAGATTCCCAATGAGAATTTGAGGATGAAACTGGCATGGAGACAACTATGCCCATAACACTCAAAGGACTGTCTCCTCTCTCCATGAATGTAGATGTTAAAGAACATATACAATTGAAGAGTTAGCTTCTATTTTAAGTGTGGCCCCCATAACTAAAAACCACATTTCCAATATCCATAAACTTTATAACTCCAGGATGCAAACTGTCTAGAAATCTATGCATCTATAACTTCAATGCCTGATTATAGGTCTAATATGCAGCAGAAAAAGTAGCAACCATGATAATGAATGAGTAAATATTTTTTAATGACAGGCAAAATATCATGAAGAGTCAATACAGCAATGCCCAAAACAAACACAATAACAAGGCAAGATATGCAAATGTTAGAATAGGGGGCATAAGAGCAAAATAAATTTTAGCCAAGAATCTTAAGAGATCTTTAATGTGTGTGTGTGTATATATATATATATACAGGTAAGCAGTTTCTAATACCTTGTACAGGGTGGCAAGGACACGAGAACGTCTAGGACCTGCAGCAGCCAAAATTGTGCATGTCACGGCAGCAGCAAGGGCTTGCTCCAGTGCTTCTTCATCAATCTCTCTGCACAAGTGTAGAAAGCCCAGTTAAGCACAATCAAATAAAACTTAAAACCCAATTAATTGATAGAGATAGATATGGATCAAGAAAATATTGGACAGATGTAAAAATTCACATCCAAGGAAATCAACTACAAACAAGCCAATATTTTAATCTAGAAAATTGGAAGAAGATTAAACTTGAATTGGATTTCCTTTAACAGAAAAAAAATCCATGTAGATTAATAGTCTTTTCATTCATATTAACAAATATTTCTAAGGATTTAACTGGCTCAATAGTTTTATCTAGTGAAATTTAAATCGCTAAACAGGTTTTCTGGAGTGCAGCTTTGCAAATACAAACCCTGCTCCATTAATTTCTTCAATTGTAGAGAGATAAAAGTCACAAATAGAAAGGTCAAGGGTTGACAGAAATAACAAGAAGGGAATTTGAAGGGGTAAGCAAAATAATGCAGCAGAGACATAAAGAGAATAAATACCATAAAGATGCCAGCTAATAACTATTGAATTATTTTAAAAACACCAAACCATTTTTTTTTTACTTAAAAAGATAAAAGTAAATCCTACCATATGAAGACAAGGGATGACAGTAATATATTCTTTCTATTCAAGTCACAAGGCACAACTTTAAAATTAATGTATCAATTCATCATTTCAAAGTTATATATCATGTGTACACACAAGGAAGTAAAGTGTTATCTTACGTAGGGGTGTGTGTGTGTGTGTGGTGGGGGGGGGGGGGGGGGGTTGAAAATATGTTGAACAAAATAGTTCTTATTTTCTTTCATTATATCCACCAGGTTTAAAGAATAATTTTTTGATCATAGTCAACCGCAACTATCCCTCATACATACTCGTCTCCAATTTGCCGCTTCTCGATTTGGGAAATATCATAATACCGCAGTGCAGCTTCCAGAAACTTTCTCTTCAGATCTAGAATCCTAGCATAGCAGACCTGGAAAATATATATATATATATATATATATATACTCGCAGAATGTAGATGTATTGCATAACACTGAGACACACTAACCTTGTATTGTAAATTCAAGACTTCATGCTGACTGTTGCTCACCAAAAACGAAGCTTTATTGATAAAAGCTTCGGCAAGTACTGCATCATCATCCTGTATGAGAATATCAAACATTATAAGATCCAGCGACGTGTCCACTGAATCATTGAGTTAGTTAGATGATCGAGTACAATTAGATGAAGATGAGTGGATTCTTTAAGTCAAAATTTCTTTAATAATCCCTTTCAGATAACATAATAATTAGGTATTTTAATACATGTAACGCCAAATAACCTCATTTGATGGAACATAGATCATGAAAGGTGCATAAAATGTAAGAACATAATATATTTAACCTTTCTAGAATATAGTGTATCTTTCACAAGTGCATATATGACATACCAACCTAGAGAACTGCTACTTGTCTGAAAAGGCAGTAGGCGATAAAATCATACAAACCATCAAATACGCGGGCTTAAAATCTTCCTTAAGATATTATAGGCACAGCAAAGCCCTTTACAGTACAATTACAACCATGAGGAACAAAAGACTGGCTTAATAACAACATGGCTCTTAGCAGTCAGAAAACAGGTGTATAGTAACAATACTATATTTTTAACATGGTAAATATATAGAACAGAGCCGGACCGAATGCCCAATATCAGAAGTACAAAAAACACGATAAGGTGGACAGGCCAGCTATACATAAAGTAGACAAGTCTGCAACAACCCTCTATCTATTATAAAAGACAAACAAATCTAACCACATGCATCTTAACCCTATAAACAATCTTCCTAACAGACAATCTCCTAATCTCAAGTAAAGCCTCATTACGAGCAGTGTATGGTAAATTGGCTAAAATGCTAAATGACCAACAAACTAGATAATGAGTAACCCAGGAACTTGACTACAGTAAATTATGATTGTTTCAATAATACCACTACATAAAGATCCGAAATTTTCCTTGATTCTGAAAATATATCATCATTCAATGTTGATAGTGACAAATCTCAGATAAATTCTTGATTCAGGAATGATATATCACTTATTAGTAACACTGTGGAATGACAAAATAGCTCTGACAGTACTTGCTCATCCCAGCATGAAGTGTAAAAAAAAAGGTATACAAACAAATTCAAGATGTACCTCGAGGTAGAGGCGGGCAATCTGCACACATTTTGACAGCCTGAAGGTATCATCTATTGCTCTGCAGAAATAAGAGAATGATACACAAATGAGAGAACAAAAATAAGAGAATGATACACAAATGAGAGAACAATAGGATCTAACAAATTTGTGAAGAATGTTTTTCACAGTAATGCAAGAGCAACATTCTGCTAGCAGACCTCATTCCAGAATCCAGGTCAATGCCACTAAGCATCTGAGCAGCTTTTGACCATTGCTGTTCAGATTCATATAATTCAGCCAGTTTTTCCCTTATAATCAACACCTGCATTAATGTATAACAATTAATGTTTTGCAACACAAGAATTCTACAGATTATAGGGTAGGATTGTGGGACAAAGATGGGCTATGAGTAAAATATAAAATATCTCAATCCAATAGTAGCCAAATTCAACAAAAACAGCAGGTAACTAGAAAGAGAATCGAAGTAATTTGACACAGTATGACACAGTTCAATAATTCTACATTCAAGTCAACTATCAAGTACAATATTAATATACACAAGGCATGCAAGCTTATCCCCAATCTAGTATTTGTTCCTCAATAATCAGTAACTTCCACTTCATACTCCCACAAGAAGAAAAACTGTAAAAACCTTAAGCTAATGATTTAGGACCAAAAATTAGACAACGAACCATGGCAATTTGAATTAGTGAAAATCGGCCTTTCAACAGTTCAGCATTTCACTATCCATCAAAGACAGGTAGTTCTTGACAGACATAAGCCAATCTATATTTAAATCTATGTAACAGATACTCAAATTGAACTAATATCATAAATAATCAACTGGATATCCAGAATCCTGGAGCAAAACCTTCAGAATGCTGCTAACATATCCGCTGCACAGAAAGATTTTATCACTTTGCATAAGTATAGTCATTGTTGCACCGATAAGAACAGCTCAGAGGACGCTAATTGAAAAGTACAAACACAGTTGAACTCACTAACAATACAAAAGTAAAACTGAAATAACCCAAACCCGCCTACTATTATATTTGTATAAGAGAAAATTTAGCATTGTACTTCTCTCCAGAAACACAATAAAACCTAAAATAATCGAGACAAACCTGTTCCTCAAAGGAAACAACGCGAGGTTGGATCTGATTGAGAGTATAATGGGAAATCTCCTTCTGAAACTCAGGCTCCAACGTTCCCAACTCCTGGGCAAATGCTTGCAGAAGCTGCCTGGAAACCACAAGCGGCACATCGTCGGATAGAACTGAAATAAATACAAATGGCGACAATATCAAAATCAACCCTGCAAATTGAAGCAAAAAAAAAAAGAGTAGAGAAGGGGAAACAACTGTGGTCTACGAATTGTTTTGCTTGAACAACATCGTTGGAGGAGAGGACGGTGGCGAGAATGTGTTTGTACTGTTCAATCTTTTGCCGCTGGTCACTGATCGCCGACGCGCTCGCGAATGCACTCTCCATTGCTGTTCGCTGAGTTCTACCTTCGTATTTCTAGGTATATATCTCTATGATTTAAAAAAAAAAAAAAAAAAATTCTCTATTTATAAGTTAAAACCGGATTCAGGCCCGCAGTATTTAGGGTGAATCCGGCCCGCTGCTTTAAAAATCGAATTAGATCGCTTTATGTGGGTATATAATATTTTATTCTAATGGATATACCAAATAGCACAATTTTACTATATTGAGCAGCACGTCTAAATTACACAATTTTTTTATTTTAATAAAAAGGGTTCACTAATGACTCACCTCTACCCATCACATCTCTCTAATACACATACCAACTTTACATAAAATAATAATACTCCTTAATCTACGTGCAAAAAACAAATGTGTTATTTGACCGGGACGGAGGGAGTACTTTTTTAATAAAAAAATCGAGTGAAATATAAATAGTTTAAATGTTTGATTAAAAGAATTATTTATTTAATTTAAGAAATAAAGGGTATACTCCCTCAATCTCATTTCAATCTTTACTATTCTATTTTGGGTGTCTCATTTCAATCTTTACATTTCCCTTTTCGATATATGAGACCTACTTAAAACAATTAATATATCACAATGGGACACACATCCAACACTAATATACCTACCTACTTTAGATATTATATTTTTTCACTCACTATATATTAAAACATTATACTCCTTAATCAACGTGCAAAAAATACACGTAAATATTGAAATGAGACGTACATTCTTATACTAAAAGATAGTATAACTTTTAAAAAGGCCGAAGATATCTACACTTCTTATTTTACTTCATACACCCAGTTTCTTCTAATTACAAAAATACCAATAGTGAAAAACCCAAAAATATTCTTAATGAGTCTACCCCACCTCACACACTCACCCTCACCCTCAATTCAACATTTTAACACAATACACTCACCACAAAAAATTCATTCACTTCAAACAACATAATATTATACACCTCTTATTCCTTCCTCCACATTCACCCCTCATGTTTTTTTCTAAAGCAAAATAGTGAGAGAAGAAGAACATATTTCTCAATCCATTTAAAAACCAAAAAAATCAATAACAAAGTAAAATATTGGAGGAAGAAACAATTAAGAAGCTTAAGCTGCGTTATTTTAAATATTTTCACCGATTTAAAACTTATTTTTAAGCATTTGTGTATACGTATTGTCACGGAAATCACGTCCAACCAGAGCTGAGGGTTCATGGACCGTTCGACCAGTGCTGGACGAGACTTCATAGATTGTTCGACCAGCACTGGACGAATATATGTGCATCTCTCGGCCAGCATTGGATGCAAGTTTCATGATTTTTCGTCCAGCCTTGGCCGAACAGAGGCTTCGTCGGCATCCGACCAGGGTCGAATAATCAAACCCGATTTTCACAATTTCTCATGCCAAACACGATCCACACAACAATACGATCCTATTTCGATTCAAAATAACTTAGTTCATGGGTTTAGATAAACATTATGCAATATAACTACATAATTAAGCTTCCTAACTACTTCTTCCACCAACATTTTACTTTGTGTTTGATTTTTTTGGGTTTGAAATGAATTGAGAAGTGAGTTCTTCTCCCCTCACTATTTTTCTTTAAAAAAAACTGAGAGGTGAATGTGGAGGAAGGAATAAGAGGTGTATAATGTTATATTGTTTGAAATGAATGTATTTTTTATGGTGAGTGTATTGTGTTAAAATGTTGAATTAAGAGTGAGTGTGTGAGATGGGGGAGGTTCATTAAGGGTATTTTAGGGGTTTTTACTCTTGGTATTTTTGTAATTAAAAGAAAATGGTGTATGAAGTAAAAAAAAGTGTAAATATCCGCAGCTTTTTAAAAAATGTGAGATTTGGGGCACGCAAGTTTTAGCCTAGTTTGTTTTTTAAAAATTATTTAAACATAGTATCAATTTAATTTTATAATTTATGTCATTTGTGTGATTAAGATATTACTCCAATTTAATGTTGAAAGTTTAATTAATAAATTAATTCCAAAATTGAATATTGTAAATTTCAATCCTTTAATTTAGATTGAATTATTGTTTTATTCAAATGACCTTTAAGTATTTTAAATTTAGCTGTTCATTTCATTTTTAAACTTGCGTGTATCGGGACCCTGCCCAAATTTTATGATTTTTAAAAATGGTATCTTCTAGTATTAAATTATATATACTACTTCTTCTTAGAATAAGGACGTATACATTTGGTTTTCTAAGAAATTTTTAAAATTTTTAATCAAATATTTATATTATTTATATTGCAATTAAGTTTTTCAATAAAAAAAATTATATCTTTATTAATTAAAATGTATTCCTTTAAAAAAAACACTATTATACTTTATACATCTTGTGTACTCGGAGATAGAAAAGACCAAATTAAACGCGTACTAGTTTTAGATTATAATGATCGTAATTTTTTTTAAAGGATGAACCATTTTATGATAAAATAAATGAGCAAATGATGAATTAATTTTATGCTAAAGCTTGTGCGTACCCAAATCACACACCTTTTAAAAGTTGTACCATTTAATATTAAATGTTATATCATTTAGTATAAAAACTTATATATATTCTTAATTTTTTTAATCAAATATTTATACTATTCATTTTTCAGCGGACTTTTTTAATGAAAAATTTAGGTAAAAACTTGTGTGCGGCACACCGTGCGCCCACTCTGCACCCATACCCTTTAGTATTAAATTATATACCCTTTAGTATAAAATTGTGTACCATTTATTTTCTGAAAAAAAATAAAAAATATTAATGAAAAGTGTATGCGATTTAGAATAAAATAATGTACATTTATTAATTAAAATGTATACTCTTTAGAATAAAATGATATACTCTTACATACTTTGTGCACCTAGGGACACAAGAGACCAACTCAAAAAATTATATTTACTTGGGTTAATTGCACCAAAAGTCCTGACTTTTTCGCGAATTTCAAATTAGTCCAAACTTTTCAATATTTACAAATAAGTTCTCGACCTTTAGCCAAATTTTCAAATTGAGCCACCGGGCAGCTAGAGGCCTGCCCCGAATACTGACTTGTCCATTTTTTTCCACGTCACCTCTCTAGTTGTTAAAAAAAAATTAAAGACCAAAGACACATTATCTACAAACTGGTATGTATGCAGTAGATATGCTGATCACTGCCGTAGAATACATAAATAAATAATTGGTTGGTTACATGGATTAAAATCTGGAATAAATCACACACAATTATGAATGAGTTTATTTCCACTTCAACATTTGTAAGACGCGACGACAAACAAATTATACATCAATTGAGGAATAGGCCTTGCAGAACAGGGCAAAGGAACGAAAATACACAGCGAGCAAGAGAGAGGAGCACTCGGAACACGACAGCGAGAAATGAAAACCGACTGGCGGAGCGCGACGGAGGTCGGAATATGGTCCAGTCGAGACGAGAATAGGAAGAAGGATTCAACAGAATAAAAGAACGGGCAGAGGAAAGCCCAAGAAGGGGCAACGACCGACGGCAACTCTCAGCTCTCGCGACTGATGGAACCGTGAAGGGTTTGATACCCGGATACTGAGAATGGATACTCCTTTGATGATTAAACGAAGGGGCAGTGATTTTCCTAACCTGCAGAATGAGCCTCCTAACCTTATCCCACACCAAACACCGAACAAGAAGGGGAGGAGGAGAATCTCTCTATCAGCGTTGGGAAGGAGAGGAGAATTGAAGAGAAATTAGAGGCCCCATGATCCCATTCCAATCAACTTAGTCAACCCAAACGTTACCCCCAACCAAGACCCTAACACTCGATTGCACCACCGGCGCCCGCCCCTAACCATCCGAACGCCACCAACGCCCAAACCCTCAACTTATACTTCCCTATAAACGACGCCACCAGCGCCGCCGCCTGGATTGGGTTCGACAGACCCTCCCTCTCCTCGCTGCCACCCTTCTCCGCCGCCCCCGCCTTCTTCATTTCTCTCTTTATCTGCGCCACCTCGATATCCAACTGGGAGTAAACGGAGACGAACTCCCCGATGGCCATAAAGCATGGTTCGGTGACGAGACCGTGTGAATGAGAAGAGAAATTGAAGTTTGGATCCAAACGATGTCATTTCATTTATTTCTTCGTAAAGCTGGAGGGCTGATGTGTAAAAAGATGGACAAGTCAGCATCCGGGCAGGCCTCCAGCTGCCCGATGGCTCGATTTGAAAAACGGGCTAAAGGTCGAGAATTTATTTGTAAATAATGAAAAGTTTGGACTAATTTGAAATTCGCGAAAAAGTCAGAACTTTTGGTGCAATTAACCCTATTTACTTTTTAGAATAAAATAGTATATCCTTATACTCGGTGTCACAAGATATCAACTTAAAATTGGGACACAAGAGAGCAACTCAAAAAATTTATTTACTTTTTAGAATAAAATGTAAATTCACAAAATATAAAGTCATAATTATAAAGATGGAGAGAATATATATTTTCAATTTTGATTTATTATTATTAATTTTATTTTATTTTCGATTATTTTATCAGCATTAGTACAAAGTTGGGCTCAAATATTTTGAGGTGTAATTGTGGCCCATGATAATAGACCCAACGATTACAGTCGCACAGAGAAATCAAGAGATAAAATAGTAGTATTTTTCAAACATTTCGTAATCACCTTTTTTCACAGTTATGAATTTCAGAAGTAAATTTCACTATTTTGAAGTCGTTGCAAATACTGGGTGACCTTGGTAAGATTGACAATGGCGACATCATCAGTCGTTTCTGCGGAAGCCGATGGGCGAACAATACAAGTTTTCTGGGACGAAGGTATGCTCAAACATTACACGGCTCGGGGCGTCTTCGATTCGGGTATGGACCCGGGGTTTCTTGATGTCCTTGAAAAGCACCCGGAGAACTCCGACCGGGTCAAGAACATGGCCTCGATTCTGAAAGGGGCCCCATTTCACCCTTTGTCTCTTGGCATCAAGGAAGACCTGCCCTCATTTCTGAATTGCTCTCTTTCCACACCCAAGGTGAAAACATATCATTTATATTTTTTACTAAGATTATTATGTGAATGAAAGCATATAAATGTTGTTTAATTTTGTTTGACTGTGTTTCTTGTCATCAAGACAAGAAAAATGGACAAAAATCTGAACAGATGTGTGTATTATTCTTGCTCATTTGAGTAGCCAACATACAACAGTTGTGCTTTAGCTTTCTGGAATGGTAAACATGCAATTTTTCGCCATGTTTTTCTGGTATTTGTGCTTTTCAATATCTTTGGGTTGTTTGAATATCTGATCTTAGATTAGTGATTTACTATACTAGGCTTGCACAGCATGTTTGTATGAAAAAAGTGCATCCATGTAGAAGTTTCTTAGTATGTGAATTCATTCGGTTACTGTTTTACGATACTCCACATCGGTTCCAAACGAAAGTGTGGAAGGGTACATATACGTGAGGGTCATCCCTATTCCCTTCACCGTCAGCCATGGTTTCCGGTTAAGTTAGGGTCCTAACTTATATGCCTAACATAATAAGAGGCAGGGAGAGCATTTATGATGACTAAAAACATTCACAAGTAATAGCTAAATTTTTATCATATATAAATTGTATTTTCTATATCAAGTCCTCTAATCAATTGCAGTACACAGGGTGGAAGATTAGCTTATATGTTAATGAGAAACTCTTTTTATTTGGTGATGGCATTCATAATTTTATTCATTTTCTTCTGATTGAAATTGGGGAGGTCATTCATAATTTTTTATTCGTTTTCTTATGATTGAAATGTTTTATTAATTGGAATCCTGAATTCATAGGGAATGGGTATTCCTACAAGTAAGGCATACCCATGGGTTTACTATGTTTGCTTCTTAATCAATTGGTATTTTCAGAGGTGGAAAAATTTCCATATCTTCGCACTGTCGTACCAATCATGTCCTAATAATAATGAACTTTGAAATTGTATATGCTAACAAACTTTCACGTTTCTGCTTTACTCAGAATACATAAATGAGCTAGTTGAGGCAGACAAAAGTGGGGGCAAGATGATTTGTGCAGGAACATTCTTGAACTCCGGATCTTGGGATGCTGCTCTCCTTGCTGCAGGGACCGCTCTATCAGCAATGAAACATATACTTGATGGGAATGGGAAAAATGCATACGCACTGGTTCGGCCTCCAGGTCATCATGCTCAGCCCACTCGGGCAGATGGATACTGCTTTCTTAACAATGCAGGACTTGCTGTTGAATCTGCTCTCAGTTCTGGTCTTAAAAAGGTTGCAGTAGTTGACATTGATGTCCACTATGGGAATGGAACTGCTGCGGGTTTCTATAGATCTGACAAAGTTCTAACGATCTCTCTTCATATGAATCATGGATCATGTGGCCCTTCACACCCACAAAATGGAACTGTGGATGAGCTAGGTGAAGGGAAAGGGTTTGGCTATAATTTGAATATACCTTTGCCAAATGGATCTGGAGATAGAGGTTATGCACATGCAATGACTGAGTTGGTCGTGCCTTCAGTCGACAAATTTGAACCTGAGATGATGGTTCTGGTCGTTGGTCAAGACTCTAGTGCAGTAAGCTGAATGCATTTGAAAGCTAAAAGCTTGCTAAGTTTAGAAAATTAAGACTATAAATGAACTAGAATAGTGATATTTAACATGTGGAGAATTTAGTAAAGATGGTAAAGATTTGTTACATTTGTTATGATGATGTGAACATCTTTATTTTGCTCCTCAAAACTGGATCTGCTTTCTGACTGAAGTTGGCATAATAAACTTGTGATAACCATTAGACATAGTCTTATATGAGTATAATTACTTGCTGGTAGATTTAAGTTGAAAATTAAGTTATACATTTCATTCTGTGGAACTTGAGGTGCTATTAGCTATGTTACTTAAACACAATGAAATATAGTAGTGTCATAAACTTCTGTTGCATTCATGTTCCATATTCCTTGAATAAGCTTCTTATGGTGGTGGTTTCTGATTTCAGTTCGATCCAAATGGAAGGCAATGCTTGACAATGGAAGGCTAAAGGAGAATAGGGCAGATAGTTTGTGAAATGGCTGAAAGGCAGAGTGGAGGACGCCTCCTGATTGTCCAGGAAGGTGGATATCACATCACGTATTCGGCCTATTGTCTGCATGCAACGCTTGAAGGAGTGCTTAACTTTCCAACTCCTCTGTTATCTGACCCAATTGGTTATTATCCAGAAGACGAGGCTTTTGCCACTCTTGTTGTCGAATCCATAAAGAAGCATCAACATGAAAACGTCCCATTTTTAAGGTAGCATGAAATTTGCGAATGATTGTTGTAGCTTTTGCCCTTCCTTACATTACTCAGTTGTGACTTTATATATACACGGTTTCTACCTTATAGATGTCTTAGAATGTACCAACACAATGCGTACTCAGTTGAGCGTTTAGTTGAGCTAGAGAACTCAGTGGCGAAATATCACTCTTTTGTATTACCCGCTAAACAAATTGTTATTATTTTAAGAAGAGTATTACTAAATACAAACCTCATTTTATTAAATACACACTTTTTATTGAATACACACACCTTTTAATTTCTTAAATTTTAATTTTATTGTATACATACATTCAAAATTCCTAAATTACCCTTTTAATTTTAAGATTATACAACTTCTCAAAATACACACCTCTTCTTCATTCTTAATATTATTTCTGGTTCTTAATCTAATTCATTCACGATTACACATCTCATATACCATTATCGCTAGTCACCTTTCAAATATTATTATTATTTAGTTTAATGTTTCTTCACTCGGTTAATTGCCTTAATTCCTCATTAGAAGTACAAAGTAGAGGTTGAAGATGGTTTTCCAACAGCCCAATTTATGGATAGCTCCATAGAGAGATCTTCTTCCCTGTCTGAAACTGCGAGCCCCTCATCCTCAGATCAATCTAGCTACTTCCTTCTCCAGTATACATCACCGTCTCATCTCCCACTAATTCTTCAGTAAAAAAAATCATCTTTTAACTGAAGTTAAAAGTTTATTTGAAATCAAATCTGCGTAAAATGGAAAAAATCACTAGAAGAAACTTCCCAAAAAATTTAACAAATTTTGCTTACAGAAAACATGGCACTACCACTCTACCACTGCTTCATATACGATCAAATCATTCATTTGATACATAGTGGAAGATGATGTATTAATTTGAAGTGAAGATGGGGCCAAATTTTCAGAAACTATGAAGGGTTATAAACTGATCATTAGAAGGAGAAAGCTGCAAAGATCTGAAAACTTTTACCATTTCCTCAAGACCTCCCATCAATAGCCATCCGTCCATGCACATTTAAATCATTAGATCCATATTCCAAATTCCAAATAAGATCTACAGTGATTTCCATAAGACTGTGTTATCACTCACAGACATAAGAAGTATAAAGAATTAATGAATTTAGGGTTTATTAGATAATAATGTGTATAAAATATTTAGGGGGTGAGTATTTAATGAATTTGGGATAATTTAGACTTTTTTAAAATACATATACTCCCTCTGTCCCGGAACAAGGTATACGTTTGCTTTTTGCACGTAGATTAAGGAGTATAATATTTTAATGTATAATGAAGTGAGAGAAAATATATTTTAATGTGTAGTGGGTAGTTGTATTAGTGTAGTGGGTGGGCCACATGTGTTTATAATAATTATTTTGGGTGGGTCCCATCAACAAAAAAGAAATGTATTTTTGTTTTGGGACGAACTGATGAGCGATATTTCACCTACATTTTAGTGCATTTTTATGTCCGTTTTCGTATTATTTTATTTGTATTTGTGTACTATTTGGTTGTATTTTGTGTTTTTATGGAGATGCGTGTGAATGAGTTTAAACGTATGATTTTCAGGTAAAAAGAGATTCTAGACGCGAAAAGGAAGACGTAGGAAAAAGCGGTTCCCAATTCGGAGTTGAAACGAGGGAGAACGAGCCAAAACTAAATTGTAAAAATAGGGGTTGCACCAACATGGCCGGCCATGTTGCAGCACACGAGTCGTGTTGCGGAACACGGCCCTGTAAGCCTTGGCCGTGTTTCGACACCCAAAACACCTACACGGCCACCCTGTGGCCATATTGCAGCACACGAGCCGTATTGCTGCAAGATCAGAAAAATATCAAAACCCTTCTAGAAGCTTCCCAAGGGGTATAAATACTCAATACTTCAATATTTGATCATAATTTCGACGGGTTTCACCCCTGCACATACCACACACACCATTTCCTCCATTTTACACTATCATCTTCATTCATTCTTCATTCATATCATCTACCTTCATCCCACCATCCAATCCAGCATCCAAGTAGTTAGAGAAGCAAGAGGGAGTGGAGTTTGCAAGAAGAGGAAGAGAAGCACCATTGAAGCTATTCAAGGGAGTTTTAATTCTAATTTTTGTAGATTTCTTTGTAGATCAATCATGTGTTTTGGAGATACAACTGTCTATGTTGTTTTCTTTGAGACTATGAGAGACTAATCTCCTTTGTGAGATTAACAATATGAATTGTGTTAGATAATTTTGGGTATTTTGTAATTGAATTCATATGTTGATTGGATTTGTTAATTTTCTATCATTGATTGTTAATTGCTTGATTTGTATTGTTGATTTGTGTGATTAATTATCATGGGCATGTGATTAGATTGAGAAATCAATTATATGTTTAGGATAGTTCATTGAATCATTTCATCATACACTTCATGTACATTACAAGTTTTAGAGAGATTGAGAAATCTTTTGGAATTTAGAACCCTTTGATAGAATATGTGATTTGTTAGATCGAGAGGTCAATTGATCGTGTGAAGGGACTCTCTAATTGAACTTAGTACCTAGTTGGAATTGTTTCATTGTGAACCAACCTTAGAGCCTTTTTGAGACCTTGTAAAAGATCTACATCATATCCATCTCGAGAGAGGGTTTAGGTGGAATTCGTGTTGGCCCTTAGTTATTAATACATGACATATATGAATTCGTTGCATGATACCTAGATTTTCCATGTTTTAAGTATTGCTAGTCTCATTCTCTATCTAATTGGCTCATTAATTCATTTTTCATTCATCTATCCCATTGTTTATCTTGTCATTTAATTGTCATTTCTTGATTAATCCTATCTCTATATGTTCATCTCTATAAAACTATGACAAACACGAGATCGCTTAAACCCTAGTGCCTTCCTCCCTGTGGTTCGATAAATTCTTTATTAGTCATCCCGATTACAAATGGCTAATCAAATAATGCTGTTGTCGGGGAGGTAACGGTCGCTAGTGGTTTAACGAAGGAGTGTTTCGATTGGTCTTACTAGAGATATTTTTATTGCTCTTTATTATTTGCTTTGGAAAATTTTTGATCTCACTTTTTCGTTTTGATAGGTACGTGGAAACTATCTTGAGAGAAAAAGAAGGGGGATCAAAGCCAAAAATAGAAAGTTTGAAGAAGAGTTATAGTAAGCTTTGAGAAGAACATCAAAATGGAAGGTTGGAACAAATACTTGAGTTATATTTTTGGAAATCAAATTGCAAGGGTTCCACCTCCACAATCAAGAGACTACATGAATGAGAGCAACTATGGTTACAATTTCCAAATTGGTCAAGATAGCTCTCAATACTACAATCAAGGAAGAAATGGAGATGACAATAAGCTTACAATGCAAATACATTCCACTCTTATCAAGCATGTGCTTATTCTTCACCAAATCCCAACACCAATCCTCCGTTCCAAAATTACCCCTTATTGGACTTATATAGAAGATGTGCTCAAGGAAGTGATGAAGGTCAAAATCCTCAATCAAGTTTTCTTCAAAATGAATCCTCCGAGATAATTACCCCCGCTACTTTGGAATTGACAAGACAAATAAGGATGATGAATCAAGGTGCTTATGGTCAAGTCTTGCCTAGTTCAAGTTTGTGGAGTGGTCAAAATGTGCAAGGTGTGTTGATTCCTAGCCTTATGGATCAAGAAGAGTGGAGGATGCCTAACCATCAAGTAAGAGATGCTTCTTTCATGGGAGTGGATGATTTCCAAGGAAATTTTCTAAACAACTATGAAAGAAGTTTTCAAGGAAATTATCCACCAATTCAAGGATGGAATTTTGACAACCAAGAGGGAGGAAACTTTCAACAAGTTAAGGAAGAAAAATCATCTATAGAAGTCTTGATTGAGATGAAGGAAGCAAGCCTTGAGGAGGACAAGAAAAGAGATGAGGCAACTGAGAAGAGGTTAGAAGCTTTGGAGCATCAAGTAAGCCAAATTATAATTGCTTTGACCAATTTTCAACAAGTTGAAGAATTTGAAGAGGAGAGTAAAGTTGAAGAAGGATTAGAGAAAGAGGAGAATTTAGGAAATGAAGATTCAAATGAGGTATTTGAAGAGCATATTGAGGCAAATGATGTTGATGAAGAGGAACAAAGTCAAAAAGCAAGTGATGATGACTTGAAGAGTGAAATGAGCATTTTTAAATCTTTAAACTCTTTAAGTTGCTTTGAATTTGATAATATTGTTTATATTGACTTTGTCTTACCTATTGATTATTCTCATATTCTTAGAAACAAAAGAGAACTCGAAAAGATGTTGAGAATTTATTTGGTAAAGAAGAATAAGTGGTTTTCAAGAATGGCGAGGGCAATTGAGTGTAAGCTCAAGAGAGTTGAATTTCTAAAGCCATGCTCGAAGGATGCGAGGGAGGCCGTCACTTGCCACAAGTGCCTACTAGAGGAAGAAGCACAACGATTAAAATTCGATGGCAAGGACAAAAGATATCCATGGCCATTCCGATGAGTTCTTCATATCCCGTCCGGCTTGAAGACATTAAACTTAGCGCTAGATGGGAGGCAATCCATCATTATCTTTATTGCTTTATTTAATATTTTCAATAAGGGTGATGGATTTGCTTGTTTTGCATTTTTGGCATGTAGGTGGATTGTGCTCGTGAGAAAGATGCGTATTGGAGATACGAGAAGTGCTAGATTTGAAGTGTATAGGTAAGTCACACAACTTTTTACAAACTTAACTCGAAACTCTTGTTTAAATTAAGTTTGTAAGTTTGGGGGGATATAACGTGGTGTGACATACTTTGTCTTGAAGGCATATACTTTTTCGTATTTTTGGGGTAATTTTAAAATTTTTCTCATGAGTTTGGGATTGATTTTGGTCCGATTGGTTGTGTTGAAGTGCATGATAATCCATATTTTTAATGAAACTGTTGAGCTAATGGTTTTGTTGAGCATGTATGAAGGGTATTGGAAGCACGAATTGAGCTAGGGGCTAACAACTTCTACTACCAAATGCATGATGAGGGAGTTCACTCTATACTCTTACCACTTCTATGTGTTTAGCATGACTTGAGATTGATTTGGATTGTTGTGACTAACATGCTACTTCATATTTTATATTTTTGGGAGGTTTACTTTTCAATCAAATGTGGGGATGATTGTGAGCTTACTTGATAATGGATGATGTAGAATGTGTGTTTCATTGTTTTATGATGGTTTCGTATTTTTGCATGTTATGTGTTTTGGTTGTTTCTTGTTTGTTGTGTCTTTATTTTATGTTTGTGTGTTTTCTTATTTTTGTCTAAGGTTGTTTGGTGGTTTGTTTTGGGATGTCGTGAGTCATTTTTGAATATGAGCAATGACATGTTGTTGTGATAAGTGATGACAAGTTATGATTAAAAATCTCTACACTTTCGAATTGTGACATGTTTTACTTAATTTGTTCAATTTTGAGATGAATGTGGTGTAATAAGTTCCTTAAGGTTCAATGCATAAGCTTGTGAGCATTTGAGCCTCAATTGTGCATACATAGTATTTTTCTTTATGAGTGTATCAGTTGTATTTGATAAGCTAGAACTTGCTCAAGGACTATAGGAATGAGCCCGATTAGTGGAGATTAATGAAAAGATCTAAGGTCATCCTTGTTATTTATAGTCATTGCCATATATTTTCTTACCTTATACATCATCCCTAGTCAACTATTTTGAGCCTATAAGCCTATTTCTTGTGAATTTAGCACATTACAAGCCATGATTACCCACTTGAGCATCATATATATACCCTTTATGTGAGTGATTGAGGAGATGGTGATTAACAAAGTTTGATGAGTTATTGTGCAAGAGAAGAAAGGAAATGGTAAGCAAGCAAGAAAAAAGATGAAATGAGCTCAAGAAAGAATAGACATGCAACCTCAAAATAAGAAAATGAGCAAAGCAACAACAATATGCTCAAGTATTTAGAAGTTCGAGAAATGAAGCATGCATTAAACGAAGCTCAATCCAAGGAAAGTTGATGAATAGTGCTTGTGATTACCAAAGATAGAAAGGAAGAAAGAAAAGTGAAGAAGTTGAGGAAATTGACCATCTATTCAATTACTTACACTTGATTAGTCACTATTATCCATATTCTTCCTACCCTACCAAAGAGCCTATCATTACATCCTTTATTAAGACCTTATTGATCATTGATTGAAACCTTGGTGATTTGTGAATGTAGTCCACGAATAAGTCTATAGCAAGTCGAGCCAATCAATTGATGAGTGTGATTTACCCTACTTAAAAGAGTGTTGAGTGAAATTGATAACCTATATGAGGCTTTGACTAAAAAGGGACTATAATACACTTTATTCTCTTTTGATTGAACTTGTTAATTTTTCATGTCATGAGTTTAACTTTGTATGATGACTTAGCATGATTTGTAGTTCTTGTTGCTATTGATGTGTTATTACTTGTGTTCGTTTAGTTTTTTCCTAGGTGAAAATCTCTCTCCCCTTATTTTATCATTTTCGTTGTTAGGGGAAGCACAACACTTTAAGTTTGGGGGTGTGATGAGTGATATTTTTACCTAGATTTTAGTGCCTTTTTATGTCCATTTTTGTATTATTTTATCTGTATTTGTGTACTATTTAGTTGTGTTTTGTGTTTTTATAGAGTTGTGTGTGAATGAGCTTAAACGTATGATTTTCAAGTAAAAAGAGATTCTAGACGCGAAAAGAAAGACGTAGGAAAAACGGATCTCAATTCGGAGTTGAAACGAGAGAGAACGAGCCGAAACTAAATTGTAAAAATAGGAGTTGCACCAACACGGCCGGCCGTGTTGCATCACACGAGCCGTGTTGCAGCACACGAGTCGTGTTGCGCAATACGATCCTGTAAGACTTGGCCGTGTTTCGACACATAAAACACCTACATGGCCACCTTGTGGCCGTGTTGCAGCACACGAGCCGTGTTGTTGCAGGATCAGAAAAATATCAGAACCCTTCTAGAAGCTTCCCAAGGGATATAAATACCCAATACTTCAATATTTGATCATAATTTAGAAGGGTTTCACCCCTGCACATACCACACATACCATTTCCTCCATTTTACACCATCATCTTCATCCATATCATCTACCTTAATCCCACCATCCAATCCACCATCCAAGTAGTTAGAGAAGCAAGGGGGAGTGGAGTTTGCAAGAAGAGGAAGAGAAGCACCATTGAAGCTATTCAAGTGAGTTTTAATTCTAATTTTTGTAGATTTCTTTGTAGATCAATCATGTGTTTTGGAGATACAATTATCTATGTTGTTTTCTTTGAGACTATGAGAGGCTAATCTCCTTTGTGAGATTAACAATATGAATTGTATTGGATAATTTGGGTATTTTGCAATTGAATTCATATGTTGATTGGATTTGTTAATTTTCTATAATTTGATTGTTAATTGCTTGATTTGTATTGTTGATTTGTGTGATTAATTGTCATGGGCATGTGATTAGATAGAGAAATCAATTATATGTTTAGGATAGTTCATTGTATCATTTCATCATACACTTCATGTACATTATAAGTTTTAGAGAGATTGAGAAATCCTTAGGAATTTAGAACCGTTTGATAGAACATGTGATTTGTTAGATCGAGAGGTGAATTGATCGTGTGAAGGGACTCTCTAATTGAACTTAGTACCTAGTTAGAATTGTTTGATTGAGAACCAACCTTAGAGCCTTTTTGAGACTTTGTAAAGGATCTACATCTTATCCATCTCGAGAGGGAGTTTAGATGGAATTCGTGTTGGCCCTTAGTTATTAATCCATGATATATATGAATTCATTGCATGATACCTAGATTTTCCCTACTTTAAGTATTGCTAGTCTCATTCTCTATCTACTTGGCTCATTCATTCATCTATCTCATTGTTTATCTTGTCATTTCTTGATTAATTCTATCTCTTTATGTTCATCTATATAAAACTATGACAAACACGAGATCGCTTAAACCTTAGTGCATTCCTCTCTGTGGTTCGATAAATTCTTTAATTAGTCATCCTGACTGCAAATGGCTAATCACGGACCAAAATAGAAAAATGTATATCTAGTTGTGGGACGGGGGGAGAATAATTTAATAAAAGAGGAGTGTGTATTTAATAAAAAGGAGTGTGTATTTAAACTATGCCTTTTAAGAATTAGTGAATTTTTTTTATATGGTGCTTTTTTTTTAGAAAATAATACTCCAGTTTATATTATTTGAAAGTCATAGTTGAATTTTTTTTTAATGAAATATTGTAGTTTTCAAAAAAATTTAATCAAATATTGTAGTTGCATGGGGTTTTAATGAAATAAGCAAAGTTGCCTCTTGCACATAGAGACAACTTTGTAGAGGTTGCAATGTCAATAGTGAAGTTGCCCTTTACAAATGCAACTTTTGCTTACGTGGCATGGTATCAGTGTACATTGGGGATGAATTTCAGGCATCATTTGAGTTGTAATAGTGAAATTGTCTTACTCAAAGGCAACCCCATTCTTTCTTCACGATGTTGGCTCTCATCACAGATTCTCACACCACATGCATCCATATATTTTACTGTAAATTTCTCATTTTTCTTGAACTATATTAATTAATTCTTTTATCTTTAAAAAATAAATTATTTTTAATTAATATCAATCAATTAAAATAAATGTATATATATAATTAAATAGAAATACAGGATCAAAAGAGTTACAATACTTTAATTAATTATTAATTTGCATTAATTTATTATTTTTTGGTTATGTTTTTTTATAATATATACTCCCTCCGTCCCGAGTTAAGGTTTACGTTTTTCATTTTAGATTGTCTGAAGTTAAGATTTACATTTTCTTTTTTGTCAAGTTGGGCCAACACAATACAATTAATTATTTCATGTAGAACTCACTCACAACACTAATACAACCACCCACTTTAAATTAAATATTATTTCTCTCACCTCACTACACATTAATATATTATATCTCTTAATCTCCGTGCAAAAAGCAACGTCAACGTTAACACGGGACGGAGGGAGTAGTAATTATCATTAGTACTAAATTTTAAATACATTTATTTAAATTTATGTTATTCATATATATTTTTTAATTTATTGTATTATTATTGTATAATATTTATTAAATTAATAAAATTGTCATTTCTATATTATTTTGTAATTAATTTTATTAGATTTTTACCACAAGATGAGCCTCAGTATATACCTTGATACTTCAATTGAATTTGAGGTGCCTAGATCTTCTTCATACATACCTTACAGGCGTAATGGTATAAAATTTATAAAATTAACTAATTGTTTCATTAAATTAATGAATTAAAGTATTTATAGTTTTTAACAATGTATTATTTTATTATTTATCACAAATTATTCAACGCCTAATTACCATACTCCTCAACCGGAAATGACAGATGTTGACTTGCAGAGCAATGCTCTATATTGGCCATCAACATTTTGATGCTCATTTTCCCGTTACGATCAATATTTCCTTCGTTTCGATGCTAATTTACTTCATTTTGATGCTCATTTTCTCGTTACGATCAAAATTTTCTTCTTTTCGATACTAATTTCTTTAAGTTTGTTGCTCATTTTCTCGTTATGATCAACATTTCCTTCGTTTCGATGCATATTTTCTTCAAACTAGAGTGTCTCTCTTTAATGTGTATCCTTCATACTCTATCCTCTCGACTTCTAGATTTTTAAGACCCCTGCTATGCCTTGTTGTTTGTGATATGGGTCTGTTGTTTGACGGATGATGCATCATTCTTCCTTGGGGTCTCATTGTTGAGTAGGCCATGGCCTCAGTGATATTTTGTGCAGTTTGCTTTCATAGGGGAGCAGGGCTACTTATTCCGGCGCGGCAATCCCATTGGGCATTCTTGTCATTTTAAGCCCGTTTGCTGATCTTAAAGCCCGAGATCAGCCCTTGAGTTGCACCAAGCACCAGTCCATTGGATGTCTAAACCAGCTCATGCGATGAAATTAGCCAAGATTGCTCTCTTCATCCAATTTCCTCCATTTCTTGCCATTCATTTGCAATTCTCATGATAATAGTTGAGCTCCAGTGCTTTACTTCGTTTTTGTACTATTACATCATGTATTATTTTCTTTTGAATTTCGGAACCACCTGTTTAGGCTCTTTTTGGCAAGTCGCTTGTTTAGGCTTTTTATTTCCATGTTTCCATTTTCCCTTTCTCATTGTCTCCCTTCTTATTTTCATTTGTCTTTTTTTTATAATATTGTGTAGTTTGATACTCATATTCTCATTACGATCAACATTTTCTTCGTTTCGATGCTAATTTACTTCATTTTGATGCTCATTTTCTCGTTACGATCAACATTTCCTTCATTTTGATACTAATTTCTTTCATTTTGATGCTCATTTTCTCGTTACGATCCATATTTCCTTCGTTTAGATGCTAATTTCCTTTATTTTGATGCTTATTTTCTCGTTACGATCAATATTTATTTTGTTTCGGTGCATATTTCCTTCATTTTGATGCTCATTTTCTCGTTACGATCAACATTACCTTTGTTTCGGTGCATATTTCCTTCATTTTGATGCACATTTTCATGTTACGATCAATGTTTCCTTCGTTTAAATGCATATTTCGTTCATTTCGATGCATATTTTCTCGTCGATTGTTTCCTTCGTTTCGATGCTAATTTCTTTCATTTTGATGCTCATTTTCTCGTTACGATCAACATTTTCTTCGTTTCGATGTAATTTCCTTTATTTTAAAGCTCATTTTCTCGTTACAATCATCATATCCTTCATTTCGATGGATATTTTCTTCATTTTGAAGCTCATTTTCTCGTTACGATCATCATATCCTTCGTTTCGATGGATATTTTCTTCATTTTGATGGTCATTTTCTCGTTACGATCAAAATTTTCCTCTTTTCGATGCTAATTTCTTTAAGTTTGTTGCTAATTTTCTCGTTATGATTAACATTTTCTTCGTTTCGATGCATATTTCCTTCATTTTTATGCTCATTTTCTCATTACGATCAATACTTTCTTCGTTTCGATGCATATTTCCTTCATTTTGATTCTCATTTTCTCGTTATGATCTACATTTCCTTCGTTTCTATGCTAATTTTCTTCATTTGATGCTTATTTTTTCATTACGATAAATATTTCCATTGTTTTGATGCATATTTCCTTTATTTTGATGCTTATTTTCTCGTTACTATCAATATTTCCTTCGTTTCAATGCATATTCCCTTCATTTTGATGCTCATTTTCTAGTTACGATCAACATTTCCTTCGTTTCGATGCTAATTTACTTCATTTTGATGCTCATTTTCTCGTTACGATCAACATTTTCTTTTTTTAATACTAATTTCTTTCATTGGATGGAAGATGTTTCCGAGATGTTGCGTAAAGATGTGGTCACTTGGAATGCGATGATTTCTGATTATGCCCAACACGGGTTCAGTCGGAAGGCTCTGAATCTGTTTGATGAGATGAGAAACGAAGAAATCTAACCAAATTGGATTACATTTGTGGGAGTTTTGTCTGCTTGTAACCATGCCGGATTTGTGGAGCTAGAGATTCATTATTTTGAGGAAATCAAGAGTGATTATGGAATAAAAGTGAAACCAGATCACTATACGTGTATGATTGATCTTCTTGGTCGAGCTAGTAAGCTTACTGATGCTGTGGAACTGATCAACACAATTCCATTTGAACCTCACTCTGCCATTTATGGAACCCTTCTAGGAGCTTGTAGGATACACAAGGATTTAGAAATTGCTGAGTTTGCTGCAACGAACTTGCTCAATCTTGAGCCTAGGAATCCGGCTGCGTATACTTGCAAATGTCTACACTGGACAAAAGAAGTGGGATTGTGTTTCCAGAGTTAGAAAGGCAATGAAGGAAAACAAGGCCATTAAAACACTAGGATGTAGCTGGATTGAGATAAAAAGTGCAGTTCATAGGATCATACACGAGAAGCTCAACGAGTTGGAGGAGAGGATGAAATCGGCTGGTTATGTGCTAGTTCTTGATTCCGTGTTGTATGATGTAACGGAGGAGTAGAAACGAGAGCTCCTGCTTTGGCACAGTGAGAAACTGGCTATAGCATATGGACTAATGAGAGTTCCAATGGGTGTTCCTACTAGGGTCTTCAAGAATTTGAGAGTTTGTGAAGATTGCCATTTGGCCATTAAGTTTATCTCAGCAATATAACGTAGGGAGATCATTGTGAGAGATACAATGAGGTTTCACCATTTTTATGATGAAAAATGCTCTTGTGGGGGTTATTGGTAACCGCCTAACCGAATATGATCTGGATTTTCATGCCATTTTGGTGTATCATCGACACCATTAGATAGGTGACGTAAGACAGAGGAGAAAACTAAACCCAAAGGAAAATATGAAATAGTGGTCACGCTGGAAAAGAAAAATTGTTACAAGAAATCTCGCGTGAGCCGCATGGAGTTGCCAATGAAGCGAACAAATATTTTCTTAGATAATTTATTTTCATCCAAATGTTGTTAATCAAGATTGAAGAAGTATTACACTAGACATCCTTTCATAAAAAAACCATATAATATGATGGTTTTTTCGAGGCAAGAGGGGACTTCAACAGGGTGATCATTTGTCTTCGTTGTTGTTCGTTTTGTGTATGGATTATTTTAGCAGGCTTTTAAAGAAAGAAAATAGAGGGGGAGGGTTTAAGTATCACTCTAGACTCCGTAGGGTTGTGGGTTTATCGCATCTTGCGTTTGCTGATGATCAGACCATTTTTGCCAGGAGGGTGTGATTAGGAAGTTAGAAAAGTTGCTAAGGTACTTCTTATGGTGTGTTCCTTTGGGCTTGTAGGATGGACGGATGTTACTAAGCCTATGAGGTATAGGGGTTTAGGGATTTAAAAAGTTTGGAATGATGCTCTTTATGGGATATTCATCTAAATAAAGCTTTCTTGTTTGTTAAATGGGTGCATGGGGTATAACTTTGCTGGGGAGTTGCTGGAATGTGCTTTGCTCGCTAGGAGTGCAGACTCGTACAACTGGAGTTGCTTGCTAGCCGTGTAATGGGATGCAATCAAGGATTATTGTGTCTGGTGAGGGCTGATGGCCGGACGGGTCTATGGGCCCTTGAAACCTGATGTTTCGACCGAGGCTAGGTTCATGCGCTCACGTATTTGGCATAAGTGGATTCCTAGGAAGCATAGCTTTTGACTTCGGTGTTTAAAAGTTGGGGGTACAAAAATCTAGCACTGCTTGAAAGAAGAAGGAAGAAGATCTACGGTTTAGTGCCAGCTATAAGAAAGAGGTATGATGGACTTGGAAAATCCAAAGATGTATGTCAAACAAGATCCAATTCTGATTCAGATATATAATCAATTTTTTTTATGTACTCCCTCCGTCCACTGTCAATCTATCTATTCTACCATTTTGGGTCGTCCACTCTTAATCTATCAATTTTCCTTTTTAGACACATGAGACTCACCCACACACTAATACAATTAAAATATGAGACCCACACACCCCACTAATACAACTACCCACTACACATAAAATAATAATACTCCTTAATCTACGCGCAAAAAACAAACAGATAGATTGATGTTGGAAGAGGGAATATTATTTTCAAGATCTCTATTTTCATTCAAGGAAACAAAAGTCCTACATCTTGTAAGATCTATTCTATGTACATATACTAAAAGAAAAGATTTAAAAATTATTTAATTCTGAGTTTTAGTCAGTAAGATTTTAGTTTTAACAATTACTTCTACAAAATTTTGTAAAAATAAACTTTGTTTCTTCAAGACCATCGCCTTGAATTTATATATATATATATATATATATATATATATATATATAGTCTTAATTAGAACATGCTTACAAAGGCATCATGCACGGACCACCAATTATATTTTTTGTTGATTTAATGTTTTCTTTGTTGTTGGAAACTGAACTAATGAATCCATGAAATGGTCTCACTCACAATATATAACATTTGCTTTCGAAAATTCTTTCTATAAAATGGAAGCAATTATTTCGATAGAGTCAAGGGGAAATACAGAATGCAACTTGTATGGTAAAGAGCTTCAATTCAAAAATTCAATGAGAAAAGCTGTAATATTTCATTTGAATATCTACTCTAATTTATTCTCAACAAATGGGATGTCCTCTACTGAAAGAACTAAACAGATTGTACTTGAGAAAATCTAACCAATGGAGTCGACGACCGACGCCCGCATTGGAGTCATGAGAGGGCCACCGAATACAGTTGCTACCATTACTTTTGCCTCGGATTGGAGTCATGAGAGGGTCACCGAATACGGTTGCTACCATTACTTTTACTTTTGCCTCGGAGATCTGCCGGAGAGGCACCTTCCACACGAGACGAATTTCAGCTGAGTATGTGGTTTCCTTGTTCGGATTTTCAATCGTGACAGCTGCACATTAAGAAAACTAAATAAATATGCATAAAAGCAACATATCTCGATTCGCGTGCTAGCAGTCATATTTAATCAAACCAAGTATTTCACCATGCATAGCATGAGACTCATGTTTGACAGTTCACCATGAGTATTGCATTTTCAGAATTCAGGACAGTTATTCCTGTCGAGCATGGAAATAGTATGTAGCTCTCGTTTATAGGTTCTAGCTGAAAGCGACGAGAAAAAATCCGACATGGCATAATTATTCTTAAACAGTGGAGAACTTTAAGCTACTAATGCTAGTATCTTGCCAGCTATTTATTTCCACTGGACTAGCTCCATGAATAGTCTTTATGAACCCAAATGGCCTTAGTATACTAAGAGAACTCATTATAAGACTTCAAAATAAACGAAACGAAACTCTAGGAAAGTATCCAAAGAAAGTATAAACTACAGTAAAGTTTTGGCTCTTAAACCTGTTAACTAACAAAAATTCCATCCAAGGACTCTAATTTACTACTCCACATCATTACAACCCAAAACTGTCAACTTTCAAATGCACGAGCATCTGAAGACAATCACAATTCCGATGCAAAATATTTATGCTGCATTTTGATATTCTGCAAGCACAGATGCACAACATTAATAAATAAGATTTTTGTACCTTTCGTCGAGTTACTTTGGGAGGGTTCCAACAAAGCAATATTCTTGAACTAGGTTCCAGTCTCCTGCATTATAAAACATATAAAGTACTTACAAAATAATCAGTTGTGCATGTCAGCAATGACATTATCATGGAACTTTATCCAGCTACTTGTATTTTACATATGAGGGGTTAACAATCATATGAAACAAAACGAGATAATGGGTAACTTTCCAAAGGGAAGCAACACGTACAGATTTTCTTGTTCCAGTTTTTCAGCGATTGAAACAGCTTTGTGCCTTGACCATCCACTATGTTGAGAACTTCCCTCTGCGTGCTGAATCACCTGAGCAAGGGAAACCTTGCTTTTAACAATGCTAAGATTTTGATTTCTCTCACCTAACATAGTAGATATCTTCTGTGTAGATGTTACTCTTGTCAGAGTCTACCTTGTCATCTTTGCGCTTAACATTTCTATACTCTTGAGGAGACTCTTCGATTTCAACAATTTTTCTTCTGTTGATTCTGGATGACGGGAGATCTCTAATTTGGAGTCTATTGATGTCATTCTGACTTATTGAAGGCATCCAGTTTCTGGTGTCAGATGTAGAAGGATGCTGATCTGATGGCAAGAGAATGGGCCCCACATTAACCCCTTTTCTTGATTCACATCGTATCTCTATCGTCACTGGTGATCTAAGAACCAACTCAAAAGCTTGTAAGATATGCAATCTAAATTTTTCGGCCTTAGATTTCGTCAGCTGTGAGTTGAATAGCAACTGCACAGTTGGTGCTGCAAAAGGGATACTAACCATTAAGATATGCAAGTTCTTTAGAAATCAAACGAAAAATAAAAAGAGAAAAGGAAAATCTTCATTAGTTTCTAGTAAGGTGTGATACAATACCAAGTGTAGACAGATTTAACATAAAGAGCATAAATTATTGGAAAAATTATATAAGTCAGACGAAGAGAAGCTTCATAGGAAAATAATTTCATGCAAATTGATGGCAAGTTTTGGTAGCATGCTTATACAACAAGGTTCATTTTTAGACCTAGATTCAGCATGCAAAGATTCACTTTATGTACAACAGCATTTAGTAGAAAATTGGCTCATATTGGTTGGAGTTCAACAGCAAATTGATGGCTGGCGGCTCCATAAAGAGCAACGTAATCCACAACCAACGGTTTTTGTCAATATCTAGAAAAAATGGATGACTATACAAGGCATTAAAAGAAGCATCATGCACTACGTAACTAAAACTAGTCGAAAACTAGTGAATCATCTTTTCTAGAAAGTCCTAGGAGAAAAAAAACTAATTACATTGGTGCATGGAAAACGCTTTTTGCCTAGTACCAAGCCTCTTATCTTCCATTAATATTTGTTTTTAACTGATGTTTTTACCAAAGCCAACCCCACATAGTAGGGAAAAAAGAGAAATTTTGTTTTTACATTGCTAACCTAGAGATACATGGTATATACTACATATATGCTCCAACACACACGCACGTGCACACACCAACATCAAAACCATCTACGAATCCACAAATAGACAAAAGATGCAAGATAATTAATGAGTGACAAATAATGGTTAACCCATATTATATTTAATAACTCAATCAATTTTTGCAACAACTTTTAAACAACTCACTAGTAGTACTATGAGAGAATGAACAAAATTACTTCAAAGTTTTGGAGCTTAATTAATGAATGAATGAATAACTGAACAACCCCTAATAACATCATAAGGATTGAAATAAATTTAGAACTAGAGAAAAAATAATGTGTTTGTCTGAGAAAATACTTTAATAATAATCTCTCTCACGCACATGCACACGTATACACACATACAGAACACAAGCCACCTTTCACAAGGAATCTCTAAAGTTCAATAGAGATCTTTACTCAACTGTGTAACTGAAATTAATTTACCTAGAAGCACATAATGCTTGTAAAAAAATAGAAGCCTTGGTTTGATTACAAAAGAACACATGAACAACAAATAGAAGTATGATTGATCCTTTTGGACCAGATCATCATCAAGACAATGAATTCCTTCTCAGTCACTTAAGCAAAAAACCCTAAAAATTTGCATATCAATGTTTCTCAAACTTATTGCTGAAATCTATAAAGGAAACATGAAAAGCAGTATAATTTTCTCGAATTATCTTTTTCAAGCCTAAAAATTCTCTAAGAAACTACAATGCACAAAAATAGGGTTAATTGCAAAAAAAACCACGAACTTTACTCCTATTGCAAATTAATCCTCACTTTTAAGAAATTGCAAAACAAACCACCACCTTTAAGTATTGTTGCAAAACGCACCCAATTTGTGATTAAATGTAGGGTTTTTTTTTTTTTTTTTTTTTGCAACAATACTTAAAGGTGGTGGTTTTTTTTTTTTGCAATTTCTCAAAAGTGAGGATTAATTTGCAATAGGAGTAAAGTTTGTGGTTTTTTTTGCAATTAACCCCACAAAAATAATTCTTAGAAAAAAATAAAAAGTAAAACTTGCTTCTTAACTATTGTTAAAGTGACATCAATTGAAGTTTAGTTCAGTATTGTGTCATGGTTATACTGCAAAATAATGGTACCTGCACCATAACTGACTGAGATCAGCTTTCCTTCCTGATACATGAACTCTTTTATGCTATTAATCGGGATCTTCTGAAGCACTGCCAACCAAATTTCGTCGATTTTCTCATGAGATATACCTTGTGACCGATCCTTATTTACCTGACTTCTACTGTTTGGGGAAATCTGCAATTGTTGAGATGTCGCCCCACCTCTATCATGGTCATTTCCATCCATTTCAGTACCATTGAGCTTAGCATTGTAATGAACATTTCCACAACTTCCAGCTTGAAGGGTAGGCATTTCAGAAAGCCATTTTCTTGGCCTTTCTCTTACAGAAGTATTGTTCATAGCTAAAGGACTATGATTAGAACTAGTATCTGCAGATGAGCTGGGCAGCATGTAATGTTGATCAGGGGCCAATTGAAGCAGCGCAGCAGTTAACCAAGTTATCCTGTCATTCGACACCCTCAGCTGCTTTTCTGCTTCAGATAAGGTCTTCAGTGCTTGACGCAGTTTTTCCATATCTTCTTTGGATACTATAAGCAAGATATATTCCACATTAGTCACAAAAAAGGGAATGTATTAAATATCAGATGTGTAAGAAAACAAAATTCTGCATTTGCCAAAACATACTAATAAATCTATATTTCACATTGCGAAGCACATACTACAAATAAAGGCACTTAAGAAATTGGGCAGGAGAATGAGATACATAATTCCCAATATTGATAACCATAAACATAAAAACGGTAAGTTACAAAGGATTAAAGTATTACATTCTCGGCGACGAAAAAACTTCCTTCAAGGCCGTTCTTTCATGAAATCAAAGCTTCCAGCAAGAATATCAGTTATGACTGTGGCAAGCTGTGACATTAGTGCCAAAGGCTCAACACCAGATTCCATGATATCTCTCAGATTCTTCACTTTGTTGACAGTGTCAGCAGATAAAGCTAAATCGAGAAGGTCTACCAACTTCTCATCTGAAACAAGCCCAACCTGTAAAACAATAAAAAAAATTGTGGGTTGAGTGGATAATTCAAACAATGTTTTGGTAACACGACAAGCTAGCATAATCTAGATCAGTAACAGGATATGTAGCATGATACATTGGCATAAACATTATTGAGATTGCATTAAGTCAAATGTCAACAACGTACCAGTTCCTGTACCAGTCCCACAGATACTCTCTTCCCAAGTAAACTCAATTGCTCCAAAGTCATTTCAGCATCCCTTAGAGATCCATCTGACCTTGATGCAATAAGTTTCAGGGCACCCTTATCAATTTCTAAATCTTCTTTGCTTGCTATCCACTGCAAGGTATATATTATGTCTGCATCCTTTAACTTCGGGAAAAAGAATTTCTGGCACCTGGTAATAATTACATGAGGTAATGCATCAAGACTAGAGCACACAAGGACAAAAAAAGACGCCTGGGGGTTCGATCAATGAACTTCAATATCTTACTCCAACATTCAGAAGACACAGTATCACATTCGTCAAATATGAACACTCTATATTGAGATTGAAGCTGGGAAGTGGTTACCTGGTCAAGAAGTCCAACTATACTTTCATAGTCAATATTACTAACTGGGCCTATTTCTCTCACATTTCGGCTCTTTCCTGTGCTTTGAGCAACGCACGAGTTGCAAAATCCACGAGGCTTTGGTTGATCCTGAGACTGGCAATTCAAAGCTCTAGCAAAGATTCGTGCGCAGGAAGTTTTCCCAGTTCCATGAGGCCCATAAAACAAATAGAGCAACCCAACTTTCCTTTTCACAATGGCATTGGAGAGAGCTTGCACCACCAGGTTCTGACCGATCAAATCTCTGAATGTTCTTGGTATATATTTTTGAGTGAGATTTTGATGCCTTCCATTGCCATGCTTTCCAAATCTATGTTGCCCACCAGACCTACCTTCTGACGCAAGGTCAGAATCAGTTTCTTGCTTTAGCAAATTTCCAGCATAAATGCCTAATTCACCAGAGTAATTATGCAACCAAGCAGTGCGATCAATGCTTCCCAGTGAACCAGAAGCATCAAGAAGTAGAGGTAATGCTTCCCCATCAGATTTAGTAGATGAACTTGATGACATGACACGCATGTCGGGCATATCCATTCCCTGAGAGTTCATAGTGCCTTTCCTTAACCTTGGATCAGATAAACCACAAGAAAGGCTACGGCCAGCCATGTCTAGGAAAGACTTCCCTCTGTGATGAATCCTTGACCAGTTCCAAGGAATACCACAGCCATTTCTTGGAGCACCATTCACATTATGATCATAGTGCTCCTGGATTCCCTCCTCCATGTGATGTTTCTGTGGAGCTCCACCTTGACCAAATGAAGTAGAAGCCACAGACATTTCATTTTGTGCCTCCACATCTCGAGTAGCTAGAGAAGGCCGGCTTCTTCTTGCACCTCGAAATCTGCGTCTTCTCCCCCCTATTAAGACTACTCCGATGGAAAATGCTTACTCCTGCTTCTTCAGCAATTTTTCCCATCTGGCCGTCCCTTTCGTTCCCATGATTACGAGATGAAGCTGCATCATCACTTTCAGCAGGACCATCTTTCAACTGATCGGAGAGGGCCCTAAGCTGCCCGTCTTGTCTGTTGCTTCCAATTGTCCCACCACTCGTCTCTCAATCCAGAGTTTCCACAAATCCGGTCCCCAACCAAATCATTTCCATCTTGTGCATCCATCCGATGAACATCGGGAAGCCTTTCACTTGATTCCCCTCTCCTGACTCTTCTGTGTTCAAGAATCCCATCCTTGCTTCTTCGATCACTAACAGCTGGTACTGCATCCTCATTATGCCTACCCATAGGGGAGCTCCCAGACATTCTTCCTTGTTCTATTCTAACAGATCGTCTTCCATTCATCAAGCCATCTGCTTCCCCTCTTCTGAGTAGAGCATCAATGGCAGACGGAGAATGCCATGAGGATGGACTAGCTGAAGGATCCCTTAGAGACCTCGATCTCTGAAGAGCAACCAGTTCCCTCATAAGGTCTCTATCAGCCAAGATGGGACTACTCTTATGCATGTGGTTCTTAAGATGAATGCAATTTGTCAAATGTATGTGATTTCGTAAATGATCACTAATATTTCCATTCACATCCTTAAGTATCCGATCTCTAACAGCCCTGGTCATGATCACAACATAAATCGGTCCACTGGAAATATTCTTGAATTAGGCCAATACATCAGCACACACTCACCGCGCTTAGTTTATAAAATCCAAGATCTTCTGCTGGTATCCCATCAGAGATACAGCATCTCTATTTCAGGCAGTAAATTCTCTCAAGCTCAAACACATAAGATTATACGTCTACCCTTTCCGCACTAGATTCTAACAAATCAATTCTTTTTTCTTTTCTTTTTCTCTCTTTATCAATCTCTCTCTTCTCTTTTTTCTTTTCAATTAATAACCCTTCGTTCGATGATGAACCCCCCAAAAAACATAAATCAAATTAAGAATCCGACAAACCTATGCATTCATCATTTACAAGAATCCAAAGTCTTCTGCTTACATCGGATTACAGATACATCATACTCTGTTTCAAGCAGTAATTTCGCCTAAGCTCAAGCAATAAAGAATCTTTGTCTACCCTATCATCATTGGCATCTAAACATATCACTTTTTCTTCTTCAACTTAAAAAGCCTATATTCGATGATGAAACCCCCAAAAAGATACAGAAAAAAGAAAAAACCAAACACAAATCCCGCAAAACCTAAGTATTCGCCCTCTGCAGCATCAGAAAAAAATATTTTCAGAACTAAAACCCACAAAAAAAAAGATTGAACTTGTAAGAAAAAATGAAATCAATTCTCAAACAAAGGGCATTAACTCAAAATACAGTTGCATGCCATGCAATTTGAATAAGAAAGTTCCAATTTCTCTAACTAAACCACTAAAAAACACCTATTCCAAACAGCCTCACTAGTCTGATGGGTGAGGCATTATATCAAACAGGGGGAAGGGATTTCAAAAGGGGTAGAGAAGAATACAGATTTGGTGGCGCATGAAATCTATAATGACAACAGTTGAAAAGGGGAGTTGAGAAGACTACATTCACCTGAATCTTGGAGTTATAAGCAACTACTCACAGCTACTTTACTAAAGCAAGCGACCCGTTACCATCATTAAGATTAGTTTCTCTCTCTCTACCTGTCTCAGATCTCTTTCTCCATGTCTGCACATGAACTTCACGAGGGGCTCTCTAGAAAACGATAGAACACAACCTCCAATTTGTGCTCTTTTTTTAATTCAGATATGTTTAATTATTCAAACAGGGGTGAGAAAATAATGTAGCGAGTTGTCTATATTCAGTAAGGAGAAAACAGCGATGGTGCTTTTGGAGTGTGCTTTTACAGAGTGAGATTTGGACTGTGAAGAGAGAGAGAGAAGGATGGAGTGAGAGAGACCAGAGATTAAGGGAAATAAATGTGTTTGTATCAAAGGAGTGAGGTGAGGTGAGGTGAGGTGAGGTGAGGAGGGTGGGGGGTTGAATGCTGACACATTGCACTGGAAACTCGACACCTTGCAAGAAAGCGAGGGGTCTTTTATTTTACCGTCGAATCTTCTATCACGAATGCATATTTATTATCGATGTATTATCCTCTCTTTCAATATTTCTAGAATTTAATTGATATATTATTTTGAATAAATAATTTTACAAAATGAAATTAATAGTCACATGAAAAAAGGAAAAGCAAATTATATGAGTTAAGGTTTCTTTATATGTTCTTTTTTCCTTCATTTTGATGTGGACATAGTTACCATTGTAGGTCAAATATGGTCTGTTGGATTTTGTACTATAAAATAGATGACTTTTTGTCGATTATAAGAAGAGGGAGTTTTAATAAGAAATTATCTTGATATTAATAACATTTTTTAATAGAGAGTTTTAGCAAGTAACGATAAATAAGAACATTAAAGCATCCTCCGTTTTGGATCTCGCCCGGAAATCCCTCTATCACTATATTTAGTTAAATGCTTAAAGTCCCTATTAATCACATTTGGAATTGAAAAAACTTGCGACTCGCGACCGAGAGAAACTTTTAACAAAAGATAGTTTTTGTTCGATATGAGAATCGTTACATTTATGAATGGAGTTCATTATGTTGTTCATGAACTTTTGAAGCTATTCAAATTTATAAAACGACAATAAAAAATCAATCTTATCAAAGCATCATTTTAAAACAGATTATGTATAATAATGATAAAATGTTATTACTTATATATATATATATATATATATATATATATATATATATATTTTTTTTTTTTTTCTTTTAAGTCTATAACCATCAAAATCAAATAAACTCTATAAGGGATTTTCTTAAAGACATGCTTTATAAAGAAATGATCAATTTAATGAGTGAGGAAAATATTCAATAGCACGTGCAAGTAGATAGTATTTATGAAACTTTGTTAAAAATAAATAAAGAGTGTTTGAGACTCCAATTATATGCACATTCTTTTTTTTTTTGTCTGTTCAATAATAATGTGCACTTTAAAAGAAAAAACCATTAATTCAATAACTTAATATTTTAATGTTTAAAGTGTTAGTTTTTTTTTTTTTTACATAATAGTGTATTTTACATTTTGTTTATTACATTAAAATATTACTTTATTTTTAAAAAGTCAATTAAACTAGTCAAAAATTAATTTTTAAAAACTTAATGTGTACAGAGTGCACATTGGGTCTAACGGAACAAAAGGAATATTATATTTTACATGTACAACATGTTTAAGTAAAATATAACATATAATGTGCTAGAAAAACAATTTCTTTTAATTCTTTTATATTTAGAATGTAAAATATAATTTTATATGAAGTTTGCAATAATTTGTAGTAATTTTTTATCATTAATAAAAATAATATTAACATGGAGTATGATTTTCAATTACATCTAATTATGGATAATAAATAAATAAATAAAAATTGTAGGGACTTGGCACCGAATTTCAATGAATATCGGATTAAGAGAGAAATGTATAAATAACAAGTTAAAATATTGGGGCAAAAATTTAATAAAATAAATATTTTAAAATTGAATTACCTCGGATCTAATTTTCCCCGAAGAGCAATAAATACTTTACAATTTTGGACTTCGATAATTAAATGTGTAATAATTTTATTCCGAAAGTAATTTTTTTTTTTAATTTAGTGGGACCAAAAGGCATTGGATTGTATTCAAAATAGAAAATTCCGTTGAACCCGAGTGGGACACCGAACTATTGAAAAAGGGTGGATGGGAAATTTGGGTCACATTTAATTCTCAATTACTCTCTCCGTCCCATCTTTATAATTACATTTGTTTTTTACATATAGATTAATAAATATAGTATTTTAATGTGTATTGAGGTGAGAAAAATAATATTTTAGTGTAAAATGGGTAGGCGTATTAGTATGATGTGTGGATCCATGGAGAGAGAATTAATTAATTTGTGTGGGTCCATATGCTAAAAAGGAAAATATAACCATTAGGATGTTACGCCCAAAAAGAAAATATTTAACCATTAGAATGAGACGGATGGTGTAATTCATTGATTCTGGCCACGAAAATTTTAGTAGCACCAAGCAAGACAGGTACTATTAAATTACTCCTTTAAATAGATTAAAAAAATATTTTAAGTATGTTAATAGTTAATTATTATAATATAAAATTATATTTTAAAACATCTTTTAATATATTATAGAAAAACTTTAGTTATAAATAAACATATTTTATATATATAACAATCATATTTCAATATATTTCACAACTTGTCTCAAATTATAACAGTCTCATGATATAAAAATGTCACCATCTTCAAAAGTGAATCGACTGTGTAAGAAAAGCGATGGAAGAGAACTTAAAGTTCAAATGTGGGATTAGATTTGTGAAAAATTTTCTACATAATTGATCATCTATTTTGAGGAATGAAAAAAAATGTCTAAGTTTTATTTTATAATTGTTTTAAATTAAACTTGGAGTGGATTATTGTGAATTTCATCAAGATGTATATTCTTTTTTAGAGTAATTCTCTTATCTATATTAGTAGTATTTAATGGATTATAATATAATTGTTAAAAAAAAAAAAAACTAAGAGACTTTCTAATTTTCAAAGGGTACATTTGCAATTATGTTAAAATGATCTCCCAACAAACTCAGCTAGTTCTGAGAAATTACATTAACTAATCCCCATTTCTTTATTCTTTTCATTTTCTATTTTCCATAAATAATTATTAGTATATATTCTAAAATTTAATATCATACTAGCCTCGTTCATTTAAATTTGATTCAAAAGTATAAAATAAAATATTTAAATACTTAAATCCATACATCCAAATTCCAAACTCACCTTGTTAGGATTTCATTCATCTTACAATGATCAGCAGTCCATTTGAGGGGATTCACAATTATTAAAATTGATTTATAACCCACGTGATTCCTTTTGTTGATATCCCAGCATAGAATATAAAGATAACAAAAACTAATAAATAGTCTAAATTAATAATTCTAAAAGAAAATATTGAAATTTTCTTAAAGTCCCTCTTTTAATATTTCTTTTCAAAACTTGCGACTTAATTTGTGTGTATGTAAACAAATCAAGAAAATAAAATTGAAAAACAAAGCACATGGACCAATATTCCTACTTTAAAACGAAACAAAAACAAAGTCCCAATTAAATTAGGTGGGTTAAAAAAAAAAGGTGAGTACAAGATAAAAAAAAAGTGTTTATAATATAAATAAAGAGTGAGGCTCTTGTGCCCCGAGGATACCGTGCCTCTTTGCAATTTCAGTGCCCCTTTACAATTTAAACCCCCTAACAATACATAGATTTAAATAGAATATGGAGGGGAGAGTTATGTTCACATGGGGACACGCGTATCCCGGGGGCGCATGAACTTTTGTCATAAATAAACTTTAAAAAATATATTGATCTACTACTAAAATGTGACTTATTTACTATTTAAGTAATATTAATTTACTATATTTTAAGTATGGTTTTATATACTTTAAAATATAGTAATTATATTAAAATATGCATTATTTGATTAACAATTTATGATTTTAATAACCTATGAATGACCAATATTATAAGTCCTGTCTTATAGTAAAAGATTTTTTTATATTTTATTTCATTTCTTTCACACAATAAAATTATTAAAAATGATGCAAGAAAAAGGAATTGAAAACACAAATGAACTATATTTATAGTGAATTATATATTATTATAAAATTTCAAAATCATATTTTATTGTATTCACTGTATTTTAGAAAAACATATTTTAAATATCAAACATATTTTAACACTAGTTACAAATCATTTCAAAGACTTTTTCATTATAGACAATATAAATTTTCAATAATTTATAAACCAATTGAAAAAAAAAATCGTCCAATTTTTTTATTTATTATTATTTTATTTTATTTTTAACTGTAAAAATTTACACCGAAAATTAAATCAACTACTACCTACCTCTTCAATAATTTTTAACTCGAATTCAAGAATCAAATTAAAATTGAAGATAAGAAGAAGAAGGCATGGAGATGGACAAAGAAATATGACAAGAAACTTGACCATTCATATAAATATTCAATAAAAGTGGACTTGATTTATTTTCTTATAATGTCACATAATTATTTATAATTATTGATCATGTGTTAGATAATCTTAGTCCAAATCGTATCTCATTGGATTCTCTCTGTGAAATAAACAATAGACAGCTTTAATTTGTCACTTTGTGCCATTGAAAGTCATTTGTTCCAAATTTAAGAACTTTGAAGTTTATGTAATAGAATCATTATAAGTTGGACCTAAATCTAGATCATCAAATTTTTGGTCTTTGGGTTAACACAGGTTTTCCTAATTTAATTTAGTACTTAATCGTGAAATATTTTCCTATTTTAAGGAGTGAGTAACTAGAATATTTTGATCTAATTCCTTTTTTCTTTTTTACTTTAATTTATTATAAATTGTGATTATTTGTTAGAGCTAGAGCACATCTCCAAAAGGACACAGATTTTTTCAAATATTTTTAAAAAATGGATTTCCTGTATATTTTGGCATATAAACCTTAATTACACGTTCCAGAGTTGGATGTAATAAGAGAATGATACTAAATCCAGACAATACATGAGATAATCAATAAAATTACTCGAAAATCTCCTGCGTATACACAGGAGACATCCACATCAAGGGTATCATTTGGGCAAAGATCTTAAAACGATGAGATCAAATTGGCCCCTCAACTATATTTTTATTCATCCAAGCCCCTTATGTATTTTAATAGGATCAAATGACCCTTTTTTTTAAAAAATTAAATATCAAATAATTCAATTTTTGTTCACATCTTAATTAATTTTGGGGTAAATTCATATTTCCTACCTATGGGCCATTACACACAGTTTGTCTCCCATAGATCAGATCTTCAATAGCACCATAACATCAGATCTTCAATACAATAGTGAGCAATCACCACCGACTTAGGAGTCCTACTCCTACCGCTGCCAGATCCAACCTTCTCACGAACTTCGTATCCCTTTCAACAACCTACGCAAACGCACATGCTGAAACCACATCAAAGTTATTGCTTCTTTCCTGTTTGGATTCAACATCCCAAGAATACATTGCAATAGATGGGCTCGCTGTAAGTACCACCCTGAAATACATAAGAAGAAAGCTCTCCTTCATCGACTTTAGCAACACCAAGCTTCCATTCCCACCCACAACCCAGCTTACGCCATGGGAAGCCGATGACCAGGACCATTTCTCCTTCTCTGTCTTCAACAACCCTCCTCAAATGGCAACCCCTCCCCATTGGCCGAGACAAAAATTAATTATGATGGAGACAAAAATTAACTATTTGACATTCAATTTTTGAGAATTTGATCCCATCAAAATAGATAAGTAAGGTGCTTGGATGAATAAAAATATAGTTGGAGGGCTAATTTGATCCCATGATGTACGAGGCGTTTGCCCAAAAAGATTTTATTTTCCTCTTCAACATATGAGACTCATATGTACATCAATAATACAATTAAAATACGAAATCTACCAACTTTAAGAATATAATTACCCACCATTCAACAGGATCTTAATTTCCATTAATGTCGATGTATATTCAGATTCTTCAAGTAATTCTATGATATAAGAAAGAGAGAGAGAGAGAGAGAGTACCATCTTCCACTAGGGCAGAAGTAGAGAGAGCAAAGAGAAATAGGAAGATGCCCAAATGCACATTGTTGAGCTCCGATCCAGAAGATAATTAATAGTTCAGTTGGTGTGAGTGTGTGTGTGTTTTGGTGAAGAAGGATACTGATATTAGTAGAAAGGGAGGAGGGGGTGATATAGGGTTTGTCGCCCCCAAATTGATAAAGAACGGAAATTATAAACTATAAACGACATTACACTTATTCGAACCAGTGTTCAACTACAAGAAGAAAGGGGAAAACAGAGGGAAGAAACAGGGGAAGATAAACCAGCATAATCCCTAATTTTGTATCAATAGAATGGGCTGCATACTCAGGCACAACTTAGGCCTTGATGTTGGGCTCTTATTTTTTCTTGGGCCGTATCAGAAGACCGTTGTTGAAAGAGAGAGAGAAAACGGAGGGATTACTGAATAGACACACCTCTTGTCCTTTTTATCTAACACAAGATTCCAGCTGTTTCTTCTTGCATCTTATAGTTGCGCTATTACTTCTCTCTGTTTTGTATTCTATTTCATGCTTTTCTATTCTATTACTCTCTCTGTCCATCCTCAAATCTATCCATTTATTTTTTACACGTGAAATAATTTTTTGCTTCTAAGGTATCCATTTTACTATTTTTAGTATCCGCTTCAAAAGTATTTATTTCTCCTATTTAGTAAAAAGATACACAATATGACTCACCAATTTTCTCTAATACAACTACCTACTTTACATATAATAATGATACTTCTTAATTCACTTGCAAAAAGCAAATGAATACCTTATTACCATGAATATCTTATTATCGGACGGAGGGAGTATACAGTAGGTAGTTATACTAGTGGAGGGTGTGGGGTCCATATTTTATTTGTATTAATAGAGGATGTGGGTCTCATAGTTTAAAAAGAGAAAAAGATAGATTATGTGGAGACCATACACATGCTATACATTATATATATATATATATATATATATATATATATATATATATATATATATATATATATATATATATATATATATATATATATATATATATATTATTTTATATATTGGGTGCTTATCCTCTCAAATTCAAAAACCACATCATATCTCTCCTTTTAAATAGTTAGGTGCAACAAAGAATGAGATAATAAAGGGATTATTCACCAATATAAAAAAAAAAAAATACACACACGTTACTCCACGTTCATTCTGTTTTACTTTTCAATCTGTGTTTTCTCTCAACCACATCCTACATGTCGATTCTCTCGGATTCCCACAGCCATGCTTGATGGTATTAATTTCTTCTAAAAGATTTATGTACTCCATTGACAAGAAATTTGAGTTATAGAAAAATGATTTACTAAATTTTTAATGAAACAAATTGAGTCTACCGTCACTTTGAAATGTTTCCTTCACTATTCTTCCTTCTGTTTTTAGAAATGTTTCCTTCACTATTCTTCCTTTGTTTTTAGAACTTAGTAGGTAATGTTTTTTCCCAAGTCGATTTCCCATGATTTATTTAGGAATTGGATTGTCTGATATCCTTTTTCTTTTCTGATTCATTATTGTCGATCATTTAGTTGTCTAATAATGGTATATAATGGAAATATTAGGTTAATTGAAATGCATGTACACGTGGACATGAACTAAATTCAAGTATGTTCTGACCTTAATTGTCATTTATTTCATTTATACCATGATTATGAGTTAATTATTTAAATGGCAGTAAAAACAGTCAACCCCTCCTAGAAATCCTTTCTGCCTACTGCCATTCCATTTTTGTTCTTGTTTTTGCGAGAGGATGCATTTCAATATATATATCTGATATATTACCACTCTAATTCGTTTGTTCTAAATATGTTATAATTATTATTACGTTCACATATTTAATTATGTTTATACATATTACTAGGTGACATTAATTTGAGGATATAATTATGGGCATGCATTTTCATCAATTTCAGTTCTACGGTGGGGAATTCTAAAATCTTTTTGTCTACTGTATGTGCTTACGTGTTTATATTTAATGTGATATTATCACTCAATTCGTTTGTTCTAAATATGTTATAATTATTATTACGTTCACATATTTAATTATGTTTATACATATTACTAGGTGACATTAATTTGAGGCATATAACCAAGGGCGTGCATTGGGCGTGCATTATCATCAATTTCAGTTTCTACGGGTTTGAGGTGGGGAATTCTAAAACCTTTTTGTTTGTTTGCTATATGTGTTTACGGGTTTATATTTAATGAATTATTTCACAGTCCCACAGTCATAGAGTACTCTTGTAGCACTTTCTTGTAGCACTTTCAAGTGTCGGGATTCTTAATTGGTCCTCACTTAGTCCTCGGTGACGCCCGCCCGCAGAGTTCCGCAGAGTTCCATGATCGATTATCACAGTCACAGAATATTTCATGGTGTATGTTTACGATTATCACAGTCACAGAATATTTCATACGTTTATTTGAAGGTGTATGATTACGTTTATTTGAATATGTGTGCACATTATGGTAGACAAATATTTTTTTCTTTACTCACCCCTCTCAATAAAATTATTTCCACATGTTTAGGAGCAAGACAAGGTATGGCCCGGTGGAAGCTAAATGTTTGTCTTTAATAAAAGTTTACTTTATATTCCTTAATAAGCTATTAGGCAAATATTTTGATTGTATTTTCCTGATAATTTTTCAAAAACTTAATAAATTAATATTTTTATTGATATTTACTCATTTCTCTAAACCTTGTATTCTCTAAATCTTTCGTAGACTTTTATGATATTTTATGTTGAACTTTAGATAATTTTCACGACACGTCAGTATGTTCTTACGAATTTTAAATCTTAATTTGATTCTTCTCAAAAATTATTGTCACAATGTGTGCTTATCATTTAATCATTTTATTAATATAGTTTATTTTTATAAAGATTTTCTCAAATAATTAAATAGAGTGGTTAAAAGAAAGTCGGGTCGTTACAGATTAAAGGTGGACGACCTAAAATAATAAAATGAATATATTAATGATGGACGGAGGGAGTAGAAGGTTTATGTTTGCTTTTAGCATAAAGATTAATGAATACCCCTTCCATTCGATATTAAGATTTATACTTTTTATTTTGGTTTGCCTTTAAGTTAAGAATCACATTTTTATTTTTATCAAATTGGACACAACATAAAATAATTAATTATTTTATGTAGGAGTCATACAAAACACTAACACAACTATCCATTTCACATTAAATATTATTTCTCTCATTTCACTACACATTAAAATATTATATCTCTTAATCTATGTGTAAAAAAGTGAGATGAAGTGAGTATGTAGTTATATTTTAATTTATTATAAGTTTAAAAATATAATATTTTAATGTATAGTGGATAGTTGTATTAGTATTATGTATGGACTTTATATAGATTATTTATTTATTTATTTTTTGTGAGTCTTATCTACTATAAAGGAAAATATAAACAATTAATAGTGAGACGCTAAAAAAATGTAAATATTATGATGGAAGAGAGGTAGTAATTTGTTTCCTAATTTATAATTTTACTCCATCTAATATTTCATAGGGGCTAGCTATTTGCATCCCGAAATTACTGAACGTACCCCCAAAAATATTTAAATTGACATAATTATCCTTATAAAATTTATATCTGTTCGGTTGCAACAACTCAACAGTTATTCATCTTATCTGTTCGGTTGCAGCAACTGAACCGAATAAAGAATTCATACAGTTATTCATCTTATCTGTTCGGTTGCATCAACTGAACCGAATAAAGAATTCATTATCTTATATGTTCGGTTGCAGTAATCGAACATAACAAAAGAATTTATTTATCTTATGTGTTCGGTTGCAGCAATCGAACAAAACAAGATTTGTAATTTATTTAATTCATATCTATATTACCGAATAAATAAGATAACATAAAAGCTTTATATATATCATCATCTTTGTTTAAAGATCGATGATATCTATCATCTTTGTTTAAAGATCGATTTTATCTGTTATCTTATCTGTTGGGTAATTAAAAAAAATTACAAATCTTGTTCTGTTCGGTTGCTGCAACCGAACATATAACATGAATGAACTCTTTGTTCTGTTCGGTTGCTGCAACCGAATAGGTAATACATGAATTCTTTGTTCTGTTCGATTGTTGCAACCGAACAGTTTGTTAGATGACTGTTCGGTTGCAACAACCGAACATATATAAATTTTATAAGGGTAATTATGTCAATTTAAATATTTTTGGGGTACGTTCAGTAATTCTAGGGGTGCAAATAGCCGCTCCCTATTTCATATCTTAAATGCTCATTCCTTTCCACTTTACTTTTTTTTTCATGACTTAAAAGATTTACATTTTATGTTTAGTAAATGTAATCCTTCCACATAAATATTAATATCCTTTAAAGTTTTAAGTATAATATCACATAATTTACCATCAATACAAATTAAAATTAGGAGCAAAAAGGTAAAAATATCATTAGAATTAGGGCAAAAACATGTGTGAGACCGTCTCACGTAAGTCCTTACGTGAGACGAATAAAAAATGATAATATCACTAACAAAAAATGATACTCAATCGATAAAAATTGATAATAGTGCAGTAAATTCATGAACAATTTATAGTATAAATAAAAAGTGATAACATTTTACAGCGAAAGTGATATTATTTAATAGCGAAAGTGATAATAATTTTATAATTTTTTATCCAACTTACGTAAGGGCTTATGTGAGACGGTCTCACACAAGATCTACCCAAAAATTAGAGGTGAGCAGTATTCTGTAAAAACCAAATAATCGACCAAAATCAAACCAAACAATTCAAATCGGTTCGGCAACCGTATATATGATTTGGTATTCAGTTTCCAAAATTTAAAAAATCGTTATTATAGTTCGATTACAGTTTTAAGATTTACCTCATCTAAAAGCTCAAGCTGATTAAGAGAGGAATTGTTTAATACTTAATCAAATACCATCTCACATGCAGGCGAAATTAATTTTTGAGGAGTTAATTTTTGACTTAAGCTTTGCATATAGAATTTTCTTACACAGACTGTGTTAATTTTTTGACTCAAGCATTGCATGTGAAATTTTCTTATAAACGTACATGTTAAATGATCACCTCATTTAAAAGCTCAAGTTGATAGAGAGGAAAATCGTTTAATAATGAATCAAGTCACCTTTATAATGGGTATAATCTAAGACATTTATAGTAAAAACTAGTTATTCTCCCGTGCATTGCACGATTTATCATATAATTAAATACTATTACTTTAAATCATAAATAAAAAATATCTAATTTAAATACTAATAACTATTTATTAATTTATAAATTTATATGTGTTATGTATGTTCAATTTTATTTTATTTTAAATGTGAATTTTATAATCCCCATTATGGTAAACATCAAACAAAGTTATATAAAAAAAAGTTGATAAATCCATCGTGAAATAAAAAATAGATGGGGCAGACTTGTGAGTGGTTTGCCGTTTACAAAAATCCAATATTGTGAAATTGATGATTAGAGTGACTATTACTTTATTTTTGGAGAAACTTCCACGTGAAACGAGTTATTTGTGAGATGGGCGACTCATCATTAAAGTATATTTATTTTATAGATAAAATATGCTTATTTATATTTAAAGTAAGTCAATAATGAATCATATAATAACGCTCTAAAATCATACTTTAATAGATTTATTACTCTTAGATGCACACTTTTGAAATTATTTACTATAAGATACATTGGGTAACAGAAAATACAATTAGATACACGCAGTAGATAAAGAGATAAAATTACCCTCAACTAAATCAACATTTACTCTCTCCTTCTCTCTAAAATAGCACCGTCGTCCCTCTCCCAGTTGCTGCTTCTTCTCGCTGAAATCCGACGGATTTGCCGTTTAGGGTCCCTCCGCTCGCCGGTCAGTTGCTAGTAGTGGACTTCCGACGGCCGCTTCGCACCTAAAGTTTCCCCTTAAGATCTGGTCGTGTATATTTCAATGCTTCGGAGGGAGGGGGGGAGTGATTTTTGCCCCAATTCTTCCTTAGCCGCCCGCCGTCTTGGTTGAATTCTTCAAACAACAGGCACAGACGACACATATTTACATCTAAAGATAGCTTATTTTCATCTCGTTTGGGATTCACAGGCTTCCACCGCCGCCACTTTGATTTTCTGTGCCTCACGGATACATATACCGCGGTGGTTCACCATACCTGCCACGCTCTCTTGTGATTGGGCTTCTCTTTTGGAGCCTCTGTATATGTTTTTCCTATTTCTTTCCGGCGGCCCCTTCTATACATGGTGAATTTCATATCGGGCTTACCTCCAAGGGTTTTTCGAAACCCCCCGTTTCTGATGTGCCACCGCACTCTGGTGCGCATCTCATCCGCCCTCAATCGGCCCTTCACCGTTGGAGGATCTCCCTATCGGTTGCTCCGACTTCACCTCACATGGGCAACCCGCTATCAGACGCTGGATTAAATCTAGGTTTTGCCAACCATGAAAAAAATAAACCACCACCATGTAAACTTCTTCACCTAACCCCAAACTCGAAAAAAAAATTAACCGAAATCACATTTCACAAAAAATCAAAGTCTAGAATAGCCACTTTCATAGAGGACGATGACTTTGAGCAATGTTGGCCAACTCATTGACTTCTGATCGGCGATCAAGAAGCCCCAATTAGAGATGGAAAAAAATCCCCTTGCCGGAAATTCCCATTATCAAATCGAGAGGAAAGCAAATGCGTGTGAAATGTGGGGAAGGAAAAATAGGCCAATTTTAATCTGAATCGCAAGACACAATTGACATTTTTTCGCTTCAATTTAGGCTGCAGTAATTCCAAGAACTATAAAATTAGATCAAAGAAGAAAGTAAATAAATAAAAAAGTTGAAATTATTTTACCTCTTGCAAAGATTTGGCAGAAAAACTCATAAAAAAAGGTGAAATGACAATCATTAGACTGAAACTCTTGAAAATGTTATTAGGGTTTCAGAAAGGAGATTGTATTACTTTCAGCGACATTGTTTGAATAAGTAGAAAACCTCAGCAATCAAGATTCCACTTAATTAAAAAAAATAAAAATAAATCAACAAAAAGAAATACCTCAAATTCAATGTTTCAACACCTTGACCCAAGATCTCCACCGCCGCAATTGGCGATCGTCGTCAATAGCCAGAGTGAGGCGGCGAGTTTTCTAGCGAAAACTATCGTTCTTCCGCCAGGTAGACAGTGGTGCTACTTCGTCCATCAGAATAATCCAGCTTCATTGTCCAAACAATTCAAGATCTACTTACGGCGTACCTTCAAATAGTATAGAGAAATAAATGAAATCAAGAGTTGAGATGTTAATTAGGTACAAATGGATTGATTGAGTGGAGTAATCGAGTGAGGGAATTGAAGATTCAAAGCTTCCATAGATGAAGAGGAGAGAAGAAACTATGGTTTTCTCTTTTCTTTTCTTTCTTCATCCCTATTTCTTTCTTTCTTCTTCGATTGGTAATAGATGCAGATAAAAGGAAATGAAAAATTAGGATTTTACTTTGGGAAGATTTAATTCAATGATGTTGATTTAATTGAAACAAATCAATGGTAGAGATTAGTGTACATAAGTTACCATAGGAGAATATTATTTAATCTAAAATGGTAAATTAATTGTGACTTTTTTACTTCCAAAAATAAAATATTAACGTCTCTCCACGCTTCAGCCCTCCACGTAAATCTTAATCCCACTTTTAAAATTCTTTCTCATTCAAATCTCAACATCCCACAACCCTTCGGTTTCAATTTTGCAAATGGTTACTGAAGGGCGTCAGTTACCAAAATCATTCACGACCCCCTTCCGATCCCAGCTCCAGAAGGAGTTCTTCGTCGCCGCCGAGAGTATTTACAGCACTCAGTTTATCTTCTGCGGTAAGAAGGCCAATTTTTGGTTTATTATTATTTTTTTTATAGGGGTTGTGGTGGAAAGCCCGCAAATCCTAAACAGAGGTTCTTCTCTTGGGGCATGGGGATGCAGATTTTCAAAGGTCAGTTTTTATTCTTACCTTTTTCCAGAACGTGATGACAGTTATATAGGATAATCAGCTGATTCTATCATCATAGAACATATCTTAACATGCTATTTTCTGCGCTTCAAGTTTTGGCTCTGTTTAATTCCATCTCTTAGTTCATTTTACAATGATGATGTCTTTCCGATGGCTGCCTTCAGTGCTTTTGACCAGATGTTGCAAATGCATTTGGATCTGTTACATGTTTTAACATTTGGCATTCTAGAAGTCTGACACTTAGCTCAAATAGTTAAATTAAAAACAAATAGTAAGTTGGTGGATCTTAATAAGCATTTCCTTTTTAAATACTCAAACAAAAATCGTAAAATGAAACCAGAATAAGAGTACAGATTTGAACAAAAAGCTATTCCAGATAACAAAAGGTATCGCTATATGTTGTTCCTTGCATCTTATCTGTATTGGGCTTTGATGTATTATGTTACCAGGTGCTAGAGTGCAGAATTAATTGATCTTTATTCTGGCAGATAAAGTTGAGAAGCTTGGTGATATTAATTTGGTTGCAATATTTTACAGGCTGACATGGCAGTGTTTTACATTAACTTGTAACAATTGAAATGTAATTTGTTTCCTTTGCTTCTGTGTTCACAGAAATATGTTGCGGACTTTTACATATCAGATTTCCAGTCTGTTTTAAGAGCTTTAGTAAAAGCAGGCTATGGCGCTAAGGTTGCCCTTTTTGTTAAACCAACTGTAGTCATTTGATACGTTGTATGGTTTCAGAAGAAGAGGAGGAGGTTGCTTTGCAGAAGGAAAAGGAAGCAAAGCACCTCAACACATTGAGCTTCAAAGAAGGTTGGACATTTAATCTATGAATAGAGTTGGATGTGTTTTAATTAAATTCTTTTGATTATTGTATACTCTTTATCTGCTTGAGTACAACATCGAGTGAAATCAAGGAACAACAGGAAGAAGCTAAGAAGAATAAGTCACTAAACTCCTTACTGGTTTCCCTATCCAATGAATAGTACTGAATCATGTTTATTTTGCATTTATGTAAATAAAAAAGGCTTTATTAACCTTGTAATTTTGTTGGTGCTTCTCTGCTTTATATCCTACTAGTCTTGGCTTTATTCATAGTCAAAACTAATGGTTTTTTCTGAAAGCAGGTTGAGCATGCTTTTAATTTGTTCTATGAATATTGATTTCTAATTTCATGGATAAGTTTGTTCTAAAGGAGAAGAAAGCAAAAGGTACTTAGTTATTTAAATTCGCTTTAATTTCGTACTCTCTACTACAAGTATAAATGGTTTCTATAAATCTAATTTGAGAGGGGTTCTTCAGTGATTATTTAGGCAGTAAGAATAAAAGGACTAGGAATGATGAGAGGAGGCCTATAAAAAATTTTTAGGTTTGTTTCAGAATGATGAGAGGATGAGGCATCTCAGAAAATTTTAGGTTTGTTTTATTGTTTTTATTTTAATTTCCTCAGTACAGATTATTTTTGACCCTTAAAGGAGATCATTTCTGTAGCTGCTGGAAGGCCTGCTTTGAAGTTTGAAGTGAGTTCTTTCAACCTAGATCCTATTTAGACCAAAAAGTAGCCTTTGTCAAGCGTTGTTTTTCATGATACATTTATTATTTAAATTTTTTTTATTCTAATTATAATAATTCGTCTCAATAATTATAATTACAATTAATAGCTAATTAGAGAATTCAATTGTGTTTGAATAATTGTGGTTTTGCAGAGGGTTTTCTTGCTGCTGTTACCTCTATTGTGACTGCTATCCCAACTGTAAGTTTTATTTAATTAATTACTTGCTTTTAATTTAATTAGATTATTATACTCCCTTCATCCCATTGAAACGTAAAGGAAGCGCATACGTTTCAATGAGACGCGGGGTTTAAAGGTTTTTTTTTTAATTATTAAATTTAAATAAAAATGAGTGCAGTTGGCAAGTGTAAGAATGGTCCCATGGGGAAGAGCTCACCTTAACCCCACTGGTCAGTTAATTAAGACAAAATAATTAATAATATTACTAATAATCAAGATTAAATTATTTTACTTTTGTAAAAAATATTTTAATGTAATCGTAATTAATGACGACAGTGGCTGGTTCATAGTGGCTGACAAGATGGTGCTAGCATATTATCGAAAGTGGCTCTGATGCCACTGATGGTATTTAGGATATAAGATATGAGGTTGGTAGTGTTTAGGATGGAAAGTTTATATGTGAGTGGTTAGTGATTTAGGCTAGAGGTTTGGATTAGTGAATGTAGGAAATACGTGTTTAAGAAAATAGGGGAGTTGAAAGGCTTTGGAGATTTGGATGAATGTCAGAAATTATCACCTATGATTTTAATATTATACCTTATTACAATTCGATTTAACAATACAAATACTAAATTGATTTCTCAATGAAATACCAATTTATTAATTTAGGTTTCAGAAGAAACGATCAAATGCCAGAATTGTTGAAGAGAGAGAGAGAGAGAGAGAGAGGGGTACTCACGTCCAAATGTTGAAGGTTTCGTTGTGCAAAGAGAAAAGGCTGAGAAGAGTATCTTTTAATGGCCGTTCGCATATGTAATACTGTCTTCAACAATTGTATTTATGATTTTGAGATAATCAATTTTATTATTATTTGATTATCTTTTAATCTTAATTAAGAAGCCAGTGTACTAATTAACTAGGTTTCATCCTATGCAAAACACCAACACTTATCTATTGATCTCTAATTACATTTATACTTTGTTCATTTCCCACCCTCTATGCAGTCCCTTTTTGTATTGGGTGGAGGTCACCAACATATAGTCTATAGAAGTTGTACGAGTATAGTTTCATCCAAGAAAAGATTTATGCCTTCAAATATTTCTAATGCTTTGTATTTTATATGTGATTTAGAAAGAAAAACCTTGGAAGAGGTCGAAAGGCTCATAATGGAGTAAAATCACTTATCAATATTGTACACGACAAAACTAAAAGAGTGTAGTGTTTCAAAGAATATTACCAACTCACAAAATAAAAAAGAAAGCTGAAAGCCCCTGTCCATTCTTTGATGGCTTACCAAACACATCAAACAAAGAATAGAATTCTAGAATGCTGAATTCGCCTTTCAGTAAAATTGCTTCGAGCCAGAGAAAGACACTCTGCTTTGTGATCATTATAGGATAATTATAAGATTTAGTTTACGTTTTTTGAGAAAATTTGATGTGTATGCAAAGAAGTTAAAAGGGTGTTAACTCATCCATTGTGTTCCAGTTGTGGATTTTGTATAGTGAAAAATTCCATTAAACTATTATATTCAAGCATCATAAAGCAATTTGTGGTTGTAAGAAATAGTTTTGGAATCGTAAATTTCCTTTTTTGGTATTATGATTTTTTGAAGGTTGACATAGAGTTGAGAAAGACCTTAAAAATTGAAATCCTTGGTGGTGGAAGATATCATATAGCTGAGTGAGTTCATTTCATTTCATATATAAAATAACAATTTAAATTTATTTTAAAGTATATTACAAAGTAAAACGTGCAAGCAACGTGCAACGCATGTTATTACACTAGTAAAGATAAAAATGTGACAATTTTTATTTATTTTAAGTTTCTAAAAATGCATTAAAATGAAACGGCCTGCAAAGTGGTGATTTTAAAAATGTTAGTATTGTTTAAAAATAATAATTAAAAACTTCTATTACTTGTACTATTTCAAGCTTCACACACCTCTTTCTTTCTTTTTTTTTTTTTTTCAATTCGTCTCATTATTTTACATTAAAAAATTATAAATATATTGTATATAAATAATTTTTCAATATATTTTATTTTTAAAAATATTATACATACCTAACATGTTACTTTATGTGTGTTTTAAAAGTAATGAATAATGAGTTTTATGTTTGTTTTGGGTAGGGTATTTAACTTTATGTCAAATCAATATATTAATTCATTTAAAAAGTTAAAAGAGAGAGGAGAGATAAAAAGAGAAAGTGTATTAATTGAGAATAGAGAATCTATTAGATATATATAGAGGTAGTTTTTAAAATCTGAATTTGGGTTTGCGAAAGTAAATAATACCACAAAGCAACTAGATGAGCTAGCTCACCTGGTCACTGAGCTCCTCACTAAGATGAGAGACTCAAGTTCGATTTTCTTTGGGAACGAATAGGGGGAGTTATAAGTAGGGGTGGACATTTTTTTCGGGTTTCGGGTACCCAAACCGATCCGATAAAAATTACCCGAAAAACCCAATTTTTTCGAGTAGTTTCGGATTTTGAGTTTACCCGAACCTGGATGTTAGTTATCGGATCGAGTATCTAAGTTTTGAAAATTACCCGAATTACCCGATCGGGTTGCCCAATTTTTTTAATATTTTTTTATTTGTATTATACTCCCTCTGTCTGGTTTTAAGGTATCCATTTTTCTTTTTGCACGTGGATAATTCTAAGGTCTTTATTTGCTTTTAGCATGTGGATTAAGGAGTATTATTATTATAGGTAAAAGTGGGTAGTTGTATTAGAGGGAAGTGGTGGGTCATATTGGGTACTTGTTTTACTAAATAGAGAAAATTGATATATTTGAAGCGAACGCAGGAATAGTGAAATGGATACCTTAGAAGCGGACGAAGGGAGTATATAATATAATATAATATAATATAATATATACTAGTATTAAGTATGTTTCCATTACCCCATCTCCATTTAACAATCATCGGTTCGCGCCGCATATTCATTGAAAAAAAGTAGAGAATCCCTCAAATCTTCATTTCCCACAAGTAGTGAAGAATCTCAATCTCCATTTATTTATATATTATATGAAATAATAAAGAAATTTAATACTTTTTTCAAAAAGTTTTATACAACAATTTACTAAATTTACAATATAATACATCTTAAAAATATATTTAAATTTCATTAAATCATATTTTAATAAATAATTTGACACAATATTATTATTCTTATATTAATTACAATATTATCATTAATTAATTTTTTTAATATATTTTTTTAAGAATGATAAATATTAAATTTGTTGAGAGTAACATATATAAGGATGACAAAATGTAATACTAATTTTATCACATGAAATTATAGGAAAAATAAAAAAAATAATAAAAATTCGGGTTACCCGATCGGGTACCCGAAATGACGGGTATTTAAAATACCGGTTCGGGTTCGGGTAATGCATTTTAAAACTCGAAATTTTGGGTACCCAGACCCGAAACCTGAATTACCCGAAACTCGGTCCGATACGCACCGCTAGTTATAAGGACACTTGGTGAACTAGGCCTTAACATGAAGCCTACTTTAATTTGTTTAACTTAATGAATTAAAATAAGAGTATTGTTAAATACACACCCCTTTTTAATGAGTACACACTTTTTTTTAACTTTTAAATCTTAATTTTATTATATAAACACCCTTAATAACCCAAATTTATCATTTTCAAAATTAAAAATATACACACCCTTAAATTTTTAATACTCTTATGAATATTACACGCCCCCTTGTAAGTTGTAAACACAGTAAACTATAAAATGCCATTGCCCTTTCTTAATCGAAGTCCATCCCTCAGTGAGCCGGAAGGCTTCATCACTCCATGAACAATAATCCTCCCATTGACCACCATATCAAATTTCTTCACTTTCACACAGTTATCATGGATGCCAGAAGCCCCCCATTTCCGGCGCTCATCACCACTAAGCTCCGTGTTGGGCCCGTTGGGTTTTGGCCCAATTTGCTAGCCCTCATTTCCTTAAGTATTGGGCCAGTTTTGTTAATTCAAAACTTGGCTCATTGTCTTACACCCCATCTCATATTATCCCCCATTCGTGACCCTAACGGGTAGAACGTGAATTTGAATTCTTGTGTGAGTTTAAACAGGGAATCTGAGCACCGGCCTGTCAGCCCCCTCCTCCATCTTCTCCAGCGAAGGCGTTCCGACGAGATGACGAAGATCAATGCCTAACAGTGGTATCAGAGTGAGTTTCGTCACCTCGCCGCCGTTCGCTGGTGGATCCGATTAGATCAGTTCTGATCATCGCCGCCGCCGCCCTCGTCCGTTACTCGAAGCTGCTGCCTTCAGTCGCCGATGGGAGAACGCCGCTCTCCGATGGGAGAAGGCCGTTGGTCAGACTGCACGCTGCTCTTCCTATCAGCCGCTGGATCTGTTCGCGATCTGTACGCGACGCCGACCGCCGCCACCGTTCTGCTCGACGCCGCTGTTGACCGCCAAAGCTGGTGACCGCTACTGACCACCGGAGCTGCTGACCGCCGTTGACCTCTGACCGTCGGCGCTAAGGTTCCGGTCAGATTTGATCTGATCATTGGGGAAGGGAAGTGTCTCTCATTTGCTAGCCCTCATTTCCTTAAGTATTGGGCCAGTTTTATTAATTCAAAACTTGGCTCATAGCATTACACCACATCTCATATTATCCCCCATTCGTGACCCTAACGGGTAGAACGTGAATTTGAATTCTTGTGTGAGTTCAAACAGGGAATCTAAGCACTGGTCTGTCAGCCCCCTCCTCCATCTTCTCCAACGAAGGCGTTCCGACGAGATGACAAAGATCGATATCTAATAGTGGTATTAGAGTGGGTTTCGTCACCTCGCCGCCGTTCGCTGGTGGATCCGATTAGATCAGTTCTGATCACCGCCGCCGCCGCCGCCGCCCTCGTCCGTTGCTTGAAGCTGCTGCCGTCAGCCGCCGATGGGAGAACGCCGCTCTCCGATGGAAGAAGGCCGTTGGTCAGACTGCACACTGCTCTTCCTATCAGCCGCTGGATCTGTTCGCGATCTGTACGCGACGCCGACCGCCGCCACCGTTCTGCTCGACGCCACTGCTGACCGCCAAAGCTGGTGACCGCTACTGATCACCGGAGCTACTGACCGCCGTTGACCTCTGACCGCCGGCGCTAGGGTTCCGGTCAGATTTGATCTGATCATTGGGGAAGGAAAGTGTCTCTCATTTGCTAGCCCACATTTCCTTAAGTATTGGGCTAGTTTTGTTAATTCAAAACTTGGCCCATAGCCTTACACCTCATCTCATATTATCCCCCATTCGTGACCCTAATGGGTAGAACGTGGATTTGAATTCTTGTGTGAGTTCAAACAGGGAATCTGAGCACCGGTCTGTCAGCCCCCTCCTCCATCTTCTCCAGCGAAGGCGTTCCGACGAGATGACGAAGATCGATACCTAACAGTGGTATCAGAGTGGGTTTCGTCACCTCGCCGCCGTTCGCTGGTGGATCCGATTAGATCAGTTCTGATCACCGCCGCCGCCGCCCTCGTCCATTGCTCGAAGCTGCTGCCGTCAGCTGCCGGTGGGAGAACGTCGCTCTCCAATGGGAGAAGGCCGTTGGTCAGACTGCACGCTGCTCTTCCCATCAGCCGCTGGATCTATTCGCGATCTGTACGCGACGCCGATCGCCGTCACCATTCTGCTCGACGCCGCTGCTGACCGCCAAAGCTAGTGACCGATACTGACCACCGGAGCTGCTGACTGGCGTTGACCTCTGACCGCCGGCGCTAGGGTTCCGGTCAGATTTGATCTGATCATTGGGGAAGGAAAGTGTCTCTCCCCCTCATTTTATTATTTCCGAAATTTTTTCAGATTTGTTTTATCATTTTTGGGACCTGTTAATTTTCTAAAAATTTCAGATTGTTCCTTCACTAACTTTCCCACTGTTTCTCACTTTGTGTGTAGGTTGAAACTTGGAGTGGAGGCTGCCCCGTTCGTGTTGCTACGTGAACAAGACTACGAGGGATCCATCCCCGTTGAGAATGGGCTGGTGGCTCGTAGAGGTGGTACGGTGTTCTCATCGGAGACACCGCTCTGGTGAAATAGCTTGAGCTTTTTTTTTCTTGTTTATTTTTCTGTCATGCCCTGAGGCGGCTGGTCCTCTTATTTGTTCTTGTCTATGATGCCCTGAGGCGGCTGGTCCTCTTATATTGTTCTTGTTTGGTTCTATGTGAATCTGTCATCTTGGTCTTGCAATTTTCGCTGCTGAAAAATCTGTCCTTTTGTGTTATATTGCTCCGTTTCTCGCTTTGTGTATGATTAGAGTAGTATACAACCTGCTGTGTGATAGATTGTTACTCTGTTTTAAATTATGTATTTTTTTCCATTCAAAGTATGTTCTACTCAACTTTAAATACCCATGGCTTCGTCTTCTTCGTTTGGACAAGCCCCTTTTGATGATAAGCGTGACTTCAGCATTTGGAAACAGAAAATGAAGTGCATACTCATCCAACAAAGGGTATTCAAAGCCGTAGATTACACGTATGATAAGGATGAAACGGATGTTAAAAAGGCTGAGATGAATGAGCTTGCTTTGTCTGCGATTATCTTGAATCTTTTTGATCCTGTGCTTAGAAAAGTTGGTGTGCATGAGTCTGCTAAAACTTTGTGGGAAAAGTTGGATAAGTTGTACACTGAAACGTCTTTGCCTAGTAAAATATTTCTTCTTGAAAAATTCTTTCGTTTTAAACTTGATTTAAACAAAGATGTTAAAGAAAATTTGGATGTGTTCCTTAAGTTGATTCAAGATATTAAGGAAACAGGTGACAAGCATATTGATGAATACACTCCTATTGTGCTTTTAAATGCTATACCTCAGTCTTATTGTGATGTCAAATATGCTATAAAGTGTGGTCGTGATGACGTTACTCTTGAAGTTGTGGTAAATGCCTTAAAAAGCAAAGAGCATGATTTAAAACAAAATGGGAGTGTTAAGAATTCTGGGGAGGTTATGCATGTTAAGGGGAAACCTAACAATAGTAACAAGAACAAGAACAAGAACAAGAATAAGAACAAGGAGAAAAATTCTGATGTGAAACCCCAGAATAATCAGAATGTTGACAAGAAAAACAAGAAATGCTTTAATTGTCATGAAAGGGGACATTTTGCGAATAAGTGTCCTCATCCTAAGAGGAATAATTCTAATAATCATGCTAATGTTGCCTCTGAATCTGTGAATTATGATGATGTGTTTGCTATTTCTGAAAGTTGTGAGAATTTTGTGCATTCATCCATGTGTGATAATGAATGGTTTGTGGATTTCGGTTGCATATTTCATTGACACCTTTTAAACATCTTTTTTCTTCATATAAAAATATTTCTCATGGATCTGTGTCTATGGCTAATGAAAAAAGATGTGATGTGCTTGGTGTTGGTGACATTTGTTTGCATTTTAAAGATGATTCTATGTTCACTTTGAAAAACGTGCGACATGTGCCTGATTTGTGCAACAACTTGATTTCTTATGCTTGACTAGAAGATGAGGGTCTTGAGGGTAGGTGGGGAAAGAATTGCATGTCTATTGTAAAGGGTTCTGTTTCCATCTTTAATGCTGAAAAAAGGAATAACATGTATGTTTGTTGTGCTAAATCTGTTGTTATGTCTGCTAACGCTGTTAAAGAGGATAAAACAAATATTTAGCATGGTAGGTTAGGTCACATGAGTAGTAAAGGTTTTGAATTGTTGCATAAAGTTGGGTCTTTTGGTGATGATAACCTTACATGCATTCCTTTCTGTGATTCTTGTGTGCAAGACAAACATGCGAAGGTGAAATTCCCTGTTTCCCTGTATCCTAAGACTTCTTCGTGTAGTGATATACTTTAGTATTTGCATGCTGATGTGTGGGGGACATCTAGTGAGCCAACTCAAGGTGGTAATGTGTATTTTCTGTCCATTATTGATCATTTTTCAAGAAAAGTTTGGGTGATTTTGCTAAAAAACAAATCTGATGTTTTTGAAAAGTTCAAAAATTGAAAAACTTTGATTGAAAATCAAATGGGTAAAAAGATCAAGTATCTTAGGACTGATAATGGACTTGAATTTTGCAATAATGCCATGAATGATTTATGTATTAAATCTGGAATTGTGATGCATAAGTCTGCTCCTTCCACTCCCCAACAGAATGGGGTTGCTGAGATGATGAATAGGACTTTGTTAGAGAGGGTGAGGAGTATGTTGGTGTCTTCTGGACTTTCTAAAAAGTTTTGGGGTGAGGCGCTTATTACTGTAGCATTTTTAATAAACAAATCTCCCTCTGTGCCTTTAAAGGGTAAGTGCCCTGACTATGTATTTTTTGGTAAAAGTATTAATTATTTTGTGCTACGTGTATTTGGCTGTGCTGCGTTTGTACGTCAGAAACATGACAAATTGGATCCTAGGAGTAGAAAATGTATTTTTCTTGATTATCCTGAGGGTGTTAAAGGTTATAGGCTGTGAGATTTTTTTGAATCTGGTTTCAAAATTGTGATTAGTAGGGATGTCTGCCTGATGTTGTGCCTTTACATGATCCTACCACTTCTTCTAGTGAGGTGGAGTTGTCTCATTTGTTATCTGATGCTGAAAATTTGTCTGACATTATTGTTGATCAAGAACTTGTTACCAATGAACCTGCTATCAATGATGAAAATGTGCATGATGTTCCTGAAGATGATGACTATGTGTTGCCTAGGGATAGACCTAGGAGGAATGTTAGGTCACCTACTAGATATGATGATTTTCATATTGATACTCATGCTTTCAATGCGTTTGAAAATGTTGATAATGAACCTAAGAACTATCAAGAGGCTTTAAAATCTGACAACTTTGTGAAATGGTTAAATGCTATGAAAGATAAAATGAAATCGTTTGCATGTTAATCATACTTGGACTCTGGTTCCAAAACCTGCTCATTGCTCTGTTGTTGATTGCAAGTGGCTTTTCAAAGTGAAACATGAGCCTAAAAATGTTAGATTTAAAGCTAGATTGGTAGCAAAAGGTTTTACTCAAAAGGAAGCGGTTGATTATAATGAAATCTTTGCTCCTGTTGTTAAATTCACCACTGTTCGTATAATGCTTGCATTAGTTGCTCATTTTGAATGGGAATTAAAGCAAATGGATGTCAAAACTGCTTTCCTTAATGGTGATTTGGACAAAAAGATTTTCATGAAATAACCTGAGGGTTTTGTGGACCCCAAAAATCCTGATTATGTGTGTTTTTTGAAGAAATACTTATATGGCTTGAAACAATCTCCTAGACAGTTGAATAAGAAGTTTGATTAATGCATGACATCTTTGAAGTTTAAGAGAAGTTTGCATGATAATTGTCTTTACTTCAACATTGATACTTCTGTTCCTGTTTTTCTGCTCATTTATGTGGATGATATGCTAATTGTTAGCCATGATCTTAAATATGTTGAGCATGTTCAAAAGAGTCTATGTGATAACTTTGATATGAAAGATCTTGGAGATGCTAAAAGGATTCTTGGTATGAACATTGATAGAGATAGGAAGAACCATGTTCTCTTACTTAATCAGATTTCATATGTTGAAAAGGTTTTGAGTAGGTTTTCTATGATGTCTGCTAAAACTGTGAATGTGCCTCTTGCTGCTCATTTTGTGTTAAGTAAGGATAAGTCTCCAAAGACTGATTCTGAAATTGCTGAAATGGAAAAGGTTCCTTATTCCAATGCTATTGGGTCTGTTATGTATCTTATGGTTAGCACTAGACCAGATATTGCATATTCTGTTAGTTGCTTGAGCAGGTATATGGCAAATCCAGGTGCGCCTCATTGGGAGGCTTTGAAATGGCTCTTGAGATATCTCAAGGGCTACATGGAGGTAAGTTTGCGCTTTTCCAAATCTGCAAATGGTGTGAGCCTTGTTGGCTATGTTGATTCCAATTATGCAAATGATAGGGATAATAGGAAGTCTACCACTTCTTATATGTTTACTTTGTGTGGTTCTTGCATAAGTTGAAAGTCTCAGTTACAGCATGTGGTTGCTCTATCTACAACTGAATCTGAATATGTGGCTATTACTGATGCTTTAAAAGAAGCTATTTGGCTGCAAGGCCTTATGAAAGAAATAGGGTTTCTTGATAAATATGCCACTGTGTTTTCTGATAGTATTTTCTGTGATTTAGTTTTGTAAAAATCCTATTTTCCATGATAAAACCAAACATATAGATGTTAGGTATCATTCCATTCGTGATATTGTGGAAAAATGTATTGTTAACTTGGAAAAGATTGCATCTGAATTTAATCCTGCTGATATGGGTACTAAATGCTTATCTGTTGAAAAATTTAGGTCTTGCATGAGGACTTTAAATTTTGACCCTCTTGATTGATGCATATTGTTTGCAGTTTTTTACCTGTGAACTTTGTGTTCACTCATGGCCTTTTGTGCTCAGTTTATTTTGTCCTCGTGATAATTTAAACATTTTGTGATTGTGTGTCCGTTATCTTTACCCCATGCTTAGATATGTGTATCTTTTGTGACACCCTTGACTTTGTGTCATTTCTCTTGACTTACTTTGTGTTTGCCAAATTTCTGGATCTTGCATTTGACTTTGTGTCTTTTGTTTTGCAGGTGTCCGAGAAAAAGTGCGATGATGAATTCTCATTTAGTTGAACACGAGGGTGGATGATTTGGGCCAAGGTGGAGATTTGTTGGGCCCGTTGGGTTTTGGCCCAATTTGCTGGCCCTCATTTCCTTAAGTATTGGGCCAGTTTTGTTAATTTAAAACTTGGCCCATAGCCTTACACCCCATCCCATATTATTCCCATTCTTAACCCTAACGGATAGAACGTGAATTTGAATTCTTGTACAAGTTCAAACAGGGAATCTGATCACCGGTCTGTCAGTCCCCTCCATTTTCTCCGGCGAAGGCGTTCCGATGAGATGACAAAGATTGATACCTAACACTCCGCCCACCAATCATCGCTGTGTCAGAAGCCTGTTGGGGAGTATGTGGAATCCCAGCTCCGCCAAATACGCGTGGTCTCCACCGCTGTCGATGAAGATGGACTCATCATCGATGGAGGACAGAGTTAGAATCTTGATGGCTGAAGACTCTGAATGATTGACCCGCATTACCAAACCCACCGTACTGTAATCGTTGGTGCATTATGGATCTTTTAGCATCACTCCCATGTTATACAGCGCCGCAGTGGACGTCGGTTGCGGAAAGAATAGCGAAGTCAGGCTTTCCATGGAGCGAAAGCGGGGATAAATGCACGACGAAACCTTGCAGGGCGTGGACGATGAGGTGGCCGTTGTGGAAGTAATTGGGCTTTTTTTCGGTGGCTGCATCGGCGAAAGTTTCGTGACGGTGAGGCTGCAATTGGCGACGAGGGTCTCGTCACATTACACACTTTCATCTCACATTAGTGCCACCAGAGTTTTAACTTTTAATTGCTTAATTTGCTCTTTATTTTAAATGTGTGATTAATTTTTCTTGCTGAATTTTTCAATTAATATTTTTATTTGAAGAACATGATGTATAGCAGACAGAAAAGAAGCATACATGATCTACGAAAGATTGGAGAACTTTGAATTTGCATATGAAGCATGCGTTCGCTGTAGAAGAGGAGTGAGAAGCTACATATGTGTATAAGTTATAAGACATGATCTACCTTCTTCTTATGATCCTGTGAACAATGAAAGATGTAGTATTTTCTAATTTAGGGTTTAATATATTAATATAAAATAGGTAGGGGTGTGTATTCAATAAATTAAGGATAATATAGACTTTTTAAAATATTAATTTTAATTATATATTAATGGGGTGTGTATTTAATAAGGAGTGGTGTGTATTTAGTGGAACCCTTAAAATAAATCACACACATTAATTATCATCTCGAATTAATCTATTTGAATTCTCCAATAAATAAATAAATAATGCTTACTCGTAATTTGCCAATTAGTATTACTTAATAAAAGATCAATTTTATTTATCATATCAAATGATATTATCTCACAAACAATACTGTTAACTTTATTAAAATGACCAATGTGATCGGCATAATATCTTAACATCAATTTATTTATTAACACTTTCTCCATCTTCTAAGTCGAAAGCCGAACATGAATAAAAACTGTACAAATCAAGTGAGGTCATAAGACATGGGTAGTGTTGAAGATGTTGACTATATGGAAGAATTGTTCGACGAGCTTTGCGACTACATTCGAGAAAGGGGTGGATTGAGTTTTATTGAACCCGTAACAAATGATCTGCCTCCGCCAAACGTTCACCGTCTAGTAGACCCAAACCTAACCCATCCCACTCAATGTTGGTTAATACCCGGTAAGCATTTGCTATTTCATACATTGCTTTTCCATTTTATTAATGTCTTGTAGACTTTAACACAATTTCAAATTTATATTCGCTCTTTGATTATTCAACGCAGGTTTCTTAGCTCACATTGCACCCAAGCCCGCTGAAGATATTTCGTCATTCGACACAACCGTTCAGTTGGTCCTTAAAGGATTCTATTAGACCAAAGAACATTTACAGACGGCGATCGCGATGTACGAGCTATGAAATCAAATGAAGACAAGAGTTCAAAAATTCAATACGAAAAGGTTGAACATAGTCTGCAGCCAAAGAACTATTGGATTGTATACTAAAAGTCTAGTCTTTTGTATGAACAATGTTATAACAATTTATTTAAAATGAGAACCATATGATCAAATGATTGCGTCTTATAATTTATTTATATGTACGATGCAATAGTCCACTTACTTTATACAGTAGATAATATGTTGTGCGACAACACACATAAGATCATATTATCGATTTCCTTATAAAGTATAAACAGATGATCACAACCGAGATAGACAGGGACTCTCTCTCGGGATGATTGTAGTCTGATTTGGTATTAGTTTGTCTTGACTATAGAATCACATTAGTGCACTTCGTGTGTATTGAGCAGGACCGCTTGAGATCGTTCGATTTATACTGACTATATAGGAGAACTTGATCTCTGTTATTATGGATGTTCGTGCTCTTAATCCCCCCTATACAATAACCTCGACTTGCAAGGCAGTATGTATATCTTTGATTCATCATTAATGGGTGAGATTTACATGTAATTAAATCAATAAACTCGGTGAGTTGGGAAATAGTGTTGTCTCTATGGTGTGCTGTTGATTGTAGAAGTAATCCGGTCCTATTTAGGTTGATGATGTCCCCTTGAGGAGCTCATAAGGATTATCATGTAAACCCTGCAGGTGGATTTATTCCGGCATGATAATGAGGTTGAGTGGTACCACTTTCGGATGAGATATTAATTAATGGAGTTGTCAGTAACTTAATTAATTAATGGGCATTGTAAATTTTAAACATAGGGAGACTAACAAGCTCATAATAAGGAGTCCATAACGTAATTATGAGATTAGAAAGGTAGTGCAGTAATAATATTTTAGTGGTATATATTATTATTGGACTTAAGTATAAGTTTTGGGCTAAGCTTGGATACTTAAGCCCAGTGGAGGCCCAGCTCTAATTTCTCCTCCTGGTCCCTGTTGTAGCCCATATATAAGTCATCTCAACTGTTCAAAAATTCTAATTGAAAAGTAATTCACATCTAATACTGTGAGGGGAATGAGGAAACAACAGATTTAGAAGATCTCAAAAATTGTCGCTCACACGACGTCGAGATTGGACTTGGGAATACAACAGAAGACCGGAAGGTTGTTTGCTGCTGTTGTCCATCAACTTGCACGATTTTTCTAAAATCATACAGAATCAGAACTGAACGTGTGATACATAGTTGAAAAGCCACTGAAGAGAGGATCGTTTTGGCGTGTAGATCAGTCGAATCGGAGATCAGATGAGAGAGTTATGCCCAAAACGGTGAGGCTGCGTAGGCTGCCGATGAGAATTCATCTTCTTCAACATACCCTGGTGAAAACGTTTCCTAGTTTTCTTGTTTCTACTGGATTAGAAACGTAACAGTTCATGTTAACCAAAAGATCAGATGCCAACAAGAACTATACACAATTGTCCATTCAAGATGCACTCTAGTGGCACAAAGGGAGTCTAGCAAGTTAAAAAGCTCGTGGACCAACACACCTGCAACCAAGATCTAGATATGAAACGCCCACGCACGATGTCTTCAAAAATACTTGGGAAATACTTTGCCAGCAAGTATGGGGACATGATGATTGAAAAAGGCCAAAAGGGATGATGGAGGAACTCTTGCACGAGTTTGGCTTTGACATTCGATATAGTACAACACTTAGAGGCAAGCATCCTGCAGTTGGCCATACATTCGGCGACCACGACACTTCATTCAGCATGTTACCTTCGTATCTTTACCAACTTGAGCTTGCAAATCCAGGATCACACATAAGAATTTCTACTGGTGTTGACGACCGATTTAGGTAAAAATTTAAAATTTTATTCTACTCAACGTTCACTTATACCCACAGTATGCTCACTCATACAAAGACTTGTTTGGTTGGAATTTGTATTTAGGTACACATTTTATGCTCTATCAACATCACGATAGGGATTTATGAGGTACGGTCGTCTGGTAATCGTAGTAGACGGAATACATATGATGGGAAAATATTGAGGTATCACATTTGTAGCAGTGACCCAAGATGGGAATCATAGCGTGTTTCTCCTTGCCATCGGAGTAGTTGACACGGAGAATAACAACTCCTGAACATGGTTCATGGAAAGGTTGAAGGAAGCGTATGGATCACCAGATGGTGTATTGATCGTATCAGACGGTCACAAAAGCATTGCTCATGTAGTACAAACTGTGTTCCCTACTTCACCACACGGTTTATGCTACGTTCATCTAAAGAGGAAGATGATGGGCTACGAATATGCTGTTCTTTACCAATTTGGCAAGGTGATGTACACATACAGTTTGACTGAATTTCAAGAGCACGTATAACACCCTAAACACTTTTTCAGCCACAAATTTATTTTACTTACTCACTAAAACATTTATACGATGTTGCACAATAGTTATATAAAAAAGTTGTGCAAGCATAACTCTGGCAGCTTGATGAATGTTATCGATGGCCTTGGTCTTGATAGGTGGACGAGAGTGTACTGTCCAGTAAGCCGGTTCGAGTTCATGACATCAAATGCAGCTGAGTCTTGTAACTCAGCACTTTTATGGGCACGAAAATTGCCAATATGTGTGTTGTTTGAGGTGGCCCGCACAACAACCAAGAAATAGTTTTACAAGCACAAGACAGAGGCTCAGATGGTAACCTTGGTGTTATGTAGCAGATTGCACAAGGATCTGGTTGACAAAATGCTTGAGGCCAAAAAGTTTTCTTTGGAAGGCTTGACACAAACCATGTTGAAGAGGAAGGTTTTCCATCCTCCAAATACTTCTTCATGAGTCTCCTCATTTGGATATGCAAGCACAACTTTGATCTTTGTAATGGTGGCAGAATTTTGATTATATGGGATCCATTGAGGTTAAACTTGGAAAACTTTGTTGTTACTGAACAAGCTATTACTGCGAAGACTCATTGTCTCACTACTATGAAAGAATTTGCATTGTCAATTATTTATTGACACAACAGATACATTGCTAGAAGATTTTTATGGCAACACCTCACCTCCTTCTTTTATTCTAATACTCTTCCTTGGGTGTTGGGAGGAGATTTCAATTGTGTTTGTTTTGATCATGAAAGAAATGGTACTTATCAGAAGCCGAGCATTAGAGAGATGCAAGAAAGTTGCTCTATTTTGGGTATTGAGGATACCAACTCTTCAGGTTGTTTTTTTACTTGGTCTAATGGAGCTTCTCGCTCTAAGATCGGCAGAGTGATGACTTGCAAAATGTGGAGAAGTATGGGTTGGGAGCTACACACTTCCTTTCTTCCTCAAGGAACTACTTCTGATCACTGTCCTTCCATCACCTACTTCCAAAATCTAAATCCCCACTCTATAAGGCCTTTCAGATTTTGTAACTTTTGGACTAACCATGAAATGTTTTTGCATCTAATCTCTCTTCATTGGCAGGTGTTTATTGCAGGTACGAAGCAGCATTCCCTTTGTCAAAAATTAAAATTGTTGAAGAAACCCCTGAAGGAGCTACACAATCAAAACTACAATCAAATCTCAGAGAGTGTGAGAAGAGGTAGAGAACGATTGATCCATCTCCAATCTCTTTTTTTTGTCAGACCTGAGAAACCACAAGCTACACCTGGAGATTGGAAGTGAGATCAACAAGCAGAAGTACTTGGAGAAGTGTGAATCTGATTTCTTAATGCAGGTTCTAAAAAACAAGCACATAAAAAATAAGGACCATCCTACAAAGTATTTTTACTCTCTTATCCGTAGTAATGGAGCAAGAAATGGTATCTACAGAATTTTCACTGATCAGGGGCCGACTACTTCCTATCAAGAAATGATTGATAAATTCCTCTCTTATTATTAATCAATTCTTTGTGAGGAGGGTCATGTAGCTGAGTCCGTGGAGCAGGAAGTTCTGGATCTAGGGCAGAAGTTGAGTGAAGAGGAAGCAGACAGACTAGTAAGTCCAGTTGAGGAGGCGGAGATCAAAGAAGCTTTATGGTCTATTAACTAGAATAAATCTTCGGGTCCGGATAGTTACAGTTCAGCTTCTTTCAGAGCACATGGAGTGTAGTAGGGGGAGATGTAGTGGCGACAGTTAAAGAATTTTTTCAAAAAGGGAAATTGCTCAAACAGATTAATACTACTTTCGTTTCCTTGATTCCGAAAAAGGCACATGAACCATGGGTCTGAGACTATAGGCCAATCTCTTGTTGCAACACTATCTATAAAATCATTTATAAGATTTTGGCTGGTCGTCTCCATCACTGTCTTCCTACCTTGATTAGTCCATCACAGTTTGGATTTGTTAAAGGTAGAAAATTGAGAGATTGTGTATTCTTAGTAGAAGAGATCTTCAGACTCTATGGGAGAAGCAACGGAAATATCTCCCCTAGGATGACGGTCAAAGTTGATATATTCAAAGCATATAATTCAGTGCATTGGAAATTTCTCCTTGACTTACTTGAGGGGTTGGGATTTCCACCTATGTTCCGAAAATGGATTGATCAGTGCGTGACTACTACCTCATATTCCTTGCTTATCAATGGCAAGCCGGAAGAATTCTTCAAAGGCAAGAGGGGATTACGTCAGAGTAATCCTATATCCTCACTCCTCTTTGTTATTTGTATGGAGTACTTCAGCAGTCTGATGAAAGCAGCCGTGGAGCAGGGTCAGTACAGATTCCATTCTAGAATTCGTAAATGAGTTGATATTTCTCATTTGATATTTGTGGACAATTTGCTTATTCTGGGATATGGAAATCGTGCTACGGCAACAGTACTTAATCAGATCTTAGAGAAATTTGGCAAGATGTCAGGTTTGGTGGTTAACCCTCAGAAATCTAATCTCATTATATCAGGAGTTTCAAATCGCATTCGTGACCAAATTGCTCAGGTTCTTCCATTCAATAGAGGTACCATTCCTTTTAAGTACTTGGGTATTCCTATTTGTAGTAAGAGGATATGAGTAGAGGACTTCATGCCTCTATTGAATGATATCAACCACATGATTCAGAGTTGGTCTTCTAAATTACTGTCATTCACGAGTCGGTTGGAACTTATTACCTCTGGGATTTATGGTATTCTTACTTTTTGATGTGGTATAGTTAAAATTCCTGTAGTGGTAGTCAAGAAGGTAGAGACTTTGATTCGTAGATTTCTGTGGGGTACGAAGGTAAGTCCAGTGAGTTGAAAAGATATCCTTCAGCTCAAGAATGCAGGGGGCTAGGGCTGAAGAATATTACTAACTGGAATAAGGCCCTACTCTCGACGGCCTTATGGGATGTACAAAAGGAAGCCTCATCACTCTGGGTAAAATAGATTCATTCTGTTTACCTATCAACCTCAGTAGAAAGTGCTCTCTCCTTTAGCTAATTCTACCTACTTATGGAGAACACTAATCGCCACTAGAATTGTGAGTGAGAAAGAAGGGGATGAAGGAGTAGTTGGTATAATGGAAGGGTGTTGTGATAATGGAGTCTTTAGAGCCAGCCGTATGTATACACACTTGAAGAGTAAATACACGGAGGACCCAAGCTTTGTATATAAACAGATCTGGCACAAGTGAATTGTGAGGAACTACAGCTTCAGAATCTAGTTTGATCATAGAGAAAGACACTCTACGAAGGACAGAGTATGATGCACAGAAGAAGATAAACGATGTGGATTTTGCTTTGAACTAGAAACTACATCGCATCTCTTCTTTCACTGCCCCTATACCAAGCACATTTGGAATGAGGTGAAAAGGTAGATCGGATGGCGTAGAGAAAGAGTCACTTCAGTTACTGATGCTTTCCGTAAAATTAATGCGGATACCAAAGGCAAAAATAAGGCAAGAAGACTTCTTTTCATCATATTTGCTACCTTGATCTACCATATTTGGATGGAAAGAAATGTCTTACATTTTGGCACAAGGATGCTGTCACCAAGACATATAGCGGATAAAATTAAAAACCAAGTAGCATCCTTGTATTTGAATTATTGATGTATTTTGGAAGTTTTCACCATAGGCCTCTGGCTTGGGTAGGTTGGATATGTTGGTTAGAAATTGTATCGCACTGTACGTAAGTACTTTGTAACCGTTTCGAGTGAAATACATTTACCAATTTCACTAAAAAAATATAAAAATAACTAAGTTGTCGACATTCAAGCGAGAACATGCTCCTGTGGGGAGTTTCAGTTTGAGAAAATTCCATGTTTGCATGCATTAAAGGTCATCGAGTGAGTACTCTGCCTTCTCTTATTAGATTACGTTACAATTTTATTTCATCTATTTAATTTTCGATTTTCCTTTTATTGTAGTAAATTGGTTTTGCCTACAAGTTCTTTTGTTTCGCGTTCTTATCACCATGATAGCATTGTCGGTATATGGTCTGGTATTGTCATGCCCGTTCCCCATCCAAATAAGTAGATGAGGTTGCTATTTTGTGTGTCACTAAGCCTCTTCCACATTCACAGGCAGGATGTCCAAGAATGTCGCGAATGCGTTCTGGAATTGAGCGACGGAGACGACGGTCTAAGAAATATCTGATTTGTGACGAGGTAGGCCACTCACGTCTTACGTGCCCCCAAATACGTAATGCTACTCAACAAGTAAGAAATTGACAAAGATTATCTTCTAATTACTGGAACTATTTATTCTAAATTATTATTGTATGCTTGATATTTTGTGAACTCTGAATTTATAAAATTGATTAAACTAATTTTAAAAATCATTCATAATTAAGATCACTAATTATATGAACATTAACATATACTAAATCACAATTTAATATAGTCACTCGGTCTCTGATGGGAGTATAGATGTTTTTATATTAATTATTATATAGAATTATTAATCAAATTAATCACCCACTCGGTAATAATTATATACAACTATTAATTAAATTAAATTCCCACTCGGTCACTTGATCTCTGATGGGAGTTTAGATGTTTGTATTTAATTAATTATTATATAGAATTATTAAGATAATGAAAGACCCACTCGGTCACTCGGTCTCTCATGGGAGTAATTATTGTATAGAATTATTAATCAAATTAAACACCCACTCGGTCACTCGATCTCTGATGAGAGTTTAGATGTTTGTATATTATATAGAATTATTAATCAAATTACACTCCCCGGTCGCGGAGGTGAGTTTAGTTCTTTGTATTTAATTAATTAATTATATTGAATTATTAATCAAATTAAACTGTCATCGGTCACTCGATCTTTCAAATAATACACAATCGGTTTTTGCCAAAATTAATACAAATAATAGCAAGAAAATTGAAATCACTCGGTCAGTCAGTCCTTTTTATCTTGATTAATAGGCTACAGTACCTGACACCAACCCAGTAGGGATAATACATTAAAATTAACTCAAAAGTGGACATTTTTTATCGTCAAAGTAGGCTTTGCAATTTACAAATTCAAAATGAGCAACAGATCCCAATTCTCATTTCCCAATTCTCTTTTACAAAGGGTGTACAGTGAAGAAAATGGTTAAAGTTGCCTCCACTGTGGGATCTCCCTAGGGGTTGGCGGTATGGTATACCGAACATTTTTTGTTATACCATATACCGTACCGAAATTTTCGGTATATAAAAAATCATATTGTTATCTTACCTAAACTTTCGGTATACCATAGTTCGGTATACTGATATTTCGGTATAAAAAAATAGTATATCTTCTACTTATCGATATTTCGATATACCGTTATCATACCTAAAATGTCAGTATATACCGTACTATTAGATAGTTTGTTATGTCGTTATGCACCTAAAATTCAATAAATCTAATTAAAAACTGTACTAGAAAAGTGAAAGATAGCTATAAAATAAATTCTAATATTAGATAACAAATTCATAATAAGAAAAATATACGACAATGCACAAACCACCAAATTAAATAGAGTGAGGCTCATGTAAACCGGGTTTACATATAAACTCTATTTTTTAAAATCACTCTTTAGTATATAAAAAATTACTCTTTGAAGAGTAATAATTTTTATAAAGAAGAGTTATAATTCATATCTCTAAAGAGTAATTTTTATATACTAAAAAGCAATCGATAAATTTGGATTTTTAAGAATTTGAAGAGTAATTTTTTAATTTAGAAGAGTAACAATTTATGTGCTAAAGAGTAATTTTTTATCTACTAAAAATAACAGGTTTATATAATTAATGTATGTAAATTCGGTTTACAAAAATGTTTGTCATTAATAAATAGTATCCAAGAGATCTACACAAGAACCATATGGAACTTATATTAAAATCAATACTTTTAAATTTTCATATAGATAGAATTACGTAATTAAAAAAGAAATACAAGATATCATGAAAGTCAATCGACTTTATAACTCATTTATAATTATATAATTTACACTAAAATTTTAGATTTAATCTTTTAATTAAATAGTGTCTATATATATAATTTAATTAAAAATAATAATATATAAATAATAATTATAATTGCATATATCATGTAGTATGATATATCGTATCAAATTACCCAAAAATTAAATATTTTACGGTATTTCGATATATACCGAAATACTGCGATATTGATAATTTATATACCTTTATCGTACCAAAATTTTCAATACGGTATCGTATCTTACCAAAAATTTCGGTATACCTAAAATTTTGGTAAAATCGGTAATTTTCGATATGGTAAAGACTGTATACCGAAATTTCGGTAGATCTCCCCAAACTAAATCAACAAATAAATACAAAGAAAAGAAATTAAAAAAAAAACAATATTTTGCAAGAAAAACATGTCAACGACCTTAATTAATGCATCTGTTCCGGCTCTGAGCATTAATTGTATCTCACTTGAAAACGACAAGTTATAGCAACGAAGGTTTCCTGTTGGGTGCTTCTTCCCACGTTTCTCCGGCAAACGGAGTGGCTGCCGCCATGTCTAGCCCGCCGCTAATTGAGCTCAAGAACGCTGAGAACCCGCCGGAAGAGCATTCGCCGCCGTCCATTCCCAGTCCAAGAAAGTCCAGCGTTGTCGGCTTATGACCAAACACCGCGGAATACCCTGCAGAAGAACCACCGGAGGGGAGCCCGAGCCCAGATGCCGTGGACTTGTTTTCGAGCTTCACGGTTGCAAATGAAGGCGCAGGGGCGGAGGGAGGCGGCGGCGCCGCCAATAGGCCGTGGAGGAAGGAGGAGGTGGAAGATGTTGCCCCCATCTGCGCCGCTTTCTGCAGCAATGCAGTGGCGGAGAGTGCGGGCTGTTGGGTGGATGGGAAGAAAGATGGCGCGTGTAGAGAGGTGGATAAAGAGAGGGAGATGGGATCAATGATGGGATGATCCGATGTAGCAGCCATGGCGTGGAGAAGACCAGAGTACGATGTTGGTGATGATTGGTGCAGATCAGGGGAAGCTGATGTGGTGAATACAGTAGGGAAAACTGAACCCCCGTTGCTCACTGGAATGTGTACGGTTGAGCCACTACTGGCGGTGGAAGTCGTCGACGCTGCCGTAACTGGCGGAGCCGGTGGATTCTCCGCCAATTCAGCTGCCACAGAAATTTAATTGGTTGGTAATAAATAAATTATTCAATTAAAAATTAAGCGAAATTAATTAATGAAACCCACCAGAGGGTTGTGGGGGAGATGGGGGATGAACATTTTGAGGATGCCTACTTTCCTTCGCTAAGGCCTCACAGAAGGCTCTATGCGTAATGAAGCTATCCCTCCTGCTCAACTCAAACTAAATTAATTAATTCATTTAATAATAATTTAATTAAGTCTTAAAAAGAGGGATGAATAAATTAAAATTCAGTAATTCACCTGGAAAACATGGTGCCACAGTCGCAGCGATACTCGCGAGTTCCACAGGTTTTCATGTGAGCTTTCCGATCGGACTGAACGGCGTATGTTTTGGAACAACGGTCGCACTTATACTTCTTGTCGCCGTGTTTCCGGCAGAAGTGTTTCTTAATTCCGGTGAGATCGCCGAGAGCTCTCGCCGGATCGTGATGAATACAGCTGATTTCTGGACACACATAAACGCGCTTCACCACTTCGTTAGTGTTCCGTTGCCGGAGTTTCCACGGCAGGTTGTGACCTCTCCGGTGGAGCTGCAGATTCTGGTCGCGCTGGAAGCCTTTGCTGCAGATCTCGCACACGAATCTGTTCGTCGCCATTAGCGTTTTCGGCGACAACGCAATTACTTCCGCCTCTGGATCTATCAAATTGAACAACAATAACAACAAGCAGTTGAAGATGATGAGTTTATTGGAACTGTTGAATGAAGATGAAGAATAGGTCAGTTTTCCCCCTTTTTACCAGGCATTCCTGGAAGACTGCGCTTCCTCTTCGTCGGCGGAGCCGTCGCACACGGCTGATCGGATTTAATTTCCGGCGACGAATTCCTAATTATTTCCGCCATGATTGATTTCTCGGTCATGAATCCAGCTGGTTTAACTTTAAAAGCCGAAGTGGTTCACGTAAGTAAGTATATGTGCAGCAGGATCTCAGGTCGCGAGTGATTCAAATTCAAACTCGCGTGTTTCAATTTCACACGAAGAAGAAATTAATCCCTTGAATATGTGTGTGTGAAAGCGAAGAGGTGCAACAAAACTGAGAGTCGGTGTCAACTCAGTAACCCGCCAGCCTCTGCAACCATAAATGTTGATACATCATACACGACGGCGCTATCTTTATCAGATAAGTTCTTATAATTCCATACTGCTATGTACTGCCATCACCATAGTTCACGTTTATTTTTTAAGTTACTTATTTAAGTTTAAGAGACCCCTAAAAAAATCACTTTCTATTAAAAAGTTACTACTTTTTATATGGAGTAGTATACTTTTAGGTAATGGTTTGGGGGTAACGTGGGGTTTGGAAATGTGCGTTTTATGTTTGTTTTGAATTTTGTGTAGTGTATGTTTTAACTTTTATGTTAAATTAATATATTAATTTATTTAAAAAGTTAAATGAAAGAGTAGAGATAAAAAGAGAAAGTGTATTAATTAAAGAGAGATAATGTAATAAGTATATATATATAAGAGTGATTTTTAAAATTTGAATGTGGATTTTGAAAATCAAAACATGTGTTTGGAAATCATAAACGAACATTGCCTAGTATTTTTAATAAGAAAATTGAATAATAAAAATTTATACATTTATTAAAAAATATATAGTTTTATTGAATAAATTTAATACATGGGCTTATATTAGGGGTGTTTAGTACCAGAAATGGTACGGATTTTAAAAAAAATTCATACCGAAAGTTCGGTACGTATTTTTATAAATAAAAAATTAAATACCATATTGGATTTCAGTTCGATAACGGTACAATTTTTTAAGAATTCGGTACGGTTCGAAATGGATTTTCGGTTGTATTTGGATCGGTATGGTTCGAATCAATGTGATTCGGTATAAGGAATTTATCAAACAAATTCATTTACAAAATGTTTAATTTTCTTTGGATTTATTACTGCCCAATACAAAATATATATTAAAATTACTAATAGATACGATAGTGTAAAAATATTACCGATAGATACAATATATTAAAGTGAAATTCTTAATATAACCTTTCTCACCAATCTCCCACATTTATCTTGAACATCACGTCAGAGAAAAAAAAAATCTTTCCTCACCCAAATAAAGAAACGTATTCACATTATCTACGTCAATTTCCTTAATCCATTTTTTTCTCCACCACGCCCATTTTTCCCTCTTCCTCTACAATTACGGTGGGATTATTACGGTGGGATTAATATTTCTGAATATATAGTAAAATTTTAATATTTGATTCATACTTTTAATTTTAAAAAATTTCTGAATACCAAAATGATTCTTAAATAATTTTTAGTAATTTTTGAATACCAAAATAATCTAATTTATCGTCCTGATTCTTTTAATTTCTTACATAATTTTTGAATACCAAAATTCTTCTTAAATAATTTTTGAATACTAAAATAATCTAATTCATCGTTCAATTCATTTCCTGGTCCATTTTTTAATTTCTTATTTAAAATCTGAATACCAAAATAAATTTTAAATAATTTCTTAATACTAAAAGAATATAACTCATCGTTCTTGAAAAACATCAATCAGTTTTAAATACATAAATTCTGGATAGCAAGAAACGTCATAACGTAACATATTTTAAAGGTTTGATATTAGAGTCAACTTTCAACCTATTTTTATTGGAGAAAATCACAGAAGATAATTATTTCTATATTATATTAATTACTATACCCTTTAAATTTCTTTTTGAACACAAATAAAATAAGGTTAAAAAGGACATTTTATTTCTTATTAATGTAGTGATATGCAATTTTTTAAAATAATGTATCTACTAGTAATAATCATATATAAATTGTACCTAATGGTAATATACTCATTTTCTTTTTCAATGTTTATTTTTTAAAATAAAATGTAAATGTTGATATATAATTAGTGATTTTATAAGCATATTCAAAATAAATTAAAATATTAAATTTAAATAATTTTAAATTTTATTTAAAAATATTATAGCTAATACTATATTTAATTATTTAATATATTAATCATATCATATTATATAATCAAAGAAATTAAATTTATAGAAGTAAGAATTTATGCATCTATAAAATAAAAAATGAATAATTAATAATATTATAAAATTAATGTAGAGTATAAATTATTAAAAAAATATGGAGTATATTATTTTAGTAGAAAGATTTAAAATAAAGTAGAATATAATGCTTATTTTATAGTATTATTATTGAGTTTTTATAGGGTATAAAATTTTACTCCCTCCGTTCCATCTAAAGAGTTCATTTTTTCTATTTTGGGCGTCCACCCAAAGAGTCCTTTTTTTTTACACATATAGGACCCACACACACTCATTAATACAATTGAAACATGGATCTCACACTTCCACTAATACAACTATCCACTACACTATTAATAATAATATTCATTAATTCACATGTAAAAAGCAAAAACAACTCTTTGCATGAGATGGATGGAGTATTTTAAAGTATACTTGTATTCCGTTTTTCAGTTCGGTACAGTTTATTAGACGATATCCAAATCCTTACCGTAAAAATATTTAGATTTGGTTTGATTTGAAAAAGTCTAATAGTCAACTAATTTGTTTTGATTTTAAATTTTTTTAATTTGGTTTCTGTACGGTTCGGTATACACACAGTGATAGTGTATACGCATATCCAAGTGCATAGATCAACTGGATAATTTTTGGATAATTTGATATTTTAATAATAAATGGAGTATATTATATTATACGTTAAAAGGTTGATAATATAAATTATACTATTTTTAAATTATGTTTTTGATGTTTATGTTGATTTTGAAAATCATAAATAGATTATTCTGTGTAAGATGGTGACTGATGAAAAAAATACTCGATCACATTAAAATTTCTTTCATCTTGGATGTTTATGCCCATTATTACCACGTAGATTAGAGAGGGTTACTTTTTTAATATAAAATATAAAAAAATAGGGGTAAATTTATAATTAAATGAGAAAAATTAAATAAATTTGTTAATAATGATGAATAAAATACAGAAAAGTAAATAAAGTTATTATGATTGATTAATAAAATATAAAAATTAAATAATATGTATAGTGTATTTTTATAGAAGGTACATAAATACCTGAGACATCTTAAAATAAAAATTGTGCATAGACGTGTGGGATGGAGGAAGTACTCTATTTCTTAATTTTCGTGTGAATTAGCTGATGGAACAAACAAATAATAAAAATAAAACTGTGAGATTGTTTCATAAAAGGGCTTATGTGAGACAGATAAAAAGTGATAATCTTTATAATGAAAAATGAGTGCTTAATTAATAAAAAGTGGTAATGCTATTTCATTTCATGAACAATTTATAATACTCTATAAATGAAAAGTGGTAACGTTTTATAACAAAAGTAATAACTAATTTAAAAAAGATTTGCCATAAAAATTTAATATATATATATATATATGAATTAAAACTATTACAATTTTTTAGTTTTATTAAAATTAATGCAGTTTGTTATTGAAATGCATAGTAAAAAAAAATAAAAAATTCAAATCCTAAAAATTGGTAAACTATCCATTCGGATTAAATTATTTTTCCATGTAAAACTATCAATTTAGCAGTTGAAAATACAAAAACATATTTAAAAATATATATATAATTACGATCACTTTAAGCTTACATATTTAATACTTCCTTTATCTCGTTACAAGAATTGCATTTTACTAATTAAAATGTCATATCAAAAGAGTTACGTTTTTTTAAGTAGATAAGATCCACACAAAATGATAAATATATTTTTTTGGGAACCACACGCTACACGTTACACTATACACCTACCTACTAAATAAATACTATGGAGTATCTCTCAACCCACTACACAAAATAAAATACTACTTCATCCATCACATTCTAGTAGTTACATTTGTTTTTTTGCGGAAATTAAGAAATAATAGTATTATAATGTATATTGAAGTGAGAAAAATAATAATTTAATGTATTGTGGGTAAGTTATTAGTTTTGTAAGCAAGTCCCATAGAGATGTTTTAATTGTTTTGAGTGTGTCCATATACCAAAAAGAAAAATATAACAATTAGAAAGAGACGCGTAAAAAAGAAATATGTAATCATTGAGATGGACGGAGGGAGTATATATAACTAAATTTTCGTGCAAATAATAAATGTGATTCTTTTAAAGGGACGAATAGAATATGTTTTTAAAGATTTTTTAAATAATTTATTAGCATTAAAATATCATTTCAATATGTGATACATTTATATGATTGTCCCATTAAACATTTATACATTTTTATTTTAGGTGTCCCATAAAAAAGTTTACATTTATATTTATAGTAAATAGTACTCATAAAAAAATATTTAAATATCTTCATGGGACCCAACACTACACAAATACAACTACTTAATAAATATTAAAATATTATATTCTTTAATCCCCATATAAAAGGTAGACGTAAACATTTTTCGAAACGGATAGAGTATTAAACAAATATTTTAGATAATTTTATATTTTTATGTTTTAAATTGTTAGTTTTACGCATTTTAAGTCCAATTGATCGGAGAAAATAATTTGAACACATTAATATTTTACCAATTTGTTAGTCCTCAATAAAAAAAATATTCTTAATTATTTTGCAAGAGAGGGAAGAAGAGACGAACTGAATTAATTATTGTTTTGGTTTCGCATAAATAATTGGCAAGAAGAAGAAGGATTACTCCACTTTATTTCATGAGATGAAGCGGCAAAGTCAACTAAGGTTAAGAATATTAACTATGGTTTAAAGCTTAGAGGCTTTGGTTAATGCTTCATCCATTGCCCCGAGGCATGAGTAGTTTAAAACTCGTCGTCCACGTGGCGGGATCTGCATGCCTGAACGTTGTCGTGGAACTCACTGCAATCTCCGCAAATTTTGTTTGTCGTCTAGTGCATCTTCGGAATTTGCACCGTTTTAAGGAATTATTAAAAATATTTTAAGACATTTTGGATGACAGCATTTTTAGAGATGAGAATTAGGCCGCGATACACCCTAATTTTACTTCTCGTATGCACATAATCTAATAATTCATCTATATGAGATACTTATTTTTTTATTTTATTATTATAAAAAATATTATCACTTTTTATTATTAAAAATATTATTTTTATAAAAAATATTATAACTTTCTATTCATTTTATTTATGAATTATTCATAAAATAATTTAATCAAATGATTATTATTATTATTTAATTAGATATCACATATTTTTATATACTTCATATGTTACAATATTTCAATTGGTCTCTTATCACTTTTATTTCTTTTAGTTAGCTAAAGTATTATTTTATTTCACACATTCTATTTGGATCAGTTCCAAAAATATTTGTATACTTTTAAAATAGAAATAATATACAATATCAATAATCTTACAATATTATAATACTCCATCCGTCGAGTTCTAAGGTATTCATTTGCTTTTTGCATGTGGATTAAGGAGTATTATTATTATATGTAAAGTGAGTAGTTGTATTAGAGGGAAGTGATGAGTCATATCGTGTACTTTTTTACTAAATAGAGGAAATGAATATCTTTGAAGCGGACGCCAAAAATAGTAAAATTAATACCTTAGAAGCGGACGGAGGGAGTATAACAAAAATGTCACATTCTTTTATATATAATTTAATCAAAATCAACTATATCATATATTTTATTTTATTCAATCACCCAAAATACTCATTCTATTTCTTAAATTACGTATCACCAAAGTGCATGTATTAATGGAACAAAAGGAGTAATAAACATTATAATAATAAATACTCCATCTGATAACTGTCCATTTTGCCATTTTAGTCTGTCCAAATACAAAATGTCCATTTCATTTTTGGATTGCTGTGACACATAAAATAATATTATTATACTCAACCCACTATATATAGAGCCCACACTAAATATTAATATAACTACTCACTAAATATTAAAATATTATTTTTCTCACCTCATTATAGTATAAAATATTATACTCTTTAATCCACATACAAAAAACAAACAACAATTAATAAGGAGATGGAGGGGAGGGAATATACACCAAACTTAAAAAGTCGTATTTATCCTTAAATAAACACCCACCCAATTTATTTTCCACACTATCCTGCCATTTATACATTCGCTTCATTCACTCATTAATTTCGTGCCCTAAAATCTCATATTTTTTGAAAGTTATACTACCTCCGTTCACTATCAATCTATTCATTTTATTATTTTGAGTTGTCCATCCTTAATCTATCCATTTCCCTTTTTGAACTATGAAACCCACACCCTCCACTAATACGAATAAAATATGGGACCCACACCCTCCACTAATACAATTACCTAGTACACATAAAATAATAATACTTCTTGATCCACATGTAAAAAGCAAATGGATACATTGAGGATGGACGAATGGAATACTCTTTATTATTAAATATTATACCTTTAGTATAAAACCTTATACACTTGAATTTTTAAGAAAAAAAATATTTTTTTTAATCAAACATTTATACTACTTATATTTCGGTTGATCTTTTCAATAAAAAAATTATACTTTTATTTATTAAAATGTTTACCCTTTAGAACAAAAATTTATGTGCTCCTCCGTCCCGTAAAAATGTTTACACATTTCTATTTTGAACGTCCTATAAAAAGTTTACATTTTTCTTTATACTAATTGAGACACACATGAAACATTTAAATATCTCTCCATGGTGTTCTCAACGCTGCACTATTAGAATTACCTACTACATATTAAAATATTATTACTCTCAATTCAATATATATTAAAATTCTATATTTCTTAATTCCCCTACAAATCAAATGTAACTGACTGAGTATTTGGTACTGTTGGTTTTGTCAAAATAAATTAAGGTTGGTTTTTTGTCCCACATTGGATGTGAGATCAAAAGGGGAGGAATTCTTATGTTATTTAAGGAGGTCCCTAGTTATGATGTTAAGTGCACCAATCAAGTACAATTTAATCTTTATGTTTGATTCTATTTAAATTCCTTTCTTGTATTCTCGATTGTGAGAATGGGGAGAAATGTGTGAATTAGTCAAAGATTTGTAAGAGTGTAGAGATTGGGGTCGGGAGAGAGAAATTATGTGATCGTAAAATTTTTTCACATAGTGGTATTTTATCGGTCCGTGGTTTTCTCTGGTTTTGGAGTTTTCCACGTAAATTCTTGTGTTGTGCTTTTTATGCTCTTCTTTATTTGTCCCTTAGAAATTCTTGTGTTGTGCTTTTTATGCTCTTTTTATGCTTTTTATGCTCTTCTTTTTATGCTTATCCCATCAAGTGATATCAGAGCCTGATTCGGGCATTTATAAAGTTATTAGTATGCTCTGTGGTTGCAACATAGTCTGACCTTCCACATTAGAAAAGACTTTATGAGAGAAAGAGAGTTATTCATTAGGCTAAGGGTGGCATGAAAGAAGTGGGAAAAGCTAGTGGCACAAGGGGGTCAGAAGATCAGCCAGATGCAGTGACATCTCCTTTCTTGCAGTGAAATGCGCCGAACTGTGGTGACAGTGGCGTGGCAAGAAGTAGGATTTGCGGGACAGCACTAGCAGTTTTTGGTGGAGTTCTTGGACCTGCAGCAATGTGAATTGCTGGGACTCCCAGTGGTGGATTTGGCTTAGCAACGACATGAGATTTTCTATGGATTTCGGCTCAAGGAGATTTGAAAGGAACGGGTTTTTCGGTAATGAATGGTGGCGTGGGGAAGCGGCGATTCAACGGGAAAGAAGGCGATGTTGTGGCTTGGTATCGGGTGGCGCTAGACGGTAAAGAATAGCGCGGATTCAACTGACAAGTGGGGAAAGGTATCGTGAATTCCGAAGAATTAGAATCGACTTCAAGTGACGACACCTTCAGTAGGAAAAGAGTTCGGACAAATCTAGTGTAGCTAGCGATAAAAGGCAGCGACGTCATGTCGGTATAGTGACGATTTTTGCTCAAGGTGAAGCAATGGTGTGGTGATTGCGGTGTCGCAATGGCACGGTAGTTGCTTAAGGTGGAGCAATAGTGACATTGCTGATCAAGGTGGAGCTGATGCAGCAACAGTTTCTGAATGTTTAGTTAATATTATTTGGGATCCTTATGACATGCTCAGTTGTCATGGAAAAGGATGTAATAATATTAGCTGGTGCACAAGTTTGCACACAGACATTGACTTGGCAGGTGATGTAGGGTGTGTGGTGGATGTATATCGATGGCTGATGGACTTCCCGGGGTAGCCAAGTGCTGGAAGTAGCACCATAATTATCAGCAGATATTTTTCGATATGTGCCGCAGAAAATTCTTAGAATGGTTGATTCTAAGTGGTCTACTCATATGGTGGAGTAGGATTCTCGGGATTGAGAATGAATTGTTGGTGAAGACAATGATTCTTAGAATGGTTGATTCTAAGGGATTCTCGAGGTTGAGAATGAATTGTCGGTAAAGACAATGTGTCTTCTTTTATTTTGACAAGGTGGAGATTGTTGGTTTTGTCAAAATAAATTAAGGTTGGTTTTTTGTCCCACATCGAATGGGAGATCAAAAGGGGAGGAATTCTTATGCTATTTAAGGAGGTCCCTAGTTTTGATGTTATGTGCACCAATCAAGTACCTTTAATCTTTGTGTTTGATTCTATTTAAATTCCTTTATTGTATTCTCAGTTGTGAGAATGGGGAGAAAAGTGTGAATTAGTCAAATATTTGTAAGAGTGTAGGGATTGAGGTCGGGAGAGAGAAATTCTGTGTGATTGTAAAAAAATTTTCACATAGTGGTATTTTCTCGGTCCGTGGTTTTTCTCCGATTTTAGAGTTTTCCACGTAAATTTTTGTGTTGTACTTTTTATGCTCTTCTTTATTTGTCCTTTAGGAATGAATATGTGAATCTGTTTATCACAACAATACCATTTTGTGCTGACAGAAGGTACTCGAGTTTAAGCTTTATGATTAAAATTAAGAGAAAGATAGACATAATAACCAAATAAATTAAAGTACATAATAACCAAATAAATTAAACTTACTTGATGAATCAAATCAATAAAATTGTTGGCTAGATTTTAATTCTCACTTCCATCCTCGCATTTTTGTTTTTCACATCCTAATGTTGGTTCATGATCTTTTGTTGTTAACGGTAGGTTTTTATTGAATTTAGTTTCCCTAATTGTAGATTTATTTATTTTTTGTAAAAAAAAAATTCCCTTTATTTTAAGGGCAAAGTCTACAGTACCTAATTGTTAAGGTATAATCGGGTCAATTTTGACCAATTGACCAGAATATTTATATTTCAATCAGTCTTGATGGGTCATTCTACTTGTCTCCCCTCTCTCTCTCCCTCTCCCTACCATTCGTCTCTCTCCCTACTTTCACTGTTTCCCTCTCTACCCATCACAGCATTTCACTTCTATCTCTGTAGCGCCGGCGCCGCCCGACATCATCACAAAATAGTCATTATCACTCTCCTAGTGTGATGTCTTTCTCGCCTTCTTCCAACTCCAAACAAAGTAAGAGTCACCTTCATCTTCACCCAATCAGATTTGAAGAAACTTGAACAAGCTCATAGATCTAATAGCGAAGACTCTAAACCAAATCTGGAATTAGATCTGAAGAAGCGAAGATCTAACAGCGAAGAAGCCAAACCAAATCTCAAGATCTAACAGCGAACTCATCCATGTGTGTGTTGTGTGTTGGAAGTTTCTATTGGTGAGTGCAGGTGGGTGGAGATTGCGTGAGGTGTTTCTGTTGTTGGAGATTTTGTGAAATTTTTATTTTAGTTCGTCCAGTGTATACGTTTTATGATGAGTGATATTTTCATCTAGATTTTAGTGTCTCTTTATGTGTGTTTTCGTATTATTTTTCCTTATTTATGTGTATTTTGGTTGTGTTTTGTATTTTTATGGAATTGTGTGAGAATGAGCTTAAACGTATGATTTTCAGGCAAAAATAGATCCTAGACACAAAAAAGAAAGACATAGGAAAAAATGAATCTCAATTCGGAGTCGAAACGAGTGAGAACGAGCCAAAACGAAAGAAGAAAAATAGGGGCATGCACCTACACGAGCAGTGTTCCGAACACGGCCCTGTAAGGGGTGGCCATGTTCGGGCACCTGAGACACCTGCACGGCCACCCTGTGGCCGTGTGCATGCACACGAGCCGTTTAGGTGCAAAATCAGAAAAAAATCAGAAATCTTCTAGAAGCTTTCCAAGAGGTATAAATACCCAATACTTCAATATTTGATCATATTTTTCGAAGGGTTTCACCCTTGCACACACCTCACACACCATTTCCTCAATTTTACACCATCATCTTCATCCATTCTTCATTCATACCATCTACCTTCATCCCACCATCCAATCCACCATCCAAGTAGTTAGAGAAGCAAGAGGGAGTGGAGATTGCAAGAAGAGGAAGAGAAACACCATTGAAGCTATTCAAGGGAGTTTTAATTCTAATTTTTGTATACTTTTTTGTAGTTCAATCATGTGTTTTGGAGATACAATTGTCTATGTTGTTTTTTTAAGACTATGAAAGGCTAATCTCCTTTGTGAGATTAACAATATGAATTGTGTTGGATAATTTTGGGTATTTTGCAATTGAATTCATATGTTGATTGGATTTGTTAATTTTTTATCATTGATTGTTAATTGCTTGATTTGTATTGTTGATTTGTGTGATTAATTGTCATGGGCATGTGATTAGATTGAGAAATCAATTATATGTTTAGGATAGTTCATTGAATCATTTCATCAAACACTTCATGTGCATTATAAGTTTTAGAGAGATTGAGAAATCCTTTGGAATTTAGAACCCTTTGATAGAACATGTGATTTGTTAGATTGAGAGGTCAATTGATCGTGTGAAGGGACTCTCTAATTGAACTTAGTACCTAGTTGAAATTGTTTGATTGAGAACCAACCTTAGAGCTTTTTTGAGACATTGTAAAGGATTTACATCTTATCCATCTCGAAAGGGAGTTTAGGTGGAATTCGTGTTGACCCTTAGTTATTAATCCATGTCATATATGATTCGTTGCATGATACCTAGATTTTCCATGTTTTAAGTATTGATAGTCTCATTCTTTATCTACTTGGCTCATTTATCCATCTTCCATTTATCTATCTTTGTTTATCTTGTCATTTAATTTCCATTTCTTGATTAATTCTATCCCTTTATGATCATCTCTATAAAACTATGACAAACACGAGATTGCTTAAACCCTAGTACCTTCCTCCCTGTGGTTCTATAAATTAATTTAATTGGTCATCCATACTACAAAATTGCTAATCAAATGGCGCCGTTGCCGGAGAAGTAACAGTCGCTAGTGGTTTAACGAAGGAGTGTTTCGATTGGTCTTACTAGAGATATTTTTATTGCTTTTTATTATTTATTTTGGAAAATTTTTGATCTCACTTTTTCGTTTTGATAGGTACGTGGAAACTATCTTGAGAGAAGAAGAAGGAGGATCAAAGCCAAAAATAGAAAGTTTGAAGAAGAATTGTAGTAAGCCTTGAGAAGAGCATTTAAATGGAAGGTTGGAACCAATACTTGAGTGATCTTTTTGGGAATCAAATTGCAAGGGTTCCACCTCCACAATCAAGAGGCTATATGAATGAGAGCAACTATGGTTATAATTTCCAAATGGATCAAGATAGCTCTCAATACTACAATCAAGGAAGAAATATAGAATGACAACAAGCTTACAATGCAAATACATTCCACCCTTATCAAGCATATGCTTATTCTTCACCAAATCCCAACACCAATCCTCCGTTCCAAAATTACGCCTTATTAGATTATATAGAAGATGTGCTCAAGGAAGTGATGAAAGTCAAAATTCTCAACCAAGTTTTCTTCAAAATGAATCATCTGAGATAATTACCCCCGCTACTTTGAAATTGACAAGACAAATAAGGTTGATGAATCAAGGTGCTTATGGTCAAGTCTTGCCTAGTTCAAGTTTGAGGGGTGGTCAAAAAGTGCAAGGTTGTCGATTCCTAGCTTTGTGGAGTAAGAAGAGTGGAGGATGCCTAACCATCAAGTAGGAGATGCTTCTTTCATGGGAGTGGATGATTTCCAAGGAAATTTTCTAAACAACTATGAAAGAAGTTTTCAAGGGAATTATCCACCAATTCAAGGATGGAATTTTGACAACCAAGAGGGAGGAGAGTTTCAACAAGTTAAGGAAGAAAAATCATCGATAGAAGTCTTGATCGAGATGATGGAAGCAAGCCTTGAGGAGGACAAGAAAAGAGATGAGGCAACTGAGAAGAAGTTAGAAGCTTTGGAGCATCAAGTAAGCCAAATTACAAGTGCTTTGATCAATTTTCAACAAGTTGAAGAACTTGAAGAGAAGAGTAAAATTGAAGAAGAGTTGGAGAAAGAAGAGAATTTGGGAGATCAAGAATCAAAAGAGGTGCTTGAAGAGCCTATTGAGGCAAATGATGTTGATGAAGAGGAACAAAGTCGAAAAGCAAGTGATGATGACTTGAAGAGTGAAATGAGCATTTCAAAACTGTTAAATTCTTTAAGTTGCTTTGAATTTCATAATATTGTTTACATTGACTTTATCTTACCAATTGATTCTTCTCATATTCTTAGAAATAAAAGAGAACTCGAAGAGTTGTTCACTACAAGAAAGTTGGCTTATAATGACAGGATATCCTGTCATTAAAAGTGTAAATACTGTCATTAAATGCTTATAATAACAGAAAATCTCTGTCATGATCCCGTCATAATAGCCTCTCTAGATAAAGGTTAATAATGATGGGAATACAACCTGTCATTATTTTCAGAACTTGTTTAATGTAGAACTTTCCTCTCATTAAAAATCATCAAATATGATCATAAACCCTGTCATTATAAATATAATTTTCCTCTCATTATAAGTTCCGTCATTATAAATTTAATTTTTATTAATTATATACTAATTTTAAAATAATTACAAATAATATTTACACATTTCTTTGAACCTCAAATTAATCAATATATTATAATCATTTCAATTACATTTGTGTTGCACGTCAATGATGTGTCAAAGATACAACTTGTTCATATGCATATTCTACTTATTCTCTATAATGAGTACAAAAAGGAATTTAAAGAAAATCTACAAATATCACTCCATATATTTTCAAAATCCTCCTGATAATTTTTTTGGATGGCCTACAAGAATTTTACAAAAGAATAGGTTAGTAAGTAAAACAAAAACAAAACATTGCTTAGAATAATATTTCAACACTACTAAAAATATATATCTCCAACAAGTCTTCATATTAATACTTCAACCATACAAAAGTGTTCATTCCCATTATAGCATTTCAAATCTTATAAGAATTATTGCTATCGACCCTTATCCTTAATCCATATCTTCTTCAATTAACAAGCAATAAACAACTTTTAAAGAGAAACTCTATTTTAAATAGTTTATTCGTAGGTAAATTTATGAAATACCTTAATTTATAATAAATCTCATAAGAAAAAATGATGTCCGCATTCAGCCGTTGGTTGTACTCATCCATACGAATGATAAAGGAACTGTCATGGGGAGCAGCACCACCATAATTCCTGCAGATTTAGATTCACCAAACAGACGCAAAGCTCACTTAGAGGTGTTTCTTTGGTATTATAAATGAAAAATTTTATGATTTTTTTGATCAAAAGCGTGGATTAAGAATACCTTGGTCATTTCTATCAATACTGTTGTCAAGAAGGAAAAGAATAATAAAAATTTGCAAATAGATATTAAACTATTAGATTTCACTATTACCGAACAACCATAGCACCTAAGACAACCCAGATTTTCTATCAAAATAAAACTGAAAAAAAGTGAAGGAAGAAAATAAGCACCTTATTCATGGTAAGGGTCTTTTTTTATCACTGCAAATGTAGTTTTACTCCAACTTCCTATCTAATATTGATTATTTACCAGCATAGATTTAAATAATAATAATAATAATAATAATAATAATAATAATAATAATAAATACACCACTATATAAATGTTCATTTGAACCATTATTCCAAGACAAATATCATAGAGTACGGTAATACCAACTTCATGTGTTGATGCCATTAACTTATTTACAGTTATATATGATATCATTTTTTACAATAAGAAAACAAAATAAATACAACTTTGTTTCTATATAACAGCTCCTCCAAACAACATTATATGAGGAACTTCAACAATTGAACTAGAGATATAATATAATTTGAGAAATTAAATAGAACATAAGTATTAGTGTATGCCCATGGGCGATGGCAAATTAGTGTTCTCCTATAATGAGTATACCTTAAACTGTCAATCAGCCTCATTATTCAGTTTGCCAAGTAGTCAGTTCTGTGATGTTCAAGAAAAATGAAAGTTCCAAAGATAGGAGAGTACAATATGAATTAATACTTGATGAAACATAAGCCTGTTAGATTTGTTGAGAAAAGACGAAAAAAGATAAAAATAAGGATAAAAGACTGCAAAAGGATGATTTACACATCATCCCCCAAAAATTTCACCCAATTATAGCATTCCTTAAACCGTTGGCATCATTACTCAACAAAAAGTTATAAAAGAAGTTGTAAATACACAACTATCAAGCTCACTTTGATACCAATAAGAGTTATCTTGCACTAAAGTTAAGAAGGTGATCATGTAAGGAAAGTTATATAGAAGTTATAATCAGAGCTTACCTTATCTTCATCCATTGGCACCACACTGTCATGTTCATCAATAAAACCTGAGCATGAGGGGAATACATGAAGGATAATGCACATTGAATAAACTACATTCTTCTAAACTTAACCAAAGAAGTCAGAGAACAACAAAACTAATAAAACCAACCAAATAAATTTTAGAAATGACCAGCTTTAATACAGCACCACCACACTTTACTCTGAGTTAAAAGGAAAAGCATGATTTATAACTGATTTTTATCGAACATCATTAAATATCATTCCAAGCTACAGAACAAAACAAGATAAAAAATTCAAGGATAACAAGAATCTTTTATTCACTTACTTAATTTTATGCCAATGAAACTCACATCCATCAAATTATACCCTTAATTTTTCATTAAGCTAATCATCACCATGAGCAATGTTCATGGTCTTGAGTTTCTATAGATTAAAATACAATTGAAAACTACAGGTCACTAGCAATTGAAGACCACATTATCCACTTCTGTTTACCATTACAGCAAGCTAAAAGGAAATTATACTAAAAAATTCAAATTAATACCTCTTAATCCTTCTCCCACACCCTTATTTTTCACACTTTACATTCTTGATATTTAACATAATTACACTGATTTCATAATCCTGTAAAGAAAACTAAACTCTAGAACAAAACCCTAAGCAAAGAAGAGAAAAATTAAAATGAACATTGAGAATTAATAACGAAAGAGAGAGGGATAAACATACCCATTCAGTTTGTGCCTAGTAAACCCACACGAATACGCCTAAGCCCTCCATATTAGGGATAGACATTCTCGGCGGATTCGTTGGTCACGGTTCCTTTCCCGGCGAACAGGGGAGCCAAGGATGCGCCACCAAACAAACCCTAGATGCACCGCCACTCACCAAACTCTAGATTGTGCCGCCACTGACTGCGCCCAACGAATACACAGAGGCAGTCGCCGGACGTCCCGTCGACTAGAATGTTGAACAGAGGATGATTTTAGAGGAAGACAATAACATTATTATCTCTTAAAGAACATAAAAGGATTTGTGTGATTTGTGAAGAAGTCGTATTCAAGCAGAGAGAAAATTATTTCAATTCTTTTTGTTTTCCTTTTGAAGTAGAGAAGAGAATGTTATTAATATTTAATATTCTTATTAGTATAAAATTTGTGGTGGGAAAAAGACCGCCCAAATTTTCTAACAATAATGACAGGCATGTCAACATTCATATTAGTAATGACAGGATTACTACCAACAATGACAGGAACACAAGTTTCTCATTAAAATAATTTATTAAATAAATATTTTTAATTTTTCTCTCATTAAAAGTGTTTTTTAATAACAGTTTTTGTTCCTGTTATTAATATTTCCTCATTATAAGTCCCTTTTCTTATAGTGGTTGGGGATCTATTTGGTAAAGAGGAATAAGTGGTATTCAAGAATGGAGAGAGCAATGGAGTGTAAGCTCAAGAGAGTCGAATTTTTAAAGCCATTCTCGAAGAATGCAACAGAGGCCGTCACTTACCACAAGTGCCTACTAGAGGAAGAAGCACAACAATTAAAATTTGATGGCAAGGACGAAAGATATTCGTGGCCATTTCGATGAGTTCTCCATATCCCGTCCGGCTTGAAGACGTTAAACTTAGCACAGATGGGAGGCAACCCATCATTATCTTTATTGCTTTATTTATTGCTTTCAATAAGGATGCTTGTTTTGTTTTGCATTTTTGGTATGTAGGTTGATTGTGCTCATGAGGAGAATGCGTATTGAAGATACAGGAATTGCTTGATTTGAAGTGTGTAAGTACGTCACACCATTTTTTACAAACTTAATTCGAAACTCTTGTTTCAATTTAAGTTTGGGGTATATGGCGTGGTGTGATATACTTTGTCTTGAAGGCATATACCTTTCGTATTTTTGGGGCAATTTTAAAATTTTTCTCATGAGTTTGAGATTAATTTTGGTCCAATTGGTTGTGTTGAAGTGCATAATAGTCTATATTCTTATTGTAATTGTTGAGCTAATGGTTTTGATGAGTTGTTGAACATAAATGAAGTGTAGTGGAAGCATGAATTTAGCCTGAAAATCAAGTCTAGATTCGTTGTGCATTCAATCCGGAAGCCCGTGACAACCATTTCCACTACCAAATGCTTTTCTAAGGGAGTTCACTTTACATCTCATCACTTCTATGTGCGTAGCATGCTTTGATATTGTTTTGAATTGTTGTTGATTAGCATGCAACTTCATATGTTATGTTTGTGGGAGGTTTACGATTCAAACAAAGATGGGGAAGCTTGTGAGCTTACTTGAATATGGATATTATGAATGTGTTCTTAATTCTCTAATGATGGATGGTTTTGTTATTTTTGCATGTTATGTGTTTTTGTGTCGTTTCTTATTTGATGTATTTTCTTTTATGTTTTGTGTATATTTTCATTCTTGTTAGGGATTGTTTTAGTATATTATGAGTCATTTTTGAATGTGAGTAATGACATATTATTGTGATAAGTGATGACAAGTTATGAGTAAGAATCTCTACATTTTCGAATTGTGACATGTTTTACTTAACTTGTTCAATTTTGAGATGAATGTGGTATAATAAGTTCCTTAAGATCCGAGCACAAACTTGTGAGTATTTGAGCCTCAACCGTGCATACATAGTATTTATTTTCATGAGTGGATTGGTTGTGTTTGATAAACTAGAACTTGCTCAAGGACTATGGGAACCAGCCCGATTAGTGGAGGTTAGTGACATGATCTAAGGCCATGCTTGTTATTCATAGTCATTGCCATAAATTTTCCTACCATGAATATCATCCCTAGTCAACCACTTTGAGCCTATAAGCCTATTTCTTGTGAATTTAGCACATTGCAAGCCATGATTACCCACTTAAGCCTTATATACATACCTTTTGTGTGGGTGATTGAGGAGATGGTAGTTAGAAATGTTTGATGAGTTATTGTGCAAAAGAAGAAAGTAAATGGTGAACAAGCAAGAAAGAAAAAGAATGAAAAGAGCTCAAGAAAGAATGGACATGCAACCTCAAAACAAGAAAATGAGCAAAACAACAACAATATGCTCAAGTATTTAAAAGTTCGAAGAAGGAATCATGATTTATAAGAAGCTCAATCCAAGGAAAGTTGATGAATATTGCTTGAGATTTGCAAAGATAAGGAAGAAAGAAAAGGAAGTGAAGAAGTTGAGGAAATTGATCATCTCTTCGATTACTTACATTTGATTAGTCCACGAGCAAACTTATAGCGAGTCGAGTCAATTGGTTAATGAATGTTGTTTTACCTCAATTAATAGAGTGTTGAGTGAAATTGATATCTAACGTGAGGCTTGGACCAAAAATGGACTATATTACTCTTTATTCTCTTTTGATTGAATTTGTTAATTTTTCATGTTATGAATTTAATATTGTAGGATGACTTAGCATAGTTTGTAGTTCTTATTATTATTGATGTGTTATTTCTTATGTTCGTTTAGTCTTTTCCTAGATGAAAATCTCTCTCCCTTTGTTTTATCATTTTCGTTGTTCGGGGACGCACCGTTAGATTGTATACTAAAAGTCTAGCTTTTTGTATGAACAATGTTTAAACAATAAATTTGAAATGAGAATCATATGATCAAATGATTGCGTCTTATAATTTATTTATATGAATGATGCAATAGTCCACTTACTTTATATTGTAGATAATATGTTGTGCGACAACATGCGGAAGATCATATTATCAGTTTTCTTATAAATTATAAACAGTTGCTTACAACCGAGATAGAATGAGATTCTCTATCTTATGGTTGTAGTGTGATTTGATATTAGTTTGTCTTGACTATAGAATCACATTAGTACTCTAGTGCGTATTGAGTAGGACCGCTTGAGATCGTTCGACTTATACTGACTTATAGAAGAACTTGATCTCAATTATTATGGATGTTCGTGCTCTTAATCCTTATACAATAACCTCGACACGTATGACAGTATGTATTTATTTGATTCATTAATGGGTGAGATTTACATGTAATTAAATCAACAAACTCGATGAGTTGGGAAATAGTGTTGTCTCTATAGTATGCTGTTGATTGTAGAAGGAATCCATGTCCAACATAGATTGATGATGTCTCCTTGAGGAGCTCATAAGGATTATCATGTAAACCCTACAGGTGGAGTTATTCCGACATGATAATGTGGTTAAGTTGTACTACTCTCGGATGAGATATTATTTAATGGAGTTGTCAGTAACTTAATTAATTAATGAACATTGTATATCTTAAACATGAGGAGACTAACGGGCTCATAATAAGAAAGAGCCCATAATGTAATTATGGGTTAGAACGGTAGTGCAGTAATAATATTTTAGTAGTATATATTATTATTATTGGACTTAAGTACAAGCTATGGGCTAAGCTTGGATACTTAAGCCCAATGGAGACCCAACTCTAATTTCTCCTCCTGGTCCCTGCTATAGCCCATATATAAGTCATCTCAGCTATCCGAAAACCCTAATCAATTGAATTATTATTCATGTCTAACATTGTGAGCAGGGTGAGGGAATAGCAAATTGAGAAGATCTCGAAGATTGTCGCCCACACGACGTCGAGATTAGACTTGGGAATACAACAGAAGATCGCAAGGTTGTTTCCTACTGCTGTTCATCAACTTCCATGATTTTCTTAAAATTGTGTGGAACTCCAAACTAGACGTGTGATACACCGTTGGAAAGCCACTGAAGAGAGGATCATTTTGGCGTATAAATCACTCAAATCGGAGATCCGATGAGAGAGTTATGCTCAAAACAGTGAGGCTGCGCAGGCTGCCAACGAGAATTTTTCTTCTTCAACGTACCCCGGTGAAAGGTAATACGTTTCTATGTTTTCTTGCTTTCGCTGAATTAGAAACATATGGAACCCTAACGGTTCACGTTAAACAAACGATCAAAGGCCAACACGCACAACACTTTAAGTTTGGGGCTGTGATGAGTGATATTTTCACCTAGATTTTAGTATCTTTTTATGTGTGTTTTCATATTATTTTATCTGTATTTATGTGTATTTTGGTTGTGTTTTATGTTTCTATGAAAATGTGTGAGAATGAGTTTAAACGTATGATTTTTAGGCAAAAATAGATCCTAGACGCGAAAAGGAAGACATAGGAAAAAGCAGATCTCAATTCGGAGTTGAAACGAGCGAGAACGAGCCAAAACAAAAGAAGAAAAATATGGAAGATTAATATTGATGTGCTTGAAACCATGTGAAAATAACTTGAGTAATTTAACTTTTGTAGATGGCTGCTGAAAGGAGATTAAGAAGACGAGATGAAGACTTTATCATGGTTGAAACAGATATGGAAATGTCCAACTTAGACACTCGTCTAGTTGAACATGGAATGCATTCGTTAGAATATGGAGTAGATTTTGATGAAGATTGGGCTAAGTATGCATATAGATAGGAAGCAATCATGCCAAAAATAAGGGCAACTCGGTTCCAAGACCAAGCCACCATGGTTGGTCTTGGTATCGAGGGTGACTTGAGGACAATGTTTTAGCGGGTAGAGATGGAGGATTTCTTTGACAAGAGGCCTCCCGCTTATCGACATCTTACAGCTGAATTCTTGAGCTCACTTGAGGTAAAAAAAGATGTGAATAAATTTCTCATCTCAATCTCCTTCCGGTTAAACAACGAGACATGGACAAATATACCCCTTAACACATTGAATAGATACTTGGGAAGCCCGACGAGGGGGGCCATCAAAGCTTTGTGCCACAAACTGAGGAGTCAGAAGAAGAAAGTGAGAATGAATCAAGTCCCAGAATGAGAGATCCACCTTTGAAGATTCAAAAGGATCACCCTTCGGATTTGATAATTGGGGATCCTCAATCAAGAATAAGTACCAGACTACTGGAAATGGTTAATGTCTCTCTATTCTCATGTTTTGTTTCCAAATTGGAACCCAAGAATGTCAAAGAAGCTCTAAATAATCCGAACTGGATACTTGCCATGAAATAAGAGCTCGAACAATTTGTTCGAAATGATGTCTGAGAGCTTGTTCTAAAACCTACAGAACAAAATGTCATTGGGACAAAATGGATCTTCAAGAATAAGACTGATGAACATGGAAATATCATTAAGAACAAGGCTAGGCTAGTTGCACAAGGATACACTCAAGAAGAAGGGATTGACTTTGCTGAGACTTTTGCTCCAGTAGCTAGAATTGAATCTGTAAGATTAATTCTAGCAGTTGCATGTTACCTTGGTTTTACTATTTATCAGATGGATGTGAAAAGTGTCTTTTTATATGGCATTCTCAAGGAAACTGCTTATGTTTCACAACCAAAAGGGTTCATAGATCCTGAGTTTCCAGAGCATATATTCAAACTGAAAAGGGCTCTCTATGGTTTGAAACAAGCACCAAGAGCTTAGTAAGAAAGACTCACAGGGTTCCTTATTGCTAAGGGTTATGTTCATGGGGGAGCTGATAGAACATTGTTTCTTCAGAAAAACAGCAAGGAAATCATTATAGTTCGGGTTTCTGTAGATGATATAGTCTTTGGATCCACTTCTGGAAAAAAGGTCAAAGAATTTACCAATCTCATGACATCTGAATTTGAAATGAGCATGGTAGGAGAACTATCATACTTCCTCGGATTGCAAGTTAGTCAATCCAAAGAAGATATGTTTATTCATCAATCTAAGTATGCTAAAAACCTTGTGAAAAAGTTTGGTTTGGAAAATTCTAAACATTCAAAAGTTCCTTTTAGCTCTAGAGAATCATTATCTCAAGATCGTGAAGGAGCACCTGTTAATGAAACCTTGTACAGGAGCATGATTGGTAGTCTTCTCTATCTAACTGCCAGTCGACCTGACATATCTTTTAGTGTTTGTCTGTGTGCCAGGTACCAAAGTTCTCCAAATGAGTCCCATTTGAAAGTTGTTAAAAGAATCATAAAGTATGTTGCAGGAACATTGGAATATGAACTGTGGTATTCAACAGATACAAATGCTAATGTTTTAGGGTTTTGTGATGCGGATTGGGCGGGGGACACTGATGATCGTAAGAGCACTTCTGGAGGGTGTTTCTTTGTTGGTAGCAACCTCGTGTCTTGGTTCAGCCGTAACCAAAATTGTATCTCCTTGTCCACGGCTGAAGCAGAATACATAGCTGCAGGTAGTTGTTCTTCTCAATTTATTTGGCTTGAAAAAATGCTATTTGATTACCAATTGAAGCCCAATAAACTTTACCTTCTCTGTGATAACACCAGTGCCATTAACATCTCAAAAAATTCTGTCCTTCATCAAAAAACCAAACATATAGATATTCGATTACACTTTATTAGAGAATCGGTAGAGGAAGGGAAACTTGACATAGAACACATTTCCACTGAAAAACAAGCATGCAAATAATTTAATAAGAAGAAGCAACATTTCCCCTGAAGATAGTTCCAAAACAGATACCACAATATAAACAACAATAATAAAAAGAAAGTTCAGAGAGTTTAAAACAAAAGGTCAAAGTTTAATCAACACAAGACAAACAGGGACATGCCCCTCTTTCAACTGGTAGAGGAATCCTCAACATCAACAGCAGCTTCCTTATCCACCTGCTCACTAGATTCCTCAACATCATCATCATCTTCCTCTTCCTCTTTGACCATCTTTAGTTTTCTCCCAGCAGTAGCAGTGTTCTTTTTCTCCCCTTTAGCTCTTACCAAGGCCTCCATCAACTCATCCAACCTGGCATTCTACTTATCAAGAGCAGCCTGAACAACAAGAATATCTATCTTCATTTGATTCACCAGAGGAGAAATAGATTCAAGAGTGGATGTGGTCGACTATGCTTTCTCTTTCAGATTGGCCACTCGAAGGGAAACCTTCAATTCACTAAGCATTTTCTCAAGGGAATCTTTTCCCTTCATAAATCTGACACCCACTTCAGTTAAAAGTTTCCAGATAATGCAAGGAAACGGAAGTAGCCTAGACTCATCAAACTTCCCAGAAAACCCCAAAATAACATCAAAGATAATCTGACCATAGGACAAGTTTGCTTTGGAAGCAATGGCATGAATGAACCTAGCTTGGGATACAGTTAAGAAAGACTTATTCTTGGACGGAGTCCAGTTATGAATAGCAATTTTATGAAGAAGATAAAACGAAGTACCCAAGTCAGAGGGAGACAGCCCAGCAGAAGGCCAAACAGATAACTTTCCAGAGGTAATGACTTCACAAACACTGTTCAAAGAAGGGACTAAGTGCAAACCAGAAGCAGTTTCAGGAATACCCATAACCCTAGAGATTTCAGAGGGGGAAAACTTACAACTCGATTTCGACAAAATACTGTTTGAAACCTAGGAGAATCAATATCAGCAACATCTGGAGTAAAATTTGAGTAGAATTCCCTAACAATCTTAGCACAAAAGGGTTTAATACCAGAGACAGTACCAAGCAACCCAGCAGACTCAATCAAGGGTAAAACACCAAACTTTTTAAAATCAGACACACAGATATTACGTTCAGAGTGAAAAACCATGTCAACAAAAGTACCATACCGAGAAGCTGCCACGGAAGAGTAAAATTCCTTGGATCGAGCAATACCAACTGATTAGCCATTTATAGTCAGGATGACTAATTAAAGAATTTATCGAACCACATGGAGGTAGGTACTAGGATCTAAGCGACCTCGTGTTCATCATAGTATTATAGAGATGATCATAAAGGGGAGATAATCAAGAAATGACAGGAAAATAAATGGATAGATAAATGAATGAATGGATGAATGAATGAGCCAAGTAGATAGAGAATGAGACTAGCAATACTTATAATTTGGAGAATCTAGGTATCATGCATCGAATTCATATGTGTCATGGATTAATAACTAAAGGCCAACACGAATTCCACCTAAACTCCCTCTCGAGATGGATAGGTTGTAGATCCTCACAAAGGCCTCAAAATAGCTCAAAGGTTTGTTCTCAATCAAACAATTCCAACTAGGTACTAAGTTCAATTGGAGAGTCCCCTCACACGATCAATTGACCTCTCGATTTAACCAATCGAATGTTCTATCAAAGGGTTCTAAATCCTAAAGGATTTCTCAATCTCTTTACAATTTATAATGCACATGAAGTGTTTGATGAAATGATTCAATGAACTATCCTAAACATATAATTGATTTCTCAATCTAATCGCATGTCCATGACAATTAATCACACAAATCAACAATACAAATCAATCAATTAACAATCAATGATAGAAAATTAACAAATCTAATCAAGATATGAACTCAATTGCAAAATACCCAAAATTATCCAACACAATTCGTATTGTTAATCTCACTTTAGCATATCATATTCATAAGAAAATTAACATAGACATTAAAATCCTTACAAAACATGATAAACAATAAGGTTTCAATACAAAGTTTGGATGAAAACTCCCTTGGATGTCTCCAATGGTGATCTTCTTCTTCCCCTTGCAATTCACCTCTCTTCCTTACTTCTCTAACTACTTGGCTGAAGGATTTGGTGGTGGGATGAAGGTAGATGATATGGATGAAGAATGGAGGAAATGGATGGTGAAAAATGAAGAAAATATGTGTGATGTGTGTGCAGGGGTGAAAACCCTCGAAAATCCCATCAAATATTGAAGTATTGGGTATTTATACCCCTTGGGAAGCTTCTTGAATGTTTCTGATTTTTTACAGAAATTTACACAACACGACTCGAGTGCATGCACACGGCTCGAGTCGTGTCATGTCTTCTTGGCATTTTTCGGCAGTAGATGGAGCTCGAGTCGAGTCGGTAACTCGACTCGTGTCTTGATTCCTGGCACAACTCGTGTTCTGTGCACGGGCACAGGGGTGCCCGTGTAGATGTTTTTGACGTCGGCACACGGCCATTCTGGACATGCCCGTGCGTGGCGCACGACTCGTGTTGAGCGAGCTCGACTCGAGCTACAGCACACGGCTCGAGTTGGGTCGTGCCCTGTTTCTCTTTTTTGTTTCATCTCTCTTTTCTGTTTTTACTCCGTTTTCACCTGTTTTACATACGTTTAAGCTCATTCTCACACATTTCCATAAAAACACAAAACACAACCAAATAACACATAAATACGGATAAAATACTACGAAAATGAATATAAAAAGATACTAGAATCTAGGTGAAAATATCACTCATCACCAATATCGAGAGCTTTAATAGGTTCATCAAACGAACAGGGGACACCAAAAGACACCACGACACTCGACTGAGGGTTTTTCTTTCTGGCAGATCATCATGGCTTATCCATCGTATTCTCATCAACTTCGATAACATCACGGCGGGAAGGAGATGAGGGTTCAGGGGTGACAGAGGAAGGGGCAGTGGTCACAGGGGAACCCGAACGATCACGCTTACAGCCGGAGCCAGGGCGGCGAAGGGCGGTTTGTTTCTGTCGAACCATGGTGAGTGGAGAGAGAGAGAAGACTAGGGTTTCACAGAAGGAATGGAATGATACTCAATCAGACACTCGATCAGAAGAAAAAGAGGGGAAGGATTGCCTGTTCATATTCTACGAAATTCGAGAAATACTAGCAGATATTTTCTCTATTTTACCAACAGAATTCAATCCACAGATTTCCAAGGGAATCATTATATAAATTACCAACGGAATTATTAGCAACGAATTATCAACAGAATTATTTACCAACGGAATTGATTTTTCGTTGCTAAAAATTTACCAACCACCACTTTACCAATGGAATTTTACCAACGGATTCCATTGCTAATCTGTTGGTAAGCCAATTTAACAATGGAATTAAAGTTTTTACCAACGGAATATTCTGCTGGTAAAAAACAATTTTTTTGTAGTGATACACAAGAAAGAAAAAGTAGTATTCATAAATTAACATAAAATGAAATTTGTGAATGTAAATTAAAAAAAATAAAAAATCCAGGACCGTAATAAACCTAAAATAACCAAAAATAAAATAAAATAAAATGTTACAATTTTTTTTTACAGAGATTACACACATTTATAGGGCTACATAATGTGAATTATATTTGGAGAAAGAAAGAAAAAAAATATGAATTTGTTTAAATACAGAAATTATTCCACTTTTTTCTGCTTGAACTTAACACCTTAGATTTTAGAATTATCATTAATCAATTCCCTTCAAAATTAGTTGTCTCATCGTCAAAAAATAAAAATTAAAAAAAAGTTGAATTTTTCTCTCCAATTGTATCTCAATAGTCTCTTTTCATTATTATTATTATTATTATTATTATTAAAATTCACTCCAGTTCAACCCAATAAATATTGCATCAACCATTAATACCAATTAATGGCAACTCCAATTCAAAACTCTCCACATTCATAAGAAAATTAATTGGGGGAATGGTGATGATAAAATTGATTATGGGAAAGCAAATGAGGCATCAGATATAGGGTTTCAAGAATAACCATTTTTAATACATGGGCAAATTAATGCATAGAAATAATTGGTTTGGCTTTGCCACTCAACTTAAAATTAAATAAGAAATGAGTGGCAAAGACAAAGAGAGTAAAGTTTAATACTAATTGAATTAAGGATATTCTTTGTTAAGGAGATCTACAATTTAAGTAATTTAAGTACTTATAAGTGAGTTAAAAGTGAGTAAATCCACTGTGGGCAGGTGGATCCAAAGAAGAGTGATCAAAGTGCACACAAATGTCTTAAAGCCTGAGCTAACTCCCAAAATAATCTCCAAAGGCTTAATATTTGTTTTCATGCTATAAATTATGACATTTCATCAAACAAGCTTGTGCGTGATGAAACACATAATGTGGTTCATATCAATGATAAGTAGTTCACTGGTTTTACATGACTAGGGTAAAGAGAGAACCAGCAAAAAGTAATTCCAAGAACAGAGTTAGGGGGGCTATGGTTAATATCATTGATACCATCAACAAAGATGTCATCAAGGCTTGTGTACTTAATTAGTTATCTAGTATATATTTCATCAATAAAAGAAAAATGTCCTCCAAATATGAGCAATGATATTACTATCCAATCTATCCAATAGAAGAATGCAAAACCTAACCAGGTGGGCTAGACCACCTAGCCATCGGGCTCCTCATACAAGTGAGTAACCCGGGTTCGATTCCCATTGGGAACGAATAGGTGGGAGTTATAAAGAGGTCTGGAGAATAAGGGTGTATGAAGACTTGGTGAACTAACTATACTAACAATTAACTTTGTCCGATCAAAAAAAAAAAAGAATGCAAAACCTCACTTTCTTTATAATGATGATCTAAAGTTTTGGAAGGATGCAAGATCTAACGAATTTCCAGACATATATATTGTGGTATGACTTCTAAGATTGGGCCTCCATTCCTGTTAATCTATTGGGCTTATTAGCCCCACAGCCAGTAATAGCCAAGAAGTCCTCCAAAATTCGCGAGGAGTGACCTCCTGACTAAGGTCACTAGGCCACTTGATCCAATTGCCTGAAATACGCAGATATCCTCCGAGATATCTGCATAGGGGATATCCTAGATCGAATCTTAAAATAGTCACATGAGGCTAAACGCGTTTAATACTCACACTGTACACGATAATCTAGTAACTTGTCCAGATACGGGTGACGTCAGATTATCCAATATAAATATGGGAACTACTCATAATAATATAATCAATCATTCACCCCCTAAAAAGAAGGCACAGACATGCCTAGGGGGCAACTCTCTTCTTTTATGTTAGCTTAACACAGATCAACCCCTCATCACCTTATAACAGCCACATCAATCTGTTATTAGGAAGGGATTAGACTCTGACAAGCTACATATATCAGTAGCATAGGGTGGTTTAGAGCCATATAATCCTTACAAGTGAAAATTGCAAGTTATAATATTGATGATTTGAATAGGATTGTGGAGATCTCTTATGAAAACCTTTGAGATTCTACCCTCAACAATGTTTCTGATGAAAGAGGGCGTGTTGCATATCTGCAACCTAGAGATTAATGAAAATATGTCAAGGGTATGCATCAATGAGCTAGCTTAATGAGGCTGAGTATATCTATGAGCATATTTATGACATTTCAAGTCTTATGCAACACTAGGAGTTTGATATTTAGGTTAGGTTTTAAGCTTTTGGATGTTTACAGCATATACAATTGACATTAAAATGTTATTTTGTTGTGCTTGATTTGCTTAAGCTGTAAAAATTGATATTTATGTCAGGTCTTATTACCGTTTTGGATGTTTTACCATATAAACAATTGATGATACAATGTCATTTCGTTGTGTTTGAGTTGCTTAAATTGTAACCATTAATATTTGTGTTAGGTCTTACCCTTTTGGATTACAACATAAACAATTGATGATATTGTCATTTTGTTGTATCAATAAAAATTATATTACTCCTCAAAAGTCAATAAAAATTGTCAAAAGACAACTTTTCATAAATCTCGTGTCTATAGTAACAACACAATTCAATACACAATAGAGAGTATTATAAATCATATCATCTATTCATCATCGTGCAAAACTAGTAATGTATACTACATGACACCGGAAAATTAGAGAGGTATGAGGTAACACAAGCAAACACTCAACACTCACCACTCTAAAAATCCATCAAAATAGTTTAGAGCAAGATATGTATTAGAAGATAACATATTCTAAACAAGCTTAAAAGCTCAAAATATGTTAATTTCGAAATTGACTGCCTTGCAAGCTTACGAATGATGTCACTATATGGGCATGAATTGGAACAACCCTCCAAATGAGTAAAAAAAAAAAACTTAACATTCTCAATGCACACAAAAAATAAGAACTTAGACTCTAATGAATGTAAATTTAGTGAAAGATAATTAAAGAATAAGAATATGTAGATACCAAGATTCATCTTGGGGAGAGAAATCACTAAAATCAGCAAAGTATAAATTGGTTCTGTAACTTCCCGTATGCAGATGCAAATTATCACACTTCAGTCAAATGGTCATAACTTTCTGTAGGAATATTATTTTTGAGTTCCGTATTTTTTTTTTTTTTGAATACTAGACTAGTAAAGTTTTCCAACGGTATAAAGTATGCACCATAGCTCTCTCTCTCTATAGAAACCGTTTAATTCATGAAGTTGACTGACTGTTGGTGTACTTCCTCTTCGTGAGCTCTTGAGTCTAACCCTTTTAGTTCCCGCATTTAACCCTTTCAACTGCAGAGTTCAACCCGTCGTCAATTCCCGCGTCACTACATCCAAAAACTGTTTTATCTTTTCTTTGCCCAAAATTGTGTTCACCTTTCTTTTATACAAAGAAAAGATAAGAATAATTTTGGGACAGAGAAAACATGATAGAAGGTGCAGAATGTATTACAACACATCTGATCTAATAATATTTCAAATGGAACAGTATCATCACTAATTAAATCAAAGAAAGCAACTTTTAATGGGAGGCAAGAACTACCTATATCTGTACACAATCAAGTAGGTTTGGAAATGGTGAACTAACAAAATGAGTAATGTCATTGACCAATTGAGTTGGATATACATTTTTCACATGACCCCCCACAATCTAGTCATAAAGAAGCTGCCTCCCCATTACCTTTTATGATCAAACTCAAGAAAATATAGCATAAAAGATTCCATGATTTGTGAAATATTAGATGAAACTTTTGTTAATGTATACATACTTTCAGCCTTACGTAGTTCACACTTTCTTATTTCTTTCCACCCACAATAATCTTTATACCAAAAAAAAAAAATACATTTATCTAATATAATATCAAAAGTTACTTTAGTTTCAAATTTATCACTCATATTTAACACACATAACATTACTTCATACTTCACTATTACCTAAAAATATTAAAATACCCAAAAAGTCAATAAAATTGATAAAAAAATTATTATTTTTTGTCAAACTAAATGGAACTGTAAATGTAAACTCAATCTTAGAATGAAGGGAGTACTATTAAAAAGTGTTGCAATGGCCCTAATTACACGGATATAACATCTGTATTTAATTGGATTCAACACAACTAATTAACATACGACAAATATTAGTGTATGAAAAATTTCTCTTTAAAATAATTAATTATTATTCTATTAAATAAAAAATATTATTCTTTAAATTTTAATATGTTGTGATTTTTTATATTTTTTCAGATAAATGATATCTTTCATTTAAAAAATAATAACTCATCTCTCTAAAAAGAAAAATTTCAAGTAATAAAAAATAATTTATAAAATCAGGTGCATGATAAACAGGTTCATAGTATACTCTTTTTAATATATTGTCATTGAAATATTATAAACATACTGATCTTACAGTATTGAACTATTGATACATAAAACTTACAAAATATATATATATATATATATATATATATATATATATATATATATATATATATATATATATACTAATTATGAATACGCTGCTATAAATAATTTTTTTAAAAGTATGAGGTGTCGCAACATGGTTAATTAATTGTTGTATATTTTTTATTTTTTTATTTTAATATCACATATATAATATTTCTACTTTTATTTATTTATTTATTTTATTATTATTATTCATGTATATCTTTAAATCATGTAAATCTATAAATTAAAGACCACCTTTAATTATATTTTTTTGATTGGGTAGGAATAGATAATCAATAAAATATAAATATATCCAATTATTATTATTATTTATGTACATCTTCAAATTAAATACCACATTTAATCATATTTTTTGATTGGTTAGGAATATTACTTTTATTATTATTATTATTATTCATGTATATCTTTAAATTATGTATATCTATAAAGTAAATATCACCTTTAATTATATTTTTTGATTGGTTATAATAATTCATCCGCATATTACTCGAAAATGTGTACTCGTGTATATATATATATATATATATATATATATATATATATATATATATATATATATATATATATATATATATACACTAGTATGAATCCCGTATATTACACGGGTTGTACAGTTATAATTTTAAAAAATATATAATTTAAGTCTAATATAACTATTTATTCAACAATTTAAAAAAATAAATTCAAGTTTAATATAACTATATATTTATTCAATTATAATCTAATATAAGTTTATATTGAAGAGTAAAATTCAATTTATACACCCTCAAATGTGAATTTGCTTCTATTGGTAAAATTTTAATATCGTTGTTAAATTAATTTACCAAAAAAATTAAAAAATAAATTATTGAATTTATTTTCAATTGTTGTTCCAGAATTAAATTAATCAAAAAAAATTAAAATATGTTAAGAAAAAAATTATAATAAATTTAATTAATAAAAAAATAAATTCAAAATAAATCCATTAAATAAAAAAATTAACAAAATTAATTTAAAAAATTATAATATTAACCATGAAAAATATTAATAACTTAAACAAATCAAAAATTAAAATATAAAAAAAAGTTAAAAGGAAAAAAGAATTTGAAAATTTTTTTTTTAAAAATAATTAAAAATTTTGAAAAATATAAAAGAATCTGTATGAAATTAATTAATATACATTTTAGAAAATAATAATAATAAAAATAGAAAAAATTGATAACAAAAGAAATAAAATTAATCAAAAGAAAAGAAAAAGAAGTCATAACAAAATTAATTAATAAATTGTAAATTCATTAAAAAAATTAATAACGTAAAAACAAATTAAAAAATGACATACTAATAATTATAAAGAACAGAATTAAAAACAAAAAAATTAAATAAAAGAATATAATCAAAAGTGAAAACGTAAAAAATTAATTATAAAAATATTGTAAAATTAACCATGAAACAAAAGATAATTATGTAAAAATTCAAAAGATAAAAAAATTACGTACTAACAATAAAAAACAAAAATAAAACAAAATAAATAAAAACAAAAAAAAAATCAAAATATTACTTACTAACGGTTAAAAAAAAACATAACTAAATCAAAACAAATAAATAAATAAAAATAAATTTTAATCAAAAGATAATACTCTCTCTTTCCCATTTCAATCTTTACATATTTCCAATCTGCGCATCTCATTTCAATTTTTATATTTTCTTTTTAGTAAATGAGACCCACACAAATTAATTATTTCTCTCCATGGGCCCACACATCACACTAATACACTAATCCACTTTACATTAAAATATTATTTCTCTGACCTCATTACACATCAAAATACTATATTCCTTAATCTACGTGAAAAAGCAAATATAAAGTTTGAAATAGGACAGAGGGAGTGTAAAAAAATATAAAAGAAACAGTAAGAGAAATATAATCAAAAGTGAAATCATAAAAAAAATTAATTAAAAAATTGTAAAATTAACCATAAAAAAAGTTAATTATGTAAAAAACAAAAATTATAAAATTACACAATAACAATTAAAAAATATAAAAAAAAACAAAAATTAATCAATAAGAATAATATAATTAAAAACGGATATCTTTCTTTAGAATTAAAGTTTGAAGTGAATAAATTATGTGCGTGGAATGAATGAATAAAGAGTCTTATTTATAGTTGGAGAATGGATAAATTTTATAAATCTTAAAGTAAATATATGTGTTTTTCTATATGTATTTATTATCTAATTTTGATTTGATAATATCATATTCAAATCTTAAAATAATATATGTATTTATCTACATTAAAATTTAATTAATAATTAAAATTTTGAGATTAATTCTGATGGTGGTGGTGACACCTCATCAAAATTAATCTCAATTATTTTAATTTTTAATTAAAATTAAAAATCTCAATTATTCAAAATATTAATTAAAATTTAGTATAGATAAATATATATATTATTTTAAAATTTGAATATAATATTATCAATTATAATTATTTAAAAATTAATATAAATAAATACATATATTTACTTTAAAATTTGAAATATTTATCCACTCCTCACGTATAAATAATAAGACTTTTTAAAGGTGGTTTTAAAAGGGGGAGGGGGAGCCGATTCTCTCTCTAAATTTTTTCTCCCACTCCCTCAAAACTTTTGCCCTAAATCTGCCCCGCCGTCGCCGTCTATAGCCTATCTACTGCTGGTGGGCCTTAGATTCATTGATTGGGATCTCCTCCTTCGAACAAATTTCATCAAGAGCCCTCCTTGATCTACTATTTTCAGTTGGAAATCATCTGATTCCTGGGCTCTTTTCCTCCTCACGGTACCAGCCGCATCTGGATTTTCTCTTTAAGGAACCCATCTGCTCCTCCGTCTCCACGCTGGGACTTGCTCTTGCCGGTAGATCCAGTGACATCGAGGGTTCCTCTCTACTCGAGGCCGCGCCACCTTGCTTTCGACGTGGCTTGTTCCCCAAGTTCTGCCCTGCTCCTCTCCTGGCGGCTGTCTACTGGGATTGCTCCAACAGACACAGCGCCTTCCTCCGATACGGTTCAGACACGCCTCCGCTCTGAACCCGATCGTACTCTCTTGGAGCCCACGATTGACTCTGCTCTTCTCTGCTGGGACTCCGGCAGGACCAACACTAGGGCTCCTACTCTGGGTCCTCTCCTTCACGTCTGCCACCATCTCAACCGTACCCTGGGTCCTCCCCTTCACGGCTGCCGCCATCTCAACCGCTGATGGCCTTGGCGCCAGCAGCTTCTCCGTCAATCCCTGTTTCCAGCAGTGGGATTGTTCAATTCTGGGCACCACCTCCCCTTGATACGTCATACGAGCCTGGTCTCTTTCAGCGACTCCGAACAGCTTCACAGTACAAGTTCGTCTGTTCTTTAGTCGATTGTTGCTCTCGCCGGTTCACGGTGGTGTTAAGCATCTCACAGGTTATGAACTGCTCCCTTCAGGAGTATTTTCAATACTCTGTTTATGGATTATTGGGCTCTGCACGTTTTTGGTGGAATTACTCACGAAAAAGCCTTTATCTAGAAATGCCTGCTGCTTGGTAGCAGCAATATAACATTTATTTTGGGGTTCTCTTTGTGGATAGCAGCCATTGATTTGGATGTAAGAGACCCTTCGCATAACATTATTGCTACTGTTTTGAATGTCCTATACTCGGCTGATAGCAATTCTTATATGGTTTAAGGATGATGATGGGATGTGGTACTTGTTTTTTTTTAATCATCCTTGTCAACTAAACTTTTTCTTATTGTAAGGTACTCTTTCATTACCATATAGCTCCAGGTTTTAACTTTTCAGATGGAAGAAGTAGCTTGAGGATGTTCTTTTTATAGAACAATAGATTGCTAGCCTTTGCCCAATCTTTGATAGCATTAAATGATGAAGAGCTCCATTATGAATACAACATCCGATTGAGATAAGCAGGCTGTGCGTCTGATTTGACTTAGAGGGCTATGATGTTTTTTTCTTCTTTAACGAGGCCACCTGTTTTGGTCCTCTTATAGAAGCCATTTGTTTGGCTGTTTCAATGATTGCTTTTGGATCATTATCTCAATTTCTCTATTGTTCTACTCTTTTTATTTTTCCTTTTTATAATATCATCTATTTGCCTATAAATAAAACTTTTTATTAAATTGTTTTACACACATAATTTAATCATCATGACGAACAAAAGCTTTCTTTAAATTCTAAAGAAAGGCATTCGTTTTTATTATTATTATTATTATTGATTATGATTTGTTGTTGCGTTTATATTTCTTAAAATTTATTTATTTATTTATTTATTTTCGTTTTTTTTTTAAATTGTTAGTATATAATTATTTTATAATCTTATGATTTTTCTACGCAATGAACATTTTTTCATGATTAAGTTTACAAAAAATTTTAATTAATTTTTTTTTATGATTTTACTTTTGTTTATATTTTACTTACTATTACTATTTTTTATGTATATTCTTTTGATTATTTTTTATTTTTATTTAATATTTTTTCTTTTAGTTCTATTTTTCTTTTTTCTTTTAATTTTTAGTATGTAATATATTAATTTTTTTATTTTTTACGTAATTAATTTTTTTATCGGTTAATTAAAAAAATTAATTCATTTTGTTATGGTTTTATTTTGATTATATTTTTTTATTTATTTATTTTTTGTTTCGTTTTAATTCTGTTTTTTTATTATTAGTATGTATTTTCTTTTTTACGTTATCAAATTTTTTTTGTGATTTTACAAATTTATTTAATTAATTTTGTTTTATTTCTTTTTCTTTTCTTATTTGTATTTTTTTATTTTTAATAATATATAATATTTTTATTATAGTTTTTTTATATATTTTTTGAAAGTTTTTTTAATTACTTTCCGTTATTTCCTTTAAATTTTATTTGTTCTAATTATTTGTCTTTTCTTTAATATATTTTAATCAACATTAAAATTTAACGATATCTAAATATTTTTTTTTAAGATTGAATATGGATGTAATATATTTTTTTAATATATTTTTTTATATTACTTTTCTTTTTTTATGATTGAATATGAATGTGATATATTGTTTTTTATATTTTTTAAATTTTCTTTTGATTAATTTTTGTTTTTATTCTGTTTTTTTACGAGTACGTAAGTTTTTTATTTTTAATTTTATACGTTAATAATTTTTTTTATGGTAAGTTTTATTATTTTTTAATTAAATTTTTTATGACCTTTCTTTAGCTTATTTTTTGTATTTATTTAATTTCTTTTTGTTTTAATTCGATTTTTTAATTTTATTAATAATTTTTAATCTTTCGATTTTTTTATGTTATTAAATTTTTTTCATGATTAAATTTACAAAAAATTTTAAATTTTAATGATATGTCTCACCTGAATTAATTTTAATTTTAATAATTGTTAATTAATATTTTGTGATAAATACATAAATATTCTTATAAATTTTCTTTAATGTTTGAATATTTATATTGATTAGATTAAATAAAAATCTAATCTAATCTTATCTTTAATATACTAAAGGATAGTTTAATTTTAATAAGGTTTCATCTCCATAAATTTTCTAAATTATTTTAATTATTATTTAATATAGATAATTATGTATGTTTATTATAAGATTTGAATATGAATGTCATCCATATTTAGTTAAATAAATAAATTTTATTTTCTCTTCACTTATAAATAAAACTCTTTATTCATCCATTCAACTATATATAGAGAAATTATACTCTTGAAGCTTTCTTCAAGATTAGTATTTAATTTTTTATTTATTTTATTTAATTTTCTTTTGATTGTTTGTTATATTTTATTTTTAATTTCTTTTGAGTCATAAGTTTTTTTTTTAATTTCTTTATATTTTAAGTTCAATTTTCAGAAATTATTCTCTTCAAACTTTCTTTAACTTCTAAAGAATAAATGCTATTCTATTTTTAATTTATATTATTTAATTTTTTTATTAATTTTGTTATATTTTATCATATATTTTTAATTATTAAATTTAATCAAAAGGTAAACCACTTGCGTCATGGTGTGCATAAATTCAAATTTCACAATCTTTAATATATTAAAAGAGACTATAATAATAAAAAATATTAAATTATAAAATAATTATATTAAATTTAAATCAAATATTTTTTTAAAATGATAACTTTGCATAAACATAAAAATTAAATTAAATTAAATTAATCCCTCTCCACATATATTATAAGAATCTTTATTTATTCGTTCACATAAATTATTCACCACAACGAACAAAATCTATCTTCACATTTTAAAGAAAAATTTCAATTTCTTTTTTTTTTATTTTTTTATTGATTATTTTTGGTGTTTCTTTTATATTTTTTAAATTCTCTTTTACTTATTATTTTGTTTCTATTTAAACTTCTTTTTGGTTTTTATTTATTTTATTTTTATTTTTTTGAAAATTTTCATGTGAATTTTTGTGCAAATAATCTACTCTTCACATATAAATAAAACTCTTTATTCGTTATTTATACAAACACACGTAAAGAACAAAAGTTTTTTTCAAGTTCTATTCAAAGTCTGAAGAAAGATATCTATTTTTTATTATAATTCTGTTTTTCTTTTAATTTTTTTATATTTTAATCTTTTGATTTCTTTACATTACTATTTTTTTCATGGTTAACATTATATTTTTTAAAATTAATTTTGTTAAAATTTCTTTTTTTTTATTTCATCGAATTGATTTATATTGAATTTTTTTATTAATTAACTTTATTATAAATAAATTTTAAAAATATAATTTAAGTTTAATATAACTATCTATTCAATTATAATCTAATACAATATTCAATTAAAATCTAATATAATTTAAATTGAAAAGTAAAATTTAATTTATATACTCTCAAATGTGAATTTGTTTTCGTTGGTAAAAACTTAATTTCGTTATTAACTTGATTTACTAAAAAATTAAAAAAATATTAAATTGATTTTCCAAATTTTGTTATGTTGTTGCAGAATATACTTAATCAAAAAAATTTAAAATATGTTAATTTAATCATTAAAGATAAAAAAAATTATAAAAAAGTTAATTAATAAAAGATAAAAATATACTATATATAAATCAATTCGATAAAAAATAATAATAATAAAATTAGTTTAAAAAATTATAATATTAACCTTGAAAAAAAAAATTAAGAACTTAAAGAAATAAAAAGTTTAAAATATAATAAAAAAATAAAAAAAAAACAAAATTAAAATAATTTTAAAAATAAATAATTAAAAGAAAGTTTGAAAAATATATATAAAAGAATATTCATAAAATTTATCAATAGAAAATTTAAAAAAATTAATAATGGATACCTTTCTTCAAAAATTTAATAGAACATGAAGAAAACTTTCGTTCTTTATGTATGTATAATGAATGAATAAAGAGTTTTATTTATAGTGCAGAGAATATTATTTGTACAAAAATTTACATGAAAAAATAAAAAAAATCAATAAAAAATTTTAAATAAAAATAAAAAAATAATTAAAAGAGAATTTAAAAAATATGAAAGGAACAACAAAATAATCAATAAAAAATAAGAATAACAAAAGAAATGGAAAACTTTCTTTAGAAAGTGAAGATAGTTTTTGTTCGTATTGATAAATAATTTATACGTACTAATTAATAAAGAGTCTTATTATATAGGTGGAGAAGGATTTTTTTTTTGCTTATTTATAAATAAGATTTGATTTTATTTTTGTTTGCATATAAATATTTGAATGTTAAGAAAATTTATGTATTTATTACTATAATTATTAAAGTTAAAATTAATTCAGTTGACGACACATGTTAAATTTAATTATTTCTGTAAATTTAATCATGAAAAAACATTTAATAACGTTAATAAATCAAAGATTACAAATTACTAATAATAATAAAAATCCGAATTAAAACAAAAAAAATTAAGTAAATAGAAAAAATAATCTAAAGAGAAATTATAAAAAAATTAATTAAAAAATAAAAAAACTAACCAAGAAAAAAATTATTAACGTAAAAAATAAAAGATTAAAAAATTACATACTAATAAAAATTTAAAACAACATAACACAACATAACATAATTAAATAATAATAATAATAAAAACAAAAGTTAATCAAAAGAGAATTTGAAAAATATATATAAAAAAAAGCAAAAATTAAAAAGTATATATATATATATATATATATCACATCCATATTCAATCTTAAAATAAATTTATTTTATACCATTAAATTTTAATGTTGGTGAAAATATATTAAAAAACAAATAAAAAAACGAAAGATAATTAAAAAAAACTTTAGAAAAGTATAAGAAAATTTTTTTACAGATTAAAATAGTGTTCCGTAGATTGTTAGATTGTATACTTAAAGACTAGCTTTTGTATTGAACAATGTTTTAACAATTTTATTTGAAATGAGAATCATGTGATCAAACATTTTTGCATATTATAAATTGTTTATTTATATGTTTGTGCAAAAGTCCATTTACTTTATACGGTAGATAATATATTGTGCGACAACACGCGGAAGATCATATTATCGGTTGCATTGATCTTTTGAAATAAAAATAGAAAATAAAAAATAAAAAATAAATTTATTATAAATAAATTTGAAGAAATAAGAAAATAAAAAGAAATTATAACAAAATTAGTTAAATAAATTTGCAAAAGCATGATGAAATTAATAACGTAAAAAAAAATTACATATATAATAATAATAATAATAAAAACCAAAACAGAATTGAAACAAAAAAATAATTAAATAAATAAAATATAATCAAAAGTACTCCCTCCGTCCGCTTCTATGGTATTCATTTTACTATTTTTGGCGTGCGCTTCAAATGTATACATTTCCCCTATTTAGTAAAAAAATACACAATATGGTCCACCACTTCCCTCTAATACAACTACCCATTTTATATATAATAAAAATAATCCTTAATCCACGTACAAAAAGCAAATAAATACTTTAAAACCAAACGGAGTGAGTATTACATACTAACCATTAAAAAAACAAAACTAAAACAAAAAATAAATAAATAAATAAAAACAAAAAATAATCAAAGGGGAATATAAAAAATATAAAATAAACAATAAGTAAAATATAATAAAAAGTGAAATCATGAAAAAAAAATAAGTTAACTACTGAAAAAATCAAAAGATTATAAAATTACACGCTAATAATTAAAAAAAATAAAAAAAAACAAAAATAAAATAAAAAAATAAATAATTTAAAGAATATAAAAGAAACAACAAAAATAATAAATAATAATAAATGGATACCTTTTTTTAAAATTTGAAGAAAGCTTTTGTTCGTCGTGATGAATAAATTATGTGTTTAGAACGAATGAATAAAGAGTCTTATTTCTAGGTGGAGAGGGGATAAATTTCTAAATATTATAGTAAATATATGTGTTTATCTATATTATTTTTTAATTAATAGTGATTTGATAATATCATATCAAATCTTAAAATAATATACTCCGTATTTATCTACATTAAATTTTAATTAATAATTAAAATAACTGAAATTTTAATTTTAATTAAAAATTAAAATAATTGAGATTAATTCTCGTGACAACACCTCATCAAAATTAAACTATCCCTTTAATATATATATATATATATATATAACTGTAAGTGAATTCAACGTGAACACACGGACTAGCCTCCATGCAGTCGGTGTAAAAGTTATTTTGTCTCTGTCTTCTTTTATATATATATATATATATATATATATATATATATATATATATATATATATATATATATGAATAACTGTATGTGAATTCAACGTGAAAACACGGACTAGCCTCCATGCAGTCGGTGTAAAAGTTATTTTGTCTCTGTCTTCTTTTTATTGTCTCTCTACCTCTTACTTTAATTTTTTTTTCTTAAAATAAAAATCTTATTTGCAAACAACAGTGCATCTTATTATAAAGTTAGGAAATTGTCATATCTTTGGTGATGTTCGACTTAGGATTAAAATTGAACTAATTAATAATGATACTCACTTCATCCCGCATAAATATTTACGTTTACTTTTTCAAGTAGATTAAGATATATACTAATATTTAAGAGTTATTCTTATAAGGAAAGATATCACGTAATTATCTAATCACATAATCATCTAAATTAATTACGTTGATTTTGCAGACTGTAAATATGTTAATTTTATTTCCTAGATTAGATTAATTAAACAACTGTATGTATCCTCTGTATTAGGTTCTCAATTAAAACGGCATTCAAGTTTACACTTCCTATATGGTATCAGTAGGGTTATGTTCAGAATAACCTTTAGTCATTCTTCTGCCACACTATCACATCCTATACATGGCGTCTGACTCCACCACCGCTGACTCGCCACCAGGCAGACTGTAAATATGTTGATTTTATTTCCTAGATTAGATTAATTAAACAACTGTATACATCCTCTATATTAGGTTCTCAATTAAAACGGAATTCAAGTTTACACTTCCTATAATTCTGTGGTGTATTGGGTACACCGGTGCACTTGAAAGTTTATAGAGTAATTTAAGGGTATAGTGGATAGTTATAAAATTTATTTTTAATTATTTTAATTTATTGAGTGGTGGGAATTATTAGAAAAATGAATCTAACGGTTGAGATTATTCAAGTACATCGGTGCACCCAGTGCACCGCAGTTAAACTCAATATTTTAATGTGGAGTAAATGAGAGAAATTAATATTTAATGTGAAGTGGATAATTGTATTAGTATTGTGTTGGGGCCCTTTATAAAATAGTTAATTGGTTTGTGTGGACCCAACTTGATAAAAAATAATATGAACCTTAATTTAAGACAAACAAAATGAAAACATAAATCTTAATGTAGGACAAAGGTATATGTTTGTTTTGATTTTTTTGTAAAGTAAATTTTAATTTTATGTCAAATCAATATGTAAAAAAATATTAATTTATATAAAAAAGAAGGGAGAGAAAAAACATACTCCCTCCGTCCCATAAAAAAAGTTACGTTTACTGCTTGTACGGAGATTAAAACATATAGTATTTTAATGTGTAATTGGTTGAGATATAAAAAGTAAATATAACTCTTATGGCGGAATGCCCTAATTAATAAAATGCTTGTGACGGGACAAAGGGAGTATTAAATGATGAGAGAATATAGGAGATATGTATGTTGAGGGTTGTAGTATTTGGTAGGGATACATATGGATAGTTTTGTGGGTTTGAAAAACCCAAACCGAGCATCACCTTTTGGAAAATTGATACTAATACTATGCATTAATTTTCACCTACTTTTTTCCCCTATATAGGCTGCTAAAAGAGTTGACGGCAATTCTTAGGTGACCCGTGGTCACCGGTGACCCCCTCACATAGGGTGTGCACATCCCCATGTGAGGGGATCACCGGTGACCACGGGTCAGCAAAGTAACCCCTTGAGCATTATAACGCAATATTCCCTCCATTCCAATACACACTTCACATTTCTTTTAAAATTCAAATTACATTTTTAAGCGGAAACTTGGACTTCACAGCATCTACTAATCCAAACAATTACATTCTTACTTGTACTAGCCATGAGTAATTCATGTTCTGTGAGACTGGGGATGATAACTGCAAAGAAATTGTCACTTCACTCAAACAAAGTTTCTCAACAGCAGGCACCAGGCAGATAGGGTAATTGTGCATCCCTTTCCGAATCCGTAATGTATATGCAAAATCAATTATCAGAAGTACATGGTGATTCATCTTTGCTCGAGCCAGTGAGCTTTAATAATATTATCCGCAACGAATACCTTGATGTCACCTGTTAAGCACAACATTATTATCAAGTAAAGAATTGAGGCATATAAAACAATAAATCACTTGATCATATACATGTCAACAGAGAACATGAGCATAAGGCGCAGGATAACTTTATACTCCCTCCAACTGTAGAAGTTTTCACTCTTTCCATTTTGGTCTGTACCCCAAAGTATAAAAAAAGTGGTAAAAGAAGTCAGTTCAACCCACCCCTATGTACAGTTTATTTACAAAAATAGCATTCCACATAACACAACATTCTTTTTTTTTTTACCTAAAAACCTCCCAAATTACCCTTAAAATTACATTTTTTTTCTTAATCTACATGCAAAATCAAAAGTGAAAACTTGACGAGTCAGAGTGAGTATTATACAGTTGTTAAATGCCCGATAACTGCCTAGCAGCTAAAACCAGAAGGAACTTATGCAACTATCATCTGGTTGCAATAATCAATGAGAACTTTTTTTAAAAAAAAAAGCCACCAAATTTGTAGAAAGAAGCATGCTTCCAATCCAGTAAAAAAGAAAATGTAATGATGTTTAGTGATGGAGCAGGTGAAACACAAGTTATATGGCTAACTTACGATTAGAAACAGGAAAACAAGATTAATCTCCAGCACAAGAAACGAAACAAATTTGCTCACCTTAAGTCCAGAAAAGGGTGGAAGCTAGCAAATAATCAAAGACTTGTGACTTGTGTAAGAAAAAATTTCACAGTGTTCTCTTCTGGGAAACTGCAGCTAGCCATTATGATCGGTTGACATTTCTTCATAGTAATTCACCAATAATCACCACATGAGCAAACACCATTTTCAAAATGGTGATATCGATTTGTATCCCTTACTATGATTTGGCGCTCAGTGATCTTGGAAATGAACTTGATAGCAATGTGGCAATCCTCACACACGCGCAGATTTTTAGTAACCCTGATTAGGGTCCCTGGATTGGTATTTATAACAGCGAATACTATAGCCAACTTCTCACTGTGGACTACTAAATGGTTTTCTTTTTCTTCCTCCTCCACATCATGCAGGGCAGTCTCTGTTATCGGGACGTAACCAGCTTCTTTCATTTTCCATAATAACATGTCTAACTCTTTATATATCTCCTCTGACTGTGGATGAGATCTATCACCTGCAAGAAAAGTATGGACCTGATCACGGAGTTCAACATTGCTCACACCAGGTATTTTCTTGATTCCTCTCTCTTTCATGATTGTTCGAACTAATGTCACATCTTTCCATCTCCGAGCCTTAGCATAAATATTTGACAGCAGGACATAATAACCAGATTGCTGTGGAGCCAACTGGAAAAGATGATCTGCTGCTACAACCCCAATATCCATATTATTATACACATGGCAAGCGCTCAATAGAGCTCCCCAAACCCTCTCATTAGGCTCCACTGACATCTGCTTGATATGATTATAGGCTTCATCCACTCTACCAGCACGACCAAGTAGATCAACTATGCAAGTTGAATGTTCCAATCGAGGAACTATCTTATATTCTTCCAACATTAATCTGTAATACTCTTGTCCTTGTGATAGCAATCCTGCATGGCTACAAGCTGAAAGAATTGAAACAAAAGCTATAGAATCTGGGACGAGACCTAACTCCTGCATGTTAGAAAACAATTCAATGGCTTCATGACCCTTACCACCCCTACCATAGGCAGACATCATTGAAGTCCATGAGATGACATCCTTGATTTGCATCTCGTCAAACACTTTCCTCGCTTCTATTAAACTCCCACACTTGGCATACATATCAATTAAGGCATTTTCTACAGACAAGTTAGGCAGCAGCTTCTTCCTTTCAATGTAGTCATGAATTCGCTTTCCTAGAGACACAGCAGAAAGATCACCACAAGCAGGAAGAACACTAGCTATAGTAATTGCATCTGGTTTTATCCCATGAGCCTCCATTTGTGAGTAAATATCAACTGCCTGAGCAGACATAGAATTATTCGTATACATTGCTATCATTACATTCCATGCCACTAGTTCTTTTATAACCATATTTGAGAAGATTCTTTTCACAAACATAACATTTTCTTCACTTGTATTAGTCACAGCCGCAGAGAGACTAGCCATTGTGCCGGAATCAGGTTCCACGCCTAACAACATCATCTCCCTGCATACCTCTAATGCTTCATTGAACAGTCCATTGTGTGCATAACCAGCCACCATAGAATTCCAAGACACAATATCCCTCCGCGGCATTTCATCAAAAACCCGTCTTGCCTCCACCAATCTACCACATTTACCGTACATCGCAATGAGTCCATTCCCCGTAAACAGATTCCAAAAAAGACCCTTCTTCACTGCAGAACAATGAATTTGCAGCCCAAACCTAAAATTATCAGAGGCAGAACAGGCTTTCAGGACACAAGGAAACGTGTACTGATCAGGTGCAACACCAGAAGCTAGTGTATTCTTATACATCAAAATTGCATCATCATAAAAATGATTATTCACATAACTCCTTATCATGACATTACAAATGACATTATTTCTCTCTGAAATTTTGTCAAACACCTTGCGAGTGAAATTTGGTTTGCCACAAGCAGCATAAGCCCGCATTAATTTGATCGCAAGCGAAGTGTCAGAGCATAATTGCGGGTCTCCGATGATCCGAGCATGGATTTTGACAAGGGTTTCAATATCAGGGCTTTTATCTAATACCTGGATGACAGAAACCTCCGGTCTTAAAACATGGCGGGAAAGATTGGTTGAGCTTGTAATGGGTTTCATCAATCGAGCTTCGTTGTAATTGTTGAAGAGAAAATGTGGCAGCTATAATTTTGGGAAGTCAAATAAAGCTTCTTGTAGTTGAGCAATCTGGAATAAGCAAGCGCAAACCACAACATTGTGAGCTCCTCCTATCCTATGTTTGATATCCTGACAATATACTGCCAATGAGAATCTGTTTATTTTCATATATATCAACACATTTAACTAAAACTGCATATATAACAAAAATTATTAACTAATCAAGCAGTTGAATTATAAATATTCAAACATAAATAATGTATGAGTTGTGCAGCACAGAATTATGTAAACCAACTTTGAGTTATGATTTGAGAATACGAGTTCAGTTTAATGTACATTCCAATCACTGTCAAAACAATTATTTGATAAATCTATAGGCCTGGAATGTTAATGAAATGTGCATGTCTATCTATAATGAATATGAATGGTGATATAATCCAAACTTGCCTCCCTAAGTTCGGCAGAAGTAATTATATCAAAATCTAAAGGTACTCGTTTCAGAATAAGATCCCTAACGCATCCCCCCACGGGGTAAACTTCAAAGCCTACGTAGAGAAGAGAATGAGTACAATTGGAAATGTTAAACAAGCCATAAATTGAAAATAATTATATAGGGGAAACAATAAACATCCATGGATCATTATCTAGTTAAGCTCTAAAGACATGAAAGATCCTTTTAACCTGACAGGAATCTTTACAGTTAGTGCTCCTCATGGATAGTCATAAAAAAACCTAGCAAACGTGAAACTAACCAATCTTCTGAGAAGTTCAATTGTACATTAGAAAAAAATCGTAATGCAGATGTTTATGAGTTAACCAACAAGTTTTAAGACAAAGAGGGAAATGGAATTTCAGGCTCAATTACAAGACAACCACCAATGACGTTGCAAATACAGAACCACCTCCATTTAATAGGAGAATGACAACACTGCAAGAACTTTATCAGAAAACATCTTCTATTTCAGATGATACTCAACCAACACTGTAATACTACTCCAACATACACAGATACTCAATCTTATACACTTACCTTGAAATCAAGGAATTGCATTGATATACTGGGAACCAGTAACAATAGCAAATCCATGACGGGGATTTATATACCGAGTCCTGACTGTAACGCTAATTTGAAATAATTAACTTGAACTTTTCTTCCTCTTTTGTCCAAAACTAATTAACATACATTTCAACTACAATCACACTTCAAATTATGAAGAGTACAGAACTTGCAACACAAAGATGTCTGCGATGGAAAAATCAAAAACTAGACAGGATGATTCCAATATTCTAAAATGTACACACAAGTCATCAAGACAAACTAGTACATAAGCTGTGTCTTTTGCCAAAGGAGTTATATCATTGTGATGATATAAAAAATACAGATCTACGAAGGCGTAATCAAACTCAAAGTGAGGAAATGCAGCGGTCTCAAAAATACATAATATATATGTACCTTCGAGATTATAAATCCACCATAGATTCATTTCACAACAGGTATGGAACTAACGTCTGCTGAGAAATCAACAAGAGCCAATTTAGCAAATAATATCAAAATGAAATGGTGATGAGTGAAACTGATCTGCATTTTGCACAAACCCTTCAATCTTTAACTAATAAGGTTTATAGAGTATTAAAAATGGAGCATCCTCATAGTAGAAAAGATACATATCTACGAATTTTGTAATAGCCAACTAAGTTAAACCAAAATGAAAATTTGTAAGACCATGAAAAGATGAATAGAAGTTATCCATGAACGAGATCGCAACAAGAACATAACAAATATATTATGAGAATTATAAATATGATTGATAACTATCATAGTGATAGTATCATGTTAATGTTTTCTCAGCAAAGGAAAGACCTAACATAGCACCTTGTGGAAAAGTATCAGCTGCGAAAGAAAAAAGAACTTGAAGCAGAAAACTACTTATGCTCAGCAAATTGAAGATCTTTATACCCAAAAGGTGAGATTGACATCAATACAAAGAAAAAAACAAACAAACAAGACTTTGGACTAACATAGAAAGAGCAGCGCCTAGAGATGGGAAATGAGCATATTGGTTTATGAAGAATTGACAAGGAGCTAGAAGAATGCTTGAAATGTCGGCGTATGCCTAGAGATTCAAGGTGTGTTGTTCATCACGAGGTCAAATAAAACATTTTAAATGATAAAAGTAAATTGCTTACATCTGAGAATTCCAAAAAGGGAAGCTAGGTGTAGGAGCTGAGGGTATGAGCCATCCTGTGATGAAGATTGAATGATAAAAACTGTGGAGACTTCAGATTGTAGAAGTTTCAGAGCAACGTCTTTCAAAGAATCATAAGGCCCAGCCTACATCATTTGGATATCAGAATAATTATTTTGAAATATAACATAATTAAGGGCTACTCCCACGATAATATACAAGATCAATTAAGGTATCAGAGATATTACATGAACTTTGGTTAACTCATATGTCCTCCAAAAGTGCATTAAATTTGGAATAATATGTGGTCCATTTTAAATAAAGTAAGTAAGAAACTATGCAACTAATATCATTATATCCTGAGATAAGATTTGCAAGATACTCCAGAACTAATCAGTTTTTTGTTTTTTAAGTATTCCTTCATAGCAGTTTCTAAGGAGATCAAAATAAAATAGTTGTAAAATTGTTATTATAAAGAAGTAATAGAGGTCAAAGAAAAACCATACCTGTGATGTGATTACTCTCTTTATGCCTCTGATTCAGTGATTCTTCCTATCAGCAAAATGAAATGGCAATAGCCGCCCTATGGAAATGAAAGAGAGAGAAGAATTAAATTAACCTTCAGCAGGGTCAAACTCAGATGGCAATCATAAAGACATCATTGAGCTCAGCGAGTAATTAGCTTAATATTCGGAAGGGTCAAACTCAGCGAGTAGCAATTGCAATGTCAATTTGGGGGTCCCGGCTAGTGTTTGCACTGTTAGTGTTTGAGTCGGAATATTCGAGCCCTTGGACGAGTAAGCTGTCTGGGAGGGTAGGAAAATCGTTGAGTTGTAGACGAGCTCTTATAGTGACTCCCGTCGGCTGGTCGATTCTCCTCTTTGATGGTGTGAAGATTTACTCCCACGAGTCATAGAGATGGAGATAGAACTGTGCGATACAGAAATGGAATAAAGTGATGAACTGACCAGGAGTGAAGGGCTCCACGTAGGGATGGGTAGCGGGGTACACCGGAAATCAGTGGAGACGAGGCAATCTGGACTCTGAGGAGACAAAGCTTGGAGTGGAATAGCATTTCTAAATTTACCAGACAAAAGGGTGCGGGTGCAGAACACATTTTCATTTTCTAAATTAAGCATAAATTTGAGACCATTCATTTATCTTCATATTTATTAAAATAAAAAAGGAAATATTAGACCACAATCGCCAACACCGCCCAAAGCACCGTGGAATGATTCTGTAAAATACCCTGCTATTTAATTGAGAACTGCACCAGGTTTCTTTCCCCTTTTTAATTCGACCAGCGGAGTGATTGGGAGCGGAACTCCAGCGGTGGTGTGAACATTTCGGCTCGCTGAAATTTCAAATGGGATGGAGGCTGAAATTTTTCTAAGTGTTGTTGGATGGAAGTATGAATTATGAAATGGATGTTTTCTAGGGTTTAGATTCTAATAAATACTAAATAATAATACTCCCTCCTTCCGTCCCGGGTATTTTTACCCATTTGTACGGGCACGGAGATTAAGACTTGTTATTTTTTTAATATATAATGTAAGAAAAAGTAGAGATAAATTAGTAATTTAAAAAGAAAAGTAAATAAAGTTGTTGGGAATGATGAATAAAGTGTAAAAAAGTAATTAAAGTTGTTGGAATTGTAAAAAGTAGGTAATAAAATATTATGTATTTTTACCATTAATGGAATGAGTAAAAATACGTGGGACAACCCAAAATGGAAAGTGGATAAAAATACGTGAGACGGAAGGAGTAATTCAAAATAGCATTAAAAGGTCACCAGCATTCGCTGGTTTAGACAAGGTCACGAGGGAAAGAAAGGTGGGATGCACGGTTTCGAATCCCAGGAATCTCAAAAATATTTTTTTCACAAATAGACAATGCTTGAAAGACATCGGTTAGTAAACACCAATAACTGATGTCTATTCGGTGATGTCTGTCTATAATTTGTTGTAGTGAATGATCAACTCAAACACTCTAATATTGAATGGGTTTTTTAAATTCAGAAATAGGATCTGAAAATTCAAAACAAACATAATTAGGCTATACATTTTATTCTTAAAATATTTACGTTCCAACTTCATACTTTTCGTTTTAGTCCGTCCCAACTTCAACTTTACACTTCCATTAAAGGAAATGAAACTTGACTACTATCTTTCGTCCCAGTTTCCACACAACATACGTTACATTTATTATCCAAAAATACCAAATTACCCTCAAAAGCAAGTCAAAAAGTAATTTTCTTAATTTGCATGTGAACAGTAAATGTGAAGATGAACACTGGACGAACCGACAGAGGGCGTAATACTTTCACGTTTACACATATTTTTTTATTTATGTATTTATCTATAAAATATGAAATTTATTTTTTAATGTTTAATATACTAATTTTTGAAATTTTATGTATATTTTTACGTCATTTTTATAAACTAGTGAAAGGGTGCAACTCAATTCTTGATGTGCTGCCCAATGATATGTTACTTCAGATGATGAGATATTACAACGCAGCACCACTACTTGGATGCAACAATACAGAACTATAGAAGGATATATTCATTTTCAATACTCATTTAGTGCTTCGTGTATATAAAATGAGAGCTGAGATACGGATTCTACTTTATCTCAGAGTAACCATAAGGCATATAAATTCAAAAAAAATAAAAGCTATGCGACTCTGAACTAAATGCAGAAAGTTACAAGCCAATACAATAAACAAGCAAGGTAATACCAAGGGAATAACAGTCTTTGCTTTTATTCATATGACATATAGAAGCATCGATACTTCAGATTCAGTAGTTCAAAAACATGTATACACCAAGCTCAGTAGCTCTACAGTTTCAAGTTTTAAACACTTACTTGTATAGGGTTGACGCTGAAAATAACAACTCTTATTTTGCAAAAGTAGATGCAGAATTGAAGGTAAATTTGGGAATTCGGGGGAGAAATTAGGGAGACCAATAAGCGTAGGACGAGAGGTGTATAGTAATGCACATGGAGGCGATTAGGAGCTGCACAGATACCATATGAAGGCCTGACAGTAACAATGGCAGTTAATGGAACGACACGCACATTATAGGTCAGGGTCAAGAGAAAATTGAAGCTCGCACGTTGATAATCATCTGAGAAATAAAAATCCATTGGGCTGACATTCGTGAGAACCATTATCTTAGTTGCCCATTGGCATTTTCAATTTTCTATTAGACTAGAGTTGGTCTTTCACTCAAGTTACAAATCAGCTTCAGGAATCTGCCTTGCAAAAACAAATATCGAATGTACGAAACATTCTGACATACATAAACTCTAATTGTATTATTAATGTATAAATATATTTCTAGCCACAGTCAAACTCATCACATCATAATTTTATCAATAGAAATAAATATTTTCCCTCCAACCACAAAGTTATATGAAACGTACCGGAAAGAAGAGAGAACACGTATGAAGAAAGTGAGAGAAGATGAGAAAATGATAGACACAAAAAGCTCCAGAAAGGAAGAACGATGGAGACGGGAGAGATCAGAAAGTGTAAAGAGTCCAAAGAGACAATAAGAAAGCTCAAGAGGATGAACAATGGAGACTGGAGAGATCAGAAAGTGGAAAGGAACAGAATCTTGAAAATTAAACCAAGGAAACTTATCTTCAAAAAAAAAAAAAAAAACCACACAAGGAGCATGGAGGCAGTATGGGAATGGAGGGAAATCAGACTGAGAGTTGAAGAAAACAAATAAAAACCTTTACAGAGAAAACCGAGGAACAAATATATAAACAAATAAAAACCTTTACAGAGAAAACCGAGGAACAAATATATACCAAAAAGAGGGGAAATGAAGCAACACATGAGTATTCGTAAGTTCTCGCAACTTTGGTAAACCCACAGCACCCCTCATGCGTAAAAACAACGAAAATCAACTAATTGGCCAAATAATATAGAAGATACTCACAGATGCTTAATAACAGGGGAGACGAGTTGGAAACCAAGAAGCCTTGTGTAGAGTAGACAGGAGTAAAAAAATTGATTAATTTGCAGGCAACCAAATTAGAAATAAAGAAAAATAATTATACTTAAGTTTATTTGAAATTTAGGAGAATAAAAACCTGGGAGAGGAAGAGTCAAAAAGATTAGCTCACCAACACTAAGAAAATGCAACGGCAAGAAGAGAAGATTGAAGAGTGAGTAAGCAGTAGAATGCAGAGAGAGAAAATTCTATGAGATATCATCCATGTTGAAGACATTCGAAAATGAACAGACACGTGTAAAGTGAGAGTAAGCGTAACTAGAGAGGAACTGGCCTAATTACAGGGAGAATTCTCTTTATACTTGTTAGGACAGAAACTCAATTCTTGAGGTGTTGAACCGGACTTCATTTTTTAATGCAAAGAAATTATTTTAACATATAAGTAATGTTAATATGTATTCTATTGTTAAGGAATTTTAGCCTTTAGGGGTGTAAGATATGTACAAGTAGTTCAAGCTGCGACGCTCATTAACTGAAAGAAAATCTGAGCAGTAGTTTTCCTGTATGATCATTGGGAATCTACACACATATATCTGCATTGATCAGACAAATGAGTTGAGCATATGTAGGTGAGATCTTTAGTTTTCCTTTAAATGGACATCATGCTATATCTTGATGACCTATGTTTCCTTGATGAATTGTAGAGGCATGCTAGCTTTCTGGAGCTCTTATGATGGCACGGATAAATATTAGGGTTATGGATGTTTAAGCTAACAATCTCTGTGGTTGTGTTTAATGTCATAAATTCCTTATTCATTTCATAAAGTTTCTTTTATGCTTGTTATCATGTGCTGTAGGTTTTGATCAGCATTAGTTAAGCATTGCCCTCTATCACACTCTTTGTTTTTAGTTTGTAACGTGCTATTTTATTTATTATTATTTATTTGATTCCATTCCTCAGAGCATGAAACTTCACGTGAATTTATGAAAGTACGAAGTCATGCAAAACTTGCTTTTAGGAATTGAAAATTTATAATCTAAGCCAATTGTGTGCTTAAAAGGTAAAGCCGTAAAGGAATTAATTTCCAGCTCCTATTCCGTAGGTTTCAGTTATGTAGTATACACTTTCGCATGCTATTTAATAGAAGGTGGAAAAGTACTTATTTTCTTTTGTTTAATGTAAAAAATGAAATGATAATTGCTAAATGGCTATCTAGGGAGTATCCAACTATTGGAAATTTTTCAAAAATGTTATTAAGTGAAATAAAAAATGTTTCTAGACAACAAAAGAATAGCAGTCAAACAACCTGACATGCGGTATGTTTCACACAAAAACTGCTTTATAAAGCAGTAATTCTCAGAATCTGTCACAGTACACTGAACAGTATATTATCACGTCTCATAAATATTAGGAAGTAGGGTTTGTGGGCGTACCAGTAGCACAAATTACAATGTCAGCTGTATTTCTTCCCCACGGTCAGTGCAAACCTTTGTACCAGCTGCTGTTTTGACAAACTGCATCACCAGTCAATTGTGTCAATTACCAAATGAAAAATGTATAGACATGCCGCAGTGTAAAATATTGTAATCACACTGGGAAGAAGTCTTAAACACATGCGAACTTTTTTACATCAAATATACAGTAAGAATGTTTCATTAATAGAAATGATGGATAGCATTAAAATCCATATCTTCTGTGTGGTGCATTCATGCAGTTATTTCAGATACTTAATACTTATCATGAGAGAAGTAATACAGTGAGAGTTAACCGGGACTGGTTTCGCTACATGTAGGTTGTAGAATCATGCCACATAAGGCCCACACCTTTTAAGTCAAGAGTTCAAACCTAAGCAGAGGAGTCTGGTTGGGTCCACATGCAAGAAATGTTATGCGTGCACCGACAGAAGTAATAACAGAATTTATGTGACGCTGGGTTGTTTTCTTCTAGATACTACAAATGGTGTGACCAACTAAGTAAGACTGTATGTGCAGCTCTCAGGTAGCAAATGTTCCTTGGTTATTCCGCACTCCCAAAATTTGATCATAACTTCCGGATACTGTAGCACCAATTGATCCCCTGACTAACCATATTAAAACAAAACATATAATCTAACAGATGCTAAGAAAATGATGGCGTTAATTGGGAATGATATTGTAGTTAAAAATAGCTCCACCCAGCCCAAGAAAGCAACAATAAATGGAATAAGTACCTATGTTTTCGCACGTTTATAAGTTACATAAATCATAAACAAGACAACTTTATTGCATTGGGTGTGTATATCTTTACTAATGATTTAAATCATCCCTCTCACTGCATTTTAAAGATAGACACCTAAATTATGGGAATCATTCTTTAAATGGCTTTTGTCCAAATTGCAAAGGCCAGAAATCCTTTTACGGTATCCACTTCAGGTTTCAAATTGAAATTCGATACATTTCTCAAATCCTACTTACTAAAGTTTATCTTTTCAATTTGAATAGTAATATTTCTAGAAAAATACTGATTGCTCTTAATTTTAGTTTTATAGTTGGCAGCTTTTTTTCAATTTGTTTATAACTGAGTTGAGAGTTGCTATTACGACACTGCTTTCCTCCAACGTTTACTACTAAAGTGATACTAATTTATATTAAAGATAAGGTAATACCAAAATTTTTCATCATATTAAGATAATAATTTATCTCGTCACAACTGATGATCAATTAGAAAGGAATGTAAATGTAGATTAGAAAAACAGAAAGCAGGGTAGAAAATAGGAAAAAATAACACATAAGGTGCTAAAGATGTAAGATCTTGCAATTAATTGCTCAATTTGTCAACACATTTTTACTGGTGTACGCTATTACATCTGAATATACTGAAGACCAAAGTGGATAAGAGCATTCTCCTGTTGACACTTCAACTGTTTTCTAACAGATGGCTAAAGACGGACAAATGTTGGTTTAGTTTTAATCACATCTCAAGTACGAAAAACTGCTACTGTATTGCCCTAAGTATAAGTGGATGTGAGCAGCAGTAACAACTCAAGGATATGCAAACCCGTTTATTGAAGAGTTAATCAAGTAAAGAAATTGAGAATCGTTCATCCATCAGGTTTTCAAATTATAATGTTTTAGATACAGAGGTTATTGATGATATGACATACAATGAAAATATTATTCCCAAATAGCACTCCATAATTTAACTTATAACATCATTGCAACTACAACATGTTCATAGTTAGACTTTAAAGGAGATCAAAGAGCGGCTGCGTTTCACATTGTTTTTACGGCGCTCTCCAAACGCACTAGCTGTTACCAAAATTCTTAGATTCGCGTAAAGAAGGTAAATGCTCATTCACTATATTTATAAATGTAAGTTTATGACTGTCTATAAATATAACACACAAAATATATGGTTTAATGACAGGGTATAAGTTGATATTCCAATACATTTGAATCATGTGTGCATAACTCAATAACTACCAACTCTATACCTGAGTAACCAAAATGCGGTTTAGTTAATTTTCTCTGAGGCAAAGCTTGTCATATGCAGTCAAATAGTACGAAACAAAGATTAGTCTGAAATCAATAATACTGCAGTGCATTAGTCTCTTGGCAAGCTGAGCAGAAACCGAAGTATGAAATATGAATAAATGCCCATGAGGAAGAAGAAATGACAAAAATAGTTGGAAAGAGGAAGTTGGGCGTATGTAGGTTATCTAAACCCACACGGTGGAGACAACAAAGTAATTGTGCCATTGGCATAATATTTTTCAAGTGGTGTATGTATCATCCATTGAAAGATTTAAAGAGTAATAGAAAAAGGACATAAAAAATTATCACCATTGAATGAGAATTGTAAAAATGCAATTCACAGATTTAACAGAAGGGAAATTAAAAGCTATGTAGTTAGCAAAATTTCTGTCTTAACAATTTATCAAACAATAATGACCAATAGCTCGAAGCCTCAGTTAATGTTCTTTCCGTTGATGTTACATGGCAGAATCAAGGAAAAATGATAAGCCTTGCCTAGTCTAGGTAATAATATACACAAACCAACTAACCTAATCTGCCTTTTTTCATCGTAAGCAAGAAGTTCACGTGAGCTTATGCATAAATATTTTTTACTTGAAACTTATTTATGTATTTCCTATAGATCAGGAATTGATGAGTGAAAAATGACAGGAAATTATTAGCGTGAAAGGTATTGTAGGCCAAGAACTAACATTGACGTGTCCTTGCACAATGTAATTACTTTATGTTGTCCGTGGTAGTTACACTTGATAAGTCCCAGCCCTAGATGATTTGTACATATTTGTAGGAGCAATTATGTATAGATTTAATCATTAACAATATACATACTGGAGTATATTGTAAGCCTGGTAACCTTAAGTCATATTCTTTAAACTAAAGGATTTTGAACATTTACGAGACAAAGATTGCAAATTTCTTTATTAAAATAAAGATGTAAAAAGGGTATGAAATCATTGGAATACTCTCAAGTCCCAAAGGCCAAAGGGATAGAAACTTATGATCATTTAATAATTGCAGCTTGGCACGCTCTCCTAGCCCAATGTTTGAACGCATATAGCAACTTTCAATTTGACAACTAATAAATGGCACATATTAGGTTTCTTTCAGAAAATTTTACCATGGAAATGGCTGAATCATTAACTTTGCAGTAGAAACCTCAGTTATTCAAACCCTAATTTAAAAATCACATAGTATAGAAATATTCAGAGAGAGTGAGAGAGGGGGGAGATACATACGACAAAAGAGAACCCATTTCACAAAGAAACTGCAAGAACAAAGAACAAAGAAACTTCAACATACAACTTATCAACAAGCTTCTGAAGCACAGCTAAGTAAAATTATGAGGCGCATATGAGTAAAGGTCGATCATAGATAATTACGTGGTTCCATAGAGATCGATTAAGGGGTTTAATAGATTTTCCTTCTCACGGTGTCAACTTGTTAGGCATGCTTCAAGTTTTATACACAATGAACAACAGTTGTGGTGAACGAAAACTCACCAGCACAAATGCTATGTGAATAATTTATCTAGGAATCTCTCACATGAAGATGTATTATTGTTTTGTAGCCCTGATTGAGGTGGTAAAAGTCTAACAAAGCTACTGCTGTACAGCTGTGGACATTCTTTCCCGCCCATGATTCCAGGTCAACGATCATGCCAACTTTGACGTTTTTATCATCATAATCCTGCAGTGAAACATTACGCTCATCAGCACATAACTTGGAAATACAAGCAAAAAATAGGGATACAAGTAATGCTAGAGTCTTCAGCATCTCGAACTCACAATTACATAATTTCAGTCATCCCTGCTCAATAAAGAGCCACAACAGAATAAAGAATGTCAAACCTTCGGTAAAGACACAATATCGGTAGTTATCAAACTACTCTGTTTTGCCATGGTTCATTCACCAGTCAAGTATATACTATTTCAAATTTCACCAACACAACAGAGACCATATAATCCACAACAAAGCAGCACATTTGAATACATCCTCCAAATGAAAGCTTCTATTTTGGCTTTGACATCGATGAAACATGAATTTATCAAAATATACTTCGATAACAATTTCATTCATAAACCATATACTTTGTTATGACTTGAACGCCATTATTTTGTGTGTTACAGATGATGCATAACACTATCATACATTAGTCATTACAGTTGAATTTCTTTATATTCACTATTGAGCCCAGATAATCCACGGAGTTAATTTATCTGTTGTTACTAACTTGACCATGTTGCTTGTTGATTTTTAATTACAAAAATTTCCTACAGACATCTACTTTACACTTTTTCCTCATTTCATTAGGAAACGTTTCACAAAATTTTCATTCATCTTGAACAAATACCACATGAAATTTCAATGTAAAGTTTTGAAAACAAAAAACCAATGACTTACCTGTTCAAATACCCAGCAGCGGATAAAGAATGTCTTCTTTTATCTCGGCTAACAACACAATTCACATAGTCGATTTAGACACACAGAAGATGTTTAATTTGTTTAAAAAACAACGCCTCTACTTTTGAACCGCCTTTAAGCCCCCCTATCAGAAGTTATACACTCCGTCTTCTTCTCCTCCGTCCTTCTCGGTCGTCGTTAACTGCAATATACGACAATATCACCATGATGAAGGATTGAATTTATTCCTTCATCTTATTGTATGTTCGAAAATCCTACAAATTTGAGAGTTTAAATTTTTAGGAGTTGAAATTGAAGACTTGAGGTGCTTTGGGTTTGTCAAACCTTAGATTATTTTCTCCCCAAAATGTCTGCTTAAAACCGAGTTGCTTGGGTTTTTTTCTTATTTTTTTAAACCGGCCGGTTTTCTTGTAAGGGCATAATTACTTTTGCCATTAATTAAATTGGGAGTTTCTTAATAATCTAAAGCACTAGATTATATTTTAATTTAATCATAACCACTAAATAAATAAAATCTATACATATATATAAACAAACTTAAACTTTTACTTTGTAAATAATATATTTTAATTTAATTTATATATAATAATATCAAATCTTTCAACGCAATCTTTGATAATTTTCCACATTTATTCATATGTCGTTGATTGCTTTCGATCACGATCGTTCATTCTTTCAAATCATTCTATATAAACCTTTTTATTATTACATAATCAAACCCTTCCTTTTTTTTTCTTTTTGGTGTTTTTTCTTTTTCTTCTCTATTTTACTTTCGTGCTATTTTTAATTTACTTTAATTTGTTTCATCTTTTATACTTTACTTTTATTTGATCTTACAAGTTCATTTTCTGAAGTATCATTTTTTTTGTCTCTTCTATTTTTTGGTTTTTGTATTTTCATTTCTCTTCGCTTTTTTTATTTTCTTTATAATTCTATAAACCTTATTTACATACTTTAATTTATTTTATCTTATATACTTTTATTTGATCTTATTTTCACGTTCAATCATTCCATTAAAGGTATCATTATTCTTTTTTATTTTTCGTTTATTTTATGATTTATGTTTGTTTTCTTCGTTTTATTGTGTATTTTTCATATTCTATAAACCCTTTTTTTATAATTTTTTTAATCTTATTTATTTGATTTTATTTGCAGCTTCAATCATTAAGAAAAAAGTCATCAATGTTTGAACTGATGAATTTGTACAATCCTAATTAATTTCAGAATATTTTCTTTATAATTTTATAAACTCTATTTTTATACTTTAATTTATTTTATCTTTTATATTTTTATTGGTATCATTCTTTTTTTTCGTTTATCTTATAATTTATGATTTTTTCTTCATTTTATTATTTTCTTTATATTTTATAAAATCTATTTTTATATTTTTTAAACCTTATTGTTCTTATTTTTATTTGATTTTATTTGCAGCTTCAATCATTAAAAAAAATCGTCATTGTTTGGATTGATGAATTTGTTTTATTTTAATTTTTCATTTAATTATATTTCCATTAGAATTGTCTCTATAAATATTCTTTTAATTTAATCTTTAGATTTAATGTTTGAATTTTATTTTCGAAATTTTGTGATTTATTTTAATTTTTCTTTCAATTTTATTTTATTAGAATCGTCTCCATAAATATTATTTTAACATTTATAATCTATTATATTAACTAATATTTTACATCTTATTTATCCATATGTTATTCAATTAAAAATAAAATATAAAGAGTTGATATTAGGTACACATGGGTGCAAGCGTGCACTCATATGTGTATAATTTTTTATTGCATTTTGTATACATGTTATTCTATTTTGTATATGTGTTTCTTAATAATTGTATACTTTTTTTGCACTAAGTGTTTTATTAAAAAAACTAGCATCCATATGTGTATAACTTTTTTATTCAATAGTGTATACTTATTTTTTTTAATAATATCTTTTTACACTCAATTTTTTATTAAAAAAAACTAACAATTAAATTGTATAATTTTTTTTTCATATTTATATATATATATATATATATATATATATATATATATATATATATATATTTGTTTATATTTGTATACGTTTTTGAAAATGGGTGCACTCTATCTTAGAGTGTACCCGAGTGCATAGTATAATTAGTCAAATATAAATTATAGTATATTATATTTTTCTTAAAAAAGCAGTAATTGAGATTTACAGAGAGATTATATTTATTTTTTAAAAAATAAATAGATATCAATTAAAATAAAATAATTTTAATATAATTAATAATAGAAAGTTAATATATACTCTATTTGTCTTAAATACCGAATCAGATTCACGTAATGTTAAAAAAATATAAATGTAAAAATACATAATTATAATATACTTAATTGTTTCGTGCACGATTAGATAATATCTAGAACTAATTAAAATTATATACAATAACTATTCACTATATATAACTCTTGGTGTATCACAGAATGACTTTTAAATTGATTACCTCCATAATTTTTTTTTTCTGGGATAGGCTAGAAAAGTAAATACTTTGTACGCTATGGCTTTCAGTACAAAACCCATTTTTCTCATGAGGGAAAGTTGATTCTCATTTCTCAACGTCATTCTCAAATAATAGTCAAAACTGACCTAATTGGGTTTTGCCGGGGGTTGGGGGTGGGTCGGGTGTTCTAGAGTAAACCCTGCTCCGAATTCTTTCTCCTTCCAGGAAGTTTCTGGGCTTGTCGTTTCAGCTCACCCAACAGCCACCTCTAACACCCTCAATTTTTTTGTGAATCAAATTTGACGAATCTAAACCACCAACATCATTACTGTTGCTTTTATTAGCTTCGTGGATTTCATGTTCAATTGTTAACGCAAATTTTCAAATGGGCCGATCTCTGCATCCTTGATAATAGTAAAGGTTCGGATTTCTGGAATTTTCGCATTTGTTTCATTGATGAAAAGGCGGGTTCCATTTGGCATATTGTGATTTTGAATGATTCCGATTGAGGTCGTTGTCTTCTTTTTCTGTGCGCTTTGCTATATTGTTGATGCGGTGTCGTTTAGTGTTGTGTCCAGTTGTTCGTAGGATTATTGTCTGGGTTTATCGAAGTGCTGATGGTGCGTCAAACTTTGATGGGACCTAGTTGATTTTAATCTTCCTAAGTTGGTAATGACTGGTTTTAGAATATCATTGGGAAGATTTGCTCTATGTATCGTTTATCAGTTCATTTTCGTGTATTCAATGTATATGGCTTGAGCTGAAGGATGGGGTGATCCCATATCTTCAATAAGTTCCACTAGCAATAAGGAGGATGTTTAAGGGCGATTGAATTTAGCTAGAACAAATACTATGAGAGTCGTGTAGTTTCCTAACATTCCCACATTTAGTTTTGTTCTTATGCAGGCGTATTCCAGTATAACCGGACCTATTTTCCTTAAATTTTATGTTCTTGAAGTGAGAAGTTAGTCTGGCGTACATTTGATATATTATATACGTTATCAATGGAACTCCTTTCAAAATAAATTTGATGGAAGTTTGACTTTTAAGTTACTTAGTTCATTTATAAAACAATTAACAATTTAAAATATCGTGTAACATGATGAAGCTGATAAGTAACATGCTTGATATGTGCGAATCATGCAAAAATATAAGTTCTTTGTTTACTTATTCGCCTTTATGTAGTTAATGAAAGTTTTGTATTTCACACTATGATGTGCAACTGTATTAGTTATTGTTAAGGTATAATATGAAACACGCTGATGCAAAACAACCTTTTGTTGAAGCAATCTCACTCAGTCCTTTCATGGAAAACCTGAAGTATTATAGTTGTTCATGTTTTCCCTCATGGTATGTGCTTTGATTGTTAGGTTCCTTGCTCCTTTGGCACGCACTAGGAAGAAGGCACTTGTGGTTTGGGTTTTCAAACTTGCAGTATATGCATTGGGAGCATGAGATTATCTTTTGGTTGTGGAATTTGTGTCTGTGCCCTCTGTTACATTAAGCTACCAGATTTACTATATTTGAACTGGGGAAATGCCATCTAATTATTACTCAAGACTTCGTGGGGCAATCTGGCAAGGACTTTGGAGATCAAAGTATGGGCAAGAAACTGTCTTCCATGGTCAAGTAGATATTTTGACAGGGCAAGGGAAGTTATTTCTTGGCCAATCGAGGCAGTTTCATTCCGCTGAGACATTTACTGACCTGCATGTAATTGTTAGAGCTGGCACTCTTGCTGCTGCTCAAGCAAGTTTGCATTCAGCCAGTCAAAGGACGAACCTTTCAGTTGTTGGACCATTTTCTTGTGCAATTTCTATACCATCCGTGTCAAAGCCTTCATTTGAAGCGTGTGGTAGTTGTATTGTTTCTTTGCTATCTGAGCCTTGTCAGGTGTTTGGAATCAACTCCCAAAAAGCACCTATGTCGGTATATGGGTCTAGACCAGCTCTTCCTGATTATTCCATTGGTAATTTGACTTCTAAACATCCTCAACGTGGTTTTGCTGCTTATCGTGCTTTCAGTACTTACAGCAGAAGTAGCTTTGAAAGTTTTGGAAAAGCTACAATGAGTTTGAGAAATAGAGAGCAACCTAATAACTTTTTGCACTATGGTTATTTCATCTACAATGTTGCAAAGAGAAGGGGGAATGGCAATCCTTTCCTGGGATTTGGATTTGAGGGTTCTTATGTATCAACTCCGGCATATTCTTCTACTGGCACCGAACCAGATGTATCCCTTGGCAACTCTGTGAAGGATGAACAACACTCAAGCTCTGCAGATTCATCTGAGCTGTATGTTTCTTTCATTTTTATAACTGTGAAGCAACTTAACACACAGAAAAAAAAAAAAGTTTACAAACTGTATTCTTGAAACCCTCTGGCTTGGTTTTGTGTTTTTATGACCATATTGACTTATGCATGATAGATAGGTACTTAAAAGTGATTTGATTTTGAATTCCGAATATATCATACAGGACTCCTCTTGAATAATACTAGTAATTAGTGAAATAAAAAAAGACTTTTACAAACCATTGGAGTAACTCCATCCCCAAGGGTCCAAGGATGTATATCTTTGTAATATTCCGAACCATTCATGAACATTACAGCAAAAATGATTAAAAATTTATAGCTCCTACATAACTAAGGAGCTGCGCAGCAGCTACAAAAAGGAATTCAAGAGAATGTAAAATAAGGATATGCAAAAAAGAACATTCTTACCATTTTTTTCATCCATGTCTCCTCTTGAATGCTCTGTTTGAAATGCAAGAGTGAGATCCTGCTTTTTACTTTTTACTCCCAATGTGTTGCCTTTTTCTGCAATTACAAGTGGAAGCATCCTACTGCCACAAAAAGAACTTTTCCAACCCATTCATATAAGATTTACACCTATTATCTCCTTGCAAGTTGAAATTTTCACACATTTTATAATATATATTCCTCAAATTTCAAGCTTATGGTTAGCCTTTGGAGCAATTTGTTTAGTAAAAGAATGCTTTGAAGTGTTTCCTTGAGTTTAATCAGGTTTTATCGAATTAAGAAATGAAAATATTTGAAGTTCCAGACACTTCCATGAACTGCTACCTTTGACAGTGTTTTGTTTCATTTTAAAATATAAGCGAGCGTCTGTGCTATTCTTGGAAAACTGCAAGTTAGCCATGCTATCAAACTGGCATCATCATGCGCAACATGTTGTATCATGAAATTACCTAGAAAATATTTCCTTCTCTATTAAAAGTAATAATTTCATGCACTCGCAATTCTTATTTCGGGGTTGGATCCAGGAATACTCCAATCAACAGAACTCTGAAACTAAATTCTGGATCGTGTTACCTGCCTCATCCTGACAAAGAAGAAACTGGTGGAGAGGATGCTCATTTCATTTGTACAGATAAACAAGCCATTGGTGTTGCTGATGGTGTTGGTGGATGGGCTGATCTGGGTGTTGATGCAGGACAGTATGCACGTGAGCTTATGTCTAATTCAGTCACTGCAATTCAGGAAGAACCCAGGGGCTCCGTAGACCCTGCCAGAGTCCTGGAGAAAGCCTATATTAGCACAAAAGCAAAAGGGTCATCGACTGCTTGTATTATTTCCCTTACTGATCATGTAAGCTCTCATAGATATGTATTTTCATATGATAAGCTGCTGCTCAGAATTATCAATCTTGCTTTACTTGTTAAAGATCATCATGTTTCCTTTTCTGTGCAGGGTCTTCAAGCCATCAATTTGGGGGATAGTGGGTTTATGGTGGTTAGAAATGGCTGTACAGTTTTCAGGTCTCCTGTCCAGCAGCATGATTTCAATTTCACTTATCAGTTGGAGAGTGGGAATGCTGGAGATTTACCTAGTTCTGGGCAGGTGGTTTTGCCTATCCTCTCTTTGAGCTTACTTTCTGCCTGGTGTTGTGTAATGTTTGTTTATGAAGCAAATCATGGTCTCATATCTTACCAATCAGTATCTTGTTTAGTATACCGTATACGATGTTGGGTATTTGTGCTTCTGTACTTTTATATTTTTATTTTGAGTGTTCATTTTGTTCCCTATTGTGTGAATTTTGGTTTTGGCATTAATGATAGGTGTCAATCATTTGCTGAGTCTGCTACGGTGCTACTTACTTGTGTTCATCTTATTAAATATTAGGGTTTCAGCAGTTGTTTTGACACACTTCACTCGCCCAAATTTCTGATAAATTAATTTGTACTTTTGAAGTATAATATAATGTCTAAAGTATATATATGCTATAAAATGGTCAGCTTGTCAAAGCACAACACATAATTTGTATCTCATAATTAGGAGTTCTGTGTTCTCTCTCTCATCAGACATCGGTATACCAATAATATTGAACATTTTATTTACATTTGATTGCAAAGCTGGAAAAATGCAGTCCATGGTTTCTTGCTTTTTTTTTCTGAATATTCTGGTGTATTCATCTCTGATAAACCCATCTGAGGCTAAATGGTTCTTTATGTGGTATAGGTGTTTACGATACCAGTTGCTCCAGGAGACGTTATTATTGCTGGGACTGATGGGCTTTTTGACAATTTGTACAACAGTGACATTACTGCTGTTGTGGTCCATGGCATTCGAGCTGGTTTAGGGCCTCAAATGACAGCCCAAAAAATAGCAGCATTGGCACGGCAACGAGCGCAGGATAAGAACAGACAAACTCCTTTCTCTGCAGCAGCTCAAGAAGCTGGTTTCCGTTATTATGGTGGGAAGCTTGACGACATCACTGTAGTTGTTTCTTATATTACAAGCGACCACAATGTATGGGCTCTCTCTCTCTCTCTCTCTCTCTCTCTCTCTCATATAAAAAATACCTACTTGCATTCATGCGGCATTTTAGATGGCTATCTAGTGGGGCCTACATCTCTTGCTCTCTCTCTATATATATATATATTATGTGTGTGTGTGTGTGTGTATACAGTTTTGATAAGAAACACAGTGGTGTTTTTTTATAGAGCCAGATTTTACATTTGTAAATATAATAGCAATTTAACGAAAAACTGTCACCCTACATCAATGAATGTACCCCTACCCATGTGTGTTGTTTGGATTCATAAAGAACCCAATGTTGGGTTCCAGACATACAACACGTGTGTGTGTGAGAGAGTAGAGAGAGGAAGCTAGCATATCCATGGTCATTATTCTTCCCTAAACTTCTCAGTTACATTATCCGTGCATTCGTGCAGGCATGTAATACTGCATTAAGTGGCTGGTGTGTTCACCAACCTTGCAGTGAACATTTACTGGCTACTTTATCTTAAATTTCAATGGGGGGCTAATATCCATGATCCCGTGGTTTTGTCTATTTCTTTAATTGGTTTTAGTTATGAAAACATATAATAACAATTTAGTCCATATATTATGGAGATATGCAACAGTTCCTTTGTTACTATTGGCTTATTTATTGATTTGTCTCGTTTGAGAATATGTACCTGTGTGCTGGGTGGTTGAATCATGAAAAAGTTTATTATCTATTGCGATGCCTAAAAGAATTGCATTTTTTCTGCCTTGCTTACCGAGTTGTCTATTCTTGGAGAGTTCTCCATGATGCTTAATATGCTCTTGAAAGTTGAAACTAACTAAAAGAAATCTAAAGTTGTAAAAAAGGGAATATGCTGAACAAGATTCATGTCTTCACATCTGTACCCAAAACGTAATGGTACTGTTACATTTACCTTGGATAATCGATACCAATCCTTCTGTAAATGATTTCTTGCAGGAAAACTCATCGACTAAGAGCTCTAATTAATGGAAGAGTTTACATGTCAGCATTTCTGGTGATGTTCTACCATATTTAAGAGGATTGGTTCCACTCAAAGTAATGCTTCTGCAATCTGCAATATGCTGTATATATACTTGCGTCCACTTAGTATGGTCGGCTGTACAAAGAAAATGGTGAGAAAAGAAACCCTGTTCATCCATGGTTTTATTTTGATGGTGTTTTGGTGGATTTTGCATCTTGCCTTGTCCCATTGTCATTAGGCTTCATCATAGCTTTCACCTACCATGGCTCCAACCTAGACTTGGTTTCTATTACATTGGAGAAATCGAGGGATTGATCTGTCCTACTGTGCGGCCTGGGGGTGGTTCGGTATGGTATACCAAACTAGTCAACTCATGCTGATATTTGGCGCTTGGTACACAGCATCGTGATGATTTAGATGGCTATTATAACTCTCAGTTCTATCAGCTCCCTTTCCATGTAATCTGCAGCTTATTAATGTGGATACAAAGAATGATATAGTTTCGTTGGGAGAGATTGTATGAAGTTTACAGTTGCTCTTGTGATTCCGATGTACTCAGATCCATTTTGACGTGCAGTGATGTTGAAGTTTCTCTCTCCCTTTTAACCTCATCTTTGTTGGGTAATATGAAGTCTGCAATATTTCTTTTTTGATTAGATATCTTTTTTTTTATTAAAAATATGGAGTATCATTTTTTAAATAATAAGTGTTTTGATAATTATTTAATTAAAATTAAAAAGAAAAGAAAAAATGAAAAAAACAATGTCGGAAATCAATATCAATATATTAATTAAATAAAAATAAAACACAGAAATCAAAGCTTAATCCCGAGACCTTCACGGTATTGAGAAGATCAATTAATTAGATCAAAAGGATCCGTCTCATAGATAAACACAAGTTTTGCCAAAAATTTTTCTTTTGGATTAATTACTTTTTTTTTTAACCATGGATTAATTACTTTTTGATACAATGTATTAAGGGCTAGATTGGTATGATTGAATGGAATGATGATGGAATGGAATGAACTCATGAATGGAATAGAGATGAGAAATGAATGAATGAAAATGATGATTACAGTGATCGGTATGATTTAAGAATAACTCAAGTAATAGAAAATGTATTACTTAACTGGTTCTAATGTCATTAATAATATTTTTATAACATTAAAATTTAAAATTTATATATAAAATATTTAATTAATTATAATCTCAATTAAAATTTTATATATTTAAAAAAATTTCAGTAAAGATTTTATATTTAAAAGTGTTAAATTAAAAATAAAATAAAAAGGTTAATATTTATTAAAATATAAACAAAGAAATTACATATAATAAAAAATATTAAATTATATAAAAAATAATTTTATATTCAATATTACATGTATATATTTAATTTTATCAATAATATTATTTTTATTTATAATTTATTAATTTTTTAGAATAAATATCAAATTAATTATATAATTTTTTTAAAAAAATTTAAAGAATAAAATTTAAAATAATATATTTTTTGGGTATATAAATGCATGATTTTTTTTTAAATTTATAAATAATTTAATATTTTATTTTTTATTAAATAATATAATAATAAAGTTTTTAATTAATATTATACGTTAAACATAACAATATTAATTTATTTATAATTTTTTAATTATATATATATATATATATTATGGTATAAAATAAGAGAATATTTTTATAATTTTTTATGGTTTATATTATGCTACACAAATAAAAAAAAAGAAAAAAAGGTTGATTTCTTCATACATGGGAATGGTAAAATATCATGGGGGTGGGATGAATCACCATTCCTAGGGAATGGTGATTCTCAAAGGAATGGTGATTCTCATTCTAAATTTATATCAATCATAAGATTAGTAATCAAATTAGAAATGATGATTTCATTCCTAATCCATAACACTTACCAATCATGTCATAAATGATATTATATGAGATACATACTTTTAAATTTAAATTTATTATTATTAAATATAAAAAGTTGAAGAGATATACTTAATATAACCATAATACTAATTAAATATTTTAAAAATTAAAATTGTATCTTTTAACCAACCCATTTCCCCTATTTATACGCCTAATTAATAGGCATAATACCAGTTTAAGAATCGCCTTCAATTCTCCTTCAACATACGATGAGAAGCAGTTGGAAGCCCATGCTGTCTTCGGTGGTTTCGACGACGGACTCGTAGGAAACGTGCCATTGGAGGCGGAGGAAGAGAAAGGTGACGGTCAAGATGACATTCCATGATTGGTGATTTAATGAATTTGGACGGCTTCTACTCTGGCTTAATTAGTTAATCACTGCTTCGCTGTATTTATTTCAAGATTGTGCTTTGGGTATATTTCTAATTTTGGTTAAAATGAATTAAATTATGTTGCATAAAATTATTAATTGGTTGTGCAAAATTATTTACTAGTTGTATATAATTATTCACTTCACTGTTTTCCAAAAAATATATAACTAAATTATTGTACAAAATTATTCACTAATTGTGCAAAATAATTCATATCAAGTTTGCCGAAAAATATGTAAAGAAATTATATTGTGCAAAATTATTCACGCCAAGTTCGCCGGAAACATATGAAAAGAAATTATATTGTACAAATTTATTCACAAGTTGTGTATAATTATACACTAATTGTGCAAAAACAATTATGTTAAGTTCTCGGGAAAAATATGTAAATAAATCATGTTGTGCAAAAATTATTCACTAGTTGTATATAATTTTATACTAATCGTGCAGTGTATTAATTAAAATATTTTTAATATTATGATAGAATGAAGTTAAAGGGCAATATTGGAATTGAACAATATAATATTGTACCCTATAATAATAAATTGAAGTTCATGTATCTAATAGTAATAATAGGAGATGTATTGCACCTAATAATAACTATCCCAAATTTTTATTTCATAACAAGAGATGCGATAGAGTATTAAAAATAAATATATATGTATAATTATAATTAATAGTAAAAAATATGGGCACCAATTTTTCACTCATTCTAACAATAAACCCTCTACGATTATCAAGGTTAAAGTTTTAAAGTATTCATATCATTTTTATCTCTCTTTATTATTTTTTTTAAAAATAAGATATTCAATATTCAAATCAAATACAAGTGAGGTAATTTGTAGTTTTTCAAACCACTAGTTTTATTCCGTAGTTTGGAATTTGAACAAATCTCAAGAAGGTATTCGTAATTTACTTTATATGAAAAAGATCTTTTGGCTATTATCATGTCAGTGGAGCAATGAAGAAGATTAATTTACACATGGTCTTTAGATCATCAAAACTGATCAATACAAACTTTCATTGCAGCATTAATATCTCACCAAACTTCAGGAGTTCGATTACAAAACTGAGTACAGGAAAGAAAAGGAGAATGCAATCGTTGATGCTCTATCACGAAGAGAGCACGTAGTTGGCGAGTACAATAAACTAATGGTAATGAAATCGACTTGGGTAGAAGAATTATAGGAGAGTTATAAGGTGATGTGTTAGTACAACAAATGGTAATCAAAGCTTGACTTATTCTTACAACATGTCACCATATATATACTTATAAGATTGGGATAGTACGATATAAAGGGTTGAGATGCATAAAGCTTGAATACATGCACACATCAACTAACGGGGGACATTATGGAGAGGCGGTAACATTACGGAGAAATAATGTTGTGTTTTGGTGTCCTAATTTGAGATAAGAGGTCAACAAAATTTTCTCTAAATGCTGCAAATTGCAGTTGTCAAAACATGAAAATGTTAGAATAATAAAACAACTACAAAAATCCAGAAGAAAGTCATAGTTGATAGATTCACAAATTACAACTTTATTAATATTTCTAATTGTTACATAACTTCTGCGTTGAAACAAATCTTCATGGACTCCATTTAAAAGTTACATGGATTTCCTTGATTGGTTGGAGAGGTTAATTATGGTGACTAAATTGATCATTAAGTGGATAACGGTTGAGCGCTCCTACATCCCGACCCGACAGAGTGGTGAAGAGGTTGATCAGATGAGTCTCAATAAGGGTTAGACCACTGCACATAAGGAGCCTCAGCTGTAGAATTCGATCATTGGTCACTAATACAAGATATCACTCCTTTAATTAGTTGAGCCTCAACGGTATCATTGGTTACTAATACAAGATATCACTCCTTTAATTAGTTGAGCTGTTCATGTGACTATGACCCATCATATCTTGACAAAACTACTCTACTAATACAAATTCTCATTACAAACATAAAATGATAATACTCAAAATGAATACTTTAATTATAGACAAGGAATATATGACAAGAATAATTACGCCGGCAATTGTTTTAAGTTACTTCTAGTGCAAGAACGCATGAATACATCTTATTATCCCCAAATAGATGGCCATACAATTTAATTCATGTGCATTTAACCTTTTACCTCATATACAAATTTAATGGAAATAAATTGTAATTGACAAGTTGCTCCAAAACTTTTAATAACACATTTATAACAAGAGAATTATTAGTCAACGTAATTTGGTACGTATAGGGATAAGTCTTCCACAAACAATTATAGTGAACATTTTATATTTTCTTAATTTATTATCATTTTTTTTTTAAATTACTACTAGGTACTTGTATTCCTAGTTACTATTAGATACATTAATTTAAAATAATTATTATCACATATAAAATATTAGAGTAAAATAACAAATATAACCTTAAACACATACACTTTTAAACCACAAACTCAAACCCCCACTCACCGCCGGACCACCACCGGACCGCTGCCGGCCGGTCGCCGGAGCTCCGCCGGCCGCCCGCCGGAAACCTGCTGCCGCCACCGGAACTCCGCCGGACCACCTCACTTTTTTGTTGCACACACTTTTTTTACTGCACACACTTTTTTTACTGCACACGAACTTTTGCTGCACACAACATTTATGTGCAGCACATTGTAGATGTAATATTGGAATATCACTATATATTTTTGTAGTTAGTAGTAATATTTTTGTATGTTTGTATCTCATAGTAATTAAGGATTTTTTTTGTCCTAGCAATAATCCTCCCCTTTTTTTTATTAAAAATGTTAGTAATTTTTTTTTTAAAAAAAATCTTGTCAAATATTCATGAAATAATCCTTTATATCATTATTACTTTTTATCAATTGAATAGTCAAATTGATCATGAAGAGAGCAAATTGGGTGGAACCGGTTCCACCAAATGAATTGATGGAACCTTTGGTCCCCACCCTTCATAATTAATTTCTCATTCTTCATTAATGTTGTTTATTTATTTATTTTTAAATTTATTATACTTAAATGACTATTATACCCTAAATCCTAATCCTTGGAAATAAAATATACCTAAACAACTAGGGTGAAATTACAATTATATCATAAACCTTAAACCCTTGGGGTAAAGTATACCCTAAATCACAAGGGTGATATTACAATTATATCATGAACCATAAACCCTAGGGGTGAAATATACCCTAAACCATAAGGGTGAAATTACAATTATACGTTAAACCCTAAGAGTGAATATACTCTAAACCACAAGGGTGAAATTACAATTATACCCTAAATTTTAAACCCTATGAGTGAATATATCCTAAACCATGATAATGAAATTACAATTATACCCTAAATTTTAAACCTTAGGGATGAAATATACCCTAAATAAAATAAAATAAAATAAAATAAAAACAAGTAAGAAACACTGTAGCGAATTAATTGGGGGTGACCGATGGGAGGTTGTAAATTTCAAAATTGGTGGAACTTGCCTACCCTAGTCATTGCCGTTCATGAAATAATTCACTGCATCACTCTAACTTTATTAATCACTTCTTATTAATCGAATGTTACTCTTTATTAAAATACTATCACTTCTCATTCCTTCTGAAGTCTTTTGCTTTGGTAAAACGATTTACAAAAAAATACGAAGATTTGTGTGAGACCATCTCACGAATAATAAGTGATAATATTTGTAATGAAAAATATTATTTAATCAGTGAAAAATGATAATGGTGTAGTATGAGACCGTCTCACGGATAATAAAATGTTATTACTTTTTATTTATACTATAAATTGTTCATGAAATAACATCATCACTTTCTATTAATTTATTATCACTTTTTTGTATAAAAATTGTCACTTTACCGTCTCACGTAAGCCCTTACTTGAGACGGTCTCATACTTGCCAAAACGATAATGGTGCAGTAAATTATTTTATATATAATTTATAATATAAATATAAATAAAAAGTAAAAATTTTCTTTAATAAAATGATAACTATTTTAAAAAATAATAATAAAACATGCAAGACTATCCCTAAAAAATGTAATTTTGCTCTCAAGAGCTTAAGTGGTAGAGGGGAGGGTGGAAAGACCTTCCAACTGAGCTTGGTTGCTGCAGGGTAGGGGTTCGAATCCTGTCTTTGGCCCCTTGTAAGCACAAGTTAAACAGTGAGTCCTCTCTATAAGCTACTTGAGGCATATCCTGCGATTTACCTCCTCCACAATCCCGAGGGAGGGGACGGTGGGGCCCTAATGGTGGGGTACACCAAAAAACGTAATTTTGTAAAGCTGGAGTGGAGCAAGTCAAAAGTCAACTCTCCTATCGTCCTACTTCTACACCCTCAGGCCTCAAACTCCATAAGATGACTTTAAAAGCTTTTACCCAATAAGAGCATGCCAGCGCATACGTACACCATCTTCACTGTACAGTGTACAACAGACAATCAAAACTCCTCTTAAACTAGTACTAAAAACCCACGACTCTTTCATTACGGTACCAACTTAGAGCAAACACAGAAAAGATTCCTATAATAATACTCGGAAAATTTGACCTTAATGCGGAAAAATAAACAAGAGAATTTCTCACATCTAAATTTCGAGTTTCGATTTGAGTAATCCAGCAGAGATCGACAGCAATCGGAGGGAAAATCATGCTGCGTTGACGTTTTTCAAGCTTGAGTGTTCTTCACGTGATGCTGTTTTGAATTTGTGTGGTTTTTCTGAGAGAAAAATTGAACCTAATTGGAAATGGCGGTGGGCCGAAGGGAGAAGGGCAGCCAATCATCAGTCCGCGGATCGAGAATTTTGGCGGCGATTGGGGTCGGAGTATTTGTGGGATGCGTATTTGCATTTTTGTTTCCCCATGGATTTTTCTCTTCGAATCAGCCGACCCATATTCGCTCCGTTTCAAATTCCAATGTTGAGGTGCGTTTTTTTGTTAAATAATTTATTTACTACTATTAATTCGAGTGTTTGATGGAGAGCACGTGTTTCAGCTAAGTTGTGATGGATGTTTATGCATTATGCGTTTCTTATACGTCTGAGCAGTGTTATTGAATCTTGACATGGATGTGATTATTGCTGTAAATTGTAGTTTTTTATTTTTATTTTTTACGATTGGTGGAAGTTGACTATTTGTGCATTGCTTGTTTTGAATAATTTTCATTGACTATAGCCCAAGGGAGAGATCAAATTGAGGTTCTCTTATATGTGATAGCTCAGTGTGGATTTTTCATGTTGCTAAATGTTTTGCTTGTGTACTGAAACTGGATCCATTTTTCCGTTTAATGAAACGCAATGAATTTTGTATATATCCGCCTGATAAAAAAAGTGATAAATTTTTGGGTGATTCATTTTACTGAGATTATTTCATATTTCTATTGTGAAAATTGTGAAAGATAGATTGCGTGTATTCTGTTCTTCATGGTTTACCTCTGCGAGAATTTAACTAGATTATCTTATGGATTGCTACATAGGTTGATTCTGCATCATGTGATTCTTCTGAGAAGATAAATATGCTGAAATCAGATATTAGGAAGTTATCGGATACGAATGCTGCCTTGAAAAGGAAAGTTAATGAATTGAATGAAAAATTACGGTTAGCTGAGCAAGGTAAAGTCCATGCACGGGAGCAGTTAGTGGTACTGAGTGAACCACATAAGGCTGGACCCTTTGGTACTGTTAAGAGTCTAAGGACCAATCCAAGTGTTGTTCCTGATGAAAGTGTGAACCCGAGACTTCAAAAGATCTTGGCTGAGGTTGCTGTTGGCAAAGAGGTTATAGTTGCTCTTGCCAATTCTAATGTAAAACCAATGCTTGAACTCTGGTATGCTAATATTAAGAGAGTGGGCATTCCTAATTATCTGGTGGTGGCATTAGATGATGCAATAGAAGAGCTCTGCAAGTCAAATAATGTCCCTGTATACAAAAGGGACCCCGATGCAGCTGTCGACTCTATTGGAAAGACAGGTGGAAACCATGCCGTCTCAGGGCTGAAATTCAAAATCCTGAGGGAGTTTCTACAGCTGGGATACAGTGTTCTACTTTCAGATGTAGATATAGTATTCTTGCAGAACCCATTTGATCATATATATAGGGATTCAGATGTGGAGTCCATGTCAGATGGTCATAATAATATGACAGCTTACGGGTTCAACGATGTTTATGACGAGCCTCCAATGGGTTGGGCTCGGTATGCTCACACAATGAGGATATGGGTTTTTAACTCTGGTTTCTTCTATATTAGACCCACCATTCCTTCCATTGAGCTGTTGGATCGCATTGCTGATAGGCTCGCTAAGGATTCAACTGCGTGGGACCAAGCCGTTTTCAATGAAGAGCTCTTCTACCCTTCTCATCCTGGCTATGTGGGGCTTCATGCTTCCAAAAGGACTATGGATATCTATCTCTTCATGAACAGCAAGGTTTTATTCAAAACCGTTAGGAAAGATGCTAATCTGAAAAAGATCAAGCCAGTTATTGTTCACGTAAATTACCACCCTGATAAATTCCCAAGAATGAAGGCCGTGGTTGAGTTCTATGTAAATGGCAAGCAAGATGTGTTGGACCCGTTTCCTGATGGATCTGAATGACAGTGAAGTATCAAAACTGTGATCAATCTTTTCTTTGGTGCTTGTTTCACTGTACACACATAATCTCGGCAGAGATATTGCGGTGGAGCGATTTGGCGTGCTAACAACACTTGAACAATCATATTTTCTTTATAAAATGTTGGTTTTTCCTATGGTACATTAGCTTTTGCTCCTTGTGTATTTCGGGTTGTCATTTCGATGTAGTTTAATCGAACATGAGTTATATACATCCAAGTCTTGTCACCTTTGCTACATTTTCAAATCTTGCTTGTGTTTAATGTTATCTTATTGGAATGCTAAGAGGTCTTTTTAACTCAGTTCGATATCCAGTTCCACCAAAGGTGGTAGAAATGTGTTGCTTGGTTTATGATTGTTGATGGTGTCAAGAGTATTTGGAAGTGATGTTTCATGTGTTACTGTCATAAGTTACAACTCATAATCAAATCAGCACATCTAATCCTATGAAAGTGATGTTTCATGTGTCACTGTCACAAATACATATCAAATGCAAACAACTAAGACTACTCAAATGTCACTATAAATGGTTGTGCTGTTCCTCCTACTGGCCCGGGCTGGGATGAAACGAGGATGAAGAGTGATTTGCCTCGTTCGGAGATCCATTAGCCTCATTATCCGTCTTTTCATCGCTTGAGAGATCAATGTTGGGAGAAGGCTCAGCTGATGAAGAGTTTTTAGAAGTTGGAGGAGAAGCAGAGAATGCTTCATCTTGGGGTAGAAAGAAGAGGTAGATATGTGAGCTATCTTGAACCCCATAATGCTTGAGAGCAGCTTCATCTTTATCAAGCAAGAGTTGGTCGTCGGAATCCAGAATCAAGATAAGCCGATCGGAGGGCAGATTTTCTTGGTCTCCGATCTGCTTCTTCAGCTCCCCCACGGTCGCATCGTCTCGGACTTGGACGTAGAAGAGATGCCCAGTAAGTATCTCTCCTATCACTTTCATTTTCAGGGAACTAATCAAGTGGTTGTGCATGTAAATGGCATTCTGATTGTGTGCTTATATGTGTGAGAGAGAGGAGTACATCTGCAATGGAGAGAGAGAGAGTTGGTTTGAGAGCATGAATGTTGTGATGTGGGATAGTTAGAGTTGTGTATTGTGTTGTTAATTGTTTGAAGCAGTCAAATGGATCCAATTTCTCGAGCACTGGAATAGCAACCGCTTTAGCATGCAAATCTTCTCTTGCTCATTCCATCCTTCAATTACCTGATTTTTTATCCGATGATTTCAGTTGGAACTAAATTCAAATTCTTATTCCATTTGTATTTCCTTCATCGAAACATATCATTCATTCAACAATAAAGAAGATTTGGACGGATTATATTGATATTTTGATCCGTGACACGTGTCATTTTCTTTTTTACTCTATCCAATTCTCTTTAATTTTCATCATATCCATTTTGGATCGTATCACAAAAGTGACGGATAAAAAGTGAAAACAACTATCTATTCTTATATACTTTATTAAAAAAAAATCACATATACTTAGCACAGATAAAAAGTGAAAACAACTCTCAATCCTTATATACTTTATTAAAAAAAAAAAACATATACTTAGCATATACCGATCATAATTTATTCTTTATCCTAATCTTAATTTCCTGTAAAACATTTTTTCCAGTTTTATCCTTGTTATTTTTCTCTTTTTACCTTGTAGCCCTATAATGAGTTATTAATACTATTTATTACCTACTTTATACTCCTAATCCTCACTACTGTAAATAAGTTTTAACGTCGTTTCTATTCCTCATTCTTCAAAACTGAAAGGTCGATTCACTTCTGAAACGTCAATCCCTTTCAAATCAAATCAAAATAGATACAGCCACCTAGAGTTAAAAAGGGGGGAGCAAATCATGGAATGAGAGAGGGATGCGGGCAGAGGAAGAAACCAATTTTCTGCAGGCAAGCAGTGTTTTGCAATCGAGATCTTCGAAACTACTGAAACAGCGAGAAAGAGAGACACCATTTCAATGGAGGGTTTTCAATCTGGGTGTCGCCCCCAACATTTGAGTATGCTTCATTTGTTGAAAATTAATCCATGAAACCTTAACCCTATTATGATTAACGAGATCTAAAACGTAAAGCGAAAGCGTACCTGACTATAGTAATCCCTCCCGGTGGGGAGAAGGGAAGACCATGTGCGGCTTAGTATATTGGGGACCATAACCTGGTAACCTTTATATACTACTTGACTAGACCACCCATAATCACCTAATCGTGTAGTATTGGGTATCTACTCAATAAGCCCATATCATTTATTATTATAGCCCATGAACCTTTAACCTTAATTGGATCACTTAATTAAGTCCATAATATAATTGAATAGCTAATATAATTGCATAATAATATATTGACCACAATTAGATTATAATGGAAATTAATAATTTCCAACAATCTCCCAGTTGGGCTATATATTTTCCGTTAGCAATTATATCAAGAGTCCTTAGTTGCGCAATTTTATGCTATTCCTCTTCAGGCTATACTTAACAATCTGGTACATCTCATATACTAATATGGAACTACCGCGGCATTCACCACATTATAAATCGTGATTAAACCCCGACAATCATCATATCAATATACTCAATGACATAGATCAAATATGGTGAGTAGCATGGAAATTACATGTCAAATGTGATCAACATCATATCTATTTTCAACTGGTCCAACTTTAAACTTTAGTGAGATCAATCCATAATGTAAAATATTACAAAATGAAATTACTTAAGTGAATTCACAATGAATTCAAAGCCATGAACTTTATTCTGCAGAAAACTGAATTATCCAAATCAAAGTGTTTTGAAAACTTTAAAGAATAATAAATATAGACTCCCACTGAACTAATGTATTCCAAAACCATATAACACCCACATGATTAGCTAGCTCATAAAATTGCAGGGCGTTGAATACATAATTGGTGGATCCATATTTAGAGTCTATCATAATATGCTCTTCTAAAATTTTATCTACACAAAACACTTTCTTTAACAACCACGAATTCTGTGTCAATATGCTTGACTTGTAAGTACTTTTGTTGTTAATACTTTACTGTGAATTAACTGTCACAATGAATTTTATGTGACAAATCTTCGCAACCTTTATTTCATGTTTGAATGCCCTTAGTATGCTACTAATTCTGTTGTCATGGTTAATGAGCTAAAGTGTTTGCTTAATACTTTTACTTGTATAGTTCTCTGACCAACAGAAAATATAGTTTAAAATACTGTATGACATCCAACAAACTCAGAATCAGAATTCCTCATGATCTCTAACAAATCTGATCCCTGACGTACATGCATATTATTCTTAGTTCTCTATACATACTTTATAAAGATCCATACTAGAGTTACTTAAATGTCTACTTAATATACCAACAACATAAGCCAAATTAGGTCTTGTAGAGACCTCATCATACAACAACTTCCAACAGCCAATGAATATGGAATGTTTCTACATTTCTTAAATCTTTAGTTTAACTTTAGGGCACCTGATTGAGACTGCACTTGTCTCCCTTAGTTTAACTTAAACATTCTCCCACTGAATCACATAATCATCTACATTTGTCTCAAATCCAAATGAGACACTTACTTCATGATGATACTTGTGATTCATTTACGAAGAAGAAAAAAAAATTGCTTGAATGCATGATGGATTTCCTATTAATTCTTAAATCATTTAGATCGTATCATCAGTGTTGCGATCAAGGAACTTTATTTTTACATTCATCTAATATGATTCAAGATCAAAATGTGCTACTAATATCACGATTATCTTATAATAATGTCTTCCTTCCCTTTTGAGTATAATCCTATATCAAGATGCAAACCTAATCATCTTGTATTGATTTATACTCATAACTTATAGCATTAACACACTTTCGAGTAATTGGACCTTTCATGGTTTGATGAACATTGTTTGAATATTCTACCATTAATTCCATAGTGTCTTCATTATTCAGGAGAAAACTACATAATCTTCTTAATTATCTTTCTCCCAACACTAGTGGTTTCCTTAGTGACATTAATTCTTGAGGTTGTTGATTTTATTTTGCCTCAAATATTATTCACATTGTCCTATCAATATTCTAAATTTGAACATTCTTAAAAGCATAAGTAGGGGTCTAATAGACTCCTTTTCAAAGACAATGTCTTTAATATTATTCTTCTCCCCAAATCAACATCCTCACAGAATACCGTATTACCCGTCTCAAATATGATCTGATTAATTGGATCATAAACTTTTATTTTTTATTCATAACCAATAAAGTAGCTTGTATTTATTTGAGTCCAATTTTCTTTAGTAGATCCTAATGATCTAGCCTTAGTTGGACATCATCATATGTGAAACTCAAAGAGTTCTCACAATTACTTTGGTTGGAACTTCATTGAGACCATAAGCTGCTGTCTTTAGTATTTCTCCCAATTATTAACCATATATTGTGGAGTACTATTTTTGTCTTTTAACTACACCACAACACCATTCATTCTAAGTAATCTTAATGTGGTGTATTATAAAACAATTCCACAAGCCTTTAAGAGAAAACGAAAGGTTATACTTTAGTTTATTTTTAACAGCTTTCCAAACGGGATTTTTTTTGTTGCCCTTATATTTTATTGAGACAGAGTTTGTTAGAAACTTAGTTCATTCTTATTGTTGAAGTTCTCATCATGTATAATTTTGTTGTTGACATAGGTTAAACTTAATTAACAGACTTCTTAATTGTACAGAGAATTAATCCAAAATGATTATCATGCTTGCACCAAACTTTATAATCTTTCAAATTTTAAATAGTTTAGAATTATCTCAAGGAATCTATCACATCATTAGTATCAATACCAACTTGTAAGTGACACTCTCTACGTAGTAGTCAAATACTGACAATAAAACTGTCAAGCAATAGCCTTCCTTTGGGCCGACTTATTACTCACATGTTAAACAAATAATCGTCACATATTTACCACCACAGGTGCTTGTGTATTTCTTCCAAATATTAATCTACCTATGAGCTGATCAATACCCGCATGAAGATACACTTGCACAACATTATTAATTAGGGACCCATCACAAGACACCTTGTGCAACATTAACCTCGTCTATGGACAAAAATTAACTGCAGGAGTAATCTTGGTGTAACAATCAAGTATTGACAATAAGTTCTGTCAAACAAGAGTCTATCTGTGGACCGACTCATGTTCACATGAATAATCCAAATAATTATCACATACTTATTATCACATGTGTGTTATTATTCTGTCAAACTGTGCCTACCTGTGGGCAGAACACATAACACATAAATAATATCACACCCATCTATGTAATTTCAATAAAGCTTTTCTCCACACACGATATTGTTGTGGCAACATAGTGCTTCGATTAACTAGATTGAAGGTTTACTAGACTAATTAAATAAATATTAAAATATTTAATTTAATTAAACGACATTTAACTGTCTCCCCAATTTAATTTAATTTTATTCCTCTAACCAAATAGGAATATTAGATGATTCATTACCCTAATGAAAGATTTATTAACTTAATTAAAATTTTCAAATCCTAATTTAAAATTAAATTAGGTAAATGTCTATAATTAAATTGTTCATGCAAATAATAGTCGAATAATTATTGTCTGATTCAAATTCTAAATTGCTAATCACATGTATGAATCGCATGTTATCACAAATTAATAAAATAATATAATTACAGCATGTAATTACCCCAAATATGAAAGTGGGGTCAATAGTATTTGTGACAAACCCATAATCCATTACAGCTTACTGAATAAGTTATAGATACGCATGAACCTAATTTTTCATAAAAATTACTGAAATTAACTGTATTTCTTCAAGTCTTGAATATTCATAAATAATATACCATTGCACCACAATGCATATAATTCTTTATTACCGAACTGAAACGAAAACCAAATTATGAATACGTTACTCTAATTCTGTCATAAATTTATGTCCATAAATATTCAATATGCAGAATGGTAGATATCATTATGCGAAAGGGATGTACAATTAATCACCCCATCACAACACAATTCAATTCATTTGGTATATAATTTCAACCAACAATTAACGGATCTTAATTGACACACATTATCATATAAATAGTGCCACACACATTTCTTGATCAATTGTCAATATGAAAATTGCCACGCAATTCCAAATGTCACAAATATTCAACGATTAAAATCCATAATAAATGGACACAATAAACTTTAACATCATTACCTCAAATTCAAAATTGATATGGTCAGTCCTATGATTACGAAATTTTTTGTAATCACTAATCCATTGTGTATATAATGGAAGTGTGAACCATGCTGATGCATATATATACCATGAAATATTCTTAATAAATTAAGCACCCATATGGCATATTTTAATTGCAAGTAATGACCACTCTCATATCACCTTAAAACAATTTATCGAATTTAATCAGTGACAAGTAGGATTAATCAAAATCTATCAATAGGAACTCATAAAACCAGAATTGCTATCATAATAATAAAGGGATCGCATTTTAATTTACATTCTCACGAATGTTGAGTGCAAAAACACAAGTTCCCAAGAATTCTTTTCAGATAGCCAAAAATCTTGACAATTCTCATATAGTTACGATGTGTTCATGAGTTAAACTATCATAATCAAAATCCTAATTAATCCTAATTAAGAATTATAAATCCTAATTTAGAGTAAACAAATTAGGAAAATATTCCTCAATAAATAATTAATAATAATAGCACTCCCAACACACGTTAACCATTTAACAAAAATTTACAAAAATACTTTCCCTCGTAATGCACACCAATATATGTTATACATATAATCCATTCTATAACAGTAATTGTTATTAAAACTGGATCTAACAATCTACGAGGACATCACGCATAGATGTAATTTCTTATTAACACGTGGTTTATTATTTTTCAAATTATCGAATAATAATAACCCATCTTTCAATTTACAAAATTGAGCAATACAATCAATTAAGTATGAATACTCAGTAACCACTCAAAAAAACTTACGCATACATGTGTCGAATTCACTAGATAGACATGTAATGCCATTAATTATTAAAATGACATAATCATTTTAATACAGTGCATAATACCATTTCTAAGTACTTGTTTGCTACCGATTTTCTGGAAATTATAATTACGAATAGCGTAAGAGTTCATTTATTTCAAACGAAATTCAATGAAGTTTAACATCAGACTTCCAAAACTATACATCCAACCTTATATGCGATTAAACTAAATTAAATAATTAATCGCAACACAATATTAAATAAACAATCAAACTTATATGATTAAAAAATTTAATTTCATCAGATCTCAGAGAATCATACATTGAGTGGCTCTGATACCACTTGTTGGAAATTAATCCATGAAACCTTAACCCTATTATGATTAACGAGATCTAAAACGTAAAGCGGAAGCGTACCTTAGTCCATATGAGTCTCTAGGCGGAACACGAACTCAGGATCAGTGGTTGTATGGTCTTCCTCAACTAAGCCCTCCTAATTCCTTTATGGGGACCGTAGTAATCCCTCCCGATGGGGAGAAGAGAAGATCATGTGCGGCTTAGTATATTGGGGACCATAACTTGGTAACCTTTATATACTACTTGACTAGACCACCCATAATCACCTAATCATGTAGTATTGGGTATCTACTCAATAAGCCCATATCATTTATTATTATAGCCCATGGACCTTTAACCTTAATTGGATCACTTAATTAAGTCCATAATATAATTGAATAGCTAATATAATTGCATAATAATATATTGACCACAATTAGATTATAATGGAAATTAATAATTTCCAACATCATTGACGAAGATATTATGATAAGAAAATATAATGGATTTTTGGCTCTAATTTTCGATGGCAAATTTTTTTTGATTAGTTCTTCCAAAAATGCTTTGTTTGTTTATATTTGGCTGCTGAATTATGCATATTGCTTCTTTGAAGAGTTCAGGGCCCTTTGTTTACTTTTGAATATAAAATGATTGAAAAATTGAGTAAGACGAGATAGACAGGTCTGACCCTCAAATTTTGGCTCATCTCAGGTATGAGAAATGCTTATACCGACCATATCATGCCTGGTCTGCTCTCATATCTATTGAAAAGTTTTCACCATTTCCTTGCAATAGTTCAGCAGAGAAGCTCTCATCAAATCTTTATGGAATTAGTCATCTTCACCTCCCCCTACACTTTCACTCAAGACTATCGTCTGCGCACCAATTGGAAGGTCCATGGGAAAATAATGGCAGCTGCTGCTCTAATTTCTTCTTCTCTCTATTGTTAATTTTACGTGTATTTCCCTTTATTTACAACTCCTGAAGCTTCATGCATTACCATTCCAACTACTGATTACACTCATCCTGCAGATGTTCGTGTGTGCTGTGCAACAACAAGCTTTTCCGAAACTTCAGAACGATGTTCGACTGGTTCTCCTCTCTGTAAGAGGATTATTATTTTGTGTTTTGCCATTGATAATATTTTTCATGCCATTGTGAAAGTGTTGCGTACTCAGATTGAGCCACTGGTTCACCTTTATTTTTGCTAAGGTGCACGTTTGGATCCATGGGTGTCTTAACCGGTGGATCATCGAATGCATTGAACTTCTTCAACACTTTCTCAACGTAATGAGATCGTGACAATGCAATACCATCAGATATAATAAGTAATTCCTTAGTAGAGCAATATTACCAAGTATCGGAACCCGTATTGTGGTAAGGTTAAGTCTCTGACTTTAATGATTCATGAAACACCTCATGGAGGTTGAGTATAACGAGGTACTCAAAATAGGAGATCACCTATGTAAGTATGAAGTGAGTGGCCGCTTCAAATGAAACACTTATGAATCCAAAGGGGGTTAATGGCCGAAACGGACCAAAACGTGAGAACAAGGATGATGAGAGGCATTGATGCGTTCACACTATTGTTTTAGCATACGCTAAGGATGAGTAGTTCAAAGACCTTGTGTCTACTAAGCCATGGGGTATACTCGATAGTGTTGGACTACAGAATGTTCAAAGTCCCAAGCTACCTGTCCAGATACATTAGTGTCTCACGAGAACTGAATTGTGTATTTTTATTTCATGTATGTGAACAAATTCCACTCATGTGGGGGATTGTAGGAATTAATTTAATTAATTAATTAAATTAATTGAATTTAATTGGTTAGTAAATGTTTTAAATTAATCACCAATTAAATGAGTGTAGTGGGTGAATGTAATTTGGCTTATCTACTGGAGAGGTTATGTGAAGTGTAATTGAAATTAATATGAAATTATTATCCATGTGGGAGGGAAATCCTCAAACGTTGGGTCAAGCCGTGAAGACGAATCATGTATGTGTAAAGATTCGTTGAACTTGGAATAAGTTCATTGAATCTGGACGCAGTAACCCTCCATAATTGCTGATTAGAGTAAATCACACAATCAGCAATTAATTTGTCATAATTGTTGATTAGAGAAAATTACGTCATCAGTAATTAATATGTCGTAAATCACGCAATCGCCATTATGGCTGAGTGGAACGGTGCACCTATAAATATGGTCATTCACCATGTATTCCAACACACCACAATCAACGAGCACTTGCATCACAAAGCATTTGCATCATAGTTACGATCCAGTTCTCCATCCTCTTTCGTTCGTCGGAGTTCCAGCAATTGCGGTGCTGCCTCACCGGAAAGAAAAAGCCGTTTTATCTTTGGGGAAGATCCGCCAAGACCAGAGCAATACCGGGGCGTGTTTCTTCTTGCAGGAAGAGGTTCAACCTTGACTCGACTTCTACACGGTGTTCTCTTGAAGATTCTATACAAAGGTGTAAGAAGATCCTTTGCTTCTTCTCCTTTAATTTCAGTTGTAATTTTTGTTAGTACGATTTCCCTTCTACATTTTTAGTTATATATTGTAAAGTGATTGATTGGTGCACGTATAAACCAACACTGTAACTGTTAGATTGAATGTCATGCATGAAACTAACACACTTTTGATACTTCTTATTAATTTAGAGGAACCTCATGAACATCCTAAGTAATTGCCTATCTTCAGAATCTTGTTTTAGCACGTGAAATTCGTGAAATTTGCTCTTTTGTTATCCATGTGATAAAAAGAAATGTCCCTTCTAAGTATGACTTTTAAATTGACAATGATTATGGTATGCATGCAATGATCATTTAAAACATTTCAATGGTTTATCTTATACATCATTAGACTTGAACAAGATATAATTTTTTATGGTATATTTACTTCAACTATTTAGAAGTAAAGTCTGAATTTGCGGGCGAAAATATTATGTGTATATGTTAAATGATCAAAGTTTAATTAAATGCAACAATTTATTGTTAAGAAGACCATGGAGTTATACTAAGAGAAACCTGGTTTGATTAAGCATATATATATCTTAAAAAAAAGAAGGAAATTGTGTTGAACAAGAAACTTGAGAAGAAATGATTAGTTGGCGAAAGAAAAGGCAATGAATGAAGAGAAATGGGATAAAAGGAAGAAGATTTCTAGGTTATTGTTTATCCAAGGCACCTCTGGGTCCAGGCACGACGTCTCAAGTGTCTTTTAAAACACTTGTAAAATTTAATTCTCATGTCTCAAGTACTTTTGTAAACACTTGTAAAATATTTAATTTTCAGGTCTCGAATACTTGCAAAAAAGCATATGAGAAGTTTGATTTCCATGTTGGAAGAACTTTAACATTTGAACATTCATTTGCATGTAGGTAAAGCATATTCAAATATTTTAGAAAGTACTTGCATAAATGTATTCCTTTTTATGTAGAAGCCTTTTAGGGGCTACTTCTCTGATTGTGATGAGGGTTGAAGGACTGATATTTATAGTTGTCTGAGGTGAGTGTGAATAGTAGGATGATTGGAATTTCTCCTATGAAATCCCATAAAATTGTGGGTTTCTATGTTGAAAATAATTGGAGTGTCATTATGATTTTCAACTTGGCCAAAAACAGGGATAATTAGCAGGGATGAATTTTTGTCGAGGGGAGGTCTAGTTTCATGAATGTTTGGGAGAAGGTTAATTTTGGGAAATTTTGACCCAAATATAATCAATCCCTTAATCCATATCCTTTCCTTTTTTTCTTATATTGTCAATAATGTGTGATTTTAGCTCTAATTTCTTAGCAAATTAGGACTGAATGTTACATATTTTGACGTTGGTTTCAAATAATGTCCAGGATCTTTTAGTTTTTGCAAAGAGTTGATATTAGGTGGACCCATATGTGTATAAATTTTTATTCTATTTTGTATATATGTTTTTTAATAATTATATACTTTTTTCACACTAAATTTTTCATTAAAAAAACTACCATCCATATGTGTATAACTTTTTATTTGATAGTGTATACATGTTTTTTAATAATTGTATATTTTTTTCACTCAATTTTTCATTTAAAAAACTAACAATTAAATTGTATATATTTTTGTTCATAATTATATATGTATTTATTTATATTTATATACGTTTTTTAGAGTGGGTGCACCCTATCTTAGAGTGCATCCAGTGCATAGTATAATTAGCCTGCAAATTCTATAGTTTTAGAAGATTCTTCAGTTTTCACAAATTTGGAGATTATTCAGCTTTTATAAATTTTGAGGATTTTTCAGTTTTCGCAATTTTTGCCTTCTATTAAATATAGCATCCATGTGATGGATTGGTTGGATACATGGAACTCGTTCACAAAATCTATTAATCGATTGTGCAGAGGGACACTCAGAACTGGAACACACACAAAGCAAAAAAATATCATATATCTCTAGAAAAATCAGATTTAACAGCAGCTGAACACACACAAAGAAAGAAAATATCATATGATTCGAGAAAAATCAGATTTAACAGCAACTGAAAATATCCAGCTAACAAGATTCACAACATGGAAAATAAGATTCAAGTAGGAGCACATAGAGGACTAGTCGCATTAACCACATTCAATGACCACTAAGAACAACATGCACAATAATATTCAAGTAGGATCACATAGAGTGACCACTAAAACAGACAAGGAAGAGCACAAGCCAATATACCAGAGCGGTATCTTGGATGAGACCATATACCACCACAACCCCTACGAGCCACCAGCCCATTAAAGAAATTAAACAAATTAACGGGGTGAATCCTAGTACGCTAGTTCAGATTGGCAACACGACAAATTGCATATTTTTAAAGGAGTTCCTCCGGCTGGTTTTATTTAGATTCCATTGGGAATTTCTCTTCCTCTCTTCAAACATTCTATGCCCCCAATTGCCAAATAAAGGGTAGCATTCCGTCCAGGCAATTATGCTAAATCAACCAACTAACAAAGACATTTTAATGAACCAAGAACTCTGTAAACCAAACTAGTCAACTATGTAATGAGTCATATAGAAAGGAGATTTTGGGAAATTTCTGTAGACCGAGTTGCAGAAGAAATTTCTGGGAACTCGATTTCTAGGTCTTCACAGTGAGTTCGAATGAGATGGGTAAGAGAACAATTTTGCAGCGACGTGCATTTGAAACCTAGAATGATTGAATGGAACAGCCTGTAAAATGTCAAAAAAAAAACATAATAGAACAATTCGAAAACACTAATTAGAAAACTGGAAAGAGAAGCCTCCATTCTGTAAAACGTCAAAAAACATAACAGAACAATTTAAAAATTGGAAAGAAAGGAAACGACACTTAACAACTACCACAAAAAGAGAAGAAGAGAGTCTAATCTTTTTAGTTTTCGCAAATTCTTTAGTTTTGGAGGATTTTTCAATTTTCACAGAGGATTATCTAGTTTTCGCCATAAATTTTGACTATTTTTCCGTTTTCACAGTTTTTGTCTTCTCCATTTGCAAGGTAAAGTTTGCTACCTCTTTAAATTCATATATTTATGTTTTTTCCTATCCAAAAGCATTGCTTTGTGTGAGAAGAACTGAAGCTTTCACCCTTCCCTCCCTAGTCTTGATAGTGTCTAACATGCTATATGCTGCAGACATTGTTAATTGTGCACAACTTATTATTCCAAAATTTGGAAATATAACTTAATTTATGCCTCTGAATGTATGTACTTTCTCGAAAAATTAGGAATTATATTACACCTAATTCTGTTTATCTTATGTATTTTTTTATCTTGATTTTGATTATTGGATCTTGTATTCTTATTATAAGTAGCTTAAACTCAATAGATTGGTCTCTTTGGGTTGGTGTAGTTCAAGTTTTGTTTATAGCAAATATCTCTTTGCTGCAATATTACTGCATGACTTCCATGTCTTTAATGTGTATTGTATCTATTTGTTGTATTTTAATTAAATACTTCTACGTCTTCAGTTTTTGGTACAATAAGTTTGATTCTGTGCATTTAGACCTTGTCTCTTGGCTTCTTCTGAAAAATAAACGTGTGAAATGGATTCTTGATTTCTATCGCAATTGAGCAATGGATGGCCAGTATCCAACTCTGCATCACACTAATTTTTGTTGTTTATATGTTGCTGATTACTTCATTGTACCTTGCAAATCTTCATGGTGCATGTGTAGGCTAACTCGTGAAACAATGCCTATTGGAAAAAAGAAAAAAATGGTGATCGATATTTTATTTCAATCTTTAAATCGTTTTTTTTACGTAATTTGAAATTGAATTAATGTTTTTTGATCGGAGTTTCAAATTGAATTAATGTTTTGTGGTGTCCCCTTCATTTATCCATTTTTAAAATTTTTGCTTCATGTCGTCTTGTTATCATGTATACGGAGTAACATATTCTATGAGAGAGAATAGGGTGCAACAGGTTGTATCAGTTGAATTGGTACAATATTGGTACTCACCATTCTTAATTAATTCATGCTCCTTTATTAATGTTGTTTTTTATTTTATTTTTAAATTTATTTTATTTAAATGATTATTATACCCTAAACCCTATGGGATAGTTATACTTTAAACCATAAGAGTAAAATTACAATTATATCCTAAACCTTAAACCCTAGGAGATAATTATACCCTAAACCACAAGGGTAAAATTACAATTATATCCCTAAAAAAAGAAAAAAGAAAACATATACTGAATGTGAAGAAAGGAGATTGTATCAATTGAAGGTTGTACACAAGCCCATATTCCATTATGAATTTTCACTTTATTATTGTGAGTTGGCCATTTCTACTCATTGGCCTTATCCATATTAAAATTTTTGGTTTTACTAAAGCAGATGTGAGATGTGAGAGGAATAGTGAATAGATAGCCTGACATTGATTATTACTTGCAAATTACACCTCAATATTGAGGTGCTCCAAACCTAAATTAAAATGTACTTTAATCAGGCTTTTGAAATTTACGTCAAAATAAATCACACAAATGCCAATTTGGGCTTTACAAATACTTGTTAGATTGCTAATTTAAATAATAATATATTTTAACACCCTTATTTAATTTAGTATTTATTAAATATAAATTGTGCACGTATTCTAGTGCGCGGAGATTAAAAAAAGTTAAATTTTTATCTATAAAGATGTGTAAAATTATTGAAATGTGTCTAAAAAGTGAGTAGTATTGTAATGTATTTTTTTCATTTTTAGAAATGTGCATAAATGTTGGGACAGATCAAAAAGAAAAGTGTGCAGTAATTACCAGGACGGAGGGAGTAATAAGTATCGAAAATTATACTCCCTCAGTCAACTTCTAATGTGTTAATTTTACTATTTTTGATGTTCAGTTCAAAGGTATCAATTTCCCCTATTTAGTAAAAAAGTACACAATATGGTCCACTACTTTGCTTTAATACAACTACTCACTTTACATATAGAGCTCGTTTGGTAGAATATATTAGGGGTATTCAAGTTTTTTATATTGCCTTTACTGGAGTTTGGTAGGAGGCATATGGAAGGTAGGGGGCCGATACTATGATGCGGCCAGTTGCTATCTACGGTTTGTTTTCACATAAATAATATGGTGAAGGCGTGGTATAAGACTATAAGTAATAAGGGTTTGAACAGGAGTCCATACTATAACATAAAATTACAAATCTAACCCCTAATCTTCGTCATCTCCTTATCGCATTTTCACTCTCTCTTCCACCGACTTCTCCATCCATAACCATACCACCACAATTCCTTAATCGATAGTGATTCTTCTCCCTATCCATTCCACCACAATTCCTTAATCGATTAGTGATTTGTGAAAAGAAGATTGTATCTCACGATTGGGAAGGATTTGGTATAACCCAGCACATTTTCCCTCTTCCCCATTTGCTCATTGTTCTTCAAAATCTCAGTCCACCGCCTCTTACGGCGGCACGGGGAATCTCCAGCCAATGTCTGTGGCGAGTTGCTGGGAATTGCATATTTCCAGTATTGAATTGCAGAAATTTGTCTTTAAGCATTTGGGGTGTGTTTTTGAATGAGGTGATATTCATGGCCTAAAGTATTGTAATTTAATTCAAAGCTTCCACGCCTTTCCAATTTCCATAGCCATTTGCTTCCCTGCCTTTTTCCATTCCACTGCATAACCTTGGTATTCAGCAAGATGGTTTCCTCCAAATGGCAAAGTTGTAATTAAAATTTAAAGTAAAGGTTATAATAATAATTTGAACATCTATCTTAATTCTTTTATTTCCTACCAAACATCCCAATTTTTAGTTATATCAATTTTAATACATCTTATCAAACAATCTTTATTTTTCGTATTATAAATTTTTATCTTCATTCAAATCTCATTTTTTATATATACATTCTTATCTCATCTCACCTATCAAACGACTCCATTATAATAATAATACTTTTTAATCCATGTGCAAAAAGTAAATGAACATTTTAGAACCAGACGGAGGGAGTATTAGAATTATAAGAAAAAGGAAATTATTTGAAAAAAAATTAATGTGAACAGAGTAACCACAAATTGAATGAATAGAATAAAATATTAATTGAATAGTGTATTATTCTATTCTATTAATATAGTAATTTATTCTGGCAAATTAATAAGATTGACATGATTAATAAATTAATATTTTAAATTATAAAATTGGCACTAGAGATACTTTCTTGTGAGACGGGTCATCACTAAAGTATGCTTATTATATAGTTAATCAAAATATACTTATTTATAATTAAAATATGTAAATAATGAATCATTTTATAATATTTTAAAATCATACTTTAATTCATTATCTATCATACTTGAAAACATACTTTAACAATAATTAATCATATTTTATCTATATAATAGACATATTTTAACACGTTTCACATAAATAACGTCTCATAATAGACTTTGTCTTGATGGAATCATTAAATTTATTAATTAGAAGTAATTAATAAAAGGATCAATTACTATTGGATACATAAAATAATGCATAATTACTATAAACTACATGACTCAAAGCACTATTACTCATAACTACACAATTATGATTGTAATACCAAAAATATCCCTATGTATTTGCACAATTTGTTTGCACAAATTTGTTTTGCATAATTTGATTTGCACAATTTCTTTTTGCACAATTTTATATTTGCACAATTTGTTTGCACATTTTAAGTTCAGGCAGAGATCCGACGGCGGAGGTCAGGCGGCTGTCCGGTGAATTTTTTTTCCACAATTTGTTTGCACATTTTGTTTTTGCACATTTTGTTTGCATAATTTAAGTCCAAAGGAGGTCAGGCGGTGGTCCGTCGAATTTTTTTTGCACAATTTATTTTTGCACATTTAAGTTTCGGCGGAGGTCGTGCAGCCGGCGGCGGAGGTCAGGCGGCGGTCCGACAAATTTTTTTTTGCACAATTTGTTTTTACACATTTTGTTTGCATATTTTAAGTTCCAGTAGAGGTCGCGGTCCGTTGAATTTTTTTTCACAATTTGTTTTTACTAGTACTAGATCAGACAATTAATGGCAAACCAATGCAATACTCATTCACCCTTGTTAATTCATCACATTACAGAACCCTAATTAGTAATTAGGCTAAAGAAATTAACTCATAAATATATACTAAATCCAACTGAAAAATTATTATTTAAATTGAATTAATTAGTACCAGAAGCAGAACTTTCAGTTAGGAACTGGATATTCTCATAAATCCTCATGCCACGATCAACACAATTTCTTAGGTAACTTCACACCTGATCATATATACACACAAATAAGTAAGGCTCATGCCACAATTGCCACACCCCGTTGAGGATCTGTGCTCTTTGTTTCTCCCACCTTCATGCCCTTTGGCATCTCTGGTGGAACTCTCTGGATTTATTTATATACCATTAGTAATTTTATTCTACTAATATTATTATGTAACCTGGATTTTGTGATCCTTCAGAAGAGGATGATCTAAAACAGGTTGTCTTCTTTTATCAGCACAATCTATAATATCTCCATGTGGGCTCTACAAATTCACCAAACATTACTACTTTCATTAATTAATATGCACACATTACATTAATTGCTACATACATACTTCAATGTTGAACACAGCAGGTTTGTTAATCTTCCTCAAATGTTTCTCAATCCTTGCTAATCTCAACCTGCTAACTTGTGTGTAGTTTAAACAACCTTGTCATTACAACCCCCCAAATTAACATGCTCCTTCCCACCTTCTACCCCAATCCCCAGATTCAAGGTTTTCTCCAAGATTGATGATGCCTCTGCCAACCAGTTTTTATGCAACAATTCCATTGTTGATTTCATGAGGTTTAGAGGGATGATCATGCCCAATTGCAAACTGCTCTTGTTTCCTACCGCAAGAAGTTCCCCTGGTCCATTCTTCAACCCTTTCTGCAAGTAAGTTTCCATTTCGCTTTTGTTTTCTCTTCTTCTTTTTCTAATTGCTGAGTTTTATTTTAAGAAAATTTACATACATCTTCAACTTTGGGGATTATTGGAGCCTTCTTGCGGTGAGATCGGACCATCTTCGATGAATTTTGCAAAATTTGTAGGCCAAAATATAACAGATTAATTGCAAAACAATTAATCAAATTGTGCACTGCAAATCAAGACGATTCAATTTCTGGATTAATTTTTAAATTTAATTTCGACTCTGCAACAAACAAACAGTGAAGGTAGTAATTAATTCGTGTATGGTATCAAGATTCACCAGAAACTAACAGCTTCAATAAAAATAAGATTCGTCATCATGCAAGAAATAAAATTGGAAAAACAAATTGGAGAATGAAATTGCAGGAAGAAGTTGGAGATGGTGAATCTCAAAATTGAAAGAAAACGTAGGGGTGTAATCTACCTTCGCTGCCGCAATACACTCCGGATGCTCCTTAGCCACGGAGGAGACGCCGGCGCCTCCAAGAGAAGGCTGAATTCGCGCTGCGATGATGGATTGCCCGATCGGAGGGAATAGCGATGAACACCGCTCGTCGAAGAAGGAAAGAGAACTGTCCGTCAGGCACAAGTTGAAGGATTTGTTCATTTAGTCGCCATCGTCGTTCGCCGAAAGGGCATCAAAAAATGTGAGGGAAGGGTTGCTGCAATCGGTAGGAGGCGAATCTGATTTATTGGATCTGCGAGATTAACGAAATGGGTTCAGCTTTGGGAGCATTTTGGTGGACACGAAGGAGATGTTTGTGGAGCTAAACTTGAATATGCTTCTATGGATGGTGGTCGGAAAGAGATGCACGGCGGCGATTGGGCAGAGAAGAGGCAGCGATTGGGCGAAGGAGAGGCGGCAGTTGCGTGAGGTCATGCGGGGGAGGAGACATCACCAGAGCAAAGACGAAATTGAAATCTGATTTGTTAAGGGTAATTTGGTCCCTTTAGTTTTAATTTGTGTAGTGGAGAATAATTTTTTTTCCCTTTGTATCTGAGAGTATTTTAGCTCTAAAGTGTGTACCTTATAATAATAAACCCTTAATTAAATTAGTTGAGGGAAAAGTGAGTGTTTGAGTACTTCGGGCATTTTGAATGTTGCAGGTATTGATTAATTAATAAGCCACAAATTCTCGAAGGAGTCTATATTCAACCTGCAACATTTAAACTATACTAGTGTTAAGACGTGTGTTGCACGTCACGTACACGTTATACTAAGTTATACTTTCTAATATGATTTTTATGCACTTTGTTAAATTTTTAAGTAATTTTTTGCTAGTTTTATTATTTCAAAATATCTTTATTTTCAATGTAATGATGAAGATATTCTATTTAATTATTAAAATTTCTCTGTATACTTTAATTTTTTTAGAATCAACAATTGCCCCCGATTCACCATTATGATGAGTTTCAGAATTGAGGTTTGGAAGAATATTGCAGTTTCCTTCATTGTTGGCCATCTCTAGTGGTCCCCCTTTCTAAACCCACTTCGCTACCAAGCTACTATGTAAAAAAAAAATAGCGAAGACTAACCAATCTAAAAATAGACACATGTTTCTTGGTCCTGTTATCCCTTGAATTGAACTAATTTGCCATCATCTGTCTGAAATATCTTATAATTGAAATGATTAGAGGCCTTAACTAGCACCATTCTTTCCTTTTGATACATGGTTCCAATATTATTGATACACGCAGTGAAAAATTCATCAAACATATACATGTAATAATCAACGAACATGGTTATAGATCACATTCAGTATCCATGAAATCCATAAACCATAAACTAAACAGGGCAAAACTCTCAAGGACGATTACAACCAATTTACATCCAACATCATACAAAAATTGTAAGAGTAAAATATTTTCCCAGAAGTTCACTGCAACCTGCATCATATCAGCCTACATGCATTTGTGTGATAAACTACGTAATCTAAGCATGTAAGGGATGGTTTATAGCTTTTTTTTTCTAGACAATTCCATAACTTTTTTGACGAGGAAATTAAATTATCAAACAAAGTTAAGTATGTGGTTGATATGAAAATCATCTTTCTATTACCTTATACATATAGATATATACATTTAATTCTATATACTTTGGTAGTTTACTAAGTAATTTCTTATAATGAGAATCTAAAAAGATTTAGGAAGATTTATCATTTATACCACTGTATTGCCTAAAAAAGGATGTGAAATAAAGTACCTTTGAACACTCTAAAGCAACTTGCATTTCATTCCAAATGTCACCCAAACTATCAAAATTGGAATCAGAACTCAACACTATCATCTTGTATGCATGTCTTCATCTGTAACCAAATATAGTCCTTTTTTTTAATTTGCTTTCACTGACAATTTTTGCATCTGCTTCTTGATAATTTTGGCCTCGGCCAATTTCAATCCTAAGTAATGTTACCACACAATTAGAATAACGAAATTACAAACCATCCACCATTCATATATATATATGAAAAAAAACAGCACCAAAAAACAATTACATGGTTGATCCATATTACATATATAACAACATAAAAAGCTAATATGAATAAAGAGGAGACAAAACTATACAACTATCAAGGAATTTACCAGATACATATCAGCAAGTCCTTGATCAGGAACATTGTACACGTCCATTCTAGGACTTGCCAACCTAATTTAAGAGATAAAACAATAAGGGAATACTAATACTTGCCCACTTTTGAATTACCTTCATCTAAATTGTCCTACCTTTTAAATTACATCTAAATTGCCCACTATTTGGATACAATGCCATGAATGTCCTTAGAGTGGACCCACATGAGTAAGATGTACTGTTACTTTTCACTGACACAATACTTGTATCAGTGGAATATCTTCCTTTATAACACAATTAAGAAAAGTAAAATGAGAGTCAATATCTTCCTTTATAACACAATTAAGAAAAGTAAAATGAGAGTTAAACAAGTGGATCTGTACGGATACAACTTAAATTTATGGTGGGCAAGTATTAAAAAACTTTATTATTATTAATTAATTAAATAAAATGTTACATTACTTATGGTCGACATAACTGAAAATTGGCGAACATCTTATGTAATTAATATAATAAATTTTTAGTAAACATAAAATATTTAATAAAAGAAACAAATCAGTAAAAATAAGTTAATAAGTAAAATTAATTCAAGTAAAATTGGCAGACATGGCCTCATTTAATCTCTTTTTTAAGGCACTGTACACACCAACCCAATTAATACACACACAGTCCATTTATGATTTTTGCACATTTAACTCTCTCACCTATCTCTTTTTTTAAGGCACTGTACACACCAATCCTGTGTAGATGGAGGGCTACCCTGTGTTCCGTGATATCCTAGACCTCCTTGACTATAGACAGATCCTTCAAACTCAGTATAATGACCCTGCTGTGATCCTTCACTTCCACCATAAGGATGAGATTGATGTGGGCCCTGAAATCCACCAAAGTGAAACTGATATGGTCCCTGATATCCACCATAAGGAGAAGAGTGAGATGGTGTTTGAAATCCAGCATAAGAGAAATATGATTTTCCAAAGACAGGAGGATATTAACTCTCCGGAATGGCCATCAGTGGGTGTGGAACTACGACATTATGGAGGCCATGGGTAGGAGGCGTGTGCGTGGGACACTCTGGACCAGAATGAGATGGCCGCGGGGGTGAATCCACAACTGGTATGTAAGAGGTGTCATCCTGATTACCCATAAACTCATTGTCATCATCATCATCATCCCCTCCGACGGCATGAAAATCACGTAGTAAGTCCTCTGCAGTTCTGTATTGCCCCCCCAAATGTTGTATCATCATCAACCTCAACATTTATCCTTCCACAGTATTGCTCGCCACCAGCATTATTGGAAGAAATGTTCACTTCAACAGGAATGGCACGCTAACTAATAGCTTCATCTTCGAAATCAAAACTAGAGCGCACAGCCTTTTTCTTACCCTTACCATTCTCTTTTGGTTTTGGATCCCCAAAAGACCTAAAATATGAAAATCAGAACTCCAATCAGAATGTATTCCCCTAAAATATGGTCGGTGGGACTCATCAGGGAGGATGGCAGGTAAATCAACAACTCTCGGGTCCTGAAAGTAAAATAATATAAAATTAAGACATATACTCAGGTGACCAAAATAATATCCAAATGCATCCAATTTAGATACTCAAAACCTTAATCTCATACAAAAAACGAAATGACAAACATGTCTAAAAAACTTAGTATCGTCAACTTTATTGGCATTGTATATTTCCAGCGCAGACACAGAGGTCTAATGTTAGGATCGGGTTGTCCATCGGTCAGGTGTGCTGCAAAACCTTCGATATGCTCGGAGGCCCAAACCTGTGACCAAACGTCAAAGTGATTTGAATTCAACATATAACTTTTTAAATGCAATTAATATAAGAATATTCACATAAATTCGGTATCACTTACTGCTAGGGCAAATGAGCATCCATAAAAATTGATGCGCTGCTGTTTGCCTACACCTTCCACCGCAGTCTTCATAGAGTCCATATGGTGCAGTAGGGTTAGGTATGTGTACTTCCCGCAAGGGAAAGAGTTCCACTGGTGAGCATTTTCAGCTAAAAATCATACCCAGGGTTCTATGTATATTTTGGACGTATTCCGGCCTAACAAAAAGTAGTACGAAAGTAGAATGTTGGCCGCTTTCACCGCGTTATGGCCCTTATATTTATTTTCATTAAATCTTTTCATAAGTTCATCAACTAGAACCCTCTTCGTACGAAAGCTAGCAAACAAACTGTCTGGTGGTGACTGAAATGAATCATTTGGGTCAAAATCCCCACCATCCTCAAACCCTAGTCCCATAACACGCATAAACTACATTGGTATAAAGCTAAGAATTGTATCAGACACCCTGAAGTACCGGGCGTACATATGTGAACCAGGGATTAAAAATCTCCTGAGCCATCAACTGAAATAACGCTTTAGGAGACCCATAATCAGAATCCAACTCCCAAAAATAACCGAAACACGATCTTCTGAACATTCGTACTGTTTGATCGCCACTATTTGTAAGCACCTCGCGTATGCAGTTCAATACTTTCGTAGGCCTACAATACCCTTTAATCCCAACTTTTCGTGATTGAAGTCCACGTCGTTTCCAGCTCCACTACAGTGCATGCCAACTCGATTAGATATAAGACGTGACTATTTCTAATAAAAAAATTAAAAATTATATTTTTATAAAAATTATTTTATTAGAGCGATGATTTGTTTTAAAACAAGTTGTTGGTAATAATATGATCCGATAACTTTCAAAATATCATTATCAGATTTTTTTTATTATTGGTAGCTCAATAAAAGTATATTAAAATATCATTCTTTTATTATAAATCTTATACATAATGTATTTATCAAAATATATATTTCAATCGTTACGTAAAATCTTATACACAAAGTATTATATTTTTAAAAATATAATGTTGATTAAAACAATTTTTATGAATATGTACCTAATTAAACTCAAATTATGCCTTCATGTACTAGCGGACAAGCAAATACAACTTTTATTCATCGGCTGACAGGGTCAATTGTGCTATAAAAATTGGAGGACATGCTCAAATACACTAAAAAACCGGCAGACATGCTCAATTAGGATCAAATATTAAGCAGAAAAGCTCATTTATGGTCAAAAAATCGGCGAACAACCTAATTTATGGTCAAAACATACCAAACATAGAGATTTATGCTATAAAAATCGACGGACAAGCTCATTTAAAGTCAAATTATCGGCGGACAAGCTCATTTATGGTGAAAAAATGGGCGGACAAGCTATTTTATGGTCCAAACATACAAACATAAAGAATTATGCAATAAAAAAATGGCGGACAAGCTCATTTAATGTTAAATTATCGGCGGACAAGCTCATTTATGGTGACAAATGGGTGGACAAGCTTTTTTTATGGTCAAAACATACCAAACATAAAGAATTATGCTATAAAAATCGGCGGACAAACTCATTCATGGTCAAAAAAGTGGCGGACAACCTCATTTACGATAAAAACATACTAAACATAAAGAATTATTGTATAATACTCGTCGGACAAGCTTATTTATGGTAAAAAAAAAGTGCGGACAAGCTATTTTTTGGTCAAAACATACCTAACATAAACAATTATGCTATATAAATCTGCGGACAAGCTCTTATATGCCTAGAAATTAGGCGGACATGCTCAATACGGCTCATATTATCGGCGGACAAGCTCATTATGGCTCTAATAATGGGCGGACATGCTCAATTTTCATAAAAGGTTTGACGGACTAGCGTCAATTATAGATCTATACCAGCGAAATTTTTGCAGACCAAATATGCATCAATTACTGTAATTTACAGACGAAATTCCTCTAATTTACTGATGAAATTATGCAAAATAAAATACGACTCAGTTTCTCTATAATTTACATCCTAAATTCCAAACGAATCCCTAAACCCTAAACCCCCAAATTGAAATACTAACGTACCTCATTATCCATGTTTCAATTCTGCAACTTTCCGACGAGGGGATGATGACGAAAGCACGCAATAGCCGGCCGGATTTGGGTGTCCGCGATAAAAATCGGGTAAAAGAGACTGAGAGAGAGAGAGAGAGAGAGAGAGAGAGAAGACAGTATTTTGGAGTCTTGGATTCAAAATTGAGGTCAAAGATTCTACCCCAATTTCAACTCCACTTAAAAAGCAACTGACAACCCCACTTTTCGGCTTTCCCAAAAAATCAGAAAAATGACTGACAGGTCTTAGAGGGGTAATTCAGGTATGTAGATGAAAAACAGGGCAAATTAGATATTTTTAAATACATAGGGCAAACTTGATGTAGGTTAATTGAAATAGGGCAATAAAAGTGCTATCCCAAAACAATATTATTGCATGCAGAACTCAAGAGCAATTTAGGAGCCTCCATCGAAACAACAGTTGTAATTAGCAGGTTAATAGAAGACGATTCGTTACTTGATAAGATAACCTCCAAAGTGAAAAATTAAACAGATTCCAATGCAAGTATATTAATTTCCAGTCAGCATACCATGGGCTGCTTAGAGTTCCTCAATTTTTTAGGCTGAGTCTTGAAGGTGTTAATTCCCAACAGGATGTCCAAAACCAGAGTTTCATTTCTTCACCACTACAAAGAATAAGGGAAAAAAAATGATATCTAAGTGAAGTGTTATCTAACATGTCTTATCCAGGAATAAATTCCTTAAATTTTGAAATCAGGATTATGTCTTTCTAATTTTTCTATTTATTTTTCTCTTAGAACTTTCTGAAATTTTAACAAAAAAAATGCCATGAATTAGTACTCCGATCACATCTATTTAACATAATTAAAATATAAAAAAAAAAAAACCTAATTATGGTACCTGATGCAGCATTTGGAAAAATGGTTATCTAAGATACCTTGCCTTGGCTTACAGAAGAAAAATTAACCATCTTGATAAACGACTATCATTTTCAGAAATAGCATTATATGACAGTAGAAAAGCTTCAGCAGTTTCAAGTACCTTAATCTCATAATGTGTATGTACTCTCAACAACTTCAGTGGATTAAAAGTGAGCTTCATCCTCAGATAAATGGCCTTTCTGCGCCAATAAAACCAACCCCCATCTACATGCTTCATAAATTGTCTCCAGATCGACTTGATAAATGTTTGAGGACTACCCGAAGACATGCATAATAATTATAGATATAAAATAAATCTAACCACTCTAACAACACGCATTTCTTTTCGAGATTGCTTATCAGATTGAAGTGAAACTCCATCCTCTCTCGACTTCACATCGTTACTCATCAACAGCACAACATGTTCCTTTCCCGAAGAGCCATTCTTCATGTTCGATTCCACGAAGAGATTCTAATATATTTATATGTATGTACTATGAAGAATTAAATGGTTGACAAGCCACTCTTAACAATTAATTGAATTCACACATATCCATATCTCTATAATCAGTGCACAAGGTAGATCAAGGTTTTTTCTACATAAAAGTAGTTACAATTTATTAGACGTGCATTAAGATGATGGACAAGTTTTGTGTGGGCTCACATAACAGCTTACGTGAAACTGATAAAAAAGTAATAACATCATTAATTAAAAGTGATACTCAATCGATGAAAAGTGATAACGGTGCAATGAACTATTTGATGAACAATTATAGTATAAATAAAAACTAATAACATTTTACAACGAAAGTGATAATATATTATAATAATACTTTTTATTTATTTCACGTAAGTCCTTATATGAGACGGTCCCACACAAGACTCTGTCTAAGATAATAGCTCATTAAGCATTAGTAGCCGCCAAGGGATAAAAAAAACTAAAAAAATTACAACTGAAATAATAACTGAAAATCTTATAAGATGTAGGAACCAAAAAATTTCAACATCAAAATTATAGGAGATGAAACAACAAAACCACAACATACAGTCTCTTTAATCAAATAGCAGGCAAGTACTATTACATGTTCCATTCAATAAATTGACATGTTTCTCTAACACAGAGTAATTGTTTATACTAGAGATGAAATTTGTGCCAAAACTGATGTGAAATTCCAATAGCAGTAATGCTCAAAAAAAAATTCTAAAAAACAATGGGGCACCCTAGTCCATTACTTCATGATTTTAACATAAATAAAGTACTATGGGAGGCTGTTCAAAATACTATTCATCTCACGCAATGAGATCCTAAACCCTAAACCCTAAAACTGATAATGAGATCATAAACCATAAACCCTAAAACTGATACGATCTTACTTGTGAGTTGTGAGATATGTGATATGATGTTATGAAAGTAGGGATATGCACTATTCAGTTAAAACTTAAATAGATGAACACTTGAATTTTTTTTTTCATTTTAGTAGCATTTACCATTAAAAATAATTAAAAAACAAAAAATTAGTATTTTGGTTATAACAAACACAAGGTCATCATATTTTAATAAAAGGTGATACTCTAATTAATAATTTTGATTCAGTTACTATTCAGTTATATACTTTCAATGTGATTTCGTATCGATTTATTTGGTTTTCGAATTTCAATTCAATAATGCACTCCCTTACGTACAAATGTCCCTCAAATCGTATCGACGTGCTTAAGATTGTGAAATGATTTTATATTCTTATTTAAGATCATCTAAAGATGTGCATCGTATCGTATGCTCTTTTCATTGGCCGACAGAATTGGGACAGACAATCAACCTTCAATTATATCAATTATATGTTACACCAAATCTTTGTCTCATTTTTGCATTGTTTTTTGTGTCATGTGTTAAGTGAATGACACCTCAGATGAGAAATAAACTCAACTATTGTCCCTAGTATTTAAGTTTTAGGGTATAATTTCTCTCTCCTACGTGTCATCAATTCAATGATGTTATACAGAAGATGATGTATCAAAATGACATAAAATTCGAGTTCAACTATATGAAACCCAAATTTCTCTATGATAACAAATTTTGCGTTGCCAAATAGTATGATAAAATATTTTTGCGTTTGAACATTGATACGAATAAAGATAATAAAAATTAATTAATAGTAATAATAACAACAATAACAATAGTAGTAATAATAAGACAAATTTTTTTATCATGAGAATATTTTTATGTGAGATAGTTTCTTATAAATTGTGAGATGGTTTATATATATATATATATAATAAACATATTAATAATTGATCGACCCAACAAAATATTCATAAGCTGCGAGATATAGGTGAAAGATATAAATAATCATACATACTAAATTTAACTCAAATCCTAATATTAATCTATGATGACTATGATATAATAAAAGAATATGCTTCCTTATTTGTTAAGGAAGTTTGCTATCACCATCTTGGTTGTTCAATCCTCCACCTATACCTATAAGAATCAATGACGAAATTTGAGTCCATTATTAAAATTAGATGAGCGTCCACGTTCTCTCATGTAATAAGGATAGCGTGTATCACAAATATAAATAAATAAATAATAATAATAATAATAATAATAAAGAAAATGAATGGTATGGCTTCGTTTATGCTTTATTATTTATGTTGTAATTATGTGGGGCAATTCAAAGCCCAATTTTGGAATTCTCATAAGATATTCTGTGTTATTAGTTTTATGCATATCTTTAATTAATACTATTAATTTATAACAATTTGTAAAAATTAATATGACAACTACCAATAAGAGTGTAAATGAGTTGAACCGAGTTACTCGTGCCCAACTCGCAAAAATGTCAAAACTAACTCGAGTTTAATCAAATCGAGTCAAGTTCAAGCTATTCTACAGCTTTGAGCTCTATAATACTCGAATTGATAAGCTCGGGAGCCTAATCGAGCTTATATATAAAATTATTATATAATACTATATTTTTTAGTTAATTATTCATATTTATTATATATTAAATTAACAATGAAAATGTAAATTATTTATGAGATATATTTTTCCCCTTAAAAATTACCGCTTCACATTCTTTACCATCTCAACTGTTTAATTTATTTATTTATCTTTTCAACTAAATAAATATTTATAAATTATCGAGTCAAGCTCATGTTGAGCCAGAGTTTTTCATTTTTTTTAGTCGAGTTTGAGTTCAATAAATTGACCTCAATCAAGTTCGAGCTTCGAGTTCTTTAATTGAGTCAAATTTGAGTTTGACACTACTCAACTCATTTGTACCCGTATTCTCTCATCCCTCCACTTATAAAAGAGGCCCTTATCTATTTATATTGCACACCAAAAATCATTCTCTACAAATACTAAAGATTCCTGAGTTGTTTGAATCGTTCTTCAAGTTCATCAATTTTTTTTTGTGAGTCCCCTCATTATACTTGCAAGTCGTTCATCAATAGTTGCAGTATTAGCCATCATAACAAGAGTTATTAATGAAATATAAATTCTTCGATTTGCTTAGTGAGTTCTTCAATGAGTCTCCTCATACTTGCTAGTCGTTCTTCAACGGTTGTAGCATTAGCCATCATAACAAAGAGTTATTGATGAGGTGGACGATGAACTTTCTATGGAGTGGGGAGTTGAGCAGACAAATTATAATTGTAACATTTTATATTTATTGATAATAAGTACAAAAGTAGCATAACAGTCTTTATCTATCATCTGTGTCACCTCTTTACGTTAACTTTTTTAAATCCTTTAAGTTGGATCTTTTGTTGAGCTTGTCTAATCCTGAATTTGGAGCTTTAAAACATTTATTTAGAGATCTTGAGCCTTTTGTTCAAATCAAACATTATATTTGTAACTATCCATGATGAACACCATTGAGCTTTGAAGAATGTCATTGATCTAAGAAAGAATGCCTATGAACTGAATTTGAAAAACGTCACATTTGATGGGTTTATCACATTGATCTCGGATCAAACTTTGTTTCTGGAGTTTCCGAGCTTTTGATTTCAAACGTCAGATTCAAGTGGTTTAACACCTTGATTTAGGATAAAATATTGTTTTTAGAGTTTTTCTTATAGACAGTATTGAACTTGAAGAACGTAGTTTACTCCACAAAAGATGCTGCATAACTTGATTTGAAGAACACTAGAGCAGAGATTTTGCACCTTAATCTCGAATTAGAGACCGTTCTTGGATCGAGTCTATTTGAAAAACTATTCAGATAATTTTGAAATCATTAATCTTCTATTTTTTTATTTTATTTTTTCGAGTAGAATGAATGTTGAGGGAATATTTTTTAAAATATATAAATAATCTTTTATTTATTTATTTCAATTCTTTCATGCACAATCATCGGGTAATGTAGACTTGATTTGACTCTAATTGATGATATATTTACAACCATTATTTGACTAATTCTAATCCCAAATTTGAACATTAGTAGACTAGTAGTGGTGGCATGATATAAGGCCATTGGGATCTATTCAATTTTGAAATCGCAAAACAAGAAAATGGATTACCCGCACGGCCACCGCCACCGCGACAATTCCCACCACACCCACCACGGTTCTGATCGAAGAGACGATGACCGTGAGTATCCGCCACCCCCTTTCGGCTTTAATGATCCTCCGCCGCCGCAAGTCTATCATTCTTCACACAGTGGCCCGACTTCAGACGCATACCATGCTCCGCCCCCACCCAACATCCCCAGTTACGCTCCCCCACCACCAGCTGGGGTGGAACACCACCGTCACTTCCCCCATTTTGGACCGAGTTCAGACGCATACGACGCTCCGCCACCACCCAACATCCCCAAATACGGCCCACCACCACCTGCCGCGGATCACCGTCATCACTTCCCCCATGGAAGGCCGAGTTCAGACGCGCGCTACGATCCTCCACCACCAGCTATGGAAAACCCTAATCGCTACCCCCAATTTCCGTCGAGAGCTGATCAGCCCCACGCGGAGGCGGAATGGGCAAAGAAACCTTCTGTTAGGATGTACAGTAAGGCGGAGAGGGATTTCTCTTTGACGATTCGTGAAGGGAAGGTCATCCTCGCGCGATCCAATCCGTCTGACCCTCTTCAGGTGAGCGCTAATAATTTGATTATTTCGACACTTGTTCGATTTCAGAGTTAATTGTGGGGCTTTGATTATCAATTTCAGCATTGGGTGAAAGATGAGAGGTACAGTATTAGAGTGAAGGATGAAGAGGGGTTCCCAAGTTTTGCTTTGGTCAACAAAGCCACTGGACAGGCCATGAAGCACGCTGTTGGTGCCACTCAACCTGTATGCTCTCTCACTCTCTCTCTCTCTCTCACACACACACACACGAGATGGACTAAATTGGGGTTCGGGTGATTTAATTAATATGTTTGTCTACTTGAATCTTTGAAATTGAATTTACGGATGGTTGTTATGTTTTCCATTCCTAAAGCTCCAGGATGCGATGTTCTTGAATTGATTGCAGCAATTCATGTATAAGTCTCATGTTACTTTCTATGTTTACCAATCTCTGTGTATAAGTTTTGATTCATCTATCTGTTTTTCTATATTTTGTAGTCAATGATTGTCTGAGGCTCTTGACTACGTCTGACCTTGCATTGTGATGACAAATGCAAATGAATCTTGTTGAGAGTTATTTTTGTTTTGAATGTTAGATATGAAGATTCTTTGTCAAAACTTTTATTTTATAGTTTGGAAATAGTTATGACTGAAATTATTTGGAAGCTACAGAGTTTTCCCGTTTCATGAATGTTTTGTTCTTAATATTGATTTTTCTCCCTAAATTCAGGTAATGACAAATTTCATGGATTCGGATGTCCTGTCACACATTGTTGTTACATATCTTGTGCCACAGTTGAATGAGTGGCGCATAGGAGAGAGGAGGAAATCTAATCTCCAATGCAAAATATAAATAAGCAAAACATAAATAAACCATACCATAATGGCATAATGGAAAAATATTTATCTATATTTTTTCCCTTCCTACATATAATTCATCTAATATGCGGCACAAGTGGTGGTTAATCCAGTGCGCACTTTCATGATCTAATGACCTAGTTGATCTCTCTATTTGATTGGTACGTCTTTTGATTGTCAGTCCTTGGATACGGATCAAATTGCAAATCACTTAACTAATGATATGACTGCTTGTAATGCTGTTAATGTGGGGCCGTCGATTCTTTGTTAATTATGCTAAATGTTCATATACAACCTATTACTAGGATCCATTATTATTCAAATTTGCAAAAATGAAAATTTGAGCAAAGGGATCTTATATGTTATGGTAAGTGATATCACTCAAAATGATTGCAGGTCCAGTTGATCCCTTACAATCCTGATATTCTTGATGAATCAATTTTGTGGACCGAAAGCAAGGACTTGGGGGATGGTTACAGAGCAATAAGGATGGTCAACAACATTCGTCTTAATGTGGATGCTTTCAATGGTGATAAAAATCATGGTGGTGTTCATGATGGCACTACGATTGTCCTTTGGGAGTGGAAAAAGGGAGATAATCAACGCTGGAAGATTGTACCCCACTGTAAGTCACTCTTTTTCTTCAAGTATTTCGAATTTCAGATTCTCTTTCATAGCAGCAATTGTACTCCTTGCACACACAATTTCATATCGTCTTCCCCTTCACATGGGTATGTGTTTTAGCTAGAGAGAACTAACTTAATCTAAAACCATGGTTGAAAGTAAGGGTTGATCCCCATTTATATTCCCTTCCACATTTTCATATGAAATCAATACCGGACATCGTAACTAGAGTATATTAAAACATTATAAAGTGTTTTATGAGATTGAATTATCTTCTGATTAGCATTGGATCAGTAGCTCTTGTTATTCTTATTACTTGGTATTCTGCAAGTTACTTATGTGTTTGTGATCCTATTGCCCAACGTCAAATAGTATATCTGATTTCACATGGTTTATTGGACATGATAACCAGGATTGCATGCTTGCCATCTTTCTCATGGATCTTTCTGTCGATGTGTTTGCTGGTTTGAACGAACGCTCGGAAGATGATGAGAGGTGTCTCAATTTGAGTGTTGTTATGTAGTCTATGTTGAATATGAAATAAAATGTTCTCCGCTTCAACTGCACTGCTATACTAAATGCCTATTATATTCTTGTAGAAATTTGGAGTTGCTGGATTATGCTTTGAGTGGGATTGGAATTTGGACCTGGTCTGTAAATTGTCCTCAGTATTTATATTCTCTCATGTTTTCATACCGTGTTGATTTTTATTTTTATTGTTATTTTTTAAAATCAACTTTGGTAGGGAATATAGTTCGTTGGGTGATACTCTTGACACTTCCGAAAGGCGAAAACATCGGCAATCATATCATTGAAATTATTTTTATATTTTTTTAAATAATATTCATTTTTTATTAAAGATGTATCATTTTTCATTAAAAATATTATTAAAATAATTTATTACACTACTAACATCTTTTATTAATTGGGGTATCATTTATTGTTAAAATATTATCAATTATTCATTTTAAGGAAGTCTTCATGAGATATGGTTTCACGAAGTGTGCCTAAATTGCATATTTTGTGGGCAATATTTTCATGAAACCCTTTTACATGAGATATTTTTACATTTTTTAAAATAATTATGACTTTTTTATCAAAAATATTACTTACTTTTTATTAAAAATATAATATGTTTTATTTATATTACAAATTATTCAAGAAATAACTAATTAAAGAAAACACGATTCATTACTATTGTGGAATTAAACACAGAAAACTCAAGATTAAGATTCTATACTACATGAAATCAAAAAAAAAAAGAACAGAAGAAAGAAAACGAGATGCAGCAAGACGATTTATGTGGTACGGGGAGGAGAAGACATCTTTATTGCTATAATAGATGTGAGGTTATTACAATCCGAGAAATAAGCCATTAACAGCTTATACATAAATAACCATGAAGAAAGATGAAAGTTATATTACCAAATGTTGGTGCACCTTTGTGTGTTCGGTTGGAGTATCAATCAGTTACGAAAATGATTGAAATTGATCCCATTGGAAAGCTCATGCATCAGGCTAACAAACTATATCAATAAGTGCCTAGAACTAATCCATTTGACAACCATATGATCCGATTAAACTACACTGGACACCTTATACCTTAGATGCACCAGATTTGCTACTTCTTGATTAAATCACATGTTGTACCATGATTACATACAAGCTAAGACACCTGCAAACTCTCTAACAGTTAACTATGTTGAGAATAAGGTTTACTCCACAATTACCAAACCTTGTAAACATATGTTGAGATCATTAACTTTCAGTTGCTCGCTTTTATTAATATATTTATCTTTTTTAGAAATAATCTACTATGCCACTATCATTTTTTTTTATTAATTTAGAGTATAATTTTTTATTAGATTTTATCACTTCTTAGTCTTTTAATAGAAATCTTAGTAATACGATCTCAAACAATTGTTGCTATTTTTTGTTTCATTTAATTAAAAACGACTTTTTTTAGTATGACAAAGAAGTAAAAGAAGATATATTTCGTTTTGGATAATTTAATAGGATAAGGTAGCGCTATACACAGTAATCGGACATTATTGAAATCACATTGAATACCAAATTGAATAAATTTTGAACCGAAAAATCACATTGAATAAATTTTGAACCGAAAAAATCGCAGATATTTTATGAACCATATTGACTTGGATATTCTTTCTTACCTAAAAATAACAAATTACTTCTAAAATTAAGTCATGGATGTAACTATAATTTTTATTTTGTGACGATGAGAGTATGTATATTTATTAATTAGAAAATGATAAATTATGAAATCTCATTAATTAAAAAAAAAAAAAACATGAGACTTAACAACTTCATCTTTAATAAATAGCGCCATTGATTACTTATTAAAGAAGATTAGAAGTAGAACAACTAAATTGTAATTAATCCTTCAGAAGGGTGTATTTGTCCAGGAGTGTAATTATATAAATAAAATATGATAATTGTGTATTTTATGTATCTTTCATAATATTTTCTAGTGTAATCATATAAATATGATAATTGTGTATTTTATGTATTTTTCGTAGTATTTTTGTATTAAATATTTGTAGAGTTACTTTCTTGTGGCCTGATTGAAAAAATGTATAGGGTATAACAATTTATTCTAAAAAGTATACACTTTAATTAGTAAGATTTAACTTTTTCTTTAAAAAAATAAGCTGAAATATGAATACTATAAATATTGGATTAAAAAGTTAAGTATTTTTCTCTGAAAATCAAGATATAAATTCTTATAATAAAATATATAACATGTAATACTAAAAAGTACAACTTAAAAAAAATGTAGAATTTAGGAACACAGGTGTCGGTACGCATAAGTTTTAGTATGATTTAGTATCCTCACAAAATAATAATATTCTAATAATACTATTATTGGACACTTTCATTAGTAAAACTTTTACTTTACTAAAAACAATTTATACATTTCATTTATACAATTATTAAAACAAAACAATACTTCATTACCCATAAATCATACCCCCAAATTTTAGACTTTTTATCACCTATGATACAACTTGGATATTATGCTATTCCCTACCAAAGTGTATTTTAAAATTTTAATAATAATTAATAAATAAATAAAAATAAACCATACACATTATGAATAAAATTAAAAATAAAACAGGAGAAAATCTATAAATACTGAGGTACAATTTACAGAACAGTTCCTATCCCACAAAGTATAATCTAGCAATTCCAGTTTTACAATAGGCAAGTAGTAGAGCAGTTCAGTTGAAGCGGAGAACATACTATCTCATATTCAACGTAGACTACATAATAATAATACACAAAATGAGACACCTCCCATCATCTTCTGGAAACCAGCAAAAAAAGATCCATGAGATGGACGGTAAGCATATAATCCTGGTTATTATGTCCAATAAACCATGTGAAATCAGATACACTGTTAGAAATACACACACATCGGTAACTTTCAGAATACAAAGTAACAAGAATAATAATACTAATCTGTTGAAAATTCAACTTCATAAAAAACTTTATAATGTTTTAATGTACTCTTGTTACGATGTCCCATATTGATTTCAATTGAAAATGTGGAACTGGCATATAAATGGGGACCAAGCCTTTACTTTCAACAATGATTATAGATTAAGTTAGGGCTCCCTGGCTAAAATGCCTTGCACATACCTAGGTGAAGGGGAAGATGAAGGAAATGTGTGTGCAAGGAGTACGATAGCTTCTACGAATGAGAATCCGAACTTCGAGATACTTGAAAAAAAAGAGTCACTTGCAGTGGGAAACTATATTCTAGAGTTGATTGTCTGTCTCCCTTTTTCCACTCCAAAAGGACAATTGTAGTGCCATCATGAACACCACCGTGATTTTTATCACCATTGAAAGCATCCAAGTTAAGACGAATGTTTTGACCATCCATATTGCTCGGTAACCATCATTCGAGTCCTTGCTTTCAGTTAACAGAATTGATCCATCAAGAATATCAGTATTGTAAGGGATCAGCTGGACCTACAATCATTTGGAATAATACCACTTATAACATAGAAGATCCCTAGTAAGCTCAAAATTTCATTTTTAGGGTTTTCTGGGATTTGGAGAAAATATATTGAGATATGGTCTCAAACTTATTCAGAGAATCACTAATGATGCTATTGCTAACATCAAACATATCATCTTCATGTGATGTTTAAGAGATATTCCTTTTACACAGATAATGCAGTGGATGGAGGATGCAGAGTGCCACCTTCTTCTCGAATGTACAGCAAAATATTGTCATTTGCTCAAACATGTGGAGCTGAAAATGCCGCAAATACACGACATCGAATAAGTAATAGGAACCATGACTTTTTCTGAAATCCCATCTCAATAAGAGTGTAATGCAGTCCATTTTGGCTAAAATGCTTTAGATTTGACCTGGCTTAGAGTGCATTTTGAGTAGGATATTTTTATTTGATACCTATTTTATCAAGGATGCTGCTATTTAAATACCTGGAAAAATGTTGGATCATCTGGAGCAAACTTGCTCAATGTTCAGACTCCTTCAAGATTCAGATATCAGCATTGCAGGTTAACCACTCAATACTCTTCATATGCTTAACCTGATCTCGTCCTACTCCTTTGACAAAATCTTTCAAGAGGAAATATGGCTATTCTGTCGCCGACAACAAAGACGGTGATCCTCAAAGATGTGATCAGCATTGGGAACAATTCGTGAGATGTGATAAGCTCACAATCCGAACCACATCAACATTCTCAATGAAGAACATTGATTTAGTACATCTGATGCTGATGACAAGTATTGCATTAGAGGTGTTCACACCACAGCACATTGGCAAGCCGAGCCAGATCTTCCTTTTAGAACAGAGTTGGCACCGGTTGACAGACGACTGCAATATTTAGTCCCTGATACTAATATCACTAACTATAAAAGGAAATTTTATTATAGCTCATGAACAAATAATAATCAGCAAGTGTTTACTGTGATTCATACAAGTAATCTAGAATTTAATTCCCCAACTACCTAATTGTCCAAACTTTTAAAATAATATATAGACTCTTTGGTGTCTTGAACCATTCACCACTCTGACAAATCTTCAATACCCTGCTCCCACCCTTTACAAGTAACTGTATTGATACTTCTTAAATCAGGTTTCATAGTGAATAATTGCTGAAATCTTACAGGATGTATACAGTATTGATAATTATTCCAATTAAGCATCAGCGAAGTGAAACAGAGCAGAGAGACTGAAGAACCATACCTATAATATATAACTCAGTTGAGCATTTAATGATATATGGCTTTAAGCCCACAATCATTTGCACCGGTACAGATTTAAGATTAGCTGAAGCCAATTGGATGGTTAAACCTGTTGCCTTTAAGATGCATAATCATCGGAAGAGAAATAAATCGAAATAAGTGATGCGATTGATCATCATGATATCTCAATCACATAGAGGTTCTTTAACCAAGAGGTTCATCTTTTCCTGTAAAAATTCAAGTACATCTTCTCTCTGTTCCTTTAAAAGCAACTGTCGAAGCTTTCCAAATGTATGCCTCCCAGGGCGTATTCCTCTTTCCATCATCTCTTCCATGATTACACAAGCTCCTGAGGCGTCGCCCTTTTCACACAAACCATTAATGAGTGCAGAAAATGTGTGCAAGCTAGGGGCAAATTGTTTCCTCTTCATATACTTCCACACCTTGAGAGCTACATCTAATTCATCTCTCTCACAGAACATCTTAATCATCATTGTATATGTATCTGCATCTGGCTCACAAACCTGGCACATCTTACGGAACACTTTAAACGCCTCATCGGTCTCCCCTCGACCAATCAAGCCATTTATAAGAATATTACAAGTCCTCGAATTAGGTTTCACCCCCTTCCTGTCCATCTCATCCACAACTTTATAAGCATTTTGGAATTTATTCACTTTGCAGAACGCACCAACCAATGAATTATACACTGCCACATCAGGCTTTGATCCATTTTTCTCCATCAGAAGGAAAGTATCGATTGCATCCTCGATCCTATTCTCGATCCCATATGTATGTATCAGAACACTGTAAATAAATGATGTTGGTTGACCACCACTATACTCCATCTCCTTTATAAATTGAACCGCTTCATCTGTTCTCCCAGCTTTACAAAGAACATCAACCATGATTCCATAAGTCACAATATCAGGTGTGCACCCTGAATCAACCATGATTCTAAAAATTTCTCTAGCTTTTGGCAAATTTGGAGCTCTCCCCCATCCTTCAAGCAAAATGCTGTAAGTTTTTGAATCAGGGCAAAACTTATCTCTCATGGCATCAAAAATCTCCTGAGCTTTTCTAACATTTTTTGACTTGCATAATGCACTCAATAACCCATTAAATGCAGCAAGATTTGGAGGCACATCATATTTCTTCATAATATTAAATGTATACAAAGCTTCATTCACCTTTTGTGCCCTTGCATACTTCCTCATAATTATACAAAACGTCTCAATATTCAGTATTCCCTTGCTCCTCATGTTATTCACAAGATCCCACATTATCTCATACTGCCTTATCTTCGCCATTGATTCAATCATAACATGGTAGGCTCTCACACTATGTGCATAATTTCGTTGTTTTCCAGCCCACTCAAAGAACCGGTGAGCTAGCATTCCAGCATTCTCAAATTTTTCGAGGACCTTCTCTACTACTACTTCAGAAACCCGAACCCCACTTTGGTCAAGCGCAGTGTCAAGGCCTAGCTTGGAGCAGGAAATCATTATCTTGCACACTTTTTTTGTTATATCAGATGAATCTTGAACTACTTCTCCTGAACAATACTGTCTTCCTCCCACCAAAAATCTAAATAATAAGTCATTGCACCTATGTATTTTCGCGATCATGATGAAGAAGTCAAAATCCACAAATCCACAACCTGTTAGGACAGTGTTAGTTAACTACTAACATCATCACACTCACAAACAATAGAGTAAGCATTCATTCTTCAAGTCCAGACAAATACAGCTAATGCTGCTGATGCAAGAAGCAGTGAAGTAACCAAAAAAGTCGTTGCCAAAAGAAAGCTCAGAGGACTATAGAAATTCCACTTTTTGCAGTAGAAGAATTTAGCGCATAAGAAACTTACAAGTATGCTAACAATCAGACAATAAGGGGCGAAAAATGGGTTTCTCTTGGACCTGAGAAAGTAAAAGCAGAGAATGCAAAATTCTTACTCCTAAGCTATGGAATCATAAAGGTTAGACACAAAAACATAACATACAAAAGTGGAGAATTTCCCAATGTGGGAGTGAAGGTGCTAACGCTGGAAAATTTGGTGCAGATGGGACTTAAGGGTATGCTAACAAGCAGTCGAGAGCTTGTTGTTCAAAATAAGGGGGAATAATTAGGGTTTCATGAACCATAGAATTGTTACTCCAATGCAAAGGAGTCAGAATATCAGACACAAAAGCCAAACATACAAAAGAGGAGAACGTACCTATGACAGTGCAAAAAGAAACTGTGAGAGCAACAGAATCAGAGAAAAAGAAAATCTAATTAGAATCTTTATATCTGAAAAGAGTTATCGAAAGAAGAGAAAACAGATGGAGGTAGAGAGAGATGAAGGTGAAGGGAGAGAACAGTGTCTTCATTGCTTTTCCTAAGCCACGTACAAAAGAAATAAGAAAAGAAGTCAGGCACGCTTATAATTCGGTTACCCAGAACCGTCCACAAACAGGCCAACTTCCACCTGAAATCTCTTTATATATATAAATAGATATACTAGTTAAGAAGCCGGGTACAGATGTTGTATTTATTGTTATTTCTAATAAAATAGTACTGTTATGTTGAGGTGCACTTTTGAAAATTGACTTTTGCTTCCATCCGATAATTCAATCGCATGGGTTACTTTAGTGTTATTTCTAATAAAATAGTACCTGTACCTGCTGTTATGCATAATTTAAGTTAGTTTCAGCTGATTTTAATGGGTATCTGTTATTTGTTTAGACGTTATGAATAGAACACATATTGGAATTGGGTGTAGCTAAGTCTCCCAGCTCCTCAGCACAGCTCCTCCCCTCAATGTGCCGCATTACTCAAACTCCAAGCATTCCATATAATATGAGATAGACTCACTCAGCAAAATCACTCCACCTTCTTCCACATCCCATTCAACTCTTCATATGCTTCTTATTCTTTCCTCTTTCACCCCAACCAGCTCTCACCCCTCCCTCAAACTCCATTTGCACACCTCTCAGATGATTCCACAACCCTTACTCAACAGACGCATTCTAAGCATATTATAAAATATGTGTGAGTTTGCGCACACATATAGATAGATATGTGTAAAAATTTGCACACACTTAACAAGAGGGTGTAAAAAAAATCATAAAATGTTTTATTTATTTAGTTATTTATCTTTTTCGCTTCATTATATTTATTTCATGATGTTTCTTTTGAGCTGAAAATAATGCTTTTTCCACATTTAATATTTTAAACTATTAAGTTGTGGCATCAAGAGAATCCTTGGCGTTGAAGAGATTCAACTTCTGCACTATGGTCTTGCCTCCACCTAGCACTCATAGACAAGGGAATACTTGCTCATTACTTTGCTCTTATTGTACAAATAAAGTTTGTGAGGAAAAAAAACCTCTGAAATTGAAAGAGGCTCAGGAGAAGAAAATTATTGCAAAAGAAAGGATTCACTACAACTAACAACCATATACATCAACTCTCAGCATTTTGTGAGCTAGGCCAACTGTGTACCTGTAACAGCCAGCCCTAATTTGCTACGGAATTAAGGCTAGATTCACACATCATTGACAATATAAGAGAAGAAAAGGACATAGATTAAGAGATTGATTAGATTTTGGTCAAATCTTCCAAAATTAAACCTTATCTCAAGTATTCATGAACCTAGACCCTCCTCTCAACATAGATTCATCCCTGTTTTTTGGCCAAGTTCAAAACCCCTAATCACACTCCAATTATTTTCAAATCAGTCACCACAATTCAAGGGATTAATGGGAGGATTCTTTCTCACCTTGCAATCCCACACACACCTCCCTCACCCATAAATATCAGCCTTTCAACCCTCATTTTCACACTGAAATCTCACACAAGATTTATATGTTTACTTAAATGCAAGTATATGTTTATTTTGACATAAAACGGAATGCATTTTTGCAAGTATTTGTCTATTTGAATATGTTTTACCTACATGCAAATGAATGTTCAAACGTTAAAGTTCTTCCAACATGAAAATTAAACTGCTCACATGCTTTTCTTGCACGTATACGAGACATGAAAATTAAATATTTACAAGTACTTTCAAAGGTATTGAGACATGAAAATTAAACTTTACTAGTGTTTTAAAAGACACTTGAGACGTGCCAGGGCCCTAGACGTGCCGAGATTGGGAGAGATCCTCGGGGAAAACGAATTTATATTGACCGATCATATAAAAGAGACATAAAAAGTACCATGGAATGATGTGATTTAAGACATAAAAAGTATCATGAGTTGATGTGTTTTGAGACATGAAAAGTATTCATAATATTATTTGATTCGTGATATTAAATATGTTTATGATATGAATCAAAGTTTTTGCTTGGTATTTAAGTTTATGTATAAAATTCTCTCACTAAGCTTTAAGTGCTTACCCTCAAACTTAAATATTTTTCAGACTGAAGAGGAGGCGGTGATTCGGGAGGCGATGAAAATAAATAAATGATAATTTATGATTTCATTCAAGAACTAGAACATATTATGCTTAAGAATTTACGAGTATTAAGTTTTTATTAAATTTTATGCTTCTGCTATTTGTTAGACTAAAAGTCCCTTTTTAAGAAAGTATTTTTTTCTAAAATTTTGGGATGTTACAGTACAAATTCAATCATGATAAGAAGCTACTTCTTAATATCGTCACATACTCTTCAAGTTGATAAATATAAACCCAAACTTATACTCCTTCCGTCCCTCTGATAAGTGTCCATTTTGCCATTTTGGTCCGTCCCAATATAAAGTATCCATTTCCTTTTTGGGTTGATGTGACACACACAATAATATTATTATACTCAACCCACTACACGGGGCCCACACTCAACACTGATACAACTACCCACTATACATTAAAATATTATTTCTCTCACCTCATTACACTTTAAAATATTATATTCATTAATCCACATGAAAAAAGAAAACGGACACTTATCTAGGGGACGGAGGGAGTATATCATTCCAGCTTCGAACCGCTGGCCGCCGAAATTCACAGACCTATTGAAAGAGCTAAATGTCCATCAAGGCCCAATATAAGAATTTAAAAAAAAAAAAAACCTTCCTACGTGATGTTTGAGAGTATGCCTAGTTTGTCTGAAATCGCGGTCAGTGAAATGACTTAAATGAATGCCCAAATTCCAACAATAGCTAAAAGAATTATTAGAGAAATGCAAAACCCAATTATTAAAAAGTTCTTTCAGGATAAGTGAAATTAGTCTAGATTAAAGGTCATCCACTATTTTTAAATGTCAATATAGAACATCAACAATGAAATAAAGCAAGTGAAATCATAATTTGGAAGGAGCAAATAAGGTCCCCACATCATTACCAAACAACGAAGTAGACAAAAGTTAATACTAAGCAACAAAATTTTTTAGTTGTTAGAGGCACACCTCAGGCACTCTGAGGAGGCATGAAACTTGGAAAATGCACTATTAAAGAATCAACAATCCAATCTAACTCGAACATGTGAGAGAGATTTAGTTTAAACAATTATTCAAACAAATTGTATGCAAGAACACAAACACAGATTTGGGAAAACACACCGGTTGGAGAAAGAACGGAGTTGTAAAGACAGCGGGGGGGGGGGGGGGGGGGGGGGGGGGGGGGAGACGTTTAACCATACATGTGTTAGCTGTGAAGAAGACAATCACGACCATGCAGAAAAAAAATGCAAAATTGGAAGAAAACAAAGTTGGAAGAGTGAATTATATTATAGCTTAACCGGTGAAAGTAGGACGCGGAGCATACAGATAAGATGGCAGAGTAAGTGCAGATAAGACAAAGCTGTAATATACACATGTCCACAACTTACTTTATAAGTTGCACACAACATTCTAATAACCTATACTTTTAAATTAAATCATTGTAACATATAAGATCCTAGAACACTCAACCCCAGTAAATAGCCCTGTTTTTGGATTTCAATTTCATACCCCAAATAAGAATATGCATCTATTTCTTGAATTTCATGACTGGAATCTTCATCTTTCCTAAATAAAAAGACATGAGAAGTCATAAAAGTCTTCACTAACAAAACAACAGTAGAATTATATACACCTCGTCATTTTTCTCCTCAAGAATTGATCGCTTACATTAAAATAGCAAAATTAGAGCCACTAACTATAAACAAATTTTAATTTCACAACCAGAAATTACATAGCTCTATTGATGCCTCAGAAAATCAATACATGCATGCACTTTGGAAAAGTAGCTATGAATACTCCCAGCTGGAATGGAAGAGTTGCTTGGGTCACATTAAAAACAGAATATAAGGTTCACAGCATAATTAAATACTCTGAAAAGATTACATTCCAGCAATTCGCAAATCAGCGGATTTTAATTAACAAATGGAGTCCAGAAAACTCAGCAAAGCGTGATAATCGGACAGCAACAGTGAAGAGGGGAGGGATGTGGCTAATCCAATTGGAAGCAGGGGGAGAGGAATAAGAGAAACTGCCGGAAAAATCTAAGTACAAGAAGAGAGAGGTGGAATGGTAGACTTACAGAGTTACACAAATGTGGAGAAGCGCCGTCAGGATGCGTATCCGGTTGGAAGGGCATGCGTAAGTAGGGGGAAGAGGAGGAATAGACGCAGGAAGAATAAGGAAGAGGAAGAAACATACGACTATACACAAGTAACACAGCGTCCTGTATAGTGGAGACTGAATTCTGTTATATTTTGGTGTCACATCTCATCCGATTATAAATCGTTGGATGATTGATACGTAGGATAAACTAATATATACTATAACAATCAACCTTAGGGGGAAAGATCGAGATTTTCTTCTCTGCATACATGTCACTCATCTAACGCTTCAAGATCTAAAGGAGAAAGGTGGGTATTTGGAATTTCATTTGGAATGGAAATAAGAATGGAAATAAAAGTATTAGGGAATGGAAATGGGTGGACATTTTAAATATAATGTTTGGTTGAAATTTGAAATCGCTATAATTATTCATTTTGATAGGATTGTTTCAAAAATCTTTGGGAATGAAATCAATATGATGTATTTTAATTTTTTTAATTTTTTTAAATAAAAAATTAATTTCATTTTTAAAATAATATTTAAATTAGAAAAAATAAAAATAGTTTTAAAAGAAATAAAGAAACAAAGAATATGAAAGTAATACCCCTCAAAATCTCGAGGAATGGGATTCCCAACATTTGGGATATCAAATTATTGTATATGAAAATCAAAGTATTGAACCAAACATTATCTTGAATTTCATTCTCATGCTGTTAAAGAGTTAACCAAACACACCCTAAATCTAACCCAAAAATATTTAAATCTAACCAAACATAATTATCCCTAAAAAAATATATATGTTCGGTTGCAACAACTGCTGAACATACCACATAGTTCCAGCAACTACAAAAGCTGCAAAAAGGACAGCCGCGATACTACTGGAGAGTACGGTTTCAATATTTCCCATACGTAATCCTTTGTATAGACATTGTGGCGGTCGAACACGAAGATGGAATAGACCCGCTAATATGCCCAATGTACCTGCTGCAATATGATGAGAAGTTATTCCTCCCGAAAAAAAAGGATACGATCTTTATTGGAATTAGAAGAAACACATTGGATAAGCCTAAATTTGGTTATATCTTGGGTGGTACATTCTTATAGTTGATTTGTGATTTCCACACATTATTTGCATTAGTACTTATAGAAATAGATGATCACATCCTAACTTCGAGTTTATACAGATCCAAAATAGTTTATGTCGTATAAATCTGTCTAAATCATAATTATTACCACTGTCACTTTGTTGATAAAATAAACAGAAACTTGCTTACTTTCACCGGAAGAGAAATCACCATATTTGTTTAAAGATCAATGATGTCAATAAAACTTATCTGTTATCTTATGGGTCACTAACCAAGAGATACATGTTATACCCTATTATTATAGTAAGATACAATCATTAAAAATTATTACTAATAACTACACAATTATGTTACAATTTTCCATTATTATCCTTGTTTGATCAAAATACGCAAGGTGCATAAAAAGTCTTTATTTTTAATAAATGATCTCAGCAGAATGTCAAATCTCCTACCAAAAAAGAAAAACTTTTGTTCCACATGTAGATTAAACTTTTTTTTATTTCATTCCTATTTTACATCGTTAAATTATTAATTTTTTTTTTGTTTTTTTTATTTCATTCCTATAATCTATTTCACCTTTCCCTTGCATCATAAAATTATATTTTTACCTTTCATTGCTATTTGTCACTTCAAATGCCATATGGAGTATAAAAAATTTATGTGTATAATGATTAATGATTATGTAAATAAATAAATAAATTATATGCAGTGTAAAATTAATGTTATGTGGATTGTTAATATTTTGTGCAGCGAAAATATTTTGTAAATTAAAAAAGTGCTTTGTGAACGTAAATGTTGTATAAATCGCAAGTGTTATATGCAGCCAAAATGTTATGTGCAACAAATTTTTATTCTGCACACAAACATTTATATTATGTGCATCAAAAATATTTGTGTACAGCAAATATTACGCGAATCATAAGTTTTATGTGTACCAAAAATATTTCTGTGCAGTAAATTTTTTTAAAAAAAATATACTGCACACAAACATTTGTGTTATGTGCAGCAAAAATATTTGTGTGCAACAAATGTTATTTCTATCGTAAGTTTTATGTGCAACAAAAAATTGTAAATGTTATGGATAGATAAAAAAAATATTGATGTTAGGTAATTTTTTTAAAAATGACGTATCTTATACTAAATTACTAAGCAAGCATCTGGAAATTCAGTATGGGATCATTTCTTATCACATAGCAGTTTGGTAAAGCTAAATCGTTCAAAACTTTGGCAAGCATTTTGGCATGGGGTTATTTGGCATATATGGAATGCTAGAAATGACAAGGTGTTTAATGGAGTAGAGACACATAGCAATATAATAGTTATGAGAATCAAAGCTATCATTTGGCTGTGGATTAAAGCATCGGAGAGGCATAGATTTGGGAGTTCATTTAGCGAATGGATAAGAGAGCCACAATTATGTATTGACTGGTAACAAATTTCACTTGTACTTGTATGAGTTAGTGAGCATACCTGATACTCTATAACTACTTTTTTCATCAATAATACTTTTGCTTTTTCAAAAAAAAAAAAACTAATAGAGTATATATATAGATACTAAGTGTGTATAAAACAGAATTTTTTTTAATTATAAAATTTTCAAATTCATTATTTTTTTCTATCTGTTGAATTTTCTTTCAAGTGTCGAGCAAACTATAAAATAATAGGAATGATAATAATAAATAATATATACTAACCTCTATATATATATCAATTTATAAGTTAATTACGAAATTGAAAATATATTGAAGATAATTCTTTCAATTATATGTGTGGATAGACAAAAATTGATGAAATAATCGTATATTGAATAATGAATATATTTATAAACATATATGTGACAACAATCTTAATTCACTCCCATAATTAGTTTAGATATATTAGGTATGATTCTTTAGTTGAGGCTGAGGGTATATTAGGTATAACAGTATATTTATTTGTGTCTAGTAGTACTAATATTTTTTCATGTACTCCCTCCGTCCCTCATTAAGAGGGTAATTTGCTTTTTGGTACGTAAATTAAGAAGTATTATTATTTAATGTATAGTGGGTAGTTGTATTAGTAGGAGTGTGGGTCCCAACATTTAATTGTATTAGAGGGGGTGTGTGGGTCTCATGTGTGTAAAAAATAAAATGGGACTCTTTGGGTGGGACAATCAAAATGAAAAAATGGCCCTCTTAGGTTGGGACGGAGGGAGTATTAATTATAGTAGATAGTGTGTACTAAGTGGTAATAATCTCTTATCTTATCTATTCGATAATGCAAATATGAATTAAAAAAAATCACAAATCATGTTCTGTTCGATTGTTGCAACCAAACTGATATGATAAATGAATTCTTTGTTCTGTTCGGGTATTGCACCTGAACAAATAAGATAATGAATATTTGGTTCGATAGTTGCAATCTAACATATAATATAGATGACAGTTTGATTGTTGCAATCGAATATATATAAGTTTTATAATGATAATAATGTCTTATTAATTAACGATAATTTAATTTAAATATTTTTGGGTACGTTTAGTAATTTAAATAATGCCCCACGAGAGAATTCGTCAAAAATTCCTAATTAAAGCTGAAGTCTTTTATTTTTTATTTTTAAGGTATTACTGGTTTCATACACTTCAAAAAAATTAGTTATTACTATATTTTTTTATTAGAGATGCTATTATTTTTCTTTAAAATGTTGTCATTTATCATAAAATAGGTCACTACACCATTATTATTTTTCAAGTATTTGATTTTTGTTATAGTATTCATTTTTTATCCCTCCTATTGAAATCACTCCATGGGTCTATTGAAATCACTTAATGGGATTGTTCACACAAAGTTTTGCGCTAACTTAATTGTGAAAAATGTTATACTAAAGAAATGTACGTTAATTGTGAAAAATGTTATACTAAAGAAATGTACGTTAAGATCGCAGACATAATCACCAAAGATATAGCATGAAAACTGTGTATGAAATCGCATAATCATTACATGTGACTAGGAATAACTATATTCAAAATTTTAAAAAATTGTGTTTTTTCAAAAAAAAAAAAAAATTAAAGTAGGTCCTATAAAATTTTAAAAGTGAGATCTTTGTTGATCACTAAAGTATATAGTACTTAATCATAAATTTAGTTTGAATTGATTTTTTTTTTAATTTTGTTAAATTATTTTGATGATTATATTTTGATGAATCATATTTTTATAAAATATATTTTAAATGATGATATGTAAATTCTCAATTTATTTATTTGGTTGAACCAATTCTTCCATTGTACTACTATATTGGATATCCGGTCCGGTTGAAACATCCGAGGCCACGGGTTGTCTTCATTTTCCCGCGTTTTGACTCTCGTCTCCTGCCCTTGTTTTGCGTTTGCCTGCCACAAATTTCACCGTCGCCGGTTCCTCTCACGCCCGTTTGCGCAACCGTGTAAATTTATCTCGGCCATTCTCCCTCTTCCTCTACTCTGATTTTATTAATTTTTGTTCCATATGGGAAATTCCACTGCATGTGGGCTTCGGTAATGGGTTGCGAAAAGCCCTTAATTTCGAGTAGGAATGAGGGGTGACCGTGCATTCTCCCTGGCTATATATTACATTGTTTCGAAAATTAATGAATGAAGTGTGAAATTTGTGATATATGAATAAGCTCCATGTGTTGCTCCGAAAGAATATTATGAAAGTTCTTGTCCTACTGATTTTTCGAACTAAAACCAATCATGTACCTTTACTATGGGGTTTTTACTGGAGGAAGAGATAAATATCTGATACATTGTTCCCGTGAACATAAGAGGGCAGAATTCTTGTGAAGTACATATGCGATAACATCTCTTTCTGTCTGTTGCAGCTAGGGTTCTCGTGGTTGGTTCCTTGCATCAGCACTTGCGGCGGATCTCCAACCTTGCTTCTGTTCCTTGGATGAGGCAGGCACTTCCTCGCTGGACTCTTGTTTGTAAGTTTTTGTCATATTTCATTGATTTCTCTAGCGTGTGTTACACTAGCGTATCATGCTGCTGATTGAGAAACAACAGTCCTTGTATAGTTGTATGTATGATAATTGTGGCTGGTGTTGTTTCACTAATCGTGTACGATTTTTCCATCTGTGCTTCACTTGCACTTGCACACTGCATTTATAATATGTGTGACTATCCAACATAACAATTTTATAGGGCAAGTATTCAGTTAACTTAGAAATATTCCTCTCACTTGTATGTTGATCAGATTTTGCTCTGTTTAGTGTTGTCTATGATTGGTCGGCTTAAGGTCCTATTGCTAGAGCAGGGTCTCACCTACTTTAATTATAAATAAACTATAAAAAACAGGGATGTGGGAATCCATCCATACTTTAGTGGTACTGCAGAGTTAAGAGTTCATCCTTCTCTGCAATGCTACCTACTTTACATGGTTGCTAACTTACTGTTATGTAAAGATTCCTTTTCAATTTGCACCCTCCACCTGATCATCTACCTTGCATATATGTTTTTAACTTCGTTAAACTGAAAGCAACACAATCTGATGACTCTGATCGTGAAATGAAGGTCCAACCAAAACAAGGGCGTGGTACCACCGACAGATATATATATTTTTTTAAATTGGGATTAGTTTATTATTATTATAGTTGACGCATGCATATCACTTGAGAATTCAGGGCCAGTTTCGGATGTTAATTCTGTTCCACGTTTCTTAAGTTAATCCTGGCTATACAAGAGTCCCAGGAGTTGTTTTGTTGTCTCTTCGTCTTCTTCCAAGGGTGTGGAGGGGGAGATTATTCTGTAAGTTAGTCATATCTATGCATGTTGCTCATAATGTAAAACAGTCATTAAAAAATATTAATGTTGCTAAGTCATAACACTCGTGCTGTTTTTGCAGTACCGGGCACAGAAATGAATGATAAATTGACCTTGCTCGTGTAATAAATGTTGCACCCCTGTTTAAACTTTAAAGATTAACTCAATATTTCTTCCAAATTAATGAAATAGAGATTTATGAAAACAGTTGTAGTAGTTCAATGTATCATGAGAAACATTAAGTCCACTCTACTTCAATAAGAAACAGAAACAAATATCCATAAATGTACATAACATAAGTTACATAATGACTGTAGAATAATATCTTCTTAAGCAGAAGTTGGTAGCGCTCCTCCAATAAAGCTTTGATTAGAACGGATGATTTAGTGGAGACCAGTGCCCGTGAGTTCGTACGCAATGTAAACATCACTGAATGCCTCCATCTGAGTTGGTGGAATTATGTCTCTGGTTGCAATGACCTGAAGGAAAAAGGCATGTAACTAGAATACATACTCCTCAATTTATAGCTAGGTACACTTACTTGACCTCTATTCAGTTTGGGAGTCCGCTGAATACTAAAATCTTATAACTCTAACGAAATTGAATCTATCTAATAAAAGTTAGCTGTTATAGAAAAAGTGCTCTACAAACTTACAAGTTACAACTCAGTTAGTGTAATTCAGAACTCATCAGTCATCACTAATTAATTACATTTTCATATGCACATGTGCTGAAATACAATAATTCATTCGCATGTGGCAACTATTTCAAACAGGATTTGTTTTCTAATGTAGATACAAGCCTTGGAGAAGAGAGAATGAGAGATAGAGATTCAATGTATTCCTAAAGTGTATCCTTGGACACAGTATACTGATGGTATTTGTCTCTTATCTTGCAGATCAACTTTAAATAGGTTGAGGTCTTGCGTTTTTGTGCAGCAACACTGGAAAAAGGGTGATGCCATAATATCTGTAGCATCTCTCAGGTAATAACCATAACTCTGAACCGACATGCCTGCATCTATGGTAGTGATAATCAAATTAGGATATTAATGCGTTCTGTAAAGAGTGCTTACAGATGTCAGGGTAATTCCATTCTTGTAATCTGTGAAATTCATGACACCTTTTGAGTTATAATTCGCGTGAGGAGATTTGTTGGTTACTTTTCTTTTTATACTTTCGCTTCCTGCTGTCAATTCTGGCAGCCCATTCTCACTTAGCTAAAGAACAACCTAAACCAAATCAAGAGATTTCAAGAACATTCTCGTTTATTTCCACATTGAATTTAAGGTTCCCAGCTGTTACGTTTGGGTTTTATTTACGTATTTTAGCTATGAGAGCACTGCTTCTACCTTAACCTTTTTTGTTTATTCTCTCTTTTGCGTTATCTTCATTTTATTAGTGTAAGAGTTATTGTTCTTTATCTTAACCAATATTCTCCCAGCAAATTTTTGCTCATGCAACTGAATTTTATTTCTGCAGAGTCATCTGGGTGTAGGAACTATCTAATTTCCCCTGGCTATTTGCAGTTATTGGGTTCCAATTTTATATTTAAACAGTTGAATGACTTGTGTTCCTGCATTTTCGGTGCAGTCCCTAAATTTACACTGCATTGCTTCTTACCTTGTATGATTGTTTTCACGTAACGTTTTACTGGGTTCTAATTAACACCATGATATTAAAAATAAGAAGTGGGCTTCTTTAAAGGGTTTACCTTTGGAATTGTTGAAAATATTTCTTATGTTGGCAACACATTCTCTCCTTGCACTTTCCAGAAAAACCTTCCGTACCATTTCACCAAGGATTTCCCCGACTATCTACATGGCTCAAAATGTAGATTCTTTTGTAGCTAATTAGATCTGACTTCGCTCAAGCTTGTCTTATGAGTCTTGAAATTCTTGTCAGTACTCACTAATAATTTTCTTGTCTGAAGTTTGCAGGCTTCTGTATCTTAAGGCTACGTTTGATTGTGTTTCTCCTATCTAATCTCAAAATACATTTAATAACCTTCGACTGTATTTTCTTACTAATAAATTACATTTTCTACTAACTTAGAACTCCTTTGCTGAATATTCATAGAGCTGTCAAACATTCCAAGTTTTGGAAATATTGTAGAAAAACTAACCAGTTCTTACTTAAAGTGGATGCTTTCCACTGAGTAACTACGAGCCCACGACAGTCTTAGTATATGTTTGCTCGACTGGACCATGTCCTCATCTAACTGTTGGCAAAACCTACAATTGAAGACATACTGACATAGTAACGTAATTTGACCATCAAGTGTGGCTAACTCATACAGTACTTGAAAATGAAAACAAATATGTGCTGTGCATGTCCATGTGCCTGTGCTTAATGCTAAATTGGAGGGATAAGAAGTGAGTATTAGTGTTTTTATACCTACGGAGGGATGTGCAGTATACTGTTTATGTGTTTGCCTATATTTATTTTTTTAAAGTTTTGCATTTGTTAATTGCCAATGTTTAAGTCCTTTATCATGTGGAAATATATTTTCTGTTTTATTAGTGGTGTCTATATGTTTCAATAGTTATACTTATTTTAAAGATCACTAATTAGTGTGTCCCATCCAAGTAGCCTACTATTTAATCCTAAAACAGTGAAGTTCTAACTCCATGTCTTCCATGATAGTTTTTTCCAACCATGATATTTAATCCTAAAACCTGTTTCAGCTGCTTATCCTTTTTATAGCGACACCTAAGGTCTAAGCATAGATCTAACTAATACCCGAAATCTAAGCATAGATCTCACTAATACCCGCAACTGTCCCTTTTAATCTTTATGATTGACTATATGTGATTTACTATAATTAAACTCTGATGGAAGTGACTCATTACTGATGCAAACACCCTCAGATTAACTCACCAAGATGGGAAAAAATTTACTGAATAATCAGATCAGAGTTAAGAACGAGTCCTAGAAATAGAAAGCATATACATGCCACAGCTAAAACTGTGTGTGTGTGTGTGTGTGTATTAAAAATACATTTCTTTTGTAATTTTGAAATGCCCAGTGCCCTGCGGCCATATAGGACAAGAAATAAAAATTCTATAAGGATTATTAAATTAGAAAAGAGAAGAAAGAATTGATAAATTCACCAAGCTAACGATGCAAAAATTGTAGTAGTTTAAAGAGAAGCTGTATAGCAGAAGTTCTACCATTGCATTCCAAATTCAAACAACAAACAATCTTTTTTACATTCATTCTCATTCCTTCCCATTCTTTCCTTCATAATTTGACCTTTTTGTACAAGTGAATGCTTAACCTAATTTCCCTTTATATTTTGGAAAAAAGTTTAAGTCCAGCATAGTTGAGAGAACAAGTACAACTAAGAAGGCCAGAAAGAATTCCTCTAATATCATAATCTGGTTTCTATGAAGTAGCAATTAAGCAGAAGAAGAAAATGGAGCGTTGGGTTCCTCTGTTTGAAATTTTCTTGAGTTCCCCGTGCCCAGAGAGCGAGGCGTCAAAATGGTTGCAAGAAACTTTCAACCCTTCATCAAATGCCACTCCTGTCTCCACTGCTACTTTCCTTTCCCTGCTTACCGCAACTTCTCTGGATTCTTCTTCTCCACAGGAAAAGAGGTAAAGCCCATATAATATATTTTTCTTGACGTTTTCAAAAGCTCAATTTTTTTGGTTGAAAAGTAAATAGTGCTTTTCTCTCATTTATCAGGGTTATGTGGATTCAGAAACTGCCAGATGTAGTTCAAGCACGAATTTTGTCATTTCTTGCATATGACCATCAGAGATTCTGCAACAGGGAGTTGTGTAAACTTGCTAGACTTATGCTATCTGAGGACAAAAATCTTGATTTTTGGGTGAAAAAAGCTGCTCAACAGCTGCTTGATTTGGTGTCTGTGTCTAATTACCACTGGATTTCTCATTTAAATTTGGACTCTGAAGAGGATAATGTGGAGGAAGAGTTCTATTTGATGCCAGATTGGCTTAGGGATGCTGCTAAAGAGGGCGAGTCAATGTTTCCTTGGCTTCCATTGTCACCTGATGAACTAAGTGATAGAATGCCCCTGAGTGGTAGTGGAGGTAATGAAGATGATTTTCCGATTGATATGGAAGAGGATAAAAGTGAAATATTTGATGAATTGATGTTAAATATTGATGTGGATGGATTGAAATTTGATGATCCTGTAGATGTTGAAGTGGAGAAAGAAGCAATGTCATTGAAATCTAGGCTTGTAAGTGTAGAGTCTATTACCAAAGCTATTGATCTGGCGAAAGATATTCACAAACTTTGTTTCAAAAACAGAACAAATTCCTTGGTAATTTTGAATTTGATAGAACCATGGGGTGTAGATGATGAAATAGCTGCAGTTTTGGTTTCTCATTTATTGAATGGGGTTGAAGCTGACGATGATAAATGGCCATCTCACATCTTATGCTCGATCGTCCTTCCTAAGCTTTTAGTCCTCAACGAACCAGCTTCCCGAGTGCTAGTAAATGCAGTGATGGAGCACTGCAAGGCTCATCAAGTGCCTGTTGAGCATGCCCTTTTGTTTCCTTTAATCCTACGATGTGAGGGTATAAACAACCCCATATGTGATGTGATCACTAAAATAGTTAAAGGTCTCCACCCAGCTCATGTTTCTGCAATCTGCCACAAACTGCTTGGCAAAGATAAGCGAGCACAGAGATTCGTTTGCCTTCCTCGCCACCGGCATTTGATTGGTGAGGAGTTGGTGTGTACGGAACCTATGTTTAGCTTGTGGCAAAACATCCTTAATCATAATGTTCATTTGATGCAGGAATCAGTTGATCAACTGGTTAACTTAGTGTGTGAAAATAGTGAACGGTATTCGAAATCGCTGAAGTTTGGAAATTTCCTGTTATGCCTTGTCAACAAATGTGCACCCCTGTTGAAACCACATAATGTTGTATTAGCCCTGGCTGTTGAGAACACTGATACCCTTGTTACCAAATCAATACTATCAAAATTGTCTTCTTTGTGAATTTATTTTAGTTTTGTTAGTATTTTGCAAATTGCTAGGATCTTTGACTAGTACTCTTATGTAGTGTGAGATCTCAAAAAGTAAGATTTGCTCAAAAACAAGATTTAAGATTTAGGTTAAAAAATAAAAAAATAAAAAAGAAACCGAATCTGCTATTCGAACCGAATGGAAGCAAAATGGGTAATACTCTGGTTCGGCTATGGTTCGCTTACGGAGGAACAAGAACCAGCTGTTCCACCAAAACTTGCGGATTTTCCCTTTTTTTATGATTTTAATATATGTATAATTTTATTCAATAATGTATATTAAAAAAAAACATAAAATTCACTACCAAACTATATAAATTCTGATTCATAAGAGTGCACGAATTTAAATCCTGAACATAATATTTTTTTAGTATTTTTTTAGGTAAATTACCAATATGTCCCTATTTGTCCAAGACTCCAAGTTACAAATAAATCCTTGATTTGAAAAACAAGCCGATTACCCTTTGACTTAATATTTAATTGTAGCATTGACAATACTTTTTATCTTTATACTACTAAAAAATAAGAGTTTTCTTTTGACATGTGTTATCCTCTCATAGAGTTAAAGCTGAATTGTCATTTTCTCAGCTTTTCTGTATTTTTATATTTTATTTAAACTTCTCCTATTATTTAGCAAATTTCCTTTTCTATAATTGATTGGAGTTAAATGCATGTTGTTTTAAGAAGGGATTTGCACCCTAATTTTATTAAATGTACCACAATTACTAAACACCCCATCAGAATTAAAAAATATATATATAAATTACTAAAGTATACCCTTTTTTTTTTTTTATCATTTTACACTTTCCACTAAAAAATTTATTTAACCTTTTATTAATTAAATTAAATTAAATAAAACACTGTATTATAATTCATTCCCTCTCCAGTCTCGCGATCATAAACGATGATGATGGAGAATTGAAACCTGGGCAAATCGAATTAACAGAAACAACAATAATGAAAAATTTTTATGGATTTTTTCTTCTTTCCTCTTTCCAACCCCATTAATGGAGGAAACCCTAACTGTATAAACTTTCTCTACCAAAAAAATTGAAATTTTGAAAGCTATAACTCTGATTACATCAAAATTCTTGAATTCTTTCTGTCCCAATTTGTTTCACCCACAATCATCCAAAATAAAGATCAACGGAACTCATTAAATTGAGATAGAAATGGGTGGCGAAAATGGGGATTTGATGGGGAAGAAGAAGAGAGGGAGACCGAGAAGTATGACACGGAAGGAAACTAAAATCCGGCATTAAATCACCGACGACGCTTTAGGCCGCCGGTTTCACCCTTTTGACGGCTCCGTCGTATGAGTATTCATCTTGACAAAAAAAAAATTGGCGCGTGGTAAACAACAGCAGATTGATAACTCAATTAACATCAGAAATGTAGAAATTAAAACTATGATGAAGATTGGGTAGTGGAGAAAAGATAAGGCAGATAATGAATTTGAACTGGTTACAGGCTTACAGCACACGATGAACATGTGAGATGAGGCAAATAATTAATTTATTAGTTAATTTTAATGATATAATTTTATAGGAATATTTATGTCTTATTATAAAAAATATTTTAGTTTTTAATACAAATGGGATATGTTTAGCGGAGTGCAAATAGCTACCCTTTTAGAGAATTATTCTAATTCTAATTGTCATTTAAGTATATTCTTAATGCTTCCGTTATAGTAATGATTTATTAGAGACTTAATTGTTGATTTATTCATTTTTAATCCACTGAAATTCTCATTCCAGTGACCCAAAACCTCTCCCCTATTTATATGCAAATATAGAATGGAAACTCTGTGAACTGGATTTCTCCTTGGAAATTATGTAAGATGTTGATTTCTACTAATTCTTTATGCGTTGATATGAATTTTCTCAAAGCAATGATCTTTCTCACATTTTTTATTTTTCATTTTTTCTCATGATACAACAACTTTCTAATTATTCCTACAACAATTTATTGATCTTAGTAAGTGAGGCGGGGGAGACGATTAATTTTGCTGAACCATGTTGACACACAAATTATATATTTTAAAATATTTTCTTTTGGATATTATATTCTTGATTAACATTTTCTTTTTCCTAATAAAAAATTTACGTGCACCATTCTCAGAAATTAACTTATTATCATTATTATTAATTAATGGAGTAATTTGTTTACTATCAAATTGTTACTTAGCATAATAAAGAAAATATTTTGCTAAAATGATGACTTTAATTGATAATAAAGTGAGTTTGTCTCATAATTTACGCCTCAATTGTGCTATATGCCCAACAAGATCCACACCTGCCCTGCTTTTATGAAATTTATAACATGGATCGAGATCTCATATATGCATTAATAATCAATTGTAATAGCAAACTTGAATTATTTTTTTATTAATTAAAAAACAAAATCTTGAAGATCATATTATCAATTTTGGGGGAATTAATTCACCATAATCCATCTATGCAAACACTCTATCTATCCTTAACTTGGTACATTTTCCTTACATTTATTCAATCTTAAATTATAATTATCATATAGAAATTCAATTCAATTCTTAAATAATAACTCACTAAAACCAGGAAAATTCAATACAATTGGTAAAAAAATAAATTTTCTTATTCTACCTAAAAAATAGCATTTTTATACCATGGGAGTGTTTTCATTTTAACTAATTTAGAGAAGTTCACCTGCTACTAAAAATAGAATTGAAAACATCTAAAAATAAAATAATTAAATTCAAATTTTTTATTTTCTTTTATCAAATAAATATTCAATAAACCCGCGTATTACATACTAATACAAAATATATGACAAGAAAAAATAGAATTGAAAACATCTAAAAATAAAATAATTAAATTCAAATTTTTTATTTTCTTTATTAAATAAATATTCAATGAGCCCATATTATGCGAGTTATATGCTAGTTAACAATAAACATGAGATTTCAACTATCTAGCACCTCTGTAAACAGGGATTAATCCGCAAATGGTCCTCTCAATATTTCATTCCAAAATTTTAGTGGTCATTGGTCCAATTTGTTCAATTTTTATCTTTTCAAGAGCGAAATTTTTAAATTTTGACAAATTTTCAATTTTGTTTCTTTATATTAATATTATAAAATATTAGTTCCAAGCTTTAGAAGGTGGTATTAAAAAATTGTGTAAGTTGTCACATAATCTCTATGTAAGCTGTATTTATAAAAAGTTACATGTGATCAACGAAAAATGACCCTCATTTAATAAGGGTTAATTGTATTAAAATATATGAACTTTTCTCATATTTTTAATTTAATCACGAACTATTTTTTTTATCAAAAAAATACATGACATTCTCTTATTTTTTTAAATTTAATCACGAATTTTTATTTTTATCAAAAAAATATACGACCTTCTCTTATTTTTTTTAATTTAATCATGAATTTTTATTTTTATCAATTAAATGCACAATCTTTTGTGTTATCTCAATTTAATCATAAATTTTAATTTTTATTCCTTTTAAACAAAATATATAATCTTTTGTATTTTATAATTTAATTACCATTTCTTCTATTTATAAAATATATGACAATCTTGATTGGTAAATAATAATATTCAATATTAAATATTTAAAATAAAATTTATAAATTAAATATTAAATATTAAAATTTTATACACTATTTATCTTTTCCTGACAAGAAAATGGGGAATGTATGTTTTCGAAGAAAAAAAAATTGTGCGACCTACAAAAATTACATATGATTTTTTCTTAAAAAATTAAATATTTTTTTTCGACAAAAATGGGGTGAGTATCATTTATTAGGCATTTATAATTTTTTTATATTTTATATATAATATTACATTATAATTTAAATATTATTATATTTTAAAATTTGAATATATTTCATGTGTATTAGTTTTTATTTATTATTAACATAATAATTAATGTATTTAATTAATTGAAGATATTGTGATTAAATTGTGAAAAAAATTATATATATTTAATTGGAAAAAAATCGTGATTAATTTAAGAAAATACATTAAGGTCGTGTATTTAATTGATAAAATAAAAGTTTGTGATTAAATTGACAAAAAATGAGAAGGTCATGTATTTTTTTGATAAAAAAAATAGTTCGTGATTAAATTGATAAAATGAATAAAGGTCGTGTATTTTAATTCAATTAACCCTTTAATAAATCATTCCGTGATAATTTATACTATGGATAAAAAGTGATAAATGTCTTTTTTATAAATGTAATATCTAATAAAGATAAATGATAATAATTATCTAATTAAATAATAATTGGTTTTATGACAATTTGTAGTAAGAATAAAAAATAAAACATTTTTTAAAATAAAAAGTCTTGTTTGAATATTTTATACTCACGAGCAAGAATACTCGATCGTTGTAGAAGTATATCCCAAGAAATAAAATTATCGAACCACAAAGGAGTTAGGTTTGGATTAGTACAATACATGTGCTCATGTTTATGTCATTTTTGTAAGGATGATAGGAGTTTTGAGTTTGAAATTAACAATTAAAGCAAGTAGCAAGTAAATAAAATAGCAAATAAGAGAAATGACAAGTAAATATGATTAATGAGAAGAGAGAATAGGTGCTAAAGTTCAAGTATTGAAAAACATGGGATTAGAAATATCCAAGCACACTCAATTCATATTATCATGCAAAAGGAATTCAACTCAATTGATGTAGATTAAGGGTGATCACAAATGTATCCAAAGCTCCCTTTCGGGTTACAAATGTTGTTGATCCACTAAAGACTCCTAAAAGCACTTAAGATCAAAGCCCAACATTAACCACTTTCATGTAGGTACTAATTAATTCTCAATTCTCCCTTAGAAGATACTAATTAGAATTAACTCTCCCTTTTTGTGTACTAAAGCTAACGAATGGATTAGTTCCCCTAATCGAGTTCAAATATCCTTTCGGTCAAACCTAAACTCGATGTCTATTCATGCCTTTCTAACACTTAAGAAGGTCATTTTCGTCTCACTCCAAGCAATATACACATGAACATTATAATAGTACTTAATTATCATAAATTATCCATTGATCAACAATCCATTAAACCAATAATCATTCATGAATGACAAACCATACCATCACAACATCAAAACAATTAAAGCCCATGAATAGAAACCAATATCATTTAAGTCAAAAATCAATTTAATCCACATAATAATATAAACCTAATGTGCTCTTCATATTCCTAATCCCACTAGAGGGACTAGCATAACATGATAATGGTAACAAAATATATGAATGATCCATTACACATACTCATAGTTTCAAATCCAAAAGAAATACAAAATGAATAAGTTCTTCCCTATCAATTTCTTGAGGAGAATCTTCTATTCTTCTTGATCTCCACCTCTAGCTCTTGAATTCTTGAGGTCTTTAACACCCAAATGAAAGGGATGAAGAATGGATGAAGATGGATGAAGATGATGGTGTGAAATGGAAGAAATAGTGTGTGATCTAGGTGTAGGAATGAAACCATTGTGTGGAATATCCAATCTCTCTTCAAATGTTGAACTTGAGGCTATTTATACCCTCTCCAAGTTGGGCCACGAATTTATCATCAAATAGGCTTTTTACACATGCTTACACATATTGGTAGGTGAAAATCCGGATTTTTGGCCCAAAATGACCTTACTCGACTTGGCCTTCCTTACTCGAGTTAGCAGCTCAAGTCGAGTAGCACGTAATGTAACTCGAGCTGTCCCAACTCGACTCGAGTTAGCAACTCGAGTACTCGCCTGTTCGATCGTATTGCGAGGTTCTAAAACTTGATTTCCTTCGGAGGCCCTACTCGACTCGAGTTGTCAAGTCGTGTTGTGACTTGCAACTCGAGTAAGCATACTGCATGATTTTTGAACTTTGCCCTGCTCCGCACGACTTGCTGCTCGACTTGGAGAGACAAAGCTCGACTCTAGCTACAAGTCGAGTTCGCTCTCCCAAGTCGAGTTAAGCTACTGGACGATTATGGACAACTTTTGGGCCCCAACTCAACTTGAGTTAGCAACTCGAGTTGCACCTTACAACTCAAGTTGGGTCCCGTCAGCTCGTTTCTTGCTCGTTTCAGCTCTCGACTCCATTTTTGACCTGTTTTTAACATGTTTAGGCTCATTCACACACATTTCCATGAAAACACATAACACAACCAAAATACAAATAAAATACAGATAAAATAATACGAAAAGACATACAAAAAGACACTAAAATCTAAGTGAAAATAGCGACGATCAAAAAGTAATATATAAGGTGATAACCATCCATTAATTAAACTACTTTACGAACAATTTATAGAACAAAAAAGTAAAATGATAACATTTTTACTTAAGTGACACATGCTTAAGAAAAGTGATATTCGTCCAATAAATTATTTCATTATAATTTGCAAATGGATACAAAGTAATACTACCTCAACTGAACAATTTTATACCATAAAAAATAAAATTATTTTTGATAAAAAGTGATAGTATGTTGTAACAAAAAGTGACTACCGTTCATTTAAACTATTACATGAACGATGTCTCGAATGAATAAAAAATGTGATAACATTTTAAATTAAAAGTGATATATAATTAACGAAAAAGGATACTTTTTTCAATAAACTATTAAATTATAATTTATGGAATAGATATCACATTCTTAATAAAAATTGATAACCGATAACAAAAAAGTAATATCATTCAATGATACATGGTAATAAAAAAATGATTACCGTCCAATTAAACTATTACATGAAAAATTTGTAGAATAGATAAAAATGGTAATTTTTATCTTTATAATACTAAACGAAGGTTTCTTCCTGCTTACGTGTCACTTGGAGAGGAATTCTGGGCTGAGTTGTCATTTTCTCAAAATTTTAGTTTTTTTTTTCCCTTCGCAGTAAAGCAATGCAATTATTCTGGGTGATCTTTTAGTTATTTCAAATTCATTATTCTTTGTAAATTCTATGAAATTTACCGTCTCAAACAAACCCTAAGGCCGCCGCTCTCTGTCTCACTCTTAGAACTTCTCAATCAAATCATAAACAAAATGGTAAGATTGATCTAATCTCATTCTCATATCGATGTTCTATTATACATGCGTATTCATTTTACACTATGATAACAATTTTTTGTTCTTATTTCTTACTGTAGATAGATTGATTCACGGAACAATTTTTGATAATTTGAGGTTTATTAATCTTATGTCAAAAATCTTTGTTGAATTATTCATTTTGATGAATCTCTTCCCACAGAATTATCATTATCATTCAGCCAATTCCAATGGGAGTCAATTGATGAATCAGGCTATGTTCTTGAAGAACTAATTGAATTAGTCTGTAAACTCATATGGTTTGAAGGTGGATGGATTTGCTGCCTCTGTGTAGAGGTTGTGAATGATGGAATATTGCGTTATCAAAAACTGATAAGCCTCGATGAAGCCATTGCCGACGACAATAAGATTCGGGCTACAGGCCTGCCACTGGATCCTAATGAGTATTTGAATCAGGCCATGCCGAATGTTCTGAGGAGGAGTCCAGAGAGCCTAAAGCTGGTGAGGTCAATGCCTCTTCTATACCGTTATCAATTGATGCCAGATTACTAGAAGAACTTACTGGTGAATTCTAATTTCTTTTAGTTCAAGAAGATTCCATGTTGATTGATTATAGTTGCTTAATTTTCTTTCTCTATCTTATATAATTTTTTCCTCACATAAAGAATTCATTGTATTTTCTTTGTAGTGATCTGATCGTCGTTTTGTTGTATATCGTTAAGTTGTGTGTGTTCCAGGTTGAATACCCAACCTCATTAGATGCGTAAGGTTTGAAATTATTTTTAAATTAATTAACTATTTTTGGACATGTTAAATTTCAAGTTATAGAGTAGTTAGAAATTTAAATCAAATATCATGAAAGATGTGGTGGTTGGCAGGGAACTTTGATTACTCTTATGTAAACCTTCTTTGATGAAAACTGATTAAAGTGTCATGCAATACTTACTTGTGCTTAAATTATAAATGGATTCTCAACCACAAGAACAAGGTTTAATTGTAGCTCATTAGATATGTTACAGCAATGTTAAGTCGTGTGTGTATTTCAGTTTAAATACTCGACCTCATTGGATATGTAAGGTTGGAAATTGCTTTAAAATTAGTTAAGTAATTCGCAGTTTTGTAATTGGCGTGGACCATGATGACTATATTTGGACATGTTAAATGTCAAGTTATCGGCTTACTGCTCATATTTGAATCATGTTACTCTGTACATGTTTGTTAGTCTCCATGTATGAGTTCTTTCAGCTCAAATCTTTCTCCGTCACGGTCTTTTTTAGTCTCAATCCACGCAGTTTGCCAGTTTGTACAGTTTGGTATTTTGGTTGATGCTTTTCTGTTAAGCTAATTGCGCACCAAGTTAGGTTTGTAAAATTAAAACTGATTTATATATAAAGAGATCTTTTTATTTGTCTTAGGTGCATTGATACATGTCATTCATCATGCATTGCAGAAGCGTTGATGCCAAAACTTTTGCTCCGGTTTTGAATTGTTTTAGGGGTATTGGACCTGTACGAACGAGGTATATGAGCATCTACATAAATTTAGACATGCTATAAAAGTAGTTGAAGAGTAAAATCATTTAAGTTCTACACTTAGCATGATAATACCTTATGGTCGTCAAATTCTATGAAATTAGACGAGGCAATACCATTTTGGAAGTCTTTATTATTTTATTTTATATTTTTGGGGGAAATCATTGAAGTTTCATGCAGTATAAAATTAGAAAATATGGATACTAACATGAAGATGGATGGGCATGGTAATATGACTTGCAAGGAAATTTTATGTGCTGTTTACTGTTTTTCTTGCCGTTTGTTATGATTACTATTTACGAATGTCTTAGTGCTATATTCAATAATTCTTTTGCGCTATATGATATGTGCTCTTTGAAAAAGGAGTATTAGCTCATCTCTTTTCATAGACTCCTAAAAATTTGCAAGGTAAATGTAATTTTACAGGTGTTGGGTTGCTTCTTATAGAGGGCTAAGCCTTTGGTGAGAAATTTTTGATATTGTGAGTTGTTGGTTTGTGCAGATATTGATAAAGGGATGATAAGCTCGCATAATTGAATGTTTCTTTGGCCATGGAAAAGGAACTTTAATAAAATTTTAGGTCATATTATTAATGTTAATGTTTTCGTTTTACTGTACCAGCAAACCATTGCAGAGGGTGGTTTTAGTAGTTTTTTTCTCCCTCTTTGCCATCTTCCTTAACTCTTTGTTGCTATTAATTTGATGATAGGTAATTTGTTTAGTCACTTTCGAAGTTATATTTCTAATATAAAATTGTCTTAATATCATAAATGTTTTCTTTGGATGTAACTTTTAAGTTTAGTATATGAACAGTTAAATCGACCATACTTTCGATATGTAATTACTTTGCATCACATTCTCGTGCACGTTCAATGCAGATAATAAAGAAAAATGAATCTTCAATGGAATCATATTACAATGAAATTCGAAAACTTGCTGCTACATTGGTTGCTGCCCAAACCACCCACAGCTTCACAATATGGCATTCTAAGCTTGGTCATGCTCATCACCCCCTCCACCTATTCTGCATAACGAACCACCACTCTTGCCCGTTGGCTCGACTCATAATCTCGATGTAGGCCAAACCCTGGAGCAGCGTCCTCAACACATAATACGTAACAACATTTCTTGTCCTAAGCAATTTTACCCACTTCCGCGTGCTCTTCTTTCAACAAACTCTGATGTTATGTTAACTCCAACATGCTTCATCGAAGCATCAAAATCTGCACAATGGCGTGCTGCTATGAACACAGAGTTCGATGCCCTTAAGCAAAATGGAACTTGGTCTCTTGTTCCACCTCGTTCGTCTAATAGCACTATTCTTTATATTACTACCAATATAATTGATACTCAAATGATTTTTTTAAATCAAATTTTCTTATTAAATATATTTATAAAATAATAAATATATTATCCAAATTATTTTTTAAATGAAATTCTATTAAATAAATATATTATCCAAATTAAAATAATTTATTTGATTTTTTTATTCTTAAATATTTAAAGGATGGGACATTTAAGTAAGACTATTTATGATTTCATAATTAATTATTACTCCCTCCATTCCAAATTTATCTTCACACTTATTGTAGGAGTTTAAGAAAAGTTACTTTTTGACTTACTTTTGGGGGTAGTATGATATTTTTTAGTAATAAATAAATGATAAAGTATATTATCTGTGTTAAAAATGTGATGACAAATTTGAAATTAAAGTATGCTAGAGGGATATTAAGTTGTTATTTCCTTTTATGGAAGTTGAATTTGGGAGGGACCAAAACGGAAAGTGTGAAGTTGAAGTTGGGATAGAGAGAGTATTTTTTATTAAAAATATGGGTTAATTACACCAAAAGTCTCATCCTTTTTGCGAATTTCAAATTAGTCAAATCTTTTCAATATTTACAAATAAGTATTCGATTTTAACCCGTTTTACAAATCAAGTTACCGGGCAGCAGGAGGCCTGCCCGACATGTCCTTCCCCATGCCACATCACATGCAATCTGTTAAAAAAGAAAAAAGAAAAAGTAATAATAGTTTTAAATAAAAAAAATTAAACATTACCCCAACTAAGAAAATTCACACAAACATCCACTACCTCACAACATCCGCCGCCGCCTCCTGCAATCACACATGACACGTGGCGATTAAAATTCAAGATTCTTTGCCGGCTGCAAAATCCGGCTAAACTACACCTCCAACGGCACATCTCCGTCTCCAATCTCGCCGTCCATTCCGTCACCGGTGACCAATCCTGGTCAACCTCCCAACCACCTGCAGCCGCCCCGAGGAAGCGCTCCGCCGCCTCGTCACGGCGGACTTCGCCCCAACTTCTGAAATGGAATCCTCCTCCGGAACTGCAGAAATCAGAGCAGCAAGTGGGTGTAGGGTCGTGCTTTCGGCGATGTTGAAGGAGTCGCCGGCGGCGGACGGTTCGTCGGTGTCGTTGGATGTTCAGATTGTGAGATTGGGGTGGTGGATTTGCGGGAATGCCAGTGCTTGAAGAACGCCGAGTTTGTTCTTGTTTCACCTCCGTTGGAGAGGAACCCACCGGCATGTAAGTGTCGGTGCGTGGAGGGGTTCGCCGGGGATGGATTTGTCGACGGATACATTGACTCCGCTGGTGTATTCTCACTCGCGCCGCCATCCCCGCCTTCCCCTCCAGCCACTGCTCCTTCTACTCCGACCCTTCCCCTCCCTCAGCCACGAGCACCCGAGGGCAGATTCCGGCCACGCATCCCCAACACGACGGAGTTGATCTCGGCGGTGGACATCTACCATGACGGCAGGCCAATATACTCGAAGGCTGTGATGACGGAGACGGTGTCGTGGTTCCTGAGCACGCCGTTCAGGATAGAGCAGGTCCCGGGAGAGTGGAGTGCAGGTTCCTATCGGACGGTGGGTGATGGAGAGCAGGTCCCGAGATGGTGGAGAGCGCTGCTCTTTTCTTTTTTTTTTTTAATTATTATTATTATTATTATTATTATTATTATTATTATTATTATAACAGGTGGAGCCGTGATATGGATTAACATTATAAGTATATATATACTTTTTAGATATTAATTTTGTACAATAAATATATTTTGTGAGGCAAAACTTGGGTGAGATCGTATCATGTAAGTACTTATGTGAGATAGATAAAAAATGATACTCAATTAATAAAAAGTAATAGTGCTATTTCATGAACAATTATACTATAAGTAAATGGAAAGTGATAACATTTTATAGTGAAAGTGATAATTATTTTAAGAGTTAGTCTTCTGTTAACCGGATTTACACTGTAAATCCTTTACTTTTCTTTAATTTAAACATCTAGCAATACATAAGATTGAAAGGGTGACCACATAATTTAGGGTGAAAAAAGATCATGGTTTACATAATAAGCTATATAAACCGGGTTTATATGAGTGTTTATGTTATTTTAAAAAGTGTAAAGTGGTCTCGCGTTAAAATTTGTCGATCTTTATATTAAAATCATATCAAATAAATCATATTTTTAAAATGATATTTATATTACCATTTAATCAAGTTTATATTTAGAATTTTTTTTTTTTAAAAGTAATTAGTAAGTCAATAAAATTAATTATTTTATTTTTAGTAAATAAAATTAATTAAATTTAAAGGCTCACTTATCAAATATTTATAAATTAATTGGTAAATTTAATAAATAAAATTACTATTGTAGTGGGAAAAGATTGTTTCTCAATTCTTTTTAAAACCTTTAATTTGATATTTATATTATGTGCTAGGTTTAATCAAGTTTATTATTTAGAAAAAATATTTTTTAAAAGTAATTAGTAAGTCATTAAAATTAATTATTTTATTTTTAGTAAATAAAATTAATTAAATATTTAAAGGCTCAACTTATCAAATATTTATAAATTAATTGGTAAATTTAATAAATAAAATTACTATTGTAGTAGGGAAAATGATCGTTTCTCAAGTCTTCTACGCTTTGCTTTATTTCTGTTGAATGAAAATTCCTGATCAGTAAAGAAAAAAAAAATTCATAGTCAAACAAACATTTAATTTTAAATTTTTTATTTATTAAGATTTTTTTGTACAATTAATTTATTTATTTATATAATTAGTATTATAAATAAGTTTTTATTGATTAAAATAATGTTAATTAATAATTAAGATTATACATTCCATATAATTTAATTTTAATAATAATAATTATTATATTTTTAAATAAAATTAGCATTTTGTATTTTTCAATGGAATTTTTTACGAAAATTATAATATTATAATATTTTCAATAAAAATAAAAGTGATAATTGTTCAATCATATTTATGAGCCTTTGTAAGATGAATTAAAAGTGATTACTAATTATGAAAATATGAGCGACATCACCTTTAAATAGGGTTAAAACTTGTGTCTCGAGAACACCGTGCGTCCAAATACTCTTTATTATTAAATGATATAAAGGATGTGTGCCCATTATTTCTTAGAAAAAGAAAACAAAATTTAATAAAAGTGTATACCCTTTTATGACAAAATAATGTACCCTTATTAAACAAAAATATTGTATCCCTACACACCTTGTGTTCTTGGAACACAAGAGATCAACTCATTAAATATTATCACAAAGACTTGACTCTTAGTTGTATGATATACATGTAATAAAATTGATGTTATTATTATTATATATATCCAATTCACAATTAAAATCATATTTTTATTAATCATTCATCATATTTTATAAAAATATAATTTGACTATCAATAAGTATATTTTAAGAGTAGTACTTTAATAATTAGACGACATGTGTTACAACTCATCTCATAAAAAAATTTGTCTTTTAAAATATCACTCTCGATCAATACACATAACTTAATTAAATATTTATTTATTATAAAATTTAATAAAATTAATTAAAAAATCAATTTTCTCATTCAATTATTGTAATTTGAAATTTTATTAAGACAAATAAAGTAATTTTTTATTTATTTAAAAAAATTATTTAATTTCTCGTGCATCGAATGGGTGCGTTACTAGTTATTAAAAAAGAGTAACCTAGAAAGTTGTTGACAAAACAAAATATAATTAAACAAATCTACATAAAGAATAGTCTAAAAGTTTGTGCATTGTAATCCAATTAATAAAAAAGAGTAACTTAGAAAGTTGTTGACGAAACAAAATATAATTAAACAAATCTAAGTAAAGAGTAATCCAAAAGTTTTCATAGTAACTCAATTAATAAAAAAGAGTAACTTAGAAAGTTGTTGACTAAACAAAATATAATTAGAAAAATTACATAAAGAGTAATCTAAAAGTTTATTCATAGTAATCCAAATTAGTATATAAAGTAACTCAATTAATAAAAAAGAGTAACATTTAAGATGTTAGCCAAACAGATTAATATATAAACAAATCAATATAAAAAATAATACAAAATCTTGTTTGGCAAAAGCTCCTGCGCTCCCGGGATACTCCGTGTCCCCATGTGAACACAACCCTCTCCCTCTAATTTTATTTAAACATATGTATTGCTAGGGGTTTAAATTGCAAAGGGGTATGAAAATTGCAAAGGCGCACGAAATGTGCTCCGTGCGTCTGGGTGCACAGGAGTCTCACTCATCTTGTTTATAATAGTAACTCAATTCATTATAAAAAGTAACCCAAATAATAAAAAATAGTAACAGAGTAAATTAAATAAAACATAATCTTAATATTTTTATAAAGATTTTGTATGGTCAAGGCACATTGTTTTGCTACCAAAGAGACCAAAGGTAGAGAAGAGAGAGAAGAAAGAAAGATGACTTGTTCCCGTATATATACAGATAGCACGTATTAAAATATGTGTAAAGAATAAAAAGAATAAAGAAGGAGCCTTGTACTAGCATATACTCCCTTCGTTCCATGTTAATGATGACTTGTTCCCGTATATATACAGATAGCACGTATTGAAATATGTGTAAAGAATAAAAAGAATAAAGAAGGAGCCTTGTACTAGCATATACTCAATTCGTTCCATGTTAATGTTGACGTTTACTTTTTACACGGAGATTAAGAGATATAATTTTTTTTATCGGTAAATGTTAGTTGTTAGTATACACCAAACACCCATACTTCCCCTTCTTCAAGCCTTTTTATATCATCTCTCCTAATTCGTTCCCAATGAGGATCGAACCTGGGTCTCTCACTTTCGTGAAGAGCCCAGTGGCCAGGTGAGCTAGCCCACCTGGTTAAGAGATATAATATTAATGTGTAGCGAGATGAGAGAAATAATATTTAATCTAAAGTAGATAATTGTATTAGTATTTTGTGTGGGTTCTACATGGAATAATTAATTGTTTGGTTTGTGTGAGCTCAAATTGACCAAAAAGAAAATATAAATCTTAACGTGGGATAATCCAAAATGAAAAACGAAGGAGTAATTAATGAGGGAGAAAGAAAGATATGCTACTACTAGCTAGTATATAATTAACGAGGCGAGAGAAAAAGATATGCTACCATTAATGAAGAGGAGAGAGAGAAAGGTAAGGAATAAGGAGTACGTAGAGAGAGAATTGAAAAGGAGACAGTAGAAGAGGAGTAAGAAATGAAAGAGAGAAGTCCGGAGACAGAAAAAGGAAGAAAGCTCAATATATACGTGGAGAGTAGAGAGAAAAAAATGAGGGATCAAGAGGAGGGAAGCCCGTGTATACGTGCCGAGAATTTGGATTTAACTTTGACCATATAAAAAATAAAATCTTGTCGTACATAATTTAAAAAAAAGTCGTGCTCATAAAAAGTGATTTGGAATGAAAAGTGATAATATTTTCAATAAAAGCTGCTATATGATAAAAAAAATGATATTCCCTTCATTTCACAATACGCTTTACATTTACTGTTCCAAATTATTTAAGAAAAATTGTACTTTTTGACGAATTTTATTAACTTTAAAGGGTATTGTAGTATTTTTAGGTAATAAAAAAAATATAAAGTAATGGTATGTGTGTGAAAAATGAGTGACAAATTTGAAATTAAAGTAACTTTTGAGGTTGTTGGATAAATTTTTTTTTTCCTTTTTTGGAGTGTGAATTGTATTGTGGGACAAACAAATGAGGAAAATGTGAAGGGTTTTGTGGGACGGATGGAGTAGTTGTTTAATTAAATTAAATTTTTTTATGACAACTTGTAAGATAAATAAGAAGTGATAATATTTTTAAAATAAAGTTATATCCTATCAAAATAAAGTGATAATAAAATAGTTGAATTATTTAACAAACGATTAATAATAGTAATAATAATTGGTAATATTTATTTCATAAGATGATGTCATTTTATAAGACGATGTTATAGGAAATTTCAAACCATCCGTGCGCCTTATGCCTTATTCCAGTCTTTACGTTTCCCTTTTATTATATGAAATCCATCTAAAATAATTAATACTCCATCTGTCCATAAAAAAGAGTTAAGTTTACTATTTGCTCAATAAAATGTAATTCTTGTGGCGAGACGGGATGAGTGTATTATTTTGGGACCCCATTCAACGCTAATATATCTACCACAATATTATATCTTTAAAACCACTATTCATTAAAATACTACTACCTCGGTCCAATTTTATATAAAGTTGGTAGTTGTATTAATGGTGAGTGGTGGACCATGTGTGAGGTTTTTTTCTAAAAAGGAAATACAGATACCTTTAAAGTGGACGATCAAAATGGTAAAATGATACCTTATCAGCAGACGGAGGGAGTATATTTCTCAATTAATGTGAAAAAAGTAGACGTAGATCTTGAATGTTTTGTTACATTTGGTGTTATATCCCCTATTACACGAGCGTGAGATGAGTGACACGCGTACAGGGAAGAAAATCTCAACTATTTCCCCAAGAGTTTAAGCTTTCCTTTGGTATATGTTTTATTATAGGAGTTTTATCAATCCTACACCTGAAAAATGAGTAAATTATCAATTTGAGACTTGAATTATTTTTTCTATCAATTCGAGACCTGAATTTAGGTTCTGAATTGATAAAATAGAAGATAATATTTGATAAATTCATGCCCTAAATGGATAATTTTACATATTTCAAGCCCCGAATTAATAGAAAAAATAATTTAGGTCCCGCAATGATAGTCATCAAATTCTTAAGGCAATGTTTGGTTTGAGTTTAATAATCCGGTTTTAGATTTAATAAATCTCCTTAAATCTCCCTTATATACACATATAAACCCTACTAACACTTACCTACCCCTCCCTATACATTATCTCTTTTCAATTAATATTTTTTATCTCTTTCTCTCTCTTACTTTTACATCTTCTCTCACCTTAATTAATACTTGGTTTGATATAAAGTTTAAACCTACCATACTTAAACCCAAAATAAACATAACAAATGTAAAATAATACTATTCACCTATTTATTGCTGACATTCTAGGCATATTTCCAAGGCACGTTGTATTTCTAACCTTTTCCTGCATTTGTAACTTCTGAATTTCTTGTCCCCCATTTTCTGTCCATACTGCTAAACCCTAAAACATGTTTATGTCTTGTTGAAATCTTTCTCCCCTTGTCCCCTTCCTTCACTTTGGGCTTTCCCCTGCGTAGGGTATTTTATTTTCCTTAACCTTCGACTGCTTTTTTTCACTGCTTAGACACCACACCTAATTTGAAGCTAATCTCTAATTTGGTAGGATCAAAGAGATGAGAACACAACCCCTCTGAAACGGATAGGAGAAAGGGCACAAGAGAATTTAAAGTGGAAAAAAAATAAAAGTAATAACTGGCGTAACTTGATACTGCCTAAGCTTAACTACTATTTTCATTGATGTGCTAAGAAACTCCTAGGAGATAAGGAGTTGGGTACCTGGCAATTAATGTATAAAAGAGATTTTAAAAAACGTCTAGAGAAGAGTAGAATTGTTTTTGATCAAGAAGTGGGTATCTCAAATTTGTATTCACTTCGTCCTATAGCATTCTAGCTTGAAATTGTTTTTGTGTGAGTCAAATGACTAATGGGCACTTCTTTCCATCTGCATATTTAGTTTTGGTGGCATTCATCTATGCGAAGATATATTGTCTTTCTACTTGTCTTTCTCCTGCATTTCTCATGCAATGGAATCTGCCCCAGGAATAATAGGCATGATTATTTTATATAGTAAAGAAAGGAAGTTTCCCCTTGTTTAAGAGGGGTGATTCTCACCTCTAATTAACTAACTCAAAATCCCTTGATTTGGACGTTGTAATTGTGGTTTAAGAGCCTTATTCATCATGTATAGGGCTGATATGGACGGTACTCGACAAGAGAAAATAAGGAAGTATGAGGAATTTGTTGACCGTGGCATGAAACCTGATCTCGTTCATGCTATTGCTCAACGGTACCCCTTTTTCTCTGCCTGACTTTTCAGATATATTGTCTACTTGCCTTTATTTAACTCAGTCAATGGCTCAATGCTTTTAATTCTATAGTTGTTAATAAGATCTATATGCATGATACTCCTTTCTTGTTACTTAAACAATTTGTCTAGTCCATTCTGTATTTTTTAAAGTTAAGGATATTATTAATGTTTTACATACCCATAATTAAACCTGTTTTTTGTTATGTGCTTTATGAAACTCATGGGCTTGCCATGAGAGACCAAATTTCTAAATTTCTGCAAAACAGTGTGCATTCACAGAATATTCCCAACAGAAGATTTTTTTTTTTTTTGCATATTTTGCAGGGATAAGGTGTTTGAGCAACAGAAAATTTTGTATCCTGCATGTGTTTTTTAGTCAATTATTGCATATTTTGATGGGTTTTATCTTAAGATAATTGTTTCTACATTTTTCACTTCATTGTTAAGTTTCTTTAAGTTTGATTTGCCTAGATGTGTGTATATTGCATTTGCCTTTCTTAGCTTGACTAATTTTAGCTCTGATCTGAGGAGAAACATTGAGAACTTGGAGGAGAACAGCGTGACCAGTTTGAGGACGTTGGTCAATCTTGTCTCTGAACTATACATGCAAGCTGATGTGTACGGTATCTCCTCTTAATGAGATAGGTTAACCTTTGGTCTCTGCTGTTAACTTTTCCAAGGAACAGGCCGTTATATGGAAAAAAAAGAAGGGATCTTTTTTTTGATAAGATAATTCTGGATTTCTATACTTGTTAAACTTTAAGAAGCTTTGAATATCTACTCCAAAATTTCAGAGTTGAAACTGAATCTGAAACTTTAGAAAAAAAAAAAAAAAAAACGCTTGACTGCTTTCTTTTTGGATGGTCCTTAAGACGCAACAGAGGGGAATATATATAGTGAAAAATGTAATTTTTATCTTTTTGAATGTTAGGAGTGGAAAAAGAATATGCATATGGTGTCTGACAGTTCATTGAAGCTTTTTAGATTTGACATGGCTGATTTTGACTGAAGTAGTAAATTCATGTTAATTGTAGTGAGTTTTTGCACTTGTACAGTCCAGATACCAAGCATATATTTGTGGATGTTGGACTTGGATTTCATGTGGAGTTTACATGGTATGAAGCTCTGAACTTCGTTGACGCTAGGGAAGAAAACTTATCAAGGTATAAATGTATATATATGCTGATAGTTAGCTTTATGCCATCATCACTTACCTAAAAACACTATTTATATTGAGATTTTAATGGTTGCTCAAGTCATAATATAACAAAACTGATTTTTACTCTATCTTCTGTCTTCTTGTAGGCAAGTAGAAGAGTACACTCGCTTAATTGCATCAATTAAAGCTCAGATTAAGATGGTATGATGCAGCTTTAATTTAAATTCTTACAGTTCATTTATAAATTGAAAATACCATCTTCTAAGAAACTTGCAATCTTTTTCTTTGTTATGCTGTGAAATGAAATGCATTTTGTTTTTAAACTTACATTCGTCGGTTCACGCAGGTATGCGAAGGAATAAGGCAGTTTCTTAGCTCTAACCAGTAACCAATTGTGAATCATTTAGTTTACCATGCATATTATCAAATTAAACCTCTACAAGAGAGCTAGAAAACCTATCCCTCGTATGGTTTCATTTTTTGTCGATAGGATTCTTTGAACTTTCTTTAAATTCATGATGAAGTGTAGTTTTTGTTCGGAGCAAATTTCATGTGATGTTTCTTCATCTTATGATTTAACATGAATGTTCAATGTCTGTAAATCTCATGATAAAATAGCTCCACAAGATACTCAAGACCAGACTGAATGTCAAGTCCAAGATGAGATGTTTTTATTTAGATAGCTCTGCTATCCTTATGGAATCCTTGCTGTTTCTCAATTCTCCATAGCCTGTTTGAATTAGTGTAAAATCAGTGTGAGGATTGTGAGAAATAGTTTCCTACAATGGGGCTCTCTCACTTAAAATTTAATGGGCTGAAAAAAGTCAAATGCACTAAACTAAATGGGCTGAATTGTCGAATGGGAGTCATAAGGGCTGTTGTTTTCTCATTATACTTTTTTATTTGATGAAAATTAATCTTTCAAGGTATAAAAATCCCCCGTTTCATAGATATAGTTGCATTTACTGCATGAAAATTAAGAAATAATATTTTAATGTGTATTGAGTTATATACTACTTTCTTCACGCCACAAGAGTTACATTTACTGTTTGTACAGAGATTAATGAATAGTATTTTATTTTAATATGTAGTGGGTTGATAAATATAATATTTTAATGTATATTGGATAGTTGTAATAGTATTGTGTGTAGGCTTCAAAAAGATATATAAATTGTTTTTGTGTGGATTCCATATATATTTTAAAGGGAAATATAACTCTTTTGGTGGAATACCCTAATTAATAAAATGTAACTCTTGTGGCGGGACGATGGAAGCAAAACTTTAATTTATAATGAATAGTTATAATTAGTGTTGTACGTGGTCCTATGCAAATATATTAATTATTTTGTGTGAATCCATACATCTACCAAAAAGGGAATGTAACAATTATTTTGGCGCCCTAATTAATAAAATGTAATAATATTTGTAGAACAATTTGAGTAATATTTTTTATAAAAATTGAAAAGTAGTTTAATTTTTTTTAATTTTATTCTTTCAATATATTTTAAATAATTATAGTGAATTTTACAATAAACTAATATTGTTAACATAAACGTACATTAATTATGTTTCTTGTAATTAGCAAATGATAGTAATTGAGACAAAATCATTTTGTGAGGTAAATAAGAAAAGATAATTTTTAATAAAAAAGTGATATAATTGATGAAAAGTGATAATGATGGAATTAATTATTTCATGAACGATGTATAACATAAAACATATAAAGTGAGAACATTTTTTTATTAAAATGTGATAACATCTTTAATAAAAAGTGAAAACTAAAGTATAAAATTGTGTCACTGTGAGACAGTCTCATGCAAAAAAAAAAATAATAAAAAAAAAAAATATATATATATATATATTTCCTCCGTCCATACAAAAGATTCTCGTTTGCTTTTTATATATTGATAAAGAAATATTATTATTTTATATGAACTGGTTAGTTCTTTTAGCAACCAGTAATATACTCATACCAAAATGAGTAAATTTGAAATGAACAGTTAATATATAGTAAAATGATAATATCTAGGGATTACAGGAATATATATATATATTTTGCAAAGTTACGCAAGACATTAAATGGGGACATGAGTGAGGTGATGTTGTCTGCAAGTAGTTTTACGAAACAGTTAAGAACATGCGTAGATACCGTGCATATTAATGAATCCAATCAACCATGTGAGTTGGGGGACCTCCTCCACAAACCCTACTCCCGGCCTTCGTCAAGTAGGAATGCTCTTGATGCACTCACACAAATAATATTTACGTGTCAAACTTTATAATTTATTATTTTGTGTTTTTTTATATTTTTTAAAAGTTTTTTTCAAAAAATTTCATGTTTTAGGATTTAGAATGTAATTCCTCCATCCGTACGAGAGAGATTCTTTTACTTTTGTGCACGTTGATTAAAGAATATTATTATTTAATGTGTAATGAGTAGTTGTATTAGTGAGTGTGTGTGGGTCCCATGTTTGTAAAAAAGAAAATGACCCTCTTTGGAGCGACGACCAAAATGAAAAAAGACCATTTTTCAAGCAGACGGAGGGAGTAGTTTTAATTCTTAGGTTATAATTGTATTTTACTATTGTACTTCATAGTGTATTTCAGGGCCGATCCTATAATTTAAGGAGTTCATTATAGAAAATTTTTTAGAACCTTCTATTTTTCTAATAAACATAAAATAAATAAAATTAGAATATACTTCCTCCGTCTCTCCTTAAGAGGGTCATTTGTTTTATGGTACGTAGATTAAGGAGTATTATTATTTAATGTGTAGTGGGTAGTTGTACTAGTAGGAGTGTGAGTACCAACATTTAATTATATTAGAGGGGGTATGTGGGTCCCATGTGTGTAAAAAAGGAAATGAGACTCTTTGGGTGGGATGACCAAAATGAAAAAATGGTACTCTTAACCTGGGATGAGGTTTATAATAATAATTTTGATATAAATATTTAACTTTTAATAATAATAATAATGAGACACTCTCTTGTGAGACGAATTATTTGTGAGACGGATGTGAGACAGATCAACCCATCATTAAAATATTTTATTGTATAGATAACGTATATTTATTTGCGGTTAAAGTATGTCAATAATAAATCAAATTATAACACACTAAAATCATACTTTAATTCATAATCTAGTATATTTAAAAAACATACTTTAACAACCATTAAATATATTTTATCAAAATAATAGATATAATTTAACACGTCCCACAAACCGTCTCACTTAAATAACGTCTCACAAGAGACTTTATCAATAATAATAATAATAAATGTCATATTAAATAGCATTAATTAACTCATCAAATTAAAAAAAAAAAAAACTTATACAAGAGGAAAGATCTGGTCGGAAACCGAATTCGAATGGTAGGAGCATCAGCAGTAGTGGCTATCAGGGAAAAAAAAAATTCTTAATAAAAATTTATAGTTTTTATTCAATAAATTTAATAGAAAAGTATATTTTTTTAAAAAAAAGAAAAGATGGTGTGAAAAGGTAAAAGAAACATACTCCCTCCGTCCCATACTTATCTTCACACTTTCCGTTTTTGTCCGTCTCACACTTATGTGCACCACCCAAAAAAGAAAACTTTACATTAACTCCGTTTTCGTCCGTCTCACACTTATGTTCACCACCCAAAAAAGAAAACTTTACATTAACTAACAATTTCAAAAGTTATCTTAATTTCAAAAATATCACTCTCACCTAACACACATAACATACTTTATAATTTATTTATTACCTAAAAATACCACAATACCCCTCAAAAGTCAATAAAGTTGGTCAAACAGCAATTTTTCTTAAACTCCGTATCTACAATGTCGGTGAACTTAACTCCGGGACGGAGGGAGTATATTTTTTTTAATTAACTTATCAAATAAAAAAGTTAAATATTTATATCAAAATTATCATTTCTATTCAATGACTATATTAGGTGAATTTTTTTAGGCAAAAACTTGTGTGCCCCCGGGGACACACCATGCTTCCGGGGGAACACAATCCTCTCACTTTATATTCTATTTAACCCTATGTAATGCTAGGGGTTTAAATTGCAAAGGGGCACGGTATCCCCGGACACAAGAGCCTCACTTTTTTTTAAACAAAAAAAATTGTAAAAGATGAAAAATTGTGGAAAAAGGAAAATGAAGACCAAAATATCACAGGATATCCCGTTGATAAGAGTAAAAATAAGCGTATTTGATTGTCTAATTTAACACTTTATTGATGAGAATTGTTGTTATATATTAGCATAAGGATCTTATATTTAATATATGTGTGAAAAAGATGCACTTGAGGTGTTTTATTGTGTTTTAGGTGGAAAAAAGATCAAAAGTGCAAAGTTGGAGAAAATGTGCAATTTGTGCAAGAATGCTGAAAAACGCACGTCCAACTTGTGTAATTTTTCGGAGTTCGTGTGGAGCTCTGAATTGGAAGTATGATATATGATTGGAAAGCCACAGAAGAGAGGGTTGTTTTGGCGTAAAGAACACCTCAATCGGATTCCAAAAGAGAAAGTTATGATCAAAGTAGTGACGCCGCGCGAGCTGTGCCGAATAGAACAGCTATGTCACTTTCCATGGCTTGTTACACATTCAAATCTTGGATTTTCTGTGAGTTCTTTATATTTATATAAAGCCAAGGAAGAGAGGATTGCGTGAGCACAAGAATTACTCAAATCAGAGGTCGGATGTGGAAGCTATGTATGAAACGGTAAGACTATGCAAGTTTGCTCGATCAGAATCATCTTGGTCGACCGGAGGAAGTTTGGTTGAGTAAAATGTGCAAAACTAACAGAGAGTTTGCTCGACTTGGAGGCCTTACTCGACTTTTAAAGGCTTGGTCGAACGGAATGTCGCTGATGCTATTTTTGGTAATTTCGGGTTTCTTTTACCAAATTTGGCGTATGTCTCAAGTAAAAGCCCATCCAAGGTCCGTTAGGAGCACTTTACAAGTATAAAAAGGGGATGTATAGCACATCATATCATATAGAAGAGATTAGTCATATTGGAGAGGAGAGAGGCCACAACAATACTACACCCCACAAGAGGGGATCACCTCCCAACTATCATCCACATTCTTTCCTCCATCTATCCATCACTTTGAAGATTCATCTGTGGAATCAAGAGGAGAACCAAGAGGAGAATTTAAGACGGAGAAGGACGCAACGACTCTCAAATGTAGGGTTTATTTCGTTTCCTAATTTATCTAGTAATTTTCCAGACATTCGGGTAAGATCTATCCAACACCCATGATTGTTCTTCATAACATCATGGGCTAGAGCCTTTTTGGTAGAACTAGGGTTGTGAAGGTTTTTACGAATTAATTGAACTTCCGTGTGTAAACTCCGTACAACACTACTTGTGGATTTATTTTATATATGATTGTGCTTTCTTAATCCATATTCACGGTCGTTTTGTGCATCTTCAATTGATATATAGAGTCTGAATATATATCTTGGTTGTAGATTGAGTGTGTTCACCGCTGAACAGGATTCGATGTTATGATTCTAAGTGAGGGAACTTCGAAGTTTCATTAGAACTATCATATATGAATGTTTATTAATTAAATTGAATTCGGGTTAGCAAGCAGGATAAAGAGGATAATTTTATAGTACATATAAAGGGAGATCATATCGGGTTAGAGTAACAATTTGCCAGGGAAATAATTGATACTGATAGTACCTAGAAATGGGGGTGGAATTATATTTCTTGCTTCGAGGTTATTCACACGTGTTACACACATGTTTACTTGTGTTTATAGAGTAGATATGCATGGTTTAGTGATACGTCCATATTCCACAAGGCAGAGTCGGACATCAACACACGGAAGAGAAATTAATGCGTGAAACTGGATTATCCTAGAGCTACCTATTCTCCTACTTGATCCACTTTCGTATTCTTAAAGTAATATTTTATTTTATTGGTTATTTTAATTAATTATTTATTAGTTATTAGATTAAAATCCCAACCTTTATTGCTTTTCGTCTTAATTAATTTAGATAATAATTAAATTGATAATACATCGTCCTTTGGTTCGATATTCACTTGGTCGCTTGCCTAAGCTGCAATTGATATCCTTAATACTTGGGGATTAATTTTGCGTGCAAAGATAAAGCGTATCAACTTCTTGGCGCCGTTGCCCGGGGACGAAATTAATTATTAGTTTATTATTTCTAGTTTAATTGAGATTATATAATTCCTGTCTTTGATTTCTAACACTTATTTTTCTTAGGTGTAAGCTCACGAGATCTAAAACAGATAAATTAGAGCCTTATAATCCGGAGATTGGGTCCCTCGTCGAGGTGGGGCCCTATGCGGCGACACCTCCAGCACTACTCTAGGACTGCCTCTAAAGTATTTAATTCTAGTAAATTATGATGTATTTTATCTTTATGGTTTATGTTGCATTTTTTACCCTTAAAGTTTCATATTAACTTTTAGAATAATATAGTATTGGCTAATTATCACATACTTTAAAAAATTTATACACTTCTGAATATACGCTAATGAATAGAAATATATACTCCCTCCGTCCGGTTCTAAAGTATCTATTTGCTTTTTGCACATGAATTAAGGAGTAGTATTATTATTATATGTAAAGTGGGTAGTTGTATTAGAGGGAAGTGGTGTGTTATATTGTGTACTTTTTTACTAAATAAGGGAAATGGATACCTTTGAAGCGGACACAAAAAATAGTAGAATGGATACCTTAGAAGCGGACGGAGGGAGTATATATTTTGTTAGCGAATTTTCTAAAAATTTTTTAAATGAAAAACTGAATGTAAAAACTATACAATTATTAAGAAACATGTACTTTGAATAAAAAGTTATACATATATGGGTGCAAACACGCACTTGGATGCGATATCAACTCTATAGTATTAATTCTTATGATATAATTATAATTTTACCTTTTAATTAATAGTATATTTTACGTTTGTACCTTGTGGTATATTTTACTTTTGTAGTTCATGATCTATTTTACCTTTATAATTCATGATTTAACTTTCATAGCTAGATTGATATGATTGAATAAAATTGCGATGAATGAACTCATAAAAAAAATATAGATAAAAATTAAATGATTAAAAATGATAATTATATATTTTTTTAAAGAAATAACTCAAGTTTAAAAATGATTTAACTCTCAATGAAAATTTTATAGAGAAACACTACAATGGAACGGTTTCATGAATTGAATTCATGAAACCTCCTACTTTCGCATCTAGTATGTGTTTGCTGATTGTATATATTTTTTCTTTTTCTTTTTCTCTCTTTCTTTTTTAATTTAATTTTTGGAATATTAATTATAATTTCAATTTTATGGTTTAGGTTATATTTCATTCCTAGGGTTTAGGGTATAATTGTAATTTTACCATTGTTGTTTAGGGTATATTTTACCCCTAGAGTTTAGGGTATAATTATAACTTCACCCTTGTGGTTTAGGGTATAATTACATCTTTGGTTTAGGGTTGAGGGTATAATTGTAACTTCACCATTGTGATTTAGGGTATATTTCACCCCTCACGGTTAGGTGTGTCAACGGGCCCCCGGCCAGCCCCGCACGTTTTGGACCGGCCCAGACCCGTACATATACGGGGCGGGTCCGGGTATTAACTTAGACCCGCCCCGTCCCGCCCCGCCTCGCCCCGCCCCGTCCCGTATATAATATATTAAAAATTAATTTATATTATATATATAATTATATTTTATGTTAATATATATATATATATATATATATATATATATTATACAATTATTTTATATTTTATACATAAAAATTATTTATAACTATATGATATATATAATTTTTAAATTATAATTATATTTAATATTCTTATGATTATTTATTTAAATATATGAATAATTTTTGTATGATTTAAATTTTTTTAGGATTAATTATTTTAAAAAAACCGGGGCGGGGCGGGGCGGACTCGCCCTGTATGGGTCTGGGCACGGGTCCGGGGCAGGTCCTCCAAAAACGGGCTGGGTCCGGGTAGTTAACTACCCGGCCCAGACCCGGCCCGTTGACACCCCTACTCACGATTTAGGGTTTAGAGTATAATTGTACTTTCATCCTTGTGCTTTATAGTATATTTTATCCTAGGGTACTTTAGGGTATAATTATAATTTCACTATTGTGGTTTATGATATATTTTATTCTAGATTTTAAGTTTTAAAGTATAATTGTAATTTCACCCTTGTGGTTTAGTGTATATTTTACTCGTTTAGGTTTAGGGTATACTAGTAATTTAAATATAGTAAATTTAAAAAATAAAAATAACATTAATAAAGGAAGAAAAATTAATTAAGAAGGTGGGGACCACATGTTTCACCAATTCATTTGGTGGGACTTGTTCCACCCAAATTACACTCTTTTTAATAATTGTACAAATTGAAAAAGTATTAAATTAAAAATAAAATAAACTTTAATATTTTAAAATATATATTAAAAAATTAAAATTTCAATAAATCTTTTATATATTTGAATGATTACAATTTTTAAATTAAAAATAAATAAAAATTTAATATTATATAAATATATTTAATTTAATCAATAATATAAATTTATATATAATTTACTAATTTTTATTTATAATAAATATTAAATTAATTGTATAAGTTATTATTAAATTTTTAAAGAAATCAATTTAATATAATATAATAATTTTTTACTGAGCATAAAAAATGTAAAATTTTTTAAATTTAAAAATAATATAATATTTGTTTATTAATAATCTAATACCAAAATTTTTAATTAATATTACGTATTTTTAAGCATAAAAATATTAATTTTTATAATTTTTTAATTAGAGAGATCATACACTTTATTTAAAAAAAAAACCATATGTAAGTATGTAACTAACATACCTAATGTATTTATTTATTAAAGAAAATTAACATAATACCCCAATAATTACATTTTTCTTAATTTTTCTATCTAGTCAGAGATGAAAACTTTTAAAATACAGAAAGGGTAAATAAAACACTCCTTCCATTTCATATTGAAGTTCACAGTTATTGTAAATATAGAGTTTTAGAAAAATTATTTTTTGACTTGTTTTTTTATAAGTTGATTGATATTTTTAATTAATAAATAAGTTTATAAAGTAAGTTATGTTTTGTAAAGGGAGATATTTTGAAATTAAAGTATTTTTTGAGATTATTATTGATTTGTGTGCTATTTTCTTACTATTTAAGAATGTGAACTTATTTTGCTTAAAAAAAAGTGAACTTATTTATGAAACAACTAGATAATAAATGAGAATTCATTCATAAGATGGAGGGAAATATGTTATAGAGTGTTAGAAATTAGTGGAATTTAAATTAGAATAATATTTTTAAAATTAAATGTATTGAAAGGTTAATAGTTTTAAACGTTGTTTTTATTTTTGGCAATGTGAAAATCTTCCATGTTGCAAACTAAAGTGGAAATTTTCAATATTTTTGTGAGAGGTAAAAAGTATAAAGTAAGTTATATTACCTCCATCCCGCACAAGAGAGGTGTGTTCTTTTTTGCACGTAAATTAAAGGATATACTCATTTAATGTGTAGTTGAGGGTAGTTGGGATGAGAGAAATAATATTTTAATATATAGTGGGTAGATTTATTAATATGGTGTGTGGGTCCCATAAAGATATATTAATTGTTTTGTGCGGGTCTCATTTACTAAAAAGAGAAATACACCTCTTATGTTGGAACAGACAAAAATAATAAAATGCACTTCTTATTGTGGTATGGAGTTTTATTTTTTAAGGGGTAAGCTAATAAGACTGTTGATATTCATTTTAATCTTGTACGTAATTTTTTTATAGTATTTTTTATAGGGTAAGCTAATAAGACTGTTGATGTTAATTTTAGGGATAGTTACTGTTGGGTACAATTTATAATCTAAATTACTAAGAGATATATGAATATAATAAAATTACTACCAAATACATTACTTTAGTACGTAATTCCAAGATTAACCCTCATCCACGGTGCAACGAAAATTCCTAAATTGCGCGATATATCATCTAATTCCCAAAATTGTGGGCATTTTGTTTTCACAGTTGTTAACCGGCGATGAGTGCAGCAATAAGAAGAATCACCTTATTTATCATACAACGTGTTCAGCCCACGAGGAACCCATCACACCGCCATCACGCGACCACGCCACTATGCGCTGATTTCTGAGGCGGGTTCTTGTCGGTGATTTCTGGAATGGCTTCTCGTCGCCGTCGGCAAGCATAAATGGGTGAGTTTTTTCTATTCGAGCTCTAATTTCGTTGTTGTGCTACGTTCCTTCGTTTCTAATTTCAAGCGCTAATTTCGTTGGCAAGCTGGACACCACTCAGGGGATAGGAAAATACGTCGACCAAGCAGAGGACTATCTCCGTCAGTACAACACCGCTACTCCCGGCGAACTCAAGATGCCTCCGACCGCCACCCCCACAGGCGACTCTATCAAAGAAGAAACCGTCCCAATAACCACCACCACCCCTGCCGCCACTGAGATTTGAGAAGAGATCGACCGCTATTTTTGTCCGTAATTGTTGACTACTCTGTTCGTTGGATAAAGGTGGGGATCGATCGACCGTCATTTTCGTCCATAATCGCTGAGGCCAGTAAAGGTGAGAATCAAAATCTTGAGATTGTTTGTGTAATCGTTTCTCTTCTCCTTCTTTCGAAATTAGGGATTAAATTAGGATTTTCAACAATTGTGAAATTAGGGAATTTGGTGTACACCAATGTATAGATGTTGAATTCGTTGTACACCAATGTACAGTAAGTAAACAATTGAATATTTTTTTTTTAATTGAGTCGGGTGTTGTAATTTTTTGTTAAATCTAATGATTTTAATGTTACGGTGACAGAATTTGATGGTGAGTTGAGAAGTTTTCACAAATTTTATATATAAACATGGGTGTACATAAATGCTCTTACTTATTATTCAAGTCGTATAATCTTTTGTTGGTGTTTTTTTATCAACAATGTACAATAAAAGCAGGAGGAAAACGATTGTGCATGCGTGTATTTTTGTCTATTGAATTGCTTAACATTGATGTATTTTGAACATTAGTGTTCATTGTTGTATTTTGAACATTAGTGTACAGTCGATTTTTTGTACAGTCGATTAGTGTTCATTGTTGTATTTTAGTGTACAGTCGATTGTGTGTTCGTATTGTTGACATGATTCGTCCGTGTCCATGTTCGCATCTGTGTACACCGAATTGTACATTGTTGTACACTAAATTGTACATCTGTGTTAAGTTTAACATCTGTGTTAAGTTCACTAAGGGTAAACTTAATGTATCCCTTAGTACTTCAATTTGATTTTGTATCTCCTAGTAATTAGTCTATGAAAACACGTACCTATCAGTAACAAACTCTTAATTTTAATCTTGTACGTAATTTTAATATTTTTATAATTCAGTTTTCAGCGTAAATTTAAACATATAAATAAAAACGTACTGAAATTTTAAAAATGAGTAAATATTTGACAATAAATAATTTAAACAAAAATAATTATTCACTCTACTCCAAACGTCCTCATTTTATTATTTTGGGTATCTATTATAAAGGTTCTCATTTCTCGTTTTCAGTAAAAAGTCTCCACATATAGCTTATCATTCACTTCATATAAAATAATAACACTTCTTATTCCAAATGAAAAAAGCAAATGTAGATCTTTCGTATGGATGGAGGAATATAAGATTTCACATAAATAGGACATAAGTATTAGCCAAATTTGACTGTCAAAATTCTTTTATATTCAATCCTTTTAATAACTTAATTTATATTCAGTCTTATTGATGTTACTGATTATGTCTTCAATAGAAAAAATTATTTAAATAACCAAATTACTAAATATACCCTAAAAATATTTAATAAGACATAATTACCTTTATAAAATTTATATCTGTTCGGTTGCAACAATTGAACAGAAAGAACCGAACAGAAAGAATTCATCTATCTTATCTCAGTTGCAACAACCGAACATAACAAGATTAGTGATTTTTATTTTAATCGAATAGTGTGAATGCAAATATGCCTCATTAATCATTCCACCCATATTTTGCTTGGATTTTTTCCATCTGAAAAGGAAAAACATTTTATGCTCTAAATTCACGGATTTGAAAACCAAAATTTTGCACAACTTCACAGAATAGGGAGATATCCGGTGTGGTTTGAGTTGGCGCTGCATGAGGGACACCTTGCAAAAGATCCCTCTTTTAATACATCATCAGTGCAAGCATCCACTCATGCTTTTTCTGTATTTAATTCGGGATTATCGGTGTTTCTGGTGGATTTTGTCTTGAAACTTGGCAGAGTTTCTGTAGCGGTGGAGAAACTCGTGAAATCACAAAAAAAAAAAAGAATCACTAATTTTGTTGTTGCAATCTAATAGATAAGATAGATAACTGTTTGATTGTTACAACCGAACATATATAAATTTTATAAAAGTAATTATGTCTTATTAAATAAAGATTGTTTTAACCCTTGAATGCTACCAATTTATTTCAAAAATTTTAGTTGTGTTTATGTCTTACAATTTAAATCTCAAATGCAACTAATTTTTAATAAAAAATTGATTTGTATTAGAGAGTTATCCTTTTATTTTTATTTTTTTCTTTAAAATTTATAAATAAACATAATTATCCTAACCGTAATGCTATCAATTTTTTCAAAATAAAAAATAGTTGTATCTCATCTTACCGTATAAACCTCGAATATAAGGGTTTTTTTTTAATTTACTTACATTCGTGGATTCTCTTATTTCTTTCTCACCATTTCAAAACATATATCAAGACAGCATACTTTTATAAAATTGTCAGGTTATTTACTTAACATATTATGTCTACTAACTAAAATTTTTGGAAAAGAAAGTTTTTTAGATGGTAGAGCAGAAAAAAATACTTTCTCATCCTACATTAATATTTACGTTTTTGTCTCAATTTAAGATTTAAATTTCATTTTTTTGTCGAATGGAATCCAAACAACACAATTATTTATTCCACATAAGACTCACACACAACACTAATACAACTACTAACTACATAGGAGTATTAAATATTATACTCTCTCCGTCCTGCCGAAAGATTCTCATTTTATCATATTGAGCGTTCCATTCAAATGTCCCCATTTTCCTATTTTAGTAAAAAAGACCCACCATTAACCATCACATCCCTCTAATATAACTATCCACTACACATAAAATAATAGTTTTCCTTAATCCACGAGCAAAAAAAATGAGACCTTTTGCTCAGGATAGAGAGAATTTCTCAACTTACTATTTTTAAATATTATATTTCAATAGTAAAATATTATATACCTTAACGTATTTGTACTACATGCGTATTCACTCAAATTAGGGCCATTAACATTAACATTAACATTGAGTAAAAGCGAAGCAGCAAAATGGTGAGGTGATGTGAAACTGCATCTCGCGCCTTTAATTAACTTCCTTTTGCTCGTCGTCATCGATAGTTTATTTTCAAGGTCAGCAGTAAACAAAAAAGGTGAATGAACAAAACAAAAAAAAGAAAATGGTGGAAACACTAGGTTCATGATCCCAGCTACTTGTGGTTAAATAATAAAGCTGAGAGAGAGAGAAAGAAGAGAGAGAGAGAGAGAGAGAGAGAGAATTGTTTTGTGGTGTGTTGTGTCAGTATCTCCCCAAACTTTCAAAATTTTGGGTCTTTTCACTAGAAAATTTCCCCCATTCTTTTCTTTTACCATATAGCAGTAGACCATTAGGCCTCTAGTACAATAATTTGCCTAGGGTAGCAGTGATTTATGTTGTTAACTTCAGAATTCTGCTTGCATTCTTGCAGTGCTTATTTACCTGGGAATCCCATTTGTGGGTGCTACAAATAGCAAAGAAAGACATTCTGGAAAAACTATGTTCTGATTTTTCTGGAGGAGCTCAAAGCTGGAATCTTTGGGCTATCATCCACCCATTATGTAAGGCTCTCTTCCTCTCTCTCTCTTCCTCAAACTTTTGTTTTCTTATTCACGAGTTTCTTCTGTTACTGGCCAAAGTTCTTGTTGTGTTGTTTTTCTTTTGTCCAATGTCATTTTCTTTCTTCCACTTGGTTGGTTGAATGAACATCCAGTGTAGAATTCTTTCATATTTGTTGAGGCCCTGATCTGTGTTCTTTATGAAGAGTTCTTGAATTTCCTGCTTCTTACTTTCTTCTATCGTCTCCTGTTAGAAGCTCCATTGTTAGGACAAGATCTGACATAGCCATGGCCTAATTCTCAAATCTGAACCTGGATTTCTTGTCTTCTCTAGGTATGTATGGTAGTCGTATTTGGGATCTTTGATGGTGTATATTGTGTTGACGAATGCAGTAATTGCTTATTAAGATGATTTAGTCGTGATAATTAACAACTTGGTGATTAGCAATTGATAATTTAAGTGAAGTAGTTCATCATGCTTTCTTCTGCAATATGATTATTAATTTATCTTTTGTTGCTCATTTGCTTTTAAAGAATTTTGTTTTGTTTGATTCTAGAAATTTGTAGGGTGGATATGGGCTTGCTTTATGCTGACATGATAACAATTATGGATGCTAATTAGCTAACTTGTTCTGTTATCTTTATGCAAGAATATGCTGATCAATTAACTCTTTCTCATTTAGTGGACATCTTTATCCTGTCCCCTTAGACTCCCCCTCTTGAATTATGTGAAGTTTTTTAGCCCCCTCTCTCTCTCTACATTGTGTCTGGCATGCTCCTTTTCTACTTTGATGATGATGCACATATCAGATACTGTAGTTGTATAATTCAGTGGCTATGTTCGTTTGCTCGATGGGATACGGGTAGAATAAATGGACTAACCCATGGGATCCCATGTATTCTTGAAAAGGTCCATAAACTCTGTTGCCTGGGTATTTGATCTTTGAAATTCTTGTTTACACTCCCCATTCTTATTCATCCTATCTAGAAAAAAAGGCTTATAATTTTAATAACCAGACCACAAAACTTTAAGGCTGCTAAGCCTATTAATGAGGAAAGACAAATCAAGAAGCTACAGTATTAGAAAAAAGATGCATGTATGCTTCAAGATATTAGGATTTCAGTGAGATTGAACAAGTTAGTATCTTCTGACTGCTGTCAATGTGACTTTAATATGTTTAACAAAATATGAATTTCTTATTTATAGCTTCTATTGATCTGTAACCAATCTCTTCAATTAAATAGTTATAATTATGCTGAAATAGGTCATTTGAAAGATTTTTACTTTAACACCCACTCTTTATTCAACTAATTTCAGTTGATTCTTCTAGTAATATATTTGAAGCACACACCATGTATGTTTGGAAACAATAGTAGAAACAAGATATACATGATATGTGGCTAACTAGAAATAATTATTCATAAACATGATAAACTGCTTTAAGAAAAGATAGTGGGAAATAAAACGAGAATCCATGTTGCAATCCAATTGACTAATGGAGCATCAGTTTTGGTAGATATCTAACTGATGATAGGCAACTCATCTCATCCCACCCAACAAGCTTTCAAGAAACTTTCAGTGTGTACTCTTATCATTTAGTGAAGTGGAAGCAATTTTAATTCGTGTGATCTTAGATGCTATTCGAAGAGTATGCTAAAGTCAGATGCAGTGATACTATGAGTTCAATGCAATCGATTGATTAATGGTTTAACTTATTTTCTCATCTTCCGAAATCCTTGATCACATTAGTCAGTTTTTTTATACTAACATCAACCAGCTTTGTCTCCTTTTCATCGCAAAGCAAAAATACTAAAGAAACAGCTTACATAGAGAAAATTGTCAGCTATTCAATACCACATTTGTTTCACACAACCTGAAGAAACTAATCTGCCTCTTTCCTTGCGTTTTGTCCTGTTCTCTTCATCCTTGCATGCTTAACGATTGGACTTTAAACTACCTGAGACCCGATTTACATATTAAAAATAGCATAATAGTTATCCTTTAATGACTAAAAAACATTTCATCAGTTCATTGTCTACTAAAACTAATGTTACTGGTTGTGATTTAGTGTTCTCTAAATTGTGTATCTGTCTTTCCAAAACCCTGAAAAAAGATATCTGCTTTATTTTGCTTCTAAAACTTGTGTTTTCCCTTTTGTTGTCCTCACAGACATTCTAAATTCTACTGGGTCATCACTGATGCTCAGTTGCCTAATAGAAGGACCATGAAATTAGGATTAAAGAAAGGGTGGAAGTCCATAGTTCCCCTGCAATTGACTGCAAAACCGGCTCGGTGTTTCTGTTTGTTTTCGAAAGTGAAGTCAGAGAATTATGGTGCTAAAAGTACTCCAGTTTATCTCAATGTGTACGATTTGACACCCATGAATGGCTATTTTTACTGGGCTGGCCTAGGCATATTTCACTCAGGTGTTGAAGGTTGGTTTATCTGATTTTTAGATACATTTTCTTCTTAATTTCTTCTGATTTGCCATTTAGCATCCACTTGCCATTTTCTTCTGATTTTATCCACTCTCATGCACTGCTTTGTTTTATATTCTCTTAAGATAGAATGGTTGATAATTTATATTTATGCTAGTTCTATTTCGTATTGCAAAGATCATCATCTTCACATGCATTTTGTCTCTCCTCCATACATTTCTTTTTCTGTAATTTTTTGTGAAACTAACTGATCAACCTTGCTCTTCACAGTTAATGGCATAGAATATGCATTTGGAGCTCATGATTTTCCATCCAGTGGTGTCTTCGAAGTTGAACCTCGACAATGCCCTGGATTTCAGTTCAGGAAGTCGATATACATTGGCACCACATCACTTGATGCTACTCAGATCAGGGAGTTCATGGAATGTCAAGCTGCAAGCTACAATGGCGACACGTACCATTTGATTGTGAAGAACTGCAACCATTTCTGCAAGGACATATGCCACAAATTGACCGGGAAAAAAATTCCAAAGTGGGTTAATCGCCTGGCGAAATTAGGTAACCTTTTCTCAGACAATGTTGTCCAATTACTTCTAAAGCATCTGTTATTGGTGCAGTGGGTAAGTATAGTATCTTCCTGATGTGCAGGTTCAATCTTCAACTGTGTCCTCCCTGAAGCTCTTAAAATAACTGCTGTGCAACACGACCCCAAATGCCAAACGAGTGACGATAGCGAGAAGAGAAGGTTACGAAGTAGCTTCAGTTGCCTCTCGTCAGTCTCATCGAGGCAAAAACAGCTGTCGACTTCTTCGCTGCTGCTGCAGTCGCCCCTCAAGGGGTGCTTACCCCCTTGGGAGTTGACAAGGTCTCTTAATGGTTCAAGCAAGGAAAGATGACATGATACCATCACATTGGTGGGCTTGGATGCAAATATTATTATGCTTGCAGGGTAAACCTGTTTGATCTGTCTGTTTTGTCACTCTTTATTCCATTTTTTTTTAATCTTCATACCTAACTATACATGGTATGAGATTATGTAGATCCACTAATGTGTTGTACAAATTCTGATCACACCTTCATGTGTTGTTTCTATGCAATGTAAACATTTTATTGTATCTGTGGTTACTAATGCTAAGCATCTCAAGGAAATGACTTTTATGTAAGGATTGCACAAAGGGACCCGGCTATTCGCACCCTTGAAATCACTAATCGTACGTATACCTCAATTAATTTTAGTAATATATGTGTATTTCACTAAATATACCTCAACTAAGACAATTCTAACTTTTTAATTATGAACTATCATTATTAATTCATAAGCAATTCAAATCTTCAAGTTTCAGAACTCACAATTAACCAAAACGAACATCACAAAAATTTCAGTATCTTTTATGTAATTTTCTTTTAAGTATTGCTAATTAAAGATAATTAATTACTTTAATGAAGAAATACAGTGCCGATCGAGTTAAATTGCTCCATTGTAGTGGAATCAAATGGTTACAAATCCAAAAAAAAAAAAACCACTCAAATATTATGAAAATTATGGAGATTGGAAACACGCGAGCTTGGCACTGAATTGATGGCGATGTAGTCATCTTCATATTCCGACTCTTTTTTTAAGTTCTCCATGAATCAGTGTGCATATCAAAATTCAAGCCAAATTATAATAGTTTGTTTTTTTTTTAATTTTGTGTCAAATATACTCCACCAAATTATCAGAATATTTACCATCAGCTTTTGTGCAATCTGCAAGATAGTATATTTCATTACACTGCAAAATGCTCGTCAGATTAATTAACTGTAAACCTCTATGAGAATTAGGGTTTAATATGTATGGTAAGTCTAATTTGGAGTATTAATATATTAATTAATTATATTAGGGCACTTTTGTCTTATTAATTAAGAATATTTTAATTTATATATATTTATGTGGTATGTTTAGTGATTTTGGGGTGCGAATAGAACAAAAATGCAAAATATATTCGTATGAATAGTAAGGTCCCTTTTGCCCACGAAATTTCTTGTATTATTTTCATTTTCTGAGGGAGTTATTCTAGTTTTAAATTTGTTATCTTTACACTCGTAATATTATTTTACATTTTATTTATTATTTAAAAATATTAAAATATTCTTAAAAATTAATAAAATACGTAAAAAATAATAAATTTTGTTAAACAACATGAACATTAAACGTGGAGAGCGGTGTGGGACGGAGGAATTACTATTTTAAGAATTTATTTTAATTATATTTAAAATTATAATAATTGCATATATTGAAAAATATATTTTAATTTTGCAATTATTGTAAGATAATTGTTTTGAAAATACACTAAAAATTACATACTAATTTAATAACTAAAATTTAAAAATATATATTGGGGGTGGAGAGTAAATAAAGGGGCTGTTACAAAATATGTCAATATTTAATAAATAAAAAAAATAAGGATTTAATTTATAAATAAAATAAAATAATTGTACTCCATTCACACCACAATAAATTTTACACATTATTAATTTGTGAAAATGGATGTTTCTACCCACTTACAAATTGCCATAATTTATTCTGCCAACATATCTTTAAAACATAAAAAATGCCCAATATTATAATAAATTTCCTAATATATCCCTACATCGCATAATACTACACCAGTTGAGAAATATAAGAGCGAATTTGATGTCATATAAAATAAAATAAAGAATATTGAAATTTTAATCTGTTATATATATATATATATATTATATAATTTAAATATTGAAATATATTATTTCCTCCATCCCACGATAATGTTTATACAATTTTAGTTTGGAAGTCCCATAGAAAGGTTTACATTTCCCTTTATAGTAAATAAGACCCACACAAAATATTTAAATATCTTTATGGGGCGCACAATACTTCACTAATATAACTACTCACTATACATTAAAATATTAAACGTTTTAGCGTAACGGAGGGAGTACAATTTTATATTTTAATATTTTATTTTTATATGCAAGTGAATTTTAATGTTTTTAACCAAATAGTTCATGGTAGCATATGAAGGAATAAAAGCTTAATGTGTGTTGGTTAAATTTCAGGACGAATAGACAAATTTAGATTGAATAGAAGTATTCAATTCGTCTAATATTTGCCCATTCGTCCCAAATATTTCTATTCGTTCTATATTGTCTATTCGCCCCAATCTTTAGCTTTACCTCTCTCCTTTTTTCAGTGAAAGTCACGGAGGGCATTTGAGGAACATGACCATATCAATGGACATTTTTTTATGATTTTAAAGATAGTGGGCAGGAAAAATGATACACTTCAAATTGAGCATTTTTTATTATGTCCCTTACTATTTTGGACATCTAACTTAAAAGTTTATATATCTCCTTTTAGAATGACCCCACTTAAAAATTAATACACTTAAAAAATTTACAATATTACATAATTTATCATTAATTAAAGTTAAAAAATGTAAAAGTAAATGCAAAATACTTGTGTGAATCGGGTTCACCTTATTACTAATTTTATCGAAATTACTTTTTAATATATCAAAAAAATACTATTCAAAATAATGAACTACTCCCTCTGTTCCAAAAATTATTTCACATATTTTTGTAGGCAAGATGTAAGAGAAATTTTGTCTTTCTGATTTGGTATGTTTTGCTATATTCTTGTTGAGATGAACAATATTTTTTATTTATAAGAAATAGTTTATATTTTTAGAAAGTGGTTCTTCATGTCTTCATATATTAAAAGAGTAATTATATAAAATATATGTGCATGTTAAATCAGGTTCACAGAAAATAAACTCAAAAGTAAATATAAACAAATTTAAATATTCAAACATGACGAATTTATTAAGAATTTAAATTATATTTATAAAAATTAATAACCAATAAAAATGTCATTTTTCACTTGTCACGCATGTCATCTGTATGGTGTACTCTACCATAAGGGCCCCCATTACCCCTTCTCTAAAGATTGGTGGAGGAGGTAAATCACATGTCATCTATATGTATATGGTTATAAGGTGGACTGGTCATCCACCCATCCCTCCAACGGGGATCCCTCTAATTTAGTTCTTTTTTCCTTTTTTTTGTCCATTACTTATATGTACAATTTATTTACCTATATTACTAGCATGTACAATATCCAAATTAAAATAATATCTACTACAAATTAAACACATCAAATACTCTTTTAATCATATTGTAAGTTTAATTGTATTCAGAAATTAATTTACCATTAATCTCTCTATAAAAATAGAAAATATGTTGAGATTAGTCAATATACTCTGTTACGTTATATATGTTATTCAAAATTTATGTATTCAAAATATTTATGTTCAATATATTTGTATTCAATCTACTAAAATCAATTATCTTATATATGTTATTCAAAATTTATGTATTTAGAAGTATTTATGTTCAATATATTTGTACTCAATCTACTAAAATTGTATTCAATCTACTAAAATCTATTATCTTATGATGTTATATTTGTTCAAAATTTATGTACTAAAAAATATTTATGTTTAACATATTTGTATTCGGAATATATATTTGTATTCAGAAAGAATTATCTTCCGTAATTTACTCCTTTAAAAATCACAAGAAACCTCCCTTATTTATACTTTCGATTTCTAAATTCTCACTTGTATTCAAAATTTCATATACATGGTATTCAGATATTTGTGTTCAAAATTTAAGAAAAAAAAATACTGTTGAGTACAAAAAAATCACTTGTATTCAAAATTTTCAATACATTATATGAGCACAAATAAGTTCCCTGGTGCGGATTGTAGCCCAGTTCATAACGCTCCAAAGCCATCATAATAGTCTTTCTTTTGAACTTGTGAGTAACCTCATCGTTGCAACAACCAACTAACAAGTAGTATGCATTAGGGAACCTACATGATATGTGGCATCAAAATCAGAATATAAATCAATACACATTATAATAAAAACAAATAATAACAACACATTAGAAACAAATGATTGAGAGAGACCAACAAATTTGAGTATATCAGTACACAATTCAATTAAAAAACCTTCAGTTTGCAAACAATTCCAACACATAAAACCTCCAAAAGAAAAGAAAATTGATAAATTGACATTTTAGGCCAAATCAACTTTAGTAAAAAATGAGTAGAAGAAAAACGAAAGCTCCATAAGAGCGAATAGAATGATGAAGAAAGTGAACCCACAAATAAAAAATTCAGAAGATGATCCCAATAACTGAAATCTCAAATAAAACCAAAAATTAAAAATGACTTCCCCAAAAATTCCACAAAAACAAGCCAAACGCAGAATAACTCAATAGGCATATAACATCAAACATCTGGCAAACAAGAAGTAAAAATTTGGAAGCGTGTAAATTACTATGATTATGGGCATAAACCCAAAGATTCAAGAGCAAAGAAGAAAACCAACGATCTTTTGGCTTGTCAAGGGAGCGAGTATGACCGAAATGGAAGAGATCGTAGATCCCATCATCTTACGCACGAATTGGGTGCTCAAATGACGAAGGATGGTCGGAAGGATGGCGATGAGCCGGTGGATATGACCCTGCTGGTTTGCGATGTGGGAACAATGAGCAACGGTTGATGGTTGACGGATCTACTTTCACGGTAGTCTCAGCGACATGTTCGCGTTTCCAGGCCATCAATGAGCAGGTGCGCGGCCATCGGCGCGGAAATCCAGCAATGGCGATGGCAAGTCTGATTGGATCCGATGGTGGAGCTCGCGATTTCGGCAGTTGGAGTGCGTCAGGGTTCATGTCGCGGAAGAGAAAATGATTGTTTCTTTATTTGGTGTTCAAAAGATTGATATATGAAACATGATTATATTGCGTAAATGATGGACATTGTTAAGTGGAAAATCAATGAAGAAGGGTATATTGAGAATTTCATATCAATGTTTTGTACTTATTAATGATATTTTTCTTCAGTGTATCTATTAGTAATATTAATCTACATTTTGTACTAGGTAGTAATAAATCCTTTTTTTTTCTTTGTTTTTCACATTTTTTTATTATTATAACTGTTGGATTGTATACTAAAAGTCTATCTTTAGTATGAATAATGTTTTTACAATATTTGATATGAGAATCATTGATCAAATGATTGCATTTTATAATTTATTTATATATCGATGCAATAGTCCATTTACTTTATACTGTAGATAATATGATGTGCGGCGTCGTACGGAAGATCATATTGTCAGCTCTTTATAAAGTATAAACAGATGCTCACAATCGAGATAGACGGGGACAATCTATTGGGATGGTTGTAGTGTGATTTGGTATTAGTTTGTCTTGACTATAAAATCACATTAGTGCGCTTTGTGTGTATTGAGCAGAACCACTTGAGATCGTTCAACTTATACTGACTATATAGGAGAAGTTGATCTCAGTTATTATGGATGTTCGCGCTCTTAATCCCTATACAATAACCTCGACACGTAAGCCAGTATTTATGTCTTTGATTCATCAATGGGTGAGATTTATTTATTAAATCAACAAACTCGGTGAGTTGGGAAATAGTGTTGTCTCTATGGCGTGCTATTGATTGTAGAAGGAATTCATGTCCTATTAAATAGTTGATGATGTCCCCTTGAGGAGCTCATAAGGATTATCATGTAATCCCTGCAGGTGGATTTATTCCGGCATGATAACAAGGTTGAGTGGTACTACTCTCGGATGAGATATTAATTAATGGAGTTGTCAGTAACTTAATTGATTAATGAACATTGTATATCTTAAACATGGGGAGACTAATGGGGTCATAATAAGAAGGAGCCCATAACGTAATTTGGGATTAGAGCGGCAGTGCAGTAATAATATTTCAGTGGACTATATTATTATTATTGGACTTAAGTATAAGTTTTGAGTTAAACTTGGATACTTAAGCCCAATGGAGGCCCGACTCTAATTTCTCCTCCTGGTCCCTGCTGTAGCCTATAAATAAGTCATCTCAACTTTTCCAGAACCCTAATTACACGCTTAAATACCGTGAGAAATAAGGGAGGAAGCAGATTGAGAGGATCTTTAAAATCATCGCCCACAGTTGTTCTTCCTTAACATACCCTGGTGAAAAGTAATATGATTTTGTACTCTTACTTCCGCTGATATAGAATCGCATGCAACTCTAACGGTTCACGTTAATCAAACGATCGAACGCTAACAATAACTAGAGCTGTCAAAATGGACTAAAGGAGGGCGAATTTACAAACAAGCTCATCCCATGTTTTTGCGGGTTTAGGTTGCGAGTTCACAGCGGTATGCGAGCTAAATATGCTAGGCTCAATCTTTTACTGTGGTGAGTTGTGGGCCAATCCACTTACTTTCCATTTTTTATAATAATAATAATAATAATAATAATAATAATAATTATTATTATTATAAAATTGTTACAATTGGATATTAAAAAGTGAAAATTACATTGTTTGTCACTGAGGTCTGCGAAAGAGAAAAGAATGTGCCGCTATATCATGTGAAAGAAAGAGACACATGATTTATTTATTCAATTGTCTCTAATAATAAAATTTAAAGCTAAAATTTATTTGAGATTAAATTAAGCTACTCCATGGTCTTTATTCATTTTCTTATTAATACTGCGTACTCCCTCATTTTCTTGTTATGGGTGTATCTCATATACCGAAAAAGAAAATGTAAAGATTTAAGTGAAATTTCCAAATTAGAATTATGTAAAAATTAAAATGAGACAGAGCGAGTTGAAATTATAAATAAATTAAAGTTTTAAAAAATATTGTGTGCTAGCCCACCCACAACTCACTAAAGCCCGCATCATGTTTGGGCTAGCCCAAATAAGCCGTCTTTAAAAAGGATTAAAAATATTAATCATAATCCACCTCTTTTCCATGAACGAACAAGGCCCATCGTCTAAACCCATTCTGAGGGCTCTAATCAGCTTTCATGGTTGGGTTTGTGGATAAAACGTAGCCTAAAAGTAACCTAATTATGTCATGAACGTCCATGGGATTTGGACAAATACTATTGCACATCTGTTATAAAGCAACTGACAACAAAGGAGTAAAACTGAGTATTATCCTCATTTCGATTCACATACACATTTAGACTGCTAAATACAGATATATGTAGAACTATGTTACTATTCAACCTAATGCAGAAAAAGAAATTGTCATTCAGGCTATGTACAACTCGACTCGAATTTCTCAACTTTAGTGTGGCAAAAATCAAAGAATAATGGACATCTAACAAGCTACGAAGTAATAGCACAACGTCCACCATGGCCCTTTCACTTAGAATCGCCCCGAGTTGATTCACCAACAAAGTGATGAGAGCCTAAAGAAGAACCCCTTCTAAAAGCAGCATCAGTAAACAAAAAGTCCAGAGAATGTATAGAAATCATATGAAGAGTGACCAAGGAGTTCTTCCAGCAAAATTTATCGGCTAAATTTTTACTTTTAGGGGGTCAAGAAAAGAATACATTCATAATATGAACATATACACATGGCGAACCCGGATTATCTTTCACATATTAAACCTGCATGAACACCAAAGAGATCCATTCAGATTAACCATGTTTGTTTACCAAATGACTTCTATGGTGATTAATCAGTTCAAGGCTATGTAAGCAGAGCAGATATATAAGATCTTGCATATTAACATTCCAGATGAACATCAAAACAGTTTATAAGGTCATCCTTTTGTGTATAGAATAGTTACAGAACCCACAATAACACTAACAGATACTTGTTCCTGGATGTAAGCCTCCCTCACTGATAAATTATCAATCGTCTTTGTGATGCAAAACAGTAGGCATACTAATATTACCATTGAGAGCAGCGTGATAAACTCGTTTTTCTGCCAATCCAATATCCAAAAGAATCAAATTCCCCTGCATCATAAGAGCAAGGGAAAACTCAGTTCAAATAAATATAGTTATTTCAAGTATATAATCACAAGGCCGGTATAAGGATTCATATTTGAGTTCTACAGTTTCCAATTTTATAAGTGGCTGCTTCTTGAGATAAAGTATTTTACTTTTTGAAACAGATGATGATAATAAATATAGTAATTTACTAGAAATATGTCATAATATCCCACATCACACACAAATGTAGAAGGACATATAAGTGAGGGGTCAACCATTGCATGGTTTTGTGCTAAATTAGGGCTCCCTATCTAATATGCCTATCAATTTAGTTGGACTTGGAAGGGGCTACCCATGGTGGGCCCATGGGTTTCCACCCTGGATGTGGGCCCAAGGGGATTTGGGGCTTGGCATGTGGGTTGCCACCCAGCATGTGCTGTCCACATACATCTAGTTCGAAGGGAGATGGATTGTTTCGATATCCCACATCGATTTCGCTGGCAAGTGTAGAGGGGGGCATATAAGTGGGGCTCAATCGTTTAACTTTGACCATGGTTTTGGGTTATTAAGTTAGGATTCCCAAGCTTTATATGCCTAACAAAATACATATATGAGGTGCAGGGGCAAAAAGTGTGGAATTTCATAGAAATGTAGACATTTGACAGATATAACTTAAAAGACGCAAAACATTTGGAAACGATTAACTTTGAAAGATCAACAATAAGCAAGAAATTATTTCCTAACTCTAATTCTAATAATTAATAGATAGGACCCTGAGAAAATACCTCACGAGCCATTAGCTGCCTCACATTTTCAGCATAAAGCTTAGGATTTTCCTTCTCCTGTTCTGAGGGGTGGTAAACGGGTAATTTCTTCACTTCGATGTAATTCGCAAACTGGCATAGAAGAAGAATCACATGGCGCACCTGCAAAAGATGCATACCCAAACAACATTGTAATTTAATCAGCCAATTTTTGACTCATACACATGAGCATTCCTATTCATCAGCAACAGCTACAAAAGTTGAATACGGGAATTAAATTTCCATAATCAATATTAGGAAGAGAAATCAATTAACTACATCATATAAGTTGATACATGATGAAAATATGTTAGGAAGAGCAGGTCAATTACAATTTGGATCCCATATAAGTTGATATTAGAAAAATATGTTAGAAACAGAGAAAAACAAAGAAAGAAAGAAAAAAAAACTAAACTAACAAATAAGCAAACAGAACTGTCTTCAATAGAACTCAGCACATAGCCAGAGTGGGATGAGTCAGAGTGAACACTCAAGCATATACAATCAAGAAGATCCATTGTTAGAACATAATAACTAAAACTGACAGCACAAAACATAACTCACCCCAGAAATTGAGTCCCACGCAGGGCTAAATCTCTGGTAGGGGTATCTTAATATGACGGGAAGTACTGGAGCCTTTGCCAAAAATGCACCAGTCTTGAATGGTAGGAGGTAGTCTCCATTTGTGGTTGTGCCTTCTGTTGAAGAAACAAGATGTCAGTCTGAAAAGCCATAAACCAAGTACACTCAGAGAGTGAATCCTCTACAGTGGGAAATAAAAAATTTTGCAGCAGGAAAATACTAAGATTATTTCAAAAATATAAATTAAAAAAAAGATTCTGTTATACTGAAAAAGTATATGCTATGCCATTACATCAATATAAATCAAACAGTTTCTGGGAAACAATATCTTGCAACTAATTCTTTGTATTAAACCAAAGCAGAAATATAAGAGAAATAGCCTTAGAACAGAGCACACTAAATTTTTTAAAGCAACAAAAAGACAGAATATATATATATATTGGCCATAATACAACCTGGGAAAAGCATCATTTTTGGTGCAAATGGATTCCTATGAGCTTCTTGAACTCTTTCAGTGATGACACCTGCAAACAACAAAGAGCAAACTCTCATATATATAATAATGAGAAGTTAAGAAAATTTGCCATATGGGAAAAAGTTGGAACTGAGTTCCTATATAGACCAAGTATTTCAGTACTCTTACACTATTTTGCTGTATCTAAGGCCAATTATCTTAATCGGAACTAGACAAGGCTTTGTCTACTCAAATTGAGCTTATGTTAAAAAATTATTTTTAAAGGATGGAATATGATTGATATTTTCAGTATATATTTTGTTTTTTGAAATACATGTGCATGATTTGCTAGTTAATTGGCATCAGACACATGCACCCTAAAAGAGTATTCTCACGAAAGATGTCTCCAATTGATATTTGATTACTTATTATATCTCTATTTAAAATTGGTTTCATGTTATCTGCTATCTCAAATGAACTAATTACGCAACACAAGGCCACAAAGGGCCGACGTGTCTAACCCTCACTCACAAATAAAATCATTCACTTTCTGTTCAACGTACCTGAGATTCCCTTGAAGTCTGATGATTTTAACTCGCGCTGCACATAGACACAACCGAGACACTTGCTGTAATGTGAAAAAAGGTAACACAAATAATTACAACTGTGGTATGCAAAGTTGGGAGAAGATAACGCCATAAGGGTTCATAAATGAAACGAGAAAGCAAAATAGCAACATTTTTATCAGCATGTTCATCCTGATTTTCTCATGAAAAAACAATTGTTCTACAGAGCATATTTTATGTTAGAGCGATAATAAAGTTGTGGCCAAAGGTCAAAAGCCAAGAAAATAAGGCACATTTGTAGTCCAACTGGGTTCAGAAAAGAGTAGTACATGCAGAAATGGAAAGGAAGGTAATAATGAAATGCCATATCCTTCACCTTCACAAAAATGTACCAGATCAAAAAAAAAAAAAAAAAAATCTAAGCAATATGACCTTGTAAACTCATAACCTCAAATTGCATATCTAATCATCATTCCATTCACCATAAACCCAAAGATATACCAAACAGAGAGCAGATGGAAGAGCTTTCTCTGTTGGTTTTTTAAATTCTAGTTTTCAAATATATTAACAAGCAAATTAAAAAGAATTTTGACAGCAATGTTTTGTAGAGAATAAACCAACCTTATAAGACCAACAAGAGGAAGTTTAGCCACGGATCTCTTCAAAAACAAAATCACAAAACATAATCAGCAAAAGATAGGATAAAGATGTTAGTTGCATAGGAATAAGCAAAATACCACTTAAAGGCATATATACAAATACAGTTACAGTGAGGGTTACCTTACCTTTACAGTGAGGGTTACTTTACCTTGGAAACAAAACTTGGAAAAGAAGCTGACATATGATATAATATATCTATGTAAGACACATGATTGGACACAATAGCCCCAGAGTTTTCCATCTCCTTGTCTGCTGACTGAAAAGAATGGAACATTAGGTAAGTGTATAACATCCCAGATTAAAATAATTCCTGGCACCTCTAAAAACAAGAACTTTAGTAAAGAATAAACCTGGACAAAAAAGTAACCCATCATTATTTACTAGTCACGAAATTGAAAATGACATAGTAAGTGTAATGCATTGTCAAATTAATTTATTATGAGGTTAGATCCTGGCAAATGTTTCATGAGGATGACACATCTTCTATTCTTATCATTGAACATTCCCTGTATCTGTAAGCAGTGAAAACAACAAATGAACTGCTTTTCTTAGAGTGCAACTATCAAATTAAAATCTCTATTAGACTATCACCAAGTTGTGAATATGATGCTAAAACAATACTGAAAATTTTCAGCCTCATTCGCAATAATTGAAATTTGGATAAAAGAGGCATCAGCTTCATTAGGGAAAAATCAAATGACATCTTGATCCTGAAACTCAACTCATTATGAGATGACTATGCCTCATTAGGCATATAACACTTTCTTGTGTGTCAGCCTATTGCATATTTAATCTTTTAGTATATTAGCGTCAATCAATTCCCCGTAGAGATTACAGAGCAAGTTACGCATTGGATGTTGGGTCTTTCATGAAGTGGATGAATTAGAAAGAACAACATAGAGAATAAATAACTATTGACTCTTGTTGATCTATAACATGCATAGCGACTCTTCTCTGCAAATTCTCTACAAACTTACCTATTTTATTTTATGTCCAGTGTCCTAGCTAACCTCTCCTAATGCACTAGTACGGGAGTTATTTTGTTGTAATATTTTGCAAATTGATATCACTATAACAGAGATGCATTGGCTTGTTCAATCAAATACTTCTCTAATGCGGTAAGCAATATCATTGCAGAGATTAAATCTTCCATCCTGATATGAGGTACTTCGTTCAATGGTATTTCATGTTTGCATCATTCAACAATATAGTACAACTGAATTCATTAGAACACAAAATTAAATGAAACACATTGACATTAAACTAAGGAATCTAACCGCATAATAGCAAAAGGAAGCATACCTCACTGTTCAACTCCCCATCAAACTCAACACCACTACTTCGTTCCGTGATCCAATAGAACCCGAAAACAAAGAGCAAAACCCTAGATAAGAATCTACCGCTCTGCATAATCACCATCCTCCGCCACCCCCCCATGTGGGCATAATCCTCCTGCTCCTCCTCCTGATTTGGAGTTAGAAACGCCGTGCAAACCCGACAAATCACGTAATAAACAACTAAAATAGTAAACCCCACCACCACTCTCACCGGCACCAAGAACATCAGGCCCAGTCCGAGTAAAAACTTCTCGGCCCACGGCAACTCCCCTCGCCCCATTGGCCCATACACATCATTCCTAACATATGCGGCGTATTTTTTCTCCATCTCCTCTATGGTTAGGTTTGATGCAGGGACTTCGGGCCGGGGATTCTCGGGTTCGGGCTTGAGGAGTGGAAGGGCATCGGATTCGGTTTGCTCGGGGAGTGGATTTCGAGCTAGGTCTTTAAGCTCGGAATCCATCGGTGAAAGTAGACGTTGTATTCAAGAGAGAGAGATTTTGTAGAGAAATCTTTGCGGTTGTTTTAGCACTACCAGGTAGCCATGGCAGTTGTATTGGTCGGTGTGAATGGTGTGATGTGGCGAATCGGAAAATTGATGTAACTGCGAGGTGGGGGAATAGATCCTATTCCTTTGGGAAAGTGGAGCTGACGCGTGCCGCCAAACACGTGTCCGGCGCGTGAGATGCTACTGGGGCTGCTTGCTGTAGTGTGTCGTGTCATGTGAGAATTCTATGAGAAGCGAACACACGATTTCGGGACGTTAAGATAGCTGATGTACGTATGGAATAAGCCAATGAGATTGAACCGGAGTCCTCAACGGTTAGAGGTCGGATCGATCGGACCAGTTCCAACTGAAAAAATAAAAATCACCAATTTTTATTTATATTTTATTATTTTATGTATGATTTTATACCTTAACATATTTAAATATTGATAGACACATTTCATCAAATATTTTATTGACATAAATAATTATAGTTTACATTCATTATTTTATTTTTATTTAGTAATCAAAAAAGTTCAAAATATTATTAACAAATTAATAATTCAATATATGAAATAAAATATAAACTACAAAATAAATAACTACTCCATATACGTTTCAAAATACAAAATATTTGAATCTCATATACAATACTTAATTTTTTTGAGAAAGTAAAGAATTGGAAATTAAAATTTGGCATGTTTGATAGATTATTGAAATTGATTGGTCAAACAGTGAAAAATGAAAATATCAAAGAAAAAAAAAAGAAAAAAAAAGGGGTAAGTAAAGGGTTAGCAGTAGACATGCACCAAAAAATCGGAACCGGCAGTTCGAATTGGGGAACCGCCGGTTCCGGAACCGGCCAAAAAAAATCGAAACTGGCTAAGGAAGGTTCGGTTTCGGTTCCTCATATTTGGGAAAAAAACGGCGGTTCCGGTTCGAACCGTCGATTTTTTAATTTTTTTTTTACTTTTTACGCTTAAAACCCAAAAAAAAAAATTAAAACCGAAATCGGAACCGTCGGTTCCGAAACCGAAACCTTCATACCCCGGTTCGGTTCCGGTTCCCCCTACTTTGAAATCGGAACCGCCGATTCGGAACCGGATAACGGGGTGCATGTCTAGTTAGCAGTGATATGTCATGTCTAACTTTATCAAAAATAAAAAAATAATTTAAAATAGTAATTGAACTTGGGAGCAGAGCCTCTATGATTCTACCTCTCTTCATTTCAATTTCAACTGCGGCCTCTATCCCTCTTCTCTCTCTTCATTTCAACAACAGAACCTCTATCCCCCTCCCACCCCCTCACCGGAGTTATTTGTTCGTGGCGGCGGCAAAGGGTTTCGAGTGGGAGTCAGGTCGCTAGCTGCTCAACATTTTAAAGTATCGGCTCCGGTTCCCGATCGAACCGATCAATCCGGTCCGATTTTAAAATCACTTGAATAAGCATAGCGAACCCTGGATTTTTGGTCTTTTATTTGCACTCCTCTTATTAATACACATCCTATTATTATAAAATAAAATTAATATTTTTAAAAAGTCTAAAATATTCTTAGAATTATTTAATACACACCCTATTTATTTTATAGAATATATTTTAAATACACACCTCCAACTATTTTATATACACACTCCACTATTATTATATAATAATTAAAATTATATTATAAAGAAATCTAAATTACATTAATAAAATATACAAGCGGTCCCATCATTAACCTAGCGATGTTCACGTAATTGCCTCTGCAAATATTAAGAAAATTTTGGTAATATTTTATTTCTCATATAAAGTTAAAATAGGGAGTATTTTATTAATTATTTAAACGCAATACTCCCTCCGTCCCGTTCAAATGATCTATTTTTTCTATTTTGGTCGTCTCACCCAAATGGTCTCCTTTCCTTTTTTATACACATGTGTCCCACACTCACCCACTAATACAATTAAAATATGAGTCCACACTCCCACTAATACAACTACCCACTACACATTAAATAATAATACTACTTAATCCACGTGCAAAAAAACAAAATGCACCCTTGATGCGGAACGGAGGGAGTATGCTTTTTATCTTGTTTTTTATATAAAAAATTATCACTTTTTTTTATATGACTTAACTTTTTATTTAAAACATTATAATTTATTTACAAATTATATATGAAATAATTTATTTGAACAATTGTCACTTGTTATTTAAATAGATAATATTATTTTATATTAAAATATTATCAATTTTATTTGTCCTATAATTGTTTATAGAAAAAATTTATTATTCGATTGTCACTTTTCTTTGAACATTGGTTATTTTTTATTAAAATTTCTACCACTTTTTATTTGCCAAAAATACTTTATAAAATGGTTTAATTGAATGATTATCACTTTTAATTTACCAGATGTCACTTTTGATTAAAAATATTACTATTACTTTTTATCTATCATGTGAAATATTAATTAAATACTTCAACTAGATAGATATGACTAATTTTTTAATCAGGTGTCATTTTTTATTAAAAATATTATTACTTTTTATTCGTTATACAAATTGTTTGTGAAATAACACTTCAATTGGTGATATAACACTTTTTTTTAATCAGTTATCATTTTTTATTAAAAATATTATCATTTTATATTCGTTATACAAATTGTTCATTAATAATTTAATTTGATTTTTTTATTATAAATTATAAATTTTTATTTAAATTAGGGATACTATAAATTTTTATTTAAATTAGGGATACTTACTTATAAGTGTAAATTATATCCTATTATTACTTTTAGGTACGTTAACCTAAAATAAATATTATTAGATACTAAATTGCATTGCACAATTCCAAATATACCCTTCCAATATAATTCTTATCACAGCCCATGAAAATTGCAACAGATATTATCTTATCATCTTTTGTGGCCAGCGCACAACTACAAGAATTCATTTCACCAATTTAAGAAATTCATTTCACCACCGTTCGTTAAATAGTGGGATTATCCAATTTACGTCTCCGGCGAATAATACTGCACAATTAGTACATAATTATGCACAATTTGTAAATAATTTTGCATAATAATTTATGTACATATTTTTTCGGTGAATAGTGATGTGAATAATTTTGAACAAGTAGTGAATAATTATGCACAACTAGTTAATAATTTTGCACAACCTTTTAATAATTTTGCACAACATAATTAAACTCATTTTAATGAAAATCAGAAACACATTCAAGTGTCGAAGTTCGAATTCGACCGCCGTCATGTCAATCTTGTGATCCTCGTAATAATTTTTTTTAAGATACTTCCCATATGGTTATTGTTGAAGAAATATAATATTCTTCTTTGAACCAAAAATAATCAAGATTAATGTTGTTAATTGAGGTGTGATGACATCAATTGTCAAAGTCGGAGAGATAGAAGGTTTGAGGACATAGATTGTTAAAGTTGGAGATAGAGAAGGTGAGAGGAATGTGATGTTGTTCAATATATGCACTGTACACTTTTATATTGTCTTTATACTAATATTAATTACGCATATTTATATTCATTTTTTTATTATTAATGCAATTTAAATTGATTAACTCTACATTCCATATAATGTTTTAGCCACCTGTTTATGGCTCTTCAAATGATCATCTGTTTGATCATCTTTTCTATTTCCTTTCTTTCTCCCTGTCAGATCATGAACAACAGTACATGAAAGGAGTATCAATTCGCGTGGGGCATTCTCCCTATTTCGGATATGTCAGATCAGTCCGACGCATTCTCCCCTTCTTCAAACATGATCATGGATCGATCACGAATTGTTCTCAACGCGCGACTTCATCTGCTCTGGCACTAATTTTGATTCCGCCGCTACACCACCCTCAATGCCCGTCGACGAAAGGAAACTCTTCGATGAAAAGAAACTCCTGCTGTCACAGATGAAAATTTTATGGAGAATGGGCTTTTCTGTGAACGATGGTTGCAGGGAGTTATTAAATTAGTGTTGTGGCTATTAATTAGGTATGTAAATAGGAGACATGAGGTTGGTTATAAATAAAATTTTAATTTTTAAATATTTAATTATTATTAGGGTTATATTAGGTACTCCTCTTTCCCACGGCAAGGGTACTTTTTGCATGTGGATTAAGGAGTATTATTATTTAATGTGTAGTGAGTAGTTGTATTAGTAGGAGTGTGAGTCTCATATTTTAATTGTATTAGTGAGTGTGTGTGAGTCTCATGTGTGTAAAAAAGGAAAGTAGACTATTTGGGTGGGACGTCCAAAATGAAAAAAAGTGACTCTTTGGGTGAGACGGAGAGAGTATATCATTCAATCTTTTTGTATCTAATAATAATAAATTTAAATACATGTATTCTACAGTAATATCTCTTTATACTTAGTACTAGAAAGTAATTAATATTAAATTTTATCATCATTTGTTCATATGAAATTTAACTATAAAATACTAGTATAGATCCGCCCCACAAAATAGTAGTTGAGAATCAACCCAACACACCATATATAGCACGTTCTATTATTTTAATTAGACATTCATTTTATTAATTTTTCTTATTTTAATTAAAAATGTGTTAAATTAAATTTATGTTGAGTAGTTATGAATTAAAAAAGATTATAAGTATATTATAAATAAAAAATTTATGTCAGATTAATTTAAAAAATTATTTAAATATAATTTGTTAACTTAATTAAATTAAAGAACTAAAAATGAAAAAAAAAACAATAATAAAAAAACCAACGTACGTACGTGTACATGCTATTAAAATGAACTAGAATCATCTTTCATTACAAGAGGTTTTTATTTTTTTATGATAATGGAATCTATTTTATATGAATTTATATGTGGGTGAAGGGTTTATATTTTATTTAGTAAAATTGAACGATGGATTTTAGGGGTGTATAACAAACAAATATTAAAAGGGTGATTTTTGAATTTTAAGGGTGTATGTATAATAAAATTAAGATTTAAAAATTTAAAATGGATGTGTATTTATTAAAAGTGTTGTATTTAATAAAATGGGGGTGTGCAAATAACAACACTTTTATGTTATGTGATACTTTGACGTGACATCTTCTATTATATTTTCTAAGAGAATGACACGTGGCGGGATGAAATAAGCATTGCCTTGGTATAATTGTTCTTTTATTTTTTACGTATCAATCATCTAACAGAGTGACATAGCAAATGTCACACCAAAATGACATAGAAGATGCAGATCCGTGTTTACTACACCATATTGTTTTTATTAATTTTTTAAAGATATTTCAAATTTTTTAAGTGTAGAGTATTATTTATGCTAGGTTAGCAAATTCAAATTTTTTAGAATTATTAAATAAAGATTTTTTTAAGAGGGAAGGGAATAATACTAAACATAATACTTATAATTTAAAAAGAGAGACTCTCTTGTGAGACGGGTTGACCCATCACTAAAGTATGCTTATTTTATAGTTAAAGTGTGCTTATTTGTAGTTAAAATTTGTTGATAATAAATCATATTATAACACATTAAAATCATACTTTAATGCATAATTCAACATACTTTAGAAAATATATTTTAATAATCATTTAACATAATTTATCTATACAATAAACATACTTTAGTGATGGGTCGACCCGTCTCACAAATAACCCGTCTCACAAGAGACTTTGTCATTTAAAAAAAGTTGTAATCTAGAAAAGGAAATTAAACATATGTACTAAAAAAACTATAAAAATATATAATGAAATACAAGATGAATTAAAAGTGTAAAAAAAAAAAATTAAACAAAAGAAAAACGAAATAGGTGAGGTATGGGGTTGGGGGAATGAAGTTAGTGGGTATGTGTGTATGAGTACATTGAGTATTTGTGTCGGCTTAAGTTTTTAGATTAAGTGATCATTTAACAATGAATTTAAATGAATGTGAATGGATGTATTCCTTAAGATGTAGTATGAGTATGTCTTTTTAAGGAGAGTGTGCACCCCATATTAATAAAGTAAAATAGGGGTAGTGGGTAGTTTTTTTTTTTAAAATAAAATTAATTAGTAGTATATTATTTTATTTAATGGATAAAATTAAATTAAAAAGTAATCTAACGGTTAAGATCGTTAAGATATATCTGTACACCACAGCTAGACTCATAATTATAATGTTAGTATTTTGTAGATGACGTATGAAATGAAAAATGGGTGTATAACAGAAAAAAAGTGTGTGAAGATATCCACAGCCATAAAAAAATGATTCCTTCATGAACTGAATATATAATTTTATCAATTTAATGCCTGAAAAATGGATAAACTATATATTTGGGGCTTAAATTATCTTTTCTACTCCCTCCGTCCATCGTAAACGTATCCGTTTGCTTTTTGCACGTGGATTAAGGAGTATTATTATTTTCTATAAAGTAGCTAGTTGTATTAGTGGTGAGTGATTGAGAGTATTGGGCCATGTATGAGTCATTTTGCTAAAAAGGGAAAATTGATACTTTAAGAGTGGACGACTCAAAATGACAAAATTGATACGTTAGTAATGGACTGAGGTAATATTAATTAGGGAGCTGAAATATATTAAACTGTAATACTTGAATTTATTACATATTAATCTCCTATTTTATCAATTCATGGTCTAAATTCAAGCCTTGAATTGATAATTTTATTATTTCAAGACCCTAATTGATAGAAATAATAATAATTTTTCAAGCCTTGAAAAAATAATAATTTTTCAAGCCTTGAATCGATAAAAAATTATACCTCAATCATAGTAAGAGGAACACAATTAGAAATTCCGATTCCATTTTCAGTTCATTCCACCATACCATTCCTAAAGATTCATAATCAATCGGGATGTCACTTTTTTATAAAAACAAGATGCCTCTAGCTGATAAAATTCTGATCAAGATCAGGTCTTACAGAGGGCTATGCTTGAGGTGGAGCTTCTTAACAAGAAACAAGCAGATGTTGAGAGCAAGAACTAAGAACATAGGATGAAGTTGAAGCAGGTCATAATGATCATAAGAACGAAATTAATTGAAAATTTGGACTAACTAACAAACACTCGGAATAAAATTTCAATCATTTCACACCAACCAAATCTGAGTTCATGTACAAACAAACACTTCGACAAACAAGAGCACTGCACCATTAATGTTTTCAAAATTAACAGCATATACATTTATATTTACAAACATTAGTGTTTTACTTATGTAGCAGTAAAACCAAACATTATAAAAACCAGAACGAAGAAAGTGTGAATTTAATTGAATACTAACCAAAATAGACCAATGCTGCCACCATGATAGCCTTCAACAACCGTGCAATGCAGAAGTTTTCTATGTAACAGATGAAATCCCATGTTGGACCACATTTTGAGCTGTATGAAAACTTTGATCAGATTTAAAAAAAAAAAAAAGATTATTTCATAAAAAAGCATGTAGTTGTGCATATATACATAAAGAGACATTCATCAAAACCATTCTGCAGTATTCTTATTTAAGAGAAAAAAATAATATAATAATAATTAAAAAATATTACTTGCAGGATTTTCCAGATAGGAATTCAAGAGGGTGACCCAAAAGTTTCCCAATAATTTGACCAATTCCAGATGATATTGAACCAAGTGTGTTCTCCATTAATCAACCCAGCATAACTGTTAAATCCTTCAACAAATGATACTCTCTCCCCTATAAAATATGGGGACATGGGAGTGGTGAAGTAAGAAGATGAGAAAAAAACCATGCTCGCAAATTAAACTAAATTTACAAAAGCACAAGTGTTCATATGCAGCTCAATTTCTCTTAGTTATTCGAGTATAAAAGTTGCAGAATCTCTAATTCTCCAAAATATGAGGAGGAGAGGAACAATAAAAAATATAAATCGGTAAAAACAGAGTTCACTGACTTTACGGTGGGCTGCATGATGCTTCGTGAGAACAGGAATATCAATTTGTTAGGCAAGTATTACAAACATATTCTAATCATGAATTGCAGAAACATAATATAACATCCCAATAGAGACAAATCAGAAATAGAGGGATGAGAAGGACCAAATATGAGCAGGAAATAAAATACAGTAATGGTAGCTATGTTGAAGCCTTCAATTTTCAAAGAAACAGCCATACATATAATTCCATCAATATAACCTCTATGTTTTCTGCTAATGATGCCGGTCCCTACAAGTTTAACAAAATCACCCCTTCTCCGTTGCATCAATTTACGCAAAAGAAATACATTCCGAACTTATTCTAGCACAGATTGAGTGCGAAGACATAAAATACTGGCTACTAGAGGTTCTATTCAAGAGTGATTGTGAAAAAGAAAAACAATAAGCAAATTAGGCATAATAAGTGTAATGGAATCAATTCATATTCATTATCACTGGTACCAAGCAGAGAGTGTACCCTGAGAATCTAGCAGCAGCAAGGATTCGTTTTAGCTCGAAATTAGCCATAAGGATCATATGGAAGCTCCAGTGCCAGCCAACTTTTCGGAAACTATGTCAGATCACATGCTAGTTCAAAAATTCACTTGTTTATAGAAATAGTCTCATAAAATCTCCACCTCAACGTTCCTTCAAATTAACTCTAATGTGACTGTAGAATAGAAATTTAGATGCCATTATAAAATGCAATAGCTGAAAGAACCAAGTAAAAATGCAGATTTCAAAGTGTATGCTAATCGAAACAATGTTGAGGAAGAAAAATATGGATACATGCTGAATTGACATGTGTGTTAGGTAACCTGCCATACCAATACCCAGAGTGAGCACCCAGATTGTATCTATATATGCTTGTGGTTTTCATCACCATGTCCACTACTACTACACTCTTTTCTTTTTAATTCAGTTAATTAAAGATTTTATTTTCGAAATGGCAAAGTTTTCTTCTTTCGAAACGGCCATCACTTTGGCTATCCTGCCTCTCTTCCTAGGGAGCTCCTCCGCTCAGCGTTCCACTGGCTTCTACCCAAAGTCTTGCCCAAATCTCTGGAAACCTCACCAGACCCTATCACCTTGAATTAAGAGACAATGTGTATATCTTCATTTAGCAGCCTTTTTAAGAGAATGCTTGAACCAGTTAAGCAAAGAATTCCAAAACAACAGATCATTTAGTAACCTATATTTTTCCACTAAAAGAAGTGTTTCAAAAATATTTTAAAACACTTAAGATAAGATATGCAACTTACAAATGGAACACTTCGAACATGAGTGTGATGCTACTAACTTGTTAATTTATTACAGTGCTCCTTGTGCGACGTTCCTTAGCTTTAAATTGCATCTAAAATACTTCTAAAGATAGAAGATGTATTTATAGATATGCCGATGTGTTGTGAACTCCTATCTATTTATAGAAAAGTTCAGATGTGTAAGCACTTGCGCAATTCACAAGTTCTAAATTTTACATCTGTATTATGAATGTACTAAGAAATATTTGTGATCGAATAAGTAGATGAGTAGCAAGAGACACCAAAACAGCAAGAAAAGCATAACATAGACATTCCGTTACGGTTATGCACGTGTATGTATATTTGTTTTCTGTTTCTCATTGAAATAGAGTGGGCTTAATGTTTTCTTATGACATATTAAACTACTACTTCAATTGTTTTTATCAAACTCTATTTCATTAATTTGGAAGAAATATTGAATTTGTTTTTTATCACAGAGGGTGCAACATATATCACATGGCTAGGGTCAACTGTTCATTCATTTCTGTGCCCTGTACCGCAAAAGCAGCATGAATGTTATGACTTAGCACCAATGCTACAGTAATATTCTAAATTTATGTTTTTCTAATGACTGTTTTACATTATAAGAAGCATGCACAGATATAACTTACTTATATTAAAATCTCACCCTCCACACCCTTGGCAGAAGGAGAGGAGACAACAAAACAACTCCTGGACTTTCATAGAGGCTATAGCCAGGATTAACTTCAGAAACGTGGACCCAAAATTAACAGCCTGCACTGGCCCCTGAATTTTCAAGTGATATGCATGCATCAAATATTATAATAATAAACTAATTCCAATAAAAAATTCGTATTAGAGGTACCACGCCCTTGTTTTGGTCTTTCATTTCACGATCAGATTGTGTTGCTTTCAATGTAATGGAGTAAAAAAGTATAAGCTGATCAGACGGTGGGTTCAAAATGGAAAGTAATCTTTGCATAAAAGTAAATTGGCAACCATATAAAGCAGGTAGCAATCCAGAGAAGGATGAACTGTAACTCTGCGGTATCACTAACGTTTGGATGGATTCCCAGATCCCGGTTTTTTATTGTTTAATTATAATATAACTAAGTACGTGAAATCCTGCTCTAGCAATAGGCTCAGAAGCTGACCAAATCATAGGCAACACTAAACAGAGCAAAATGTGATCAACATCCGATTGAGAGGAATATTCCAACATTAACTGTAGCCTCGTCCTATAAAATTGTCATGTTGTATATTCACACCTCTTCTATGTAGAATGCATGTGCAAGTACATGTTAGCGCAGACGGAAAAATCGTAATATTACAAAAAACGCCAGCCACAATTAGCTAAAATACAAAAAGCACCGCTGTTCCTCAATCAGCTGCATGATATGCTAATGCTTCATGAGTATAGAACACAGAGAAAGCGATAAAATATGGCAAAACTTACAAATCCGAGTCCAGCGAGGAAGTGCCTACTCATCCAACGAACAGCAGCAAGGTCGGAGAATCCAGCTGCAACAGTTAGAAGAAGATGTTACCGCCCATGTACTTTACAAGAATTCTGCTCTCTCATGCCTACGGGAACAGTATATCAGTATGGAAATATTTATCTTTTCCTCCACGGTAAAAGTGCATGATTAGTTTTAGTTCGAATAGTCAGTTGCACAAGCTACAGTCTACAGGGCCTTTATAGTATTCATATTTAACTAATTTAGCAGTTCATTCATTAATTTTCCAACACTGTAGGCTCGAAATATATGAAAAAACCGTAGCCAGGGAGAATGCACGGTTGCCGCGGTCATTCCCTGCTTACCCAGAATTAAGGGCTATTCATAGACCATTACAGAAGCCCACATGCAATGGAATTTCCCGAATGGATGTAAGAATTAATTTACAAAGAACTGTAATTTGTTTAAGAACGGGAGTCCAACAAGGTGTGAGGACCGAGCAATTTGGAGTGCAGGTAAAACAAAGATGAGATAAGGGAAAGAGGCTGCGGTCCAAAAAGCAAAGTACACGAAGAGGGAGAGAGGCCGCCATACATGAAGAGGGAGAGGGCCAGAGAAAACTTCCACATATCATTTTGTACTAGATACCACGTTGTCTTGCCCATGCCTTAATAACATGCCATGTAAGTCTAAACGGATAATTAGTTAACGAGAATTGGGAAAAGGGATTTATTTGACAACATATAGCAGCTATTGGTAGTTAATATAGAAATGCAACTAAAATTCAAGTAATACAAGGTCTAAACGGTACAGAATATTAAGTACTAAGCCACAATTTCAGAGTCCAATAGTTACATAAAGCAAAATAATCTTAGGGGTATGTGTGAAGCAGCCGCAGTGGTATTACTCGAAGCAAACACCCACGGAGCAGAAAAGAAGGGTGAAATTAGAGTTTTCCCAGGAAAAGCAGCAATACTAAATGAAACAAGCAACCAGAAGAGGGTGTTGAAGAACAATGTCCACATATTATTACCCATCAACTAATCTAGTTATATTTGCATCAACATTCTACAGAGATTTTACCAACAGCCTTAAGGTCTTTCTTCTATGAGAACCTAACCATGCTTAAAGCTCTGGCAAAGTACTCAGTACAAACTACAGATATAATATCTCAAACCTTTATCACACACTTATGTACCAAACATAGTATGTAAAAGAACAAAATTTTAAGAATTGAATGCACATAAACCAAGCAATTGAGTCAATAATATTTAAGTGGAGAAACGCTAAGTAGTTAATGCGAGCAACAAATGGCACCGGAAGTGAAACAAGCATCATGTTACTAATAAGAATACCCAGAGTGGGGAAAAGATTTTGGGTGCTATCAGTATCAGTGTAGTCACCGAAAAGACAAAGCTGCCCAATTAAGACACAGAAAACCACCCATACATCAAATGAAATCTAGAACCTAGATTAAGTATAAGCAAATCTTCACAGCAATAAGAAGGGGGGAAAATTGGTCAGCCACCCACATGTAAGGGCGATTTGACGTCTATGAATTTTATTTCTGAGAAAAATTCATACTCATAATTATGAGTGGAATTAAATTATTTGCGGTAATAAGCAGAGTGGAAGAAGATAGTGAGAAGTCGCCATACATATAACCTCGGAATCCGAAGTAGAGTGGCGTTGTGTCTGAAATGGAAGAACGCGGCGTCACAGCATAGGCAAATCGTTACATGGCGAAGACCATAGCAGATGATCGTCGGAGGAATCTCATAACTACAACTGACTCGGCATTTTCAAGATATGGGCGAGCAGGACGTAAACGGGTAGGGTACGGGTTGATAAATCCCCATACTATTCGGTACCCTATTTACGCTACTCTTATCCTACCATATTACTTTAAAATTGAACATTGGGTAGGATACGGGTATACCCGTCGGGTATGCGGATAATTCGCGGGTAAATGAGTACCCACAATTATAAAATATTATATGAATATCCGCCGTCTCTCAAACTTGTTCAATCCTACCCGTATTGAAATTAATTTTTTTTAAGTATAAATATAAATTTGGAATTAAATAATGTACTTAAATATTATTAATTAAAAACTAAATAAATGATGTAAATACGTAATCTAAAAATTAAATAATATATATATATATTATAATTTTTGAAAGTAGGAATATAATATATACATACATAATTAGATATATATAATATTATAATATAAATAAAAATAAATATATTACTTGGACATAATTAATTAAAAATTAGATAGTGTAAATATGAATATATAAATATGTAATGTAATTAAAAATATAGTATAACATTATATATATATATATATATATATATATATATATATATATATATATAGTATTATATAAATATAATATGTATAATATATAGTATCAGGTAGGGTCTGGGTAAATGGGTATAAAAGGAGAACCCGTACCCTACTCTTACCCACAAATTTTTTATCGGGTTCGGGTATTACTTTACCCGTTACCCGATAAAACATACCCTACTCGTACCCACCACCTCGGGTACCCGCGGATAACCCGACCCTGCGAATAAAATTGACATCCCTATGGACTAGGGTGGAACGGGAAATCAGATTTCTCCCGAAATAACACGTAGGAATACACAGCAAGAAAGAGAGAGAAACCCTCTTATTCTAACGCGTGGAAAATACTGACCTACTACCGTCAAGTTTACCGGCTATTTCCCTTGTAATTGTGTATTGCCGGTTAATTTAATAAAGGGCAAAAGGTTATCCACACCTTCATTTTATTCATGAGGATCCAATACACCCAACCTATTTTTTTTAACATCTAAACCCTTTAACTATTTTAAGTAATCAAATTTACCCTTAACCTTCTATTAGTATAGCAAAACTGTATTTATTAATTAAATTATTAAAAGAATTAACACCACGTGGGGTCCACAGTTAAAAATAAAAAATAAAAAATAAAATATCCTGCATTGAGAGTGAGAAGCAGGATAAATTAACACCAGTGGGGCCCATTAGAAGATATATGACATATCCATTACAACACAAAAAAATATTTTTTAGCAATCGAATTTAGCAACGGAATTCAATCCGTTAGTAATTAGCAATGGATTAGCAAAAAAATGACAATTTTGTTTTAGTAACGGAATGCCAACAGATTTATTCTCTATTTTAGCAACGGAATTCAATCCGTTGGTAATTACCAACGGATTACAAAGGAAATCATTATATAAATTACCAACGGAATTATTAGCAACGGATTACCAACGAAATTATTTACCAACGGAATTGATTTTTCGTTGCTAAAAATTTACCAACCACCACTTTACCAACAGAATTTTATCAACGGATTTCGTTGCTAATCCGTTGGTATGCCAATTTAACAATGGAATTAAGGCTTTTAGCAACAGAATATTCCGTTGTTAAAAAATAAATTTTTTGTAGTTTTACAAGTTTACAACGCCTGATCATCACCGCCATGGACATGGAGATGGTTTCGAGGATGAGTAGTTCAAGAAAATGACAGAAGCTTCGAGGTATAAAATCATTTCATTTTGTTGGCATCTTCGAGGTACACCTGCATCAGATGGCGGAGATGAGGCTGAACGCCGCAAGAAGATGGAGGAGGCGACCAAGGCCGTCGAAGCCATCGCCGTCGCCACCCGATCGGTTAACATGCACCCTTCACCATCATTGTACAAGGACAATACGAATGGAATAATGTTGTTGTTCGAGGAGTATCAAACCTAAAGGCCAAGCTGGTGGAGGAGTTTCGTCGACACCGTTGGCGACCGCTGCCACCTGGAAGCTCCGATCCTCAAGAAGTTTGAGAAAAGCACCACTATCGAACATGGGCATGTGCAGAGATCGGGAAACACGTTTGCGAAGTCCAAATTCAGAAACTCGGAATCATATGAGAGGAGAGATGAAGGTGCTTCTGGAGGTGAGGTGGGTTTCATCGGCCACCTCCATTGGAGATGTGCTTGAGCAAGAAATAATTGTTGAAGATGATACGTGGGGGAGTGAGAGCATGTGATTTTTTATTCTTTTTTAGAACCCTGGGCCCCACCTATGGAGTGGTGTTAATTTTTTTAATTAACAAAATACCATTTTGCTCTGTCAATGAAAGTTTAAGGATAAGTTTGATTCAATTATAAAGGTTCAGGGGCTTGGATGTTAAAAAAAATAGGTTGAGGGTGCATTTGACCCTCATGAATAAAATGAAGGGTGTGGGTGACCTTTTGCCCTTTAATAAATGATGAAGGACACAATAACTTATTTTAGATTTTAACAAGTATCTCATAAAACCTAAGAAAATATATTTGAGATAAATTAATAATCTCATTTAGATATTCAATGATACCAATCAATAAATTAACCAAGTAAGAAACATAAACACTTACATTAGTTTTAGAGTTAGGCTTACACAAATCAAATCATTCAAGCATTTTTCAACTACTAACAAAATTGGCAATATAGGTATCATGCATGACAATCAAACGACTAAAATTTATGAGAAAAATTCTCGGATGTTATGTCCTTCACTTCTTAAAAAAAATTTGTTTTCATAAAAATCGAGCCTTACATAAATTCCTCATATTATCGACTATAACCTTCACCCTTTTTGTGAGCAATGGGGCTATGATTTCTATTGTTTATCAAATAGATCATCATCGAATGAGTGACATGCAAGAAATAAAAAAGAAACTCGAGATATAATCAAAATGACTTGGAATCTTGAGTCTAGAGGATCTTATGCTTGCCTTATTAGTCTTTATTTGGACATATTTGTAGGAGAGGAGTTTTCAGGTAAATTGGGCTACTAGGATGAATCAAGTTCCAGATCAAATTGTTGATCCTTTCTAAACGGGTTATGAGGTTAATCAAGTTTGGGATCAAGTTGTTTATCCTTTCTAAATGGGTTATGAGGTTAAATCTTAGAGAAATGTTTAGGTATAAAGAATAAGTGTTTCAAGAGGTTCAAGGAAGATTTTTTGCTAATTCTAAAGCTTGGTAAGTTCTAAGCAATTTTTAGATTATATACTTTGATGAACTTATCTTAATGTGTTCAAAAATCACACTAACTTTTATAGTCTTATGATAATTCTATCAAATGTTTTATTAAAACATTTGTGCCTACTAGGAGGGTAATATATTGAGATTAAAAAGATGTTGGGTTATCATGAAATAAAGAGATTCCAACATTCCAACCCACTTCACACGTTTCCACTATTAGTGTACCATTGTAACCATACTCGTATACGTGCACATGTTGTGGCCATTCATCACTGCAGTGACGGTGATTAAACAATGATACACCTATAGGTAGTAACAATATTTAGTGAAAAGATGTGTTAGATTGAACATATAAAGATTCGTTTGTCAAGTACTCTTATTTAAGGATGAGGTAGAAGAAAATGAAATTTAAGAAAACTTTATGCCCTTTACATGGAAAATTAGAGCATAAGCTATATAAGAACTCTATGTACATAAATATAACACAAGAGAATTATCCTTTCATTGATTATACTAGTTAACTTCATTAACTATGGGATGTAGTGTGATGCACCAGGACCTACAAAATTTGAAGCAACTAAACTGATATTATCTTGTCCTTCTATGCCATTATCGTAGTTTGGGGTTGGAGGGTTACCTAAAAAGGACATTCTATGTACGGTAGGTATTCCATCTCTCATCACAATGTCATACCATGTCATGAGGCTAGTTTCGTCATGGGCACCTTCTATTCTTCCATCCTCTCGGTACATTCCTGCAAGTTCTTTGGCATGTTTAACTTACTGCTTAAAGTTTTTTGCGTGTAGGTCTGCTTCGTCTAGCAATTTCCTTAATTGTATAGCCTTTTGATTCCAATAGGTAGCATTTGCCTCATCGGTTCGTGCTTTTCCATCCCATTTTCTGACTTCTCCTCATAGTATGTTTGATTTTCAATTGACTTAATTAGTTCACCACCAAATCTGATTAAAATTTATGACTGGATCATAGATAAAATCTATAGTAACCAGATCATTAAATACAGAAATTTATGACTGAATCATAGATAGAATCTATAGTAACCAAATCATTAAATACAGAACGAGATATATATCTGAATTTGCTGTGAAGACTTTCTCTTAAGAGAACTGAAGCTGCTAAATTCCTAATTTCGATCCCCTCTTCAATGCTATCTTTCTACACCCTCTTACACGATCTACATAGTTTCTCCCTCATACTGTTATGTCGTTTCATAAAAATATCTAATAAATTCATTACAAGTCATTCTATGATTTCAAATAAAATTCTCACCGCGAGAAACCATATGAGATGAAATCATAAAATAGATATATCATTTTTAGAACACATAATAAGATTTTATTTTTTGTAAATTTTCAAAGGCGGGGACTTCAAAACTTATAACATAACCTTGCTAATACCTTCTGGAACTTTAGACAAGCTTACAATTTTCATATACTGGAAGTGGACCATTAGGTGATAAAATTATATATTCCGTATATTTGTATTTTTTTTAATGATTCAAACTCTAGAGAAAATAAATAATATATGTGCATGATCTACGAGACCATAATCAAGCTCAATATGGAGAGTAAATCTGGGAATTGACTATTTAAAGATTCAATATCTATCAAATCTTTTTATTAAATAAGTCTGTAGAATCTAATATCTGCCCCGATACTACTCTGTAACCCAACTTATATATATATATATTTATTAATATTATATATGAAAACATATAGAATGAAAATAATACCGAAGTCATTTAAACATTACATATCCTAAATTTAATATTATTATTACAACTATAGAAGTTTACGAAAAATATAAGCTATTCTCTTTATTTATTTAGTCATTTCATACTGGATCAACCGTTCATCTCGAGATCTAGCATATAATATTTAATATGAGTAAGTGTGTGAAATACACTCAGTAGGAAAATCTCATGATTACACAAATTAAATTATCAATAATGTAAATAATATAACTGTAAAGCATGGAGTGGTGATAGCAGAGCCAAACTGACCACAATATAATCTGTCAACATAATATGGGATGGCAAAGTCAAACTCAACATAACATAAGTGCGTCCGCAGAGCCAACTTTATTTTGAGCATAAGTGGGTTGACAGAGCCAAGCTCCACAAAATAATTAGGTTGGCGCAATTATACTCCATTTTGAATGTGATTAGGTTGATAGAACCAAACTCCAAATGAATATGATTGCGTAGGCAGAGCCAACTATACTCTAAACATGAGTGGGTTAGCAGAGCCAAACTCCAAATTGTTGGCGTTCGATCGTTTGGTTAACATGAACCGTTAGGGTTCCATGCAATTTTATATCAGCGGAAGCAAGAATATAAAATATGTATTACCTTTCACCAGGGTATGATGAAGAAGAGAAAATTCTCGCAGGCAGCTTGCGCGACCTCACGACATTGAGCATAACTTCCTCATGCAATCTCTGATTTGAGTGATTTTTACTCCAAAACGATCCTCTCTTCCGCGACTTTCTAACCATGTATCATATCACCAATTTTGAGTTCCACACAGATACAGAAAAATTATAAAAGTTGAGCATGTGTAGAGAACGATCAGCAGGAACAAACGACCTTTCAATCTTCTATTGTATTCCTAAGCCGGGTCTTGACGTTGTGTGGGAAACGATCTCCAAGACGATCTCAATCTGCAGTATTGCTCCCTCAAACACGGTTTTGGACGTGTGACTTAGGGTTTAGGACTGCTGAGAATGGCTATTTATAGGCTACAACAGGGATCAGGAGGAGAATTTAAGGTTGGGCCTCCCATTGGGCTTAAGTGTCCAAGTTTAGCCCAAAACATATACTTAAACCCAATAATAATAAATCAGTCCACTAAAGAGCACTGCCACCTTAATTCCAAATTATGTTATGGGCCCCTTTTTATTATAAGCCCGTTAATCTCTCCGTGTTTAAGATTCAATGCCCATTAATTAATTAAGTTACTGACAATTCCGTTAATTAATATCTTTGCCAAGAGTAGTACCACTCAATCTTATTATCATGCCGGAATAAATCCTCCTACAGGGTTTACATGATAATCATTATGAGCTCCTTAAGGGTGATGAGAGTGAAAATAAGCGTGTTATATAGTCCAATTTAACACCTTTTAGATGTGAATTGTTGTTATATATTAGCACAAGTATTTTATATTTGATATATGTGAGAAAAAGGTGTACTTGAGGTGTTTTGTTATGTTTTAGGTAGAAAAAGGGATCAAAAGTGCAAAGTTGGAGAAAATGTGCAACTTATGCAAGAATGCTGAAAAATGCACGTTCAACTTGTATATTTTTTTGTGTTCATATGGAGCTTGGAAGTATGATATATGGTTGGAAATCCACAGAAGAGAGGGTCATTTTGGCGTAAAGAACTCCCCAATCGGATTCCAAACGAGAAAGTTATGATCAAAGTGGTGACGTCGCGCAAGCTGTGCCGAACAGAACGGCTGTGCCACTTTGTATGACTTTTTACACATTTAAATGTTGGAGCTTCTGTGATTTCTTTATATGGATAGAAATCCAAGGAATAAAGGATCGCTTGAGCTCAAGAATTACTCAAATCGAAGGTCGGATGTCGAAGTTGTACGCGAAAAGGTTAGACTGCACAAGCTTGCTCGACCAATGAAGTCCGTTCGACCAGAAGAAATTAGGTCAAATGGGAGAAGTCTGGTCGAACAAAATGCCAAAAACTTACAGAAAGGTTATTCGACCAGCATTCGACCAGGAGGAGTTGCTCGACCAAGGAAGGTTTGGTCGAACAGAATTGCGCTTGTGATATTTTTGGTAATTCCGGGTTTCCTTAGCCAAATTTGACGTATGTCTCAAGTAAAAGCACATCCAATGCCCATAAGAAGAGCTTACATGTATAAAAGGGGATGTAGATCACATCATTATTCATCATTGGAATTGAATTGGGGACCGCAACACAATCATTCTACACCCCACAAGGGGGATCACCCCCCAACCATCATCCACATCCTTTCCTCCATCCACCCATCAATGTGAAGATTCGTCTATGGAATCAAGAGGTGAACCAAGAGGAGGATTCAAGACGGAGAAGGACGCGACAACTCCCACATCTAGGGTTTTATTCGTTTCCTAATTTATCTTGTATTTTTCAGATATATGGGTAAGATCTATCCAACCCCATGATTGTTCTTCAACACATCATGGGCTAGAACCGTTTTGGTAGATCTAGGATTTTGAAAGTTTTATGAATTAATTAAACTCTCTTGTGTGTCCTCCGTACAACACTACTTGTGAATTTATTTTATATATGACTGTGCCTTTTTAACTCATATTCACGGTCGTTTATGCATCATCAACTGTTATATAGAGTCTGAATATATATCTTGGTTGTTGATTGAGCGCGTTCACTGCTGAACAGGGTTTATTGTTATGATTCTAAGTGAGGGAACTCCGAATCTTCATTAGAACTATCATATATGAATGTTTATTAATTGAATTGAATTCGGGTTATTAAGCAGGATAAAGAGGTTAATTTTATAGTACCTATAAAGGGAGATCATATCGGGTTAGATTCCAAATGTGAGAAATAATTGATACTGATAATACCTAGAAAGGGGGGGAGGTGAAATTACGTCTCTTGCTTCGAGATTATTCACAAGTGTTACACGCATATTTACTTGTGTCTATAGAGTAGATTTGCATGGTTTAGTGATGCGTCCATAGTCCACAAGGCAGAGTCGGCCTGCACTTGAGAGGGAAGTTAAGTAGTAAAACTGGATTACCCTAGAGCTACATATTCTCCTACTTGATCCACTTTCGTATTCTTCTAGTGCTATTTTATTTTATTTGTTATTTAATTTTAGTATTTTAGTTGATAATTAATTCCACAACTCTTATTGCCTTACGTCTTAATTAATTTAGATAATAATTAAATTGATAATATGTCGTCCTTTAGGTTCGATATTTAACTTGGTTGCTTGCTTAAGCTGCAACTGATATCCTTAATACTTAGGGATTAATTTTGCGTGCAAAGAAAACGCGCATCAAAGGGGACATCATCAACCAATTTCGTTAGGACACATATTCCTTCTACAATCAACAGCACACCATAGAGACAGTACCATCTCCCAACTCACCGAGCATATTGATTTACAATTAAATCTCACCCATTGATGAATCAAAGAAATAAATAAATGTGTCAAGGTTATTGTATAGGGATTAAGAGTACGAACATCCATAATAACATAGATCTAGTTCTATTATATAGTCAGTATAAACCAAACGATCTCACCGCGGTCCTGCTCAACACACACATAGTGCACTAGTGTAATTCTATAGTCAAGACAGACTAATACCAAACCACACTACAATCATCCCGATAGATAGTCCCCGTCTATCTCGGTTGTGAGCATCTGTTTATACTTTATAAGGAGTCGATAATATGATCTTCTGTGTGACGCCGCACACCACATTATCTACAATATAAAGTAAATTGACTTTTGCAATAACATAATTGCAAAACGTTTGATCACATGATTCTCATTTTAAATATAGTCAAAACATTGTTCATACAAAAAGTTACACTTTTAATATACAATCCAGCATAAATATCATGAGTGGTTGGCAGAGCCAACTTATTCTGAATATGAGTGGGTTGTCAGAGCAAAACTCCACATAAATAATGGTGTTGGCAAGGCCAAACTAACCATTTAACCTGAGGGTGTAGGACGAGGCCTAACACATATGACGTACATAATGAAATTTAATAAGGGCAATCATAATATAGAAGGTTAACTCTGTGAAGAGTTGAAGTAAATTCCCACTTTGTCTTGGTTTTGAAGTACCCACCTTTGAAAATTTACAAAATACGAAATACTATTATGTATTTAAAGAATGATATATCTAATTTTTTTTTATTTCAACTCATATGGTCTCTCACGGTAACAATTTTATTTGAAATCATAGTGTTAGAAAAATAGGCTCGTGTGTGTGCTAATGTTCTTACTGATGTAAGAACTTAAAAGTACATTTTAATAGAGCATAAACGAAATATCAACGGAAGACATTAAAACACATGATCTAAACAAATATGGGATAGGCTTCGCCTCATCCCTCAGATCTCTTTCATTAGAATTGTACAAATACTTCGATCTAGCATCTATGAATATCGTTATATGCTAATTGACAATGCCTAAAATTTCTAAATACTTATCTAGCCACCACGTGGACTTGACAGCGTACAATGAACTCCCTCCAATGCTGCTGCTATGAGATCTCCCAAACTCGATAGATGAACTCCCTCCCGGAATACTTATCACATGAATGGAAGTATAAACATGTTCATATAAGAACAAAACAAAATAATAAAACTTAATTCTAACTCTTCAAATATGATTGACACATTAAAAACAATGGAGAGTGAATATAAAAGAATATATATGTGGGGATATTTTCACAACGGAGATACGTTCTTCAATGCATAATGATCGCTACTTATAGAAACAGCCGATCCCGCAATCGCTAAATAGAAAAGCCCATCGTGATCTTTCTAATTAGAAAAACCCAATATGATTTCACGCCATGTAACGTTAAATCAAAGGATCTTCAAATCTTGATCACATCTTAAATATGGAAATATAGTGTGATCAAATCTTATAGATATCATCTCCTTAATGTATTCTATTGTCCTTGATATTATTTTCAATCAATAACTAATTTAAACTTATTCAAATATAAATTATTTGATTGAGTACCAATATAGGAAAATATATCATAATTAAATAAATCAAATATAATTTTCCAACAAACTCCCCTTTGACATTTGAATGAAAAATTTATAATTGGATGAAGAATAAAATAATTAAATCCTGCAAAAATAATATAAAACCAATCTACCATGTTTAAAAATTGGTCAGACGTTAGAACTCCAAGACAGGAATAAAATTGATGACAAGAAAGGACTCCAAAAAAGAACATGATATTCTATAAGGAACAGAGCATCAATGATCATCAATCTCATAATAGAAACGAGTTTCTAAATCAAATGCAATGCAGAATCATTCACCAAGCCATCAAGCCAAAACAGAAATCGAGTTCTTACGTCGACAAAACAACAAAAAACCTCTCCCATAATTTGATAACTCCCCCATGACAAAACAATCAATCATATGAATGAAGAACACAAGTCATCCAACTATATTTTCTCCCCCTTTTTGATTTAAAAGTATAAGTAAATAAAATAACTTTCAATTACCATAAAATTTAGAATCTAACGAAGTTAATCCACAAGTCTAAAAAGAGCTCCAACTGTATTTATCAAGACTTTCAAAATCAACCAAAACCAACCAAATATTTAATAGTTCATTTTCATAAGGAAAAAATGTAGCATGCCTAAAAAACATAGAAAAGATGAGAACACATAAATCTCCATAGTTTATCCTTGTTTCTCTTAGAGTATTTTGTCTTTTAATCACCATTCACTTCTCCCCATTTCTTTTATATTGTTTCAATATACGAAATCTTGAATTTTCCCAAGTGCAAGAACACCAAACTTTTGGACAAGTGTAATACTCAGTGGCGGCCCTGGGGAAGTGCCGGAGGTGCCGCCGTACAGGGCCCCACTCCGGCAAGGTCCTCCGAATTTTTTAATATATATATATATATATATATATATATATATATATATATGATAAATTACTTTTAAATTGATATTAGGACACAACTGTTAAGTAGCCAAGCTGGTTCCACCTCCATTTTTCTTTGTCAATAGCACATGTTCGAATCTCAACATTTCACCTTTTATTTTATTTACTTTATTATTAATTAATAAAATACTAAGCTTTCAAAGTATTTACTTTCTTAATTAAAAATACTGCTATTTACTTTCTTAATTAAAAATAATGTTTATCATCTATAGGCTACAATCTATCACATATACTCCCTCCGTCCTAGCTTAAGAGGGCCATTTTTCCATTTTGGTCTACCTACCCAAATAGTCCCCTTTCCTTTTTTAGACACATGGGACCCACACACTCATCTAATACAATTAAAATATGGGACCCATACTCCCACTAATACAACTACCCACTACACATTAAATAATAATACTTCTTAATCTACGTGCAAAAAAGCAAATGACCCTCTTACACCGGGACGGAGGGAGCATATTATTCATTTTTTCCATTTAATCTAACAAATCAAATGTATATTAACAAATATTTTATAAGATTACATAATTAGATGAGATCTTTTCGGTGTTTTAGTTTTAATTTTTAATTCTTTCCTTTTACATTAAGGAATAAGAATTATAAAATCAAATTCATTTTTATCTGGCCACCAAGTGGATTTGACAGCGTACAACGAACTCCCTCCAATGTTGCTGCTATGAGATCTCCCAAACTCGATAGATAAACTGCCTTCCAGAATCCGTATCACATGAATGGAAGTATAAATGTGTTCATACAAAAACAAACTAGAATAATAAAACCTAATTCTAACTCTCCAAATATATTTGACACATTAAAAACAATGGAGAGTGAATAGAACAGAATATACGTGGGGAGATTTGCACAACGGAGATATGTCCTTCAATGCATAATGATCTCTACTTATAAAAACAGCCGATCCCGCAATCGCTAAATAGAAGAGCCCATCGTGATCTTTCTAATTAGAAAAGCCCAATATGATTTCACGCCATGTAACGTTAAATCAAAGGATCTTCAAATCTTGATCACATCTTAAATATGGAAATATAATGTGATAAAATCTTATAGATATCATCTCCTTAATATATTCCCTTGTCCTTGATATTCTCTTCAATTAATAACTAATTTAAATTTATCCAAATATAAATTATTTGATTGAATGCCAATATAGGAAAATATATCATAATTAAATAAATCAAATATAATTTTCCAACACATAGGATGGCTCGTAATGAATTATTAGACGTTTTTATGAAACAACGTACTAGTATGAGGGAGAAATTTTCAGAAACTACGTAGATCGTGAAGAGGATATAGAAAGATAACAATTAAAGAGAGGACCGGAATTAGCTATTTAGCAGTATCAGTTCTCTTAAGAGAAAGTCTATGCAAAAAATTCAGATCAATCTCCCATTTTGTATATAATGATTTGGTTATTATAGATTCAATCTATGTGGTCCAGTCATAAATTTTAATCGATATTGTGACGAACTAATTAAGACAATTGAAATCAGGCATATTGTGAGGAGAAAGTTAAGAAATGTTATGCAAAAGCTTAGACCGATGAGGCACGTGCTACTTATTGGAATCAAAAGGCTATACAACTAAAGAAATTAATTGGCAGACGAAGCAGGCCTCCACGCTAAAAACTTTAAGCAACAAGCTAAACATGCAGAAGAACTTTCAGGAATGTACGGAGTGATGAATAATTGAAGGTGCCCATGGCAAAACTAGCCTCATGATGTGGTATGATAGTGCAATGAGAGATGGAGAATTTACCGTATATGGAACGCTCTTAGTAGGAAACCCTCCAACGCTGAACTACTATAATGGCATGAAAGGATAAGATAGTATAGTTTATTTGCTTCAAATTTTGCAGGTCATAGTGCACCTCACTACATCCCATAATTAATTAAGTTGATTAGCATAACCAATGAAAAGATACTCCTCTATTCATGTATGTATGTATGTATAGTTCTTAAATAGCTTATGTTGTAATTTTCCACATAAAGAGCATTAAAGCTTTCTTTAAAAATAAAAAAATAATAATAAAAAATCTTATATCAAAGTTTTGAGTTAAACTCCAATTTCTTTTATCTCATCCTTAATTTGAATACTTGTCAAACGAATCTTTATATGTTCAATCTAACTTTTCTTTTAACTAACTGTCACTACTGCCTTAAGTGTACTATTATTTATTCATCATCACTGAGATGCTTAATGGCCACAAAATGTGCTCGTGTACAAGTTTGGTTGCAATGGTATGCTAATAGAGGGAACCTGTGAAGTGGGTTGAATTGTTGGGATATCCTTATTTCATCATAACCTTATATTTTTTTTATTTCAATATACTAACCTCTAAGTAGGCACATGTTTTAATAAAATATTTGACAGAATTATCCTAAGACCATAAAAGTTAGTGTGATCTTTTAACACATTAAGATAATTTGATCAAAGATATATAAATCTATAAATTGCTTCGAACCTATCAAGCAAAAATAAAAAAATTAAAATAAATTGCCTTGAACCCTTGAAACACTTATTTTTTATGTTGATGTGAGTGTTGATCATGCCAATGTCGTCGCATCTAAAATCACACAATCCTCAACAATTTCTCGTGATCATTAACATTTTTATATTGTTTGAATTATGTTGTGTTTAGTATTTTTTCAGGTTTTTTGTAGTTAAAACTGGTGCTTGACAGAAGTTGATAAAGGTCAAACAAACCTGGAAATTGAGTGGAGGTTACCCGAGTTAGTATGTAGTTATCACCTCACTCATGGGTTGTTCAACCTTTCCTAGTAGACCCCTTACTTGTTCGACCCCTGCAGCATTTCCACGTCTATTTAAGGAGTTGCTGGATGGTTAGAACAATTGAGGAAAAATCCCCCGCTGCAGAATAGAGAGACATCATACTTAGATTTCATTTCTTTATGTTTCTCCTATAGTGTTTTCACTAGAGCTGTCAGACTTTGTACAATACCATATGTATATTGTTAGCCCGTTCATTTTGTGTGTACTATTCATAGGCAGTGGAACTACATATTTGAAGTATTCTTAGATATAATAATCTAGGTTTGCCATTTGGGAACTTGTTTATATTTTAGATTCGATTTTGTATTCGAGAGTGGAATGAATGTTTCCATCTCTTGAATTTATTTTTGTAATCAGTTTTTCCAGGATAGTGATATTTATAGATGAGATTGTCACAAACAAAAGTTAGTGGAAAGATTTAGTAATCCTTGTATTCGAGTCTTCCGCTATTTAAACTTGTCAATTGTGTTCAAATTTCTATTTTGATACAAGCTAGTGTTGTAGTTAGTGTCGATCGACAACACTTCGGACAACTTCGTTGTCAAAAGTACACTTACACCCACTGGGAATCCCACACTTTATAGTTTATACCTAAACGTCTCTCTTAGATCTGATCTCATAATCCATTTTGAAAGGATCGACAACTTGATCCGGAATTTGGTTGATCCTAGTAGCCCGTTTTATTTGAGTACTCCTCTCTTACAAACATGTCTAAAGAAATACTTATATTACAAGCATAAGCTCCACAAGATTCAACATTCCAAGTAATTTTGATTACATCTCTAGTTTCATTTTTATTTCTTGTTTGTCGCTCATTCGATAACGATTATTTGACTAATGACATAAATCGTAGCCTTATTGCTCAAAAAAAGGGTAAATGTGATAGCTGAAAATATGAGAAATTTACGTAAGACTCGATTTTTACGAAGATGAAATTTTTTTAAGAAGTGAAAGGAGTAACACCCGTCATATAAATTTTAGTTATTCACTTGTCATGCATGATACCTATATTGCCAATAAATATTATTTTTTTAAAGCAATTAGCAATTTCGAAATGCTTCGATGATATGATTTATGTAAGTTTAACTCTAAAAATAAGGTAAGTATTTATGTTTATTTTGGACTTTTAATCATGTATTATTTCTTTTTGAGCCACCTCTTATTTTCATTTGCCTTTTTCACAATATTGCCTAGTTTTATGTTTATTACTTGGTTAATTTAATCAATTGGTATCATTGAATAACTAAATAAGGTTATTAATTTATCTCCATGAACTGGAATACATTTTTTCAGATTTTTCAAGTTTTAATGCTAGTATTACCAAACAGGACTTAGAGTATTACCACATTCAACATAGAATATCTGAGTTTAGAGTATTATCATATCGAACAAAGAATATTACAACATTCAATTTAGGGTATTACTAAATTCGACTTAGAGTATTAAAAAAATAAAATTTATTTGCAAAGTAGCGGAGGCCAGAAATCGAACATGTGACCTTACCTTTGCCGCACCGCGTGCGACACGCACTTGTCACTGGGTTAGAGGCCATCGCCCATCACATAGAACTTAAAGTATAACCCTCATTTAACTTAGAGTATTCAACAATTAATTTAGAAGTTTGATATATTATTGGACACAATTATGTGGATCTAGATGTAACTGGTGCAAGCAAGTTTTTGTGGGAAATAAAAATAATAATTATAATTATATACTCCCTCTATTCTCTTTATAGGCACTTGAATTTTATTGTCTATTAAAGTGAAGATATGTGAAAATTAATACAATAATTAAATATTAAAAATCAATTAATTATTCATTTATTAAAGAATTTAAATAAATTAATTTCTAAAATAAATGAGTAAATAATTGATGATTGGGTCAGATAGATAAGTCCAAATCAAGCATACTTGAAAATCAAAGATATCAAAGTCCAACTCCTTGTATGTGATCAAATCAAATCAAATCAAAATCAAATTTGGAATCAAATAAAGACAAATTTGATATAGATCAAATCTGGATCAACTAATCAGATCAATGCCTAAGCCCATAAAATCAGGTCAAATCAGCCCTGGACCAATCCGACTGCGAGTTATATATGGGTCTTTCTCACCCTTCACCTATATAAAAAACCCTCCTCAATTCATTTCAAACACACCGAGAGCGATTCTCTGCGAAGATCAAAGACTTCAGAGTTGTGTGAATAGTTTTTCAACTTCTTCAACAAGAATCAATTCAAGAACGAAATACATCTGGGATTCAGGTTCTAAACCGCCCGGATTAAGCGTTCTTAAGTCAAGTTCTTCTAAGAACGGTCTATAATCTGGGATTTAGGTGTTAAACCGCCTGGATTTAAGCATTTTTAAGTCAAGTTCTTCCAAGAACGGCCTATAATCTGGGATTCAGGTGCTAAACCGCCCAGATTTAAGCCTGCTTAAGTTAAGTTCTTCCAAGAACGACCTATAATCTAGGATTTAGGTGCTAAAATGCCCGGATTTAAGCGTTCTTAAGTCAAGTTCTTCAGTGTTCTTCGTGAAGTTAAACGACGTTCTAATATATTGAACAACGTTCTTCACCGAAAATCTTCAAGGATCAACGTTTAATCTGAATAAAAGTGTAGCCTCTGGATTAACGTTATAAATCCTCGAGTTTGGACAAGCTTCATCCGTAGATCCAACTCAACACACTCCACTCAAAGTCAAGTCAAAGTCAACACCAGCAAGTCAAAGTCAAGCCAAATTGATTTGAGAGAAGAATCAGAGGATTGATTAGATGTTGTAACCCCCTTTATACATTCTTTCAAATTAAATCCATTTGGATTGTCTTTGTACTCAATTTGTATTTATTTTCTCCATAAATATGAAAATTGTTGTTACAAATTTTAAAAATTAAATCATGAACTGATCACAATCTCTTTCAAGATATCATGCAACCCAAAATCAATACCCACATACTGTTGAAACTTGTCAAGAAGTGAACTTACTACGTTATTTCTAAATGCAGTAGTACAAGGGTACACACATATTTCAAGTGAATGTCTGCTGAGTCTGCTCATAGACCATAAGTATTCTCCAGTAATGGAGTGAAATAGCGAATTCTCGCTCCAGTAATGCTCCCCCTCATCCAATCATTAGTAATTTCTAGAAAAGAAAACCTTAAACCATTTCCCAAGTAGCCAATAAATTTTTTGTCCCCTCCTAGATTTCAATTTCTATGCAAATTTCAGTAGTAAAGACCCATTTCAAACTCAAACCTCAATTACATTATGTGTGGGAGTGACATAAGGATAAATGATTTCAAAAGAATATAAGGTTTCTTCAACTCCTTTAACATTACGACTTGGCTTGATCCAGGTGGTATGATTTCAGTAGTTAATTTTTTCGTAGAGTTGAGATCATAACTGTAAGAAATTTATAAAATGCGAATTATATACAACGAATTGTACACAAATGAACAACCGATACATATAGCCCACCTCAACTGATAAAACGAGCCTTAAAAGTAATCAATCTACATTAATTTGAATATCAATGCATGCTTCCAGGTTCAAATTTTTACAAAAGAATTTGATATTGGCATTGTTTTTCACTATATATGAGCTTATCAAAGCAATTAAATTAGAACTAATAATGAGTCAAAATACTAGAAAAGATAGGAAATTGAACTTAATTTTTTGAAATTCTCACTTATAATAGCGTTTACATCTGGACTTCGATTTTAATGATTTTTGCACCACGCGACTCTTCTGTATTCCTTGTACATAATAGCAATTTGAATTTAATAGCAATTTTTTTTATATAATGATGTACATTAAAAAGTATAAAAGTTGGCAGCAGTCACATAAAAATGGCAAGTTCATCTATTATAATGCAATTATTGAATTATATTGTTGTTCAACCTACCTAATTATATCATAATTCATACAGAAAATTTGAGTATAAATCAAATAATGAGATATCACGAGTGGGATAATTGAGAGAGTAACTTATTAATTTTCCATTCTTGTATAAGTCTTTCCTGAAACTCTAATATATACAAAAATAGTGTGTGTGCATATATTTACACATATGAGGTAAGATTCCTCCACTTTTCCGTTTGGCCTATAGACTATAACCTTCATACTCAATTTCGCAGCTGCTCTGTGCCTCTGTCTCTCGTGACTAATTATCATTCTTTCTAAATTATTAATTTCTATTAATGTTTTGCATGAAACTTCCTGCGTATTGAGGAGGTTCTCCACTATTAGTGTGATGCTCTATGCCTCTGTCTCTCGTGACCAAGGATGAAAATATCCCAAAATTTTCACGATATATCTATATTTTTAGAGTACTGATATCGATATTGGGGAAAAAATATTTTTTTCTGATATCGAGGAAATATCAGGAAACATCGAAAAATATCGGTAAAAGTATCGATATCGATTTGTCATAGTTCAAATTTTCTCAGATATCGAGATATATCGAGAAAATATCGATAAAATATCAAGAATATATTGAAAATATCGAAAAATTATCTATAATTTTAAAAAATAAAATAATTTTTTGTTTTACTTTTACTAACCAAATACATTTTTTTGTTATAAATATGTTTAATTTAAAAAAATAAAAAAAATAAAGCAACACTTGCGTGAAATCATCTCATGATGAGATTGTTTTACGTTTGATTAATTTGATAGAACGACATACTACTTGCACATTCAGAACTATGTTCAGAATTTCTCTAATTCGATGAGCTGGTACCAATATTGTTTATATCTAGACGGCATGACATGTTTTACATTTGAGCCTCATAAATTACATTTTGGTATTAGTTATTAGGTATTAAACAATAAGTAGTAATTATTTTATGACTCCAAACCATTTAGATATGATGTTATTGATTTGCTTTATCATGTGCTATGAGTTTTATTGAGATTTTAAAGTGTATTTATATATTAAAATTAGTTCTTTTCAAGTTTCCATAATTTTTTTAATTTTTACCGATATTGATATCGATATACGATATATCCATCGATGTATCTATAAATTTGAGCTATCGATATTTTTACCGATAACAATATTTTCATCCTTGCTCGTGACTAATTATCATTCTTTCTAAATTGTTAATTTTTCATTAATGTTTTGTAGGAAGATTCCCTGCGTATTTAGGAGGTTCTCCATTATTAGTATGATTATAGGTATTGAAGTTCTCAATAAAAAGTGGCATGGACACAATATATGCACAACACAAATAACCCCAGTTTGTAACTGACAGTTTTTGTTTGTGGTTCCTCTTCCACAAGTTCATCAAATGACATGTCTTTAAACTCGTAAAAGTCTTGATTAGAAGGCCATTCGATGTCATTTGATGTTAAGCTCAACTCCATGTCGTAAGCTCTTGTAGCCAATTCTTCAAAAGTTTTAGACCGAATTCCTTGAAGTATGTAGCGAAGATTTCATTGCATCCCTAGAATGCACATTTCAATCGCTGAAGTCTCTGACAACTTTTCATTGCAATTGAGGCTTAGGCTCCTCCACCTGTTAATATAATCCTACATATTCTTCATCACTTTGACGAGTATTTGTTCGCTCTATCATGCTAACAATCCTTCGTGTGCTTCAGAAGTGGTTGAAGAATATTTTTTCCCATTTGCCCCCAATTGTCGATGGAGTTAGCTTCCAAATCAATGTACCAATCGAACGCATTTCCTTTTAAAGATTACACGAGTTGTCTCACCATGTAATTTTCGTAGGTCCCAACATAATTGCATGTCACGATGAAGTGCGCCACATGGTGTCTTTGGTTGCCTTTGCCGTCGAATTATTGAAACTTGGGAGGTTGGTAGTCACTTAGCATCCTCAAGTTGTCAATCCTCTTTTTTATATGAATTGGCATAGGATGAAGAAGATTTGGAGCTCCCTTCAAACTTATCTTTTATCGTCTCTATCATGATGTTCTTTAGTTGGTTGATAGGAAACGTTACGTCAGTTGAAACTTGTATCTTATCTTCAGTTGGTTTTTCTTCAAATGGATGGTTTTTTGCGGAGTCCTCCTCCTTGTGTTCATCCTCGACTTGTTTTTCATTTTCATGACTTGCCTCCGCATTCTCCATTTTCTTCATAAGTTGGGAGATCTTTAAGTCTTGAGCTTTCATATGTTTGGTGAGTCCTTCAATGGCTTTTAAAATATTCGCTATTTGCTCCTCAGGAGTTATGGTACTTATCGTCATCACTGCAGCTTCATTTGAGGCAGATGGTGAGCTTGGCGTGGAGCGAGGAGTTGACCAGATAAAGTCATCATCACCCTTTTTATCATCGTGCAATGGCTAATTAAGAGTAATTCCCACTATATGGTTTTTCTCTGAGGAGCCTTATGCCAACTTCTTGTAAAGTCTTCAACCTTGTCAGTTTGCAACTCTTAAGGCTTTGATGAAGTAGGTCTTCATATCGCAATCTTTAATGGAGTCACTATTTGAGTCTTCATAGCATGCAGTTCTGAAGGCTTTGAGGTAGATGACCTTTTTATCACGATTCTAAGAAGAGTCATTCTTTGTGCTTGAAGAGATGAGAGGTAGAGACGGTCCCACTAGGTGTGCCAAAATTTGTAACAATAAATTTTATATTTATGGAGAAAATAAATACAAATTGAGTACAAAGATAATCCAGATGGATTTAATTTGAAAGAATATATAAAGGGGTTACAACCTCTAATCAATCCTCGATTCTTCTCTCGAACCAATTTGACTTGACTTTGACTTGCTTGTGTTTACTTTGACTGGAGTGTATTGAGCTAGATCTTTGGATGAAGCTTGTCCAAACTCTAATCTGAGGATTTATAATGTTAATCCGGAGGCTATACCTTTATTCGCATTAAACGTTGATCCTTGAAGATTTTCAGTGAAGAACATTGTTAAATATATTAGAACGTCGTTGATGAGAGTGATAATTCACGTCTTTTAAGCTCCGATTTGTATGGAAATTGAGTATGATTTAATCTATTATCAAGACGAATTGGGATATTTATGAAAAATACATGAATCAGATACTACTGAGGTTATTTGAGGATATTTGTACGGGAAAACAGATCTTAAGTGCTCGAAATTGGAAGACACAATTTTTTGCGATGTTGTTCGACCTAGAGAAGATGTTCGACCAGCATCAGTTAAGTTGAACAGAGGAGATAATTCGAACGGGAGGCATTTCAACTTACAGAGAGGTCATCGATCAAGCAAAGTCAAGTCGAACGAGGGAGGTCAAGTCAAATGGCAAGCAGAGACGAAGTTCAATTTACAGACACGTCGTTCGACCTCAGTTCGACCAAGAGGTCCTACTTGACCAAGCCAAGTCTGGTCGAACGGCGACACATCAGCTCCGAAATGTCGGGATTTCACCTCTAGTCATGTGCGTGTTTTCTACGACAAAACCACCCAGTAAGAGTTCATAAGGAGAAGTAACAAGTATAAAAGGGGTGCCCATCACACCAAAAAGAGAGTTAGATTCCACATCCATCCTACACCACATCCAAATCCTAACTCCATCCGCATGAGCGGTAGAGAGAGATTTGTGTAGCAAATCAAGTGAGAACCAAGTGAAGATTCAAGACGGAGTGAGGGTTTACTTATGGGTAAGATCTATCCAATCACCATGAACGTTCTTCGAAGCGTCATGGGCTAGAACCACTTTGGTAGTTCTTGGGTTATGAAGTTTTTATCTAGTTAATTGAACTTCCGTGTGTATAATCCGTACAACACTACTTGAGGATTTATTTTATATGAGATTATGCTTTATTAATTCATACTCTAAGTTGTTTTGTACATCATTAACTGTTATGTAGAGTGGTTATTGGTTGAGTGCGTTCACTGCTGAGCAGGGTTATATGTTATGATTCTAAGTGAGGGGACTCCGAAGCTTCATTAAAACTATCTTATATGAATACTTATTAATTGAATTGAATTCGGGTTAGTAAGTAGGATAAAGAGGAAAATTTTATAGTACCTATAAAGGGAGATCATATCGGGTTAGAGTACTTAGTGCACGGGAAATAATTGATACTGATAGTACCTAGAAAGAGGGTGTAATTATATCTCTTGCTTCGAAGTTATTCACACATGTTACACGTTTATCTGCTTGTGTCTATAGAGTAGGTTTGCATGGTTTAGTGATGCATCCATAATCCACAAGGTAAAGTCGGACATTGACATATGGAAGGGAGATTAATTAGTGAAACTAGATTACCCGAAGAGCTATCTATCTTCTCACTTGTCAAACTCTCGTTTATCTCTACTGTCTTTATTTTATTTGCTATTTTATTATTTTGTTCTTTAGTTTAACAATTATTCTCAACTTAAATTGCTAATAATAGTTTCTTTAGTCTAGATAATAATAAATTGATAATCAACTGTCCTTTGGGTTCGATAAATATAACTTGGTCGCTTATCTAAGCTACAATCACATCCTTCATACTTGAGGATTAAAATTGTGTATTGAGAAAATGCTCAACAGTTATTAACTTCACGAAGAATGCCAAAGAACTTGACTTAAGAATGTTTAAATTCGGGCGTTTTAGCACCTGAATCCTAGATTATAGGTCGTTGTTGGAAGAACTTGACTTAAGCTGGCTTAAATCTGGGCGGTTTGCACCTGAATCCCAGATTATAGGTCGTTCTTGGAAGAACATGACTTAAGAATGCTTAAATCCGGGCGATTTAGCACCTGAATCCCAGATTATAGATCGTTCACCGAAGAACTTGACTTAAGAATGCTTAATCCGGGCGGTTTAGAACCTGAATTCCAGATGTATTTCATTCTTGAGTTGATTCTCGTTGAAGAAGTCGAAGAACTATTTAGACAACTTTGATGTATTTGATCTTCGTAGAGAATCGCTCTCGGTTGTTTGGAATGAATGGAGGAGGACTCCTTATATAGGTGAAGGGTGAGGAAGCCTCATATATAACTCGCAGTTTGAATGGTCGAGGGTTGATTTGACCTGATTTTATGGGCCTGGGTTTTGATTTGATTGGTTGATCCAAATTTGATCGGTATCCAATCTGGTCTTGATTTGATTTAAAATTTGATTTTGATTTATTTTGATCACATCTATGGAGTTGGGCTTTGATATCTTTGATTTTCAAGTCTGCTTGATTAGGATTTATCTAACTAGATCTGGCCCAATCATCAATTATTTATTCATTTATTTTAGGAATTAATTTATTTAAATTCCTTAATAAATAAATAATTAATTGATTTTTAATGTGTAATTATTGCATTAATTTGCCACATATCTTCACTTTAATATACAATAAAATTCAAGTACCTACAAATTCCCCCTCGCATTTTGTTCACGGACGCCTTTGTGCTAAAGTGAACAAATTGCGATACTTTATTCTTGATCAACATGACTTAATTTTATTGCTTACCTCACCAATTTGATATGAATTGCCTAAATTATAACTAAACTTAGCAGAGTGCTAAGCTGGCTACGTACCACTTTGAAGAGGATCAAGTCATAACGTAGTTCAAAGGGACATGATTTGATTTAGATGGGGTGCCGTACACAGTTTATACTCATGTGGGCCAGGAGTAACATGGAGTTTAAGCTCGTGCGTCAAGGAGCATTGGATTTGAATTTGCTGACAGTTTATACACGTGTCAATGAGTCTTGAATTTGAACTTGTAGACAGTTTATACTCGTGTCAGAAGTCTTATTTGGACATTTTTAAATCGTGTCGAGGATCATTATGTGGACAGTTTTATCTCGTATCGGGGAGCATTGAGTGGAAATTGATAGTTTAGACTCGTATCAAGGAGGCTTGTGTGGATAGTTATTGCTCGTATCAAGGAGCTGAGAATTTGATTTGTAGTTAGTTTTAGCTCGTGTCATGAAGCGTAATGTGTAGTGAGTTTAGTCTCTTCCCAAGGAGATTTGATTTGATGTGTAGATAGTTTATACTCATATCAATGAGCATTGTGTGGATAGTTTTCGCTCATGTCAAAAAGCTTTGAATTGAGAAATTTTAGATAGTTTAAACTCATATCAAGGAGCATAACTTGTGAGGATTTTGGATAGTTTTAGCTCATATAAAGGAGCGTAATATGTAGACATTTTTTGCTCATATCAAGGAGCGTAATGTAGATAGTTTATGCTCGTGTCGAGGAGCTTGTCTTGATTTATCAACAATTCATTGCCCCTAATGTTGGGATGCATTATTTTCCCTTGTTTCAACTTCATTTCTATGTATCTTTATAGATATGCAATTTTTGTTTGCTTCTTCTTCCACGAGTTCATCAAAGGACATGTCTTTAAACTCGTAAAAGTCTTGATTAGATGGTCATTCGATGTCATTTGATGTTAAGCTCAACTCTATGTCGTAAGCTCTTATAGCTAATTTTTCAAAAGTTTTAGGCTTAATTAATCTTTGGAGTATGTAGCAAAGATTCCATTACATCCCTTGAATGCACATTTCAATCGCTGAAGTTTCTGACAATTTTTCTTTGTAATTAAGGCTTAGGCTCCTCCATCTGTTGATGTAATCAATTACATATTTTTCATCACTTTGACGAGTATTTATTAGCTCCATCATGCTAACAATTCTTCGTGTGCTATAGAAGCGGTTGAGGAATATTTTTTCATTTGCTTCCAATTGTCGATAGAGTTAGCTTCCAAATCAATATACCAATCAAACGTATTTTCTTTTAGAGATCGGATGAATTGTCTCACCATATGATCTTTGTAGGTCCCAGCATCATTGCATGTCTCGATAAAGTATGCCACATGTTGTCATGGGCTGTCTTTGCCGTCAAATTGTTGAAACTTTGGAGGTTGGTAGTCAGTTGGCATCCTCAATTTGTCGATCCTCTTTGTATATGACTTGACATAGGTTGAAGAAGATTTGGAGCTCCCTTCGAACTTATCTTTTATTGTTTATGTCACACTTGTTCTTTAGTTGGTTGATAGGAAGCGTTACGTTAGTTGAAACTTGTATCTTATTCTCAGCTGGCTTTTCTTCAGATGGATGGTGTTTTACGGAGTCCTCCTCCTTATGTTCGTCCTTGACTTGTTTTCCCTTTGCTTGACTTGCCTCTGCATTCTCCATTTTTTCATAAGTTGGGAGAACTTTAAGTCTTGAGCTTCCATATGTTTGGCGAGTCCTTCAATGGCTTTCATCATACTCGCTATTTTCTCCTCAGGAGTTATGGTACTTGTCGTCATCACTGCAGCTTCAGTTGCGGCAGATGGTGAGCTTGCCGTGGAGCGAGGAGTTGAACAGACAAAGTCATCATCACCCTCTTTATCGTCGTGCAATGGCTTATTGAGAGTAATCCCCACTATATGGTTTGTCTCTGAGGAGCCTTCTGCCATACTTCTCGTAAAGTCTTCAACCTTGTCAGTTTGCAAATCTGAAGGCTTTGATGAAGTAAGTCTTTGTATCGCAATCTTTAATGGTCACTATTTGAGTCTTCAAAGAATGTAGTTCTGAAGGCTTTGAGGTAGATGATCATTTTATCATGATCCTAAAATGAGTCATTCTTTATGCTTGTAGAGAGAAGAGATGAGAGGTAGAGATGGTCCCACTGGGTATGCCAAAATTTGTAATAACAAATTTTATATTTATGGAGAAAATAAATACAAATTGAGTACAAAGATAATCCAGATGGATTTAATTTGAAAGAATATATAAAGGGGGTTACAACCTCTAATCAATCCTCTTATTCTTCTCTCGAACCAATTTGGCTTAACTTTGACTTTCTTGTGTTGATTTTGATTTGACTTTGACTGGAGTGTGTTGAGCTGGATCTTCAGATGAAGCTTTTCCAAACTCCTATCTGAAGATTTATAACGTTAAACCAGAGGCTAAGCCTTTATTCAGATTAAATATTTGATCCGTGAAGATTTCCGGTGAAGAACATTGTTCAATATATTAGAACATCATTAACTTCACGAAGAACGCCAAAGAACTTGATTTAAGAATGCTTAAATCTGGGCATTTTAGCACCTGAATCCTAGATTATAGGCCGTTCTTAGAAGAACTTGACTTAAGAAGGCTTAAATCCGGGCAGTTTAGCACTTGAATCTTAGATTACAGGCCGCTCTTGGAAGAACTTGACTTAAGAACGCTTAAATTCGGGCAGTTTAGCACATGAATCCCAGATTATACGTCGTTCACCGAAGAACTTGATTTAAGAATACTTAATCTGGGCGGCTTAAAAACTGAATCCCAGATTTATTCTTGAATTGATTCTTGTTGAAGAAGTTGAAGAATTATTCAGACAACTCTGAAGTCTTTGATCTTCGTAGAGAATCGCTCTCGGTGTGTTTAGAATGAATGAAGGAGGACTCCTTATATAGGTGAAGGGTGAAGAAGCGCCATATATAACTTCCAGTCTGATTGGTCTAGGGTTGATTTGACCTGATTTTATGGGCTTGGGCTTTGATATGATGTGTTAATCCACATTTGATCTGTTCTAAATTTTATTTTGATTTGATTTGATCACATCCAAAGTGTTGGGCTTTGATACCTTTGATTTTCATGTCTGCTTGATTTGGACTTATCTAATTAGATCTGGTCCAATCATCAATTATTTACTCATTTATTTTATGAAAATTTATTTAAATTTTTAAATAATTAATTAATTAATTTTTAATATTTAATTATTGCATTAATTTGCCACATATCTTCATTTTAATAGGCAATAGAATTCAAGTGTCTACACTCTTTAAGGGGTCATCTTTGTTTTTTGAACGTGGATTAATGAGTTTTTTTAATTTAATGTGTAGTGGGTAGTTATATTAGAGGGTGTGTGGGCCTTATATTTTAATTGTATTAGTAGGTGTGTATGGATCTCATGTGTGTAAAAAATGATATGAGACTTTTCGAAGCAGACGCCCAAAATGAAAAAAACTGACCATTTAAAAATAAAAATAATTATTATAATTAGAGACAATCTCTTGTAAGATGGGTTATAAGAAGAGTCGACCCATAACTAAAGTATGCTTGTTATATAGGTAGAGTATGCTTATTTGTGGTTAAAGTATGTTAATAATGAATCTTATTATAACACTCTAAAATCATACTTTAATTCATCATTCATCATACTTTTGAAACATACTTTAACAACCATTAAACATACTTAATATATACTTCATAGATATATTTTAACACGTCTCACAAATCGTCTCACATAAGTAACATCCCACAAGAGACTTTGTCTATTTTTTATTACTTGATCTATTTCCTATCTCTATTACATTCATAAATTTATTCCAATTCAATCATACCAATCACATCGATAGAGTATTACTATATCCAAACTTAGAATATTATCATATCGAACAAGAATATTACATCATTTAATTTAGAATAGGGGTGTTAGAAGTATTTTGCGCACTCCAATTTAATCCTCAAGTATAAGGATGTCAATTGTAGAGGCAAGTACTCAAGTTAAAAATATCGTTCCTTTAGAAGGCATTTAATTATCTATTTATCTTAAATTACTATTGAACTAGAATGAATGTAACCAATTTCCAAGATTTGAATTTAATGATTATCTAAAGTGTTGAAATAATAAATAACGATATAAGTAAAAGCAAAGAAGAATTATTCGAGAGTGAATTAAGAGATAATGACAACTCTAAGGTATCAGGTGTAGTGCAATTGATTTGGTTTCCTAGACATCCTATTGTTCATTCATGCTATGTTAATGGAAATACATCACTAATCCATATTAACTCACCAAATGTGATTCGATTTTAAGTTAATAGTATTATTCAATTTATACCAAAAGATGCGTGAGTAATCCTGAACTCCCTTCCTAGATACTAATAATGCAAACTTAAAGAACCTCCGGATGGCCATTTTGACTAACATATATTTTCTGAAAGTACTACTCAATCTTATTCACTTCCTACTTGAGTCCTTAATTGCATTGTTCCACTAAGAAAATCAAGTATCTAATTTATCAGCCCTTGAAATTATCGTGTTCATGGACAAAATACTATAATCCCTAGCAAATAGACAATATAAATTATGTATGCACACAAGCTAACACAACATATCAAGCATTACGGGCAACATCAATGATATATTTTGAAGACGTTACACACATATAAACAAAGTCTAAATTAATCAAATAAATAATAATATCAATAGCATGAAATCACAAAAGTTGTCTAGGTTTCCAAATCAACTACCCTAACCTTCAATCCCTAGAACTGTAAAAGGGTTTTAGCCCATAAGATTACACACAACCCTCATGGCTAAGAATTTCATAACAAATTCAACAAAGGAAGAAATAAAGAGAAGATACAAAACCCTAGTGTCACGTGGTTTACGTTCTCCCTCCGTCTCTCCTATTGAATTGCCTCTCTCAACTGCACTTGAATCTTCTTTCAGACCGATGGAATGATGGGATGGATGATCTGATTGTGTGTGTGGGTGGATGGATGGTGCGTGAATTGAATTCATGATATGTTTCTGTGGAATATGATCGATCTCCTCTCTCCAGGTGTCTTGATCCTCTTTTATATCTTGGGCCACGAATTTTAATCCACTGGACTCTTTTCACACGTTTTCATGCACTGGAAGGTAAAAAATTCCAATTTCTGGCCCAAACTAACGCAACACGAGTTGGGATTCCCAACTTGAGTTGTCAACACGACTCGTGTTGCCTTGAAATGCAACTCGTGTAACCCTAACACGAGTCGTGTTATCAAACTGTGCACTCGTCTGTCAAGTCATGTTGCGATGCTCTGAAACTGGATTGGATATGAACCCCAGCACGAGTCGAGCTGGCAAGTCAAGCTACCACCTGTCAACTCGTGTTGGCTCTCTGGACGAAATCCGACGCTGCTCTGCCTCACACGGCTTGCTACACAGCTTGTCTCGTATGCAACACGACTCGTGTTGCAAGTCGTATTATAATATGCTAAGTTGTGTTACATGTTTTTGCATTCTGATCATCTACGGCACTCAACACAACTCGAGTAAGCAAATCGTGTTGAGTCTTGCAACTCGAGTAAGCTCAATATTCACTCGTTTCTTGCTCGTCTTCTGTTCTGCTTCATTTTTAACTATTTTAACCTTCAAAACTCAACAAAACACCTTAGTAGCACCATAATCATGCACAATATGTAAACAACGCAATCCCACACAAGTATATAGCCTTATTCTAATAAAAAATAGTGTATTGTGAGACCGAAAAGACGTAAATTTCCACTCTCATCAAAGGGCGGCTATTTGCACCCCCAAAATTACTATATGTACCCCAAAATTAATTAATAAGACATAATTACCCTTATAAATCTTATACTTGTTTGGTTGCCACAACCAAACAGAATAGAATCAGAATTCATCATTTTTAGCTGTTCGATTGTAATAACCGAACAGACTCAAAACTGTAATCTTTCTTTAGCGTGATTTGCCATCAACCAGTTTGTGCCAATCTGACTTATCACCAAAACTAGAGTAGCAAGGCCTACTGATCGGCGGATATAAATGCATAACCATGGAAAGGAAAAATAAAATGTAGTAATCAATCAACAAATAAATTGAAGTGAATATTACAAATGCAAGATGTGATTGATGAAGTTGAGTGGAACTTCATGTTTCAAGGTAACATGGCAGCTTGAACTTCGAGTGGAGCATATATGTAGACAGTGAGGAGACTATAGGTAAAAAATGGTTGGAATCTTGCCCTTCTTTCCCATTAATCTCTTGGCGAAGGGATACAGATGAGAGACAACACCGAGAAGCTGAAGAACACGCCTTCCACTAGCTTACTCCACTGCAGGAATGGGTTGTACATTGTTCTCGATATTGCTACTCCAATGGCGATCACGTTGAACATAATGATGATGATCGGTGGGATCATCAAGGTTGTCCATCGAAACTCGTACAGCTCCGCAAACTCATCGTCCCCTTTTTCCTTTGCCGTCGATTTCGATGTCAGCGTGAATGAGATGTCAATTCCGGCGATGACTTTCAGCAAGCCTTAGATCATGACATTGGGGTCGGCGCTGGTTTCACCGATTAGCCAAAACTGCTCGTCCTCTACCAATCTGACTTATCACCAATCTGGCACAAACTAGTTGATGGCAAATCAAGCTAAGGAAAAATCACAATTCTGAGTTTGTTCTGTTGTTGTAACTGAACAGATAAGAGAGATGAATTCTGATTCTGTTTTGTTCAGTTGTTACAACCGAACAAATATAAGATTTATTAGGGTAATTATGTCTTATTAATTAATTTTGGGGTACATATAGTAATTTTGGGGGTGCAAATAGCCGCCTGATGAGAGTGAAAATAAGCGTATTTTAGTGTCCAATTTAATACCTTTTTGATGAGAATGGTTGTCATATATTAGTACGAGTATCTTATATTCAATATATTTGAGAGAAAGGTGCACTTGAGGTGTTTTGTTGTATTTTAGGTGGAAAAAGGATCAAAAGTGCAATGTTCGAGAAAAGGTGCAATTTGTGCAAGGATGCTGAAAAACGCACGTCCAACTTGTGTAATTATTTTTTGTTCGTGTAGAGCTCTGAATTGGAAATGCAATGCATAGTTGGAAAGCTACAGAAGAGAGGGTCTTTTGGCATAAAGAACACCCCAATCGGATTCCAAACGAGAGAGTTATGATCAAAGTGGTGACGTCGCGCACGCTGTGCCGAATAGAATGGCTGTGCCACTTTGCGTGACTTGTTACACCTTCAAATGTTAAGTTTCTATGATTTCTTTATATGGATAGAAAGCCAAGGAAGAGAGGATCGCGTGAGTGCAAGAATTACGCAAATCGGAGGTCAGATGTGGAAGTTATGTGTGAAACGGTGAGACGGCGCAAGATTATTTGACCAATAGGAGTCCATCCGAACAGAATCATCTTGGTCGAAGGGATGAAGTTTGGTCGAACAAAATATCCAAATTCTTACAGAAAGGTAAGATTTATCCAACCCCCATGATTTTTCTTCGCAACATCATGGGCTAGAACCATTTTGGTAGATCTAGGGTTTTGAAAGTTTTATGAATTAATTAAACTCTCTTGTGTATCCTCCGTACAACACTACTTGTGAAATTATTTTATATATGATTGTGCTTTCTTAATTCATATTCACGGTCATTTTGTACATCTTCAATTGGTATATAGAGTCTGAATATATATCTTGGTTGTATATTGAGTGCGTTCACCGCTGAACAGGATTCCATGTTATGATTCTAAGTGAGGGAACTCCGAAGCTTCATTAGAACTATCATATATGAATGTTTATTAATTGAATTAAATTCGGGTTAGTAAGCATGATAAAGATGGTAATTTTATAGTACCTATAAAGGGAGATCATATCGGGTTAGGTTCCAGACGTGGGAAATAATTGATACTGATAGTACCTAGAAAGGGGGTGAAATTACGTCTCTTGCTCCGAGTTATTCACACGTGTTACACGCATATTTACTTGTGTCTATAGAGTAGATTTGCATGGTTTAGTGATGTGTCCATTGTCCACAAGGCAGAGTCGGTCTGCACTTGAGAAGGAAGTTAAGTAGTAAAACTGGATTACCCTAGAGCTACCTATTCTCCTACTTGATCTACTTTCGTATTCTTCTAGTGCATAATTTATTTTATTTGTTATTTTAATTAATTGTTAGTATATTAATAATTAAATCCCAAACTTTATTGTCTTATCTTAATTAATTTAGTAAATAATTAAATTGGTAATACGCTGTCCAGAGTAGATTTGCATGATTTAGTGATGCGTCCATTGTCCACAAGGCAGAGTCGGTCTGCACTTGAGAAGGAAGTTAAGTAGTAAAACTGGATTACCCTAGAGCTACCTATTCTCCTACTTGATCCACTTTCGTATTCTTCTAGTGCATAATTTATTTTATTTGTTATTTTAATTAATTGTTAGTATATTAATAATTAAATTCCAAACTTTATTGCCTTATCTTAATTAATTTAGTAATAATTAAATTGGTAATACGCTGTCCTTTGGGTTCGATATTTCACTTGATCGCTTGCTTAAGCTGCAACTGGTATCCTTAATACTTGGAAATTAATTTTGCGTGCAAAGAAAACGCGCATCACCACCCCCTTTAGAATATTACCACATTCAACTTAGAGCATTAAGAAATGAAACTTGTATGCCAAGCCGGGAATCGAACCTACAAACTCCAAGGGTTTACCGTGCCTGTCGCTGGGTTAGAGGTCATCACATAATAAACTCATAGTAGTATCACTTATAACTTTGATTATTATCGTATTATACTTGGAGTATAACTACATTTTACTTAGAGTATGATGACATTTAACTTAGAAATTTGATGTGTTATTGGACACAATTATACATATTTAAACTGTGTAAGTTGTGCATATAATTTTTTTGTGAAAAAAAAAGAATAACTATAATTATACGTATATTTATTAAATAAATAAAATATTTGATTCTCGAAAAATTATATATATATATATATACTCTCCCTCCGTTCCATTTCAACCTTTACATATTTCTATTTTGGGCGTCCCATTTCAATCTTTACATTTTTCTTTTTGGTAGATGGGACCCACACAAATTAATTATTTCTCTCTCCATGGGCCCACACATCACATTAATACACATCCCACTTTACATTAAAATATTATTTCTCTCACTTCACTGCACATTAAAATACTACATTCCTTAATTCACGTGCAAAAAGCAAACGTAAAGTTTGAAATGGGACGGAGGGAGTATATATTATCTCGCGTAGAGCTGTTAAAATAAACAAACTGCTCGAGAGCTCGCCTCGACTCGTTAAGGCTTGAACTCGGTTTGGCTCGTGACTACTCGAGCTCGAGTTCGAGCTTGCCTTATGCTCATTTCCTTAACGAGCCGAGGTCGACTCGATAAAGCTCAATTATTTTAATAATAATTATAATTATATATTACATAATAAATATTAAATTAAATAATAAATGGAGTATAAGATATAGTTATTCATTAAAAATCAAGTCGATAAGGCTCGATAAACTCGACTCAATTTGCTTAATGAGCCAAATCGAACTCGAGCTCAACTCGGCTCGAAAAATTATTTGAACGAGCTTGAGCTCGTTTTTAGGCTTGTTTCCTTAACGAGTCGAGCTCGAATTCGGCTCGTTAACTACTCGAGTTGAGCTCAAGTACCCACTATTCGGGCTCGCTCAGCTCAAATATCAAATAGCTAGCGTTATATATTTTAGCGATGTACAATTTCGTTTAATTATGAAAATAAATAGAGTTGAGAAGCACTTAGACTAGAAAAAGAAGTGAAGAGAAGCAATGATTGTTGGTTGATTTAGTGAGGATAAACTGGTAGTGCATTATTGGTTGACCAAGAAGTGTCACAACAGCAGCATGAGCACAATAATGCATCCATTTCTTTCCATGACAAATGCACCAAAGTTGTAATCATTCTTCAAGCACTACATGTGACAAACCCCACCTTTTACGCTGTATTAACAACTAATAATTAACCACCTTGCAAAATTTAAATATCACTAAAATATAACCACCTTGCAAAATCTAAATATCACTAAAATAGTGCTACTCATACAAATCCAATCATTCACATATACATATGCATATCCCATTACAATATAGTCTTAAAAGAGATACTTTCATTAAATTGGATGTATGTCGAGAAATGTTACTATTTCAATTGTTGAGTTTTACTCTTTTTTTTTAGTTCATACTAAATTATTCTTTGTTTGAAAGGGTAATAATTGTTATATAAAAAAAGTTATGTACATTCTTATACTCAAATTATTTATAATACACTGTAATGTTTGTTTTGAGTGTTTGTGTAGTTTGAAATCAATTGAATATCATTTATGTTTTGAGTTTTTTTAAGGGTAAGTTTTAATTTTATGTCATATATTAATGTGTAATATAATACTCCTAATTTATGTAAGAAAAAAGATGAGAGAATGAGTAATTAAATATTAAATGACTCTCTTCTCTATCAGTTTAAGCTTTTAGATAAGACAAATTAATGCAGATAGATCATTTTAGAATTTGCCCTTAATTATTCAATCCTAATCGTCAGTTCACCCTTTCTTTCTTCGTTCACTCTCAATTCAATCTTCAGGTTAGATTTATTTATTTATATTTTATTAATTTTTGATTGATTATGAGGAGAAAAAAAACTATTTGGAAACAGTACGAGGTAATAGGGTAAGGTCAGACATGTTCAAGTTATTGCGGATATCCGTATTATACCCGTTTAAAATACTTATTTATTATTTTTTGTGGGTACTTGTAAACCTGTGAATTGCTCATGTACCCGATGTGTATACATGCACTTTACACGATACTCAAATTTAGGATAATAAGGTAGGGTAATTTGGTAGCGGGTGGTATGTTGTTTTGCTCTACCCATACCTACCTTACCCGCCTAATCAGTCCATTGGTAAGGCATCAATCTGTTCTTTGCATGTGAATTAAGGAATATTATTAATTTATATAAAGTGTGTATTGTTTAGTGGTGAGTGGTGGACAATATGTTGGGGTCATTTTGCTTAAAAAAAATTGATGACCAAAATGACAAAATAAATATCTTACTAACGGAGTGAGGAAGAATATATTACTACTTCAGTCTCATGTAATGATATATACTCCCTCCGTCCACTTTAAATATTCCATTTCTTTCATTTTAGGTATATGCTATAAAGAGTCATTTTTTTTTACACACATAAATTCACACACACTCATTAATACAATTAAAATACAAAGGTCACACACCCACTAATACAACTACTCACTATACGTTAAATTATAATATTCTTTTATCTTCGTCTAAAAAGCAAAGATGCCCTTTAAAACGGACAGAGAGAATATATATTTTATCATTTTTATTAATACCCTAAAAATTAGGTATAATATTACAAGTTTCCTATCCATTTTAATTAAAGTTAAATGACAAAAAGTTAAAAGCATCAGTATTATTTTTCCTTAGACGTGCGTGCAAAAAACAATGGCATGCATTTGTTTGGTACAATAGGAGTATATATATTAAAACACTTTCTTCTCAAACTCAAACTCACATTTTTCATTATAATTCGTCCCTATCTTAAATTTGCAAGGAAATGACTCTCAACTAATAATTCCACAATATATTTTAATTTTAGATTATTATTTTTTAACACACAAAATATATTTTATAATTTATTTATTATCAAGAAAATATTATTTTTTTCATCTCAAGTAAAATATTATATTTTGTCATTTTAGTTTTTCCCGCTTTGTTAAATGAGACTTGCACACAAAAAAAATTAATATATCTATAGACGGCACACACATAACACTAATACAATTACTCATTATACATTAAAATATTATATTCATTCATTCACTATATATTAAAATATTATATCTCATATTTTACATAAAAAAAAGCGTATACATTTGCTTGGTATAGATGAAGTATATTATTTTAAAAGAAAATTGAAATATAACTTTTATTAATTTACATGGAAAAGTAAATACGTTAAGATTTGATGTAGAAAATATTATATTTAGAAATTTACGTGAAAAAAAAAAGTAAATATAAACCTTAAATGAGGATAGAGTATATACTAAGACAATATTTGTTTTAGAACTTGTAAAACTAGGTTTTGGTTTACCAATTCACACATTGATATATACACATTACAAATCTTATTTATCATCAACTTACCTACCTTCAATGCATTCTATCTCTTTAATTATTATTCTTTCTCTCTTTCCATTTCCAATCTCATGTCCTCAAATATCAATTAAAACTCTTTTACACGGTCATCACACACCTCTTACAAATTTATTTAACAAAAAAAACTTACCATATTAAAACTCAAATATACTCCCTCTATTTCCTTGGAGATGGTCTTTTTTTTCATTTTGAGCGTCCTGCTCAAAAAGTGTTATTTTCTTTTTTACATATATGAGATTCACACACACTTATTAATACAATTAAAATATGGGACTCACACCCCACTAATACAACTACTCATTATACATTAAATAATAATATTCATTAATTCACGTGCAAAAAACAAAAGGCTCTCTTTGGGTGGGACGGGGGAGTATATCGTCACTACTTTCAAAACTCGTTTAAACTTCAAATATACTCCCTCTGTCCCAAGCAAATATTTACATTTTGCCATTTTGGTTTGATCAAATGTAAGAGTTATGTTTCCTTTTTACTCAAGTGTGAACCTCACAAAATAATTGATATGTTTTTATGGAGCGCACGCACAATATTAATGCAACTACATATTACACATTAAAATATAAGATCTCTTAATTTATGTGAAAAATCAAACGTAAACATTTGCTCAGAACGAAGAGGGTCATGTGATAAGTATTCCCTCCGTCTCGGAGAAGTCGACACATTTTTTTTGTACGGAGATTAAGGAGTATAATAATTTAATGATAGTGGAGTGAGAGAGAGAATAGTTAATATATAGTGGATAGTTGTATTAGAGGTGTATGTGGCTCCATGAATATAAAATAACTGTTTTTTAGTTGGTCCATGTATTAAAAAAGAAATATATCAATTTATATGAGACAAATCATAAAAGAAAGTGTATCAACTTTTATGGTAGGAGTAGTATTTAAGGTAGGGAGCTAGAATATGGAGTATAACAAGAGGGAATTTTTTTCTAAGAGAGGCAATGTAAAGGCTAATTTAATTAATTATAGCAGTTTTAAATTTTCGTTAACAAAATACCGTAGTTTCCTGGGTCTTTAATGTTTTAGGTAGAAGCGCCAGTACTACTAGCGCTTTTTCTATTGTTTGAAAATGTATCAGATAGAGTCTCCAGTTGTGTTGGCTATTTAGATAAATAATAATAAAATAATATTTTAAATAATTTAATTGATATATAAATATAATAAAATAATATTTAAAATAATTTAATAGTTTAAATTATCCTTCTTCCATACAATAAAAGTTGATACATTTTATTTTTAAATTGTCCCACAAAAATTAATACTTTTACATTTCTTTTTATGTATATGAAATAGACACTAAACAATAGTATTATATATTACCACGGGGCTCACACACGCCACTAATACAAACTACCTATTATATATATAATTAAATGTTATATCTCAATTAACTACACATTAAATATTATATCCCTTAATTTTTATATACAAAAAAAGGTGTCGATTTCTATAGAATGAAGGGAGTAATTAGTATTATACTCTCTCCATCCAATGATAAGAAATTATTATATCCCTTAATTTCCGTGAAAATAAAAAGACATCGACTTCTACGGAACAAGGGAGTAATTAGTAATACCCCTCGTTTCGTAGAAATCGACGCCCTTTTTTTATACAGAAATTAAGGGTCATAATAATTTAATGTGTAGTAAATTGAGAATACAATATTTTAATATGTAATGGATAGCTTGTATTAGTGGGTATGTGAGCTCCCATAATAATATACTACCTCCGTTAATCACATGTGAATTAAGGAGTATTATTATTTTATCTAAAGTAGGTAATTGTATTAGTGGTGAGTGACGTGAGACTTTTTACTAAAAATGAAAAATAGATACTTTTAAAATGAAAGACCAAAATGACAAAATTGATACTTTTTCGGAGGGTGGAAGAAGATAATATTGTTTTATATCTGTTTTATATACTTAAAAAAGAAATGTATTATTAACTTTTGTGGAACAATAAAAATAAAATTTGTCAACTTCTATTAGATGGAAAAAATATAATTTAAACTATTAAATTATTTTAAATAATTTAATAAAAATGAAAAATAGATACTTTTAAAATGAAAGACCAAAATGACAAAATTGATACTTTATCGGAGGGTGGAAGAAGATAATATTGTTTTATATCTGTTTTATATACTTAAAAAAGAAATGTAGTATTAACTTTTGTGGAACAATAAAAATAAAATGTGTCAACTTCTATTAGATGGAAAAAATATAATTTAAACTATTAAATTATTTTAAATATTATTTTATTATATTTATATATCAATTAAATTATTTAAAATATTATTTTATTAATATTTATTTAAATCGCCAACTCAACTGGCGACTCTATGTGATACATTTGCAAACAGTAGAAAAAGCGCTGGCGCTTTCACCTAAAACATTAAAGACTCAGGAAACTACTATATTTTGTTAACAAAAATTTGAAACTGCTATAATTAATTAAATTAGCCCAATATAAAATACTCCATTTAGAAATTTAGAACTCAAAGACAAAATCATCATGTCATAAAAAATCCAAATCAATATCAAGAAGCATTAACCTAACCCTACATAAATTCATCATCTTTTCTTTGTCTTAAAGAGCTTATTTGTGTGCATTGAAAGAAAAAAAATCATTCTATTTGAAATCCATTAATCTTTAAAATGATAAGTTATTTTTCTTACAAACTAATATTCACTTTTAGCATAATGTAAAATTGATGACATAACAATAATTAAACATTAACAATAATTTATGAGTAAAAAAAATAAAAAATAAAACAAATTTAAAAGAATATATTCATCATTTTATTTTAAAAGTAATAGCTCATCGTTAGGAAGAATAAATCAATCTTGAATTACTAGTATGGAAATTCTTTACCCAGAGAAGGAAATTCCAGGGGGGAAGAATTACAAATATTTCCAATTGCCAAGGGTCAGGTAAGAAAAACAGTGACAAAAATATGAGAAATAAACTAATCTTTCAACGAGAAGCACCATGAAATAGCTCACACAAGGATGAATATCCAAACCCCACCCCACCCCACCCCTACCCTCCCCACCCAAACTAGTAACTAAGAACACAATAATCTTGTATCCACATGTAATGTTGTAAATGACCCCAAACGACTTAAAAATGAGGTCAATATTCAATAATATATAGCTACAATTGGGGGGAAAAAGAAAACGAATAGAAGACTAGACAGAAACTAGTGAACTGAACCAACCTAAAACACATGAAAAACAGATTTGTGATGGACCAACTTTGTCACCAAATCAAACAGTTGCAACATTATTAATGCTTGCTTCTTCGGACATCCACTCCTTGGACTTGTTGTTGCTAAGCAGGAAGTCAACAAAGATGAACATAGGTGTCTCCATCAACGATTGTTACCACTTCCTAGAGTGAGTTCAAGATCATCCATTCCCACCTCATGAATCCTCTCCCCTTCCCAAGGTTTCACTGCCATATTCTCAAAGTCGAATTCGGGGCCCTTTCCCTTGTCCTGCATAGCGTCCATCGAACGAACCTGCTGAGCCACGGGTTTCACGAGGTTGAAGGTCGGAGAAGTAGGAACCAAGTTGGCACCATTGGCATAGGCTTGGAAGTTCATCCAACGGCCCGAATCAACCGTGGATGTATCGGATTCATCACATTCAGGTATGGTGGCTGGTGTGAAACGCTGGATGCGGGTAGGACTCGCGGGGGCAGAGGCAGCAAAGAAGGGTATGTTCAAAGCAGACATGGACTCTTTTGCAAGAGTTTCCAAAGTGAAAGTTTGCTTTTGAAGCCTTGTTGGGGATGAGAGGGGTGGGGTAACCGGGGCACTGCTGGATATTCGGAGAGGCGGGAGAGATGTGGGGATCGAGTTCAGGAGGAAGGCGAACGGGTGCGACGAAGGGGTGGGATCGTTGCGAGAGGGGCTGGGGAAGGAAGAGGAGGAAGGGCTGGGCTGATAGGAAGGAATTGGACTAGCAAAATATGAAGATGGTGGACTTGGGTTTCTGGAAGAGCTTGGGGTGATGTTAGCTGAGGTGCCTCCTATTTCCATTGGGATTGCCCTGCTGCATCCCTATATTACCATCAATTCAATTCAATCAACACCTTCATTTCCATCATATTAACATCCAACAACTACTACCTTATATAAATAATCAATTAAAGCTCTAAATTCATGATATGACTCACAATTAACTCCACTAAAGTTGAACATAAACTATCAAAAATCACTAAACAAGTAGCTCCTCAACATAGTTATGAACAATTGCAACTCAATTCCAGAAAATAACATCTTTTCAGCTCAATTGAAGAACAAGATCCACTATTCCAGAAGAACCAAAATAAGGATATACTCGAATAATTAATTATTGTAACAAGAGAGAGAAAGAAAACTCTCTTGGGAAATCCAAACAAAACAGAACCGTTTCAAAAAAACCCACGAGCTGGAAACATCAATCGGCTTATAAATCAGTAGATCTACACAAATCTAAGCAGAAATTAAGTCACCCAGAAGCAGAATTGAAAGAGAAGAAAGGAAATAGGAAGAACCTTGCGATAAGTGGTGCCATCGGGCTCAACGATCCAACCAGCTTCAGCACAGAGAGCTTTCAAAACCTCGTTGTTGTCGCAATGCTTTGGTAGATTGTAATTACCCTGTGCCCTCAACCCTGCATAAATCTTAGCTGCAATTGCTCTCCTCCTCCTCTCTCTCCTCCTGTTGTTCTCTCGCTCCCTCCACGACGGCTTCCTCCTGCCCCCTGACCCGCCGCCATCCCCGCCGCCTCCGCCAGCTGCTGACGAAGATTCTGTTGATACGCCAGCTTCCCACATCATTTTCACGGCTTCCGGTTTCTAGATGTACCACTCTCGCCCTCTCCTCCTGTATGTATAGCTATGGGTGAGGATGAGAGAGAAAGTGGCGTGTATTGCGTTTTAGGGGGTGAAAGACTGAGTAGGAAGTTGCTTTTCCAAGTGTGGAAGAATCAGCATCTGTTTATCTGCGCCTCTCTATGAGTGCTTGTGTTGTGTTGTGTTGTGTTGGTGTTCATATTAATGTGCATGTTTTTTCTTTTTCTCTTTTTTTTAATTGTTGGTATTTTTTTAGAGATAAAAGCAATAATTGAAGCTGCGTTGAGCAATAAAGCCTACAACTCAGCGTTTTGTTTTGGAACATTGTCTACTTGCGCTTACTGTATACCCTTTAACTACTTGCTCCCATTTCACATTTTTCATTGTAGTTTCATTATGTATCTCACATCTTATAATATACTACCCTATAACAATCTCTATCTCATTCTAGATTACATTTCTCTTCCAATACAAATGCAAGAAAAATGATACTCTCTATCTCATAAAACATTTCATGATTACTGTTTCATATTGTTTAGAAAAAATTAATCTTTTTGAACAACTATTTTTAGTTTAAAGAATATTGTAGTATTTTTATGTAATAAAAAAATATAAAACAATGGTATGGATGCAAAAATGTGTTAAATTTAAAATTAAAGTAACTTTTGTGGTTGTTGGATAAGATGATATTTCACATGTAGTAAAAATTTGGAGTCCACACTCACTAATACAACTATCCACTACACATTAAATATAATATTATCTCCGTCACACCCTAAGAGTCTCTTTTTTTCTATTTTGGGCATCCCTCCCAAAGAAACTTCTTTCATTTTTACACATATATGATCCACACACACTAATATAATTAAAATATGAAACTCATACCCACTAGTACAACTATTCACTACACATTAATTAATAATACTCATTAAGCAACGTGCAAAAAGTAAAAACTACCTTTAAATGGGACGAAAAGAGTACTTCTTAATCCTCAAAGGAGCATAGAGTTTTTAATATTAACCTAAAAAGAAAATTAAAATAATATGTAATCAAAACAGACCACTACATTTTAAATATCCATTTGAAAAGTATCCATTTACTTTTCTCATGTAAATTAAGAAATATTATATTTTATATGTAGTAGGTAGATTTAAAAGGTTGTTTTACCCTTATACCCTTATCATTAATTTCCTCCAAATTTTGCTATTACAAACCTGTTAACCTAAAAAAATATAAATAAATAGCAGAATAAAAAAAATAAAATTACAGATCCAATTTACAGAAAGAAAAATTAGAGGTGCGATGAAGATTGTGTTTGGTTGACGGTATGATCGGTGGCGCTGTGGGGGTGTTGCGGCAGATCCGGCAAATGGCGGTCAACAGAGGCTGAGCGACGGGATCCGGCGGTGCGACTTTTTCGGTGGCTAGACGACGTCGGGACTCGATGACGGCGTTATCAAGGGCTTGCGTTATTGGCGGCGACCTCCGGCGAAGAATCCGATCGTCCCTGTTAACCTACCAAAATAAAAATAAATAGCAGAAAAAAAATCAACTTACAGAAAGAAAAATTAGAGAGGTGCGATGAAGATTGTGTTGCGGTTGACAGCACGACCGGTGGCGCCGTCGGGTGTTGTAGCAGATCCGGCAGACGTCGGTTGACAGCACGATCGGTGGCGCCGTCGGGTGTTGTTGCAGATCCGGCAGACGGCGGTTGACGGCACGACCGGTGGCGCCGTGGGGTGTTGCAGCAGATCCGGCAGACGGCGGTCAACGGGTAGCAACAATTAAAGGCTGAGCGACGGGATCCGGCGGTGCGACTTCTTCGGCGGCTAGGCCGCGTCGGGGCTCGATCGACGGTGTTCGCGAGGTCTCGGGCGGCGACCTCCGGTGAAGAATCCAGTTGGCACTGCGTGGCGGCACTTGGCTATCGAGGAGGACTAGCGGCGGCTGTCGGAGTAGGAGCTTTTTTTGCAGAGAGAAGACCAAGTCTGATTCAAGATGAAGGATGAGCTTTTCTTGGAGAGAGAGGAGACGAAGTCAGATTTGGGGTAGGATTCTTTTAGGAATTAAATTATGTGTGTATTTGGAATATAATTAATATGTGTAATAAATTTAAAAGAATGGCATTAGGTGTAATTTTAAGTAATTTAGTGGGGTTTGTAAATTAAGGTGGGACCTATCTTTACAAAAATAGGAAATTGACCCTTTGTAATGGTACGAATTAAAATACCAAAATAAACATTTATCAAATGAATTTAGGGAGCATCATTTTTTATTTTATTTTTTTATTTATATGCAGTGGGTTATTAGTATGTTGGACCATTTGAGATAAAAATCTCGAATGTGATATGTAAGTTATAATAATGCGAACCAGTTTTAGAGTAGATCATTTGTGGGGCGGGTAACTAGTAGGACTAGTTGATGATGAATTTTTGTAGGTTATGGATTAGCTCACGGCACTAAGTATCTTTGACACATTTAAAACTATTTTATTAAATTTTAAAGATTAATTGATTAATTTAAAATTTTTGGAATATCATAGATTAATTTCAAAAAGGGTAAAGGACTAAAGAATTTATTTTTTTTCCACATCAGAAGTGTCACGAGATATTATCGGTTGGTTGACCTGCTCTAACCGGTAAATTATCGAATTTTAAAAAATTAATGGACCAATTTCAAAAACTCAAAAACCTATGAACTAATTTTAAGGGATTATTACTGATAGGTATAGGGCTGGGAAAAAATACCGAAATTTCGGTATATCGCCCTTACCATATCGAAAAATACCGATTTTACCAAAATTTTAGGAATGCCGAAGTTTTTGGTAAGGTATGATACCGTATTGAAAATTTTGATACGATAAAGGTATACTCCCTCCGTCCCCCAAAGTATTTCACACTTTCTTTTTTTGTCCGTCCCCAAAGTATTTCACACTTCACTTTTACTAAAATTGGTAAAAAATAAATTATTATAATATTCACTTTTTACACATATCCCAATACAATACTCACTTTTTCACATCTTCCAACAACTTTACACACTTTTTCATTAAATTAACTAAATATATATTCTCTCTCTTACTTTATACATTAAAAAATAAAATTTTCTTAATCTCCGTGCACACCAATACGTGAAATACTTCAAGGAATGGAGGGAGTATAAATTATCAATACCGAATATTCAATTTTTTTGTAATATGATACGGTATACCATACTACATGATATATGCAATTATAATTATTATTTATGTATTATATAACTTTTGATTAAATTATATATACACTATTTAATTAAGAGATTAAATCTAAAATCCTACTGTAGATTTCATAATTATAAATGGATGATAAAGTTGGATTGACTTTCATGATATCTTATACTTCTTTCTTAATTACGTAGTTCTATTCTATATGAAAATTTAAAAGTGTTGATTTTAATATAAGTTCCATATAGTTTTTGTATAGATCTCTTTGGTACTATTTTTTAATTTGGTCATTTGTGGATTGTAGTATATTTTTCTTATTATAAATTGAATTTGTTATCTATTAGAATTTGTTTTATAACTATCTTCTCTTTTCTAGTACAATTTTTAATTAGATTTATCGAATTTTAGGTGCATAACGACATATCAAACTATATAATAGAACGTTATACACCGATATTTTAGGTATGATACGGTATACCGAAAGATCGGTAAGCTGAAGGTATATTATTTTTCGATACCAAAATATCGGTATACCAAAAGTTTAGGTAAAGTAACGGTATGATTTTTTATATATCAAAAATTTCGGTACGATATTTGATACGACAAAAATCTTCGTTATGTCATACCGTCCACCCCTAGATAGGTACACGTATGTATAACCTAATTACTAATAGATACATTAATTCAATATAATTAGTGATAAATACATAGTGTCTTTTTATTTTTCCAGCATTAACCTTATTTACAACGATTAATATTCAATTTCTACAATTAAAAATACTTTAGTTGAACACTAGTGTGCATTAAATCAAATAAAAATAGCAAACTCGTATTTCTCTAAGGCAACAACCGCTCCATTTCTCTTAAACCTCCAGCGATCAATACTTTAGTTGAACATTAATGTACACTAGCTTACCAAATGTAGTTTGAAGTTGAGATTACCAGGATTTACTTTCTTACTTTGTTTGCCATTAACGCATGTACACTACTTTCATTTGACTTAATTGAACGTCGGTGTTCAAATTATTTTAACATCATGTTTAGTTTTCCCTCTTAGTACGGTCTAGTTAAATCTTTTGTAGAACAACAATGTGCATTAAATCTTTGAATGAACACCAATGTGTATTTCTTGATGAACACTAATGTACCGTAGATGTTTGATGCTATTTTGAAGTTGAAATGAGTAAGATTTTCATTATAATGCTGTGTTTCATAAACTAATGTATACCTTGAGAGTTTGGATTCTGAAATCCAATAATAACTAAAGGGATAGAAACGGAATTGTATCCTTCTTTAAAAAAAATTGTGATTTTCTACGTGCAATAAAACACTTTTTACTATAATTTGATACTCCAAATATTGAGTTCATGAATTTAACAAGTACTCCCTCCGTCCGCGTTCCATTTATTTTTTTCACGTGAATTAAGAAGTATTATTATTTAATGTGTAGTGGGTAGTTGTATTAGTGAGTGTGTGGACCTCATATTTTAATTATATTAGTGGGTATGTGTGAGTTTCATATGTGTAAAAAGGGTAATGAGACCCTTAGGGACGAACACCAAAATGGAGAAATGAGACTCTTTGGAACAGACGAAGAGAGTATTATAAGTTAATAATGGCAAAAAGTGTGACTACTCTGTAGTTGGCTAATGAATATTTCCAATGTTTATTGATTTTTGTTTTCTTCAATTTGATTGGAAGAAAATGGGTGAAAAATTTAGGGATAAATTTAATAATAATTATAACTATCTTTTCTTAATACCATGCACACTAATGTTAGGATGAGTATTATGGATAAAACAAAATATAATTTTGTGTTTATCAGTAAATTTCTGTACATAATACTTAAATACACTTTGTAGCTACTAATTATTATCCATAATCTTAAAATTAGGAAAACTTAACTGACTAAAAAAATTATTTCCTTTAATTTATATACTCAAGCTAAATGAAATATTTGATTCAAAAGAAGTACTCCCTCGTCCCGCATAAAGAGTTACACTTCCTTTGTAAAAAATGTTACGCTTCCTTTGTAAAATTACAAAAGAAGCCGAGGGAGTAACAAATTACAACATTACATTCCAGGCACTAATCTAGAAAAATGTCATTGATATAATCACAATCTTATTCCTTTGAGACATTGACTCCAATTCCACGTACTAAAGTTAATCTCTTGTGCAGTGTACAAGAATATTAATTTTCACTGTAAAGACTATTTAATTTAAGTAATAATGGAAATACCAATATGGATCGTGCAGTGTACAGGAGATTCTGCCCACAAACTAAGGTACCAAAACACTACTTATGTGTTTAGACTTCTGTAAACCATCCACAAGTTCTCATTTTATTCAGTAAACCATCCACACATAGAAGGTGACTACGAGCTCTCACTAATTAAAATTTAGAGTCTTACTACAGTGCACCTGATGATCTTAACCGTTAGATTAAGTTTTAATTTAATGTCCACCACTAAATTAAATAAAATAATTAAAAAATAACTATCCACTATACTCTAATTTAAACTTATCAACCCCAGGTGCACGTAAGAATGGCCTTAAAATTTAACAAGAAATGAAAAAAAAACATGTATGATGGGAACTTCTAAAAATGTCTAATATCAGGTTGAATCATCTATTATTTCTCTTTGCCAAGTGTAACTTCTTGAGATGAATGACAAGTGTAAATATAATATTTTTACCCTAAAAATAATAAGTAAATCCTAAACATTTGGTGTTAATCTAGGGAAGGAAAGTTACACATAGCATTTGCTTAAAATGTGAAACAGTGGTAGATAAACAGGCCAATGAAACAGTAAATCCTAATTGTTTAAAAAGAGAGGCTACAATCAATTAGGACCAAAATAGCCGGAGAGAGTATTTTTTGATGATAATAAAAACTCCATATAAAGACCTGCTCCAATTAAAAGCATTTAAGCTTTTAGCTCCTCTCCACCATATGTGTACACTAAGTTCCATCACATTCAGAATGTTGACCCATTGAAGCCAAAGAATGGCCGCTGGAAAAACACAGAAAACTAATTCACAAGATACTCTCAAATGATGTTTCATCTAATGTTTTGAGACACTGATAACCACCATATGCTAAATGCATGGATTAGCTAACAACGTTAATATGCATATGTAGTACTTGCAGTTAAAAGAATCTAAACATGACTAGGGAACTAGTAATGGAGGAAAAGTTTCCAGAATACTGAAGTGAGTGATTAACAACATGTCCACAAATTTGTAGTCTGTGAAAGAATGAACTGATATCATACTAAATACTCTAGGTTCATGATAAGCAAAAGAAAGCTGATTTTTTCCCCAAGCCCTACTCTTCTAAGTTGTAAGCAAATACGTTGAACCGGAACAGGAAAGACACGTAAAAGTAAGTGAATATCTTATAAAGAGTGCATTTGTATACCTCAACATCATAAAACTTGATGTAAAATCGGGAGCTCTCAATAGAGAGCTTGGTTTGCAAAACCTCTGCTATGGTTGCACTGAGTTTTTCATTGACGGTTGGCCCTAGACCTCCAATGGAGATCAATTCACCATATGCAGCTGGTTCCTCCGTCCCGCCAAATGAAATTGGTACCCCTTCATTTACTAGTATCATCACATACTGCCAAACGAATCTATCAATTGCATAAAGATAATGGCCAAGTAGGGGGATTAAATATAAACACAACTAAAAAAATGACTTAAGTTTTGGAATAAAGTTAAATCTCATAGACTGCTATTTTGAAGAATACTCTTACAAGATTTTGACAAGAAATTTTGGCTAATTTGTGAGATGAGTGAAGATTCTTTGATAGGGTTGTATTTCCAAATAATATTAAAAGAACCAAAATATTTTTTTAAAACTCCAAGCTATGTTCTATACACATTATTGCTTATACCTAATTATGCCCTCAATTCACAGAGTGAGCTTATTGCACTACATTTACAAAACCATTGCTAAATAGACGAATTGGCCAAAACTGAAAACTAGCTATAGATAAATATTGATTCTGAAACCTCATGAATTATTTTTTGCATAGTATGTTTAAAGTCACTTCCAGTGAATAACCAAATTGAACACTTATATTGGTAATGAAGATCAAGATAAATCGACCCAAAAGGAAATTCGATGATAATGGAGTAGTAAATACCTAAACCATAAACTGAAATGAAAATAAACAATAGAACCTCGAAGAAACATTGCCTTCAGAGGCATATTATCAAACACCAAGCAGGCAAATACATCCAAACCAATGAAAGAAGAGAATTTTAAAGGGGAAAAAAGAATAAAAATACAAACTTTTGCCAGGTACATATGAATTCAAGCATGAAAATAGGATACGCATACATCAACAGACAGAACTTATGCAGAAACAAAAGAGAAATTTACGGATTCAGGTTTTCCGATTATTTTGGCAACAGCTTTAGTGGCATCCTTGAGTATATCAGAAGCTACGACGCCATCAACTGGAACATTGATGAACAAATTCAGTGTCGGCATTCTTTGTTTGAATCCAGAATATATAAAGATAATACTAGTATAATTATAGAGTTTATCAGTTGGAATTGAGATAAAAAAAGTGAAAAATCAATGAGAATTGAGTGGTTTGAATAGATTCTCAAATGGATAATACAAATAACTGAATAAGAGAGACAGAGGAGTGCTGTTTCTTGGGGCGAAATGAGGTTGAGAGAGGAACTCCTCTTCCTGGGCCTAACAATGGGATTTTCAAAATTCAAGCCCAAAGTCAATCTCTTTCAATAAAAATAAATTTAACCAGGAAAAAAAATGTGGATATTAATTGGTAGGAGAGAAAGAGAAAGAGAAAGAGAAAGAGAAAGAGAATAATAATAATAATAATAATAATAATAATAATAATAATAATAATGATGATAATAATAATAATAATAAGGGAAGAAAATGTAAATATGTGAGTTGAGTAATAGAGTTTGTAGCAAGGTCACTTCATTTTGCATTAAATATGACAGTTCATTATGAATGCCTCTTATATACCATAAGGAAGATAGAAGCTTTTGTTAGACCAGTGACAAATTGCCAATATTTTCAAATTGAAATTATGATGATAGTGATTGACTTGCAATTTAGAGAACTCAATGATCGATTTGATGAGGTTAATATGAAATTGCTCATATGCATGTCTTGTTAAGTTCTAAAGATGATTTCTCTGCTGTTAAGAAGAAGTTATTTGAACTTGTTTCATTTATCCATCTGAGTTTACGTGTATTGATTTGATGACTCTAAAATGTCAACTTGAAATATTTGTTGAAGATATATGAAGAGATGTTAGATTTACATGATTTGGTGCCCTTTCAAGGATGTTTGTGGAGACAAAGAAACATGTGACTTATTCAGAAATTTATATACTTGTAGATACCGAGTTTTGTTTACCCCCTAATTAGTGATTAATGTGGCTGTTTAGGGAGATCAACTCAAATCATCTAACATAATTTTTTTTATTTGACAGAACTAATCTAACATAATTAGTATTAATTAAGATGGGATAAATAACACCAAATTTCCTCCAAACTCTTTCTCTCCGGGAGGGTAATATTTAGTTCTTATTCTGAGTGAGAAATAATGAACATAGAATCCTCATTTTCTGGGTACAACTATTTATATGTATATTCCCTCTCCTGTCATTAATGCGTTATCAGACATTAATGACAAGTCATATCAAGCATTGATGGATGTCATTGTTGAGCATTATTTATGCCCTTTCAGGTTATAGGGGTGGGTATTAAATGTTTAGGAGTAGACTCCTCGACTAGGTGCTGATAGCCTAATAAGTGACGCTTTGTGTCTTCTCTAAGTAGCCCGTGGAGGTAATGAAGGGCTACTAGGGTCCAATTAGCTAAGGAGAGGGCGAGGAGGGTTCTCGGATGGACCTCGGAGGTAATGAAGGGCTACTAGGGTCCAATTAGTTAAGGAAAGGGCGAGGAGGGTTCTCGGATGGACCTCGGCCTGCCGGTCTATTGGCCTCCGCGTGGGTTTCGAGATGCCCTGTCTCGGGCTCCTTGCAATGTGTAATGGGCCTTAAATCAACAAGGATTTAATGGCCTTTTGTATGTTGGAATAACTATTGAGGCCCATTGGGGATTGGCCCTATCACAACACTCCCTCCGTCCGCTTTCAAGAGTTTCATTTCCCTCTAATAAGTTGGAACCTTTGAAAGCGGACGGAGGGAGTACTTATCAAGTTGATATTGATTCTTCCAATTGCTATTACAAGTGTGGAAATAGTGTTTTTCGAAATGACATACTCCCTCAGTCTATTCTCAATGTATCCATTTGTTTTTTTGCACGTGGATTAAGGAGTATTATTATTTTATATGTAGTAGGTAGTTGTATTAGTGGAGGGTATGAGTCCTATATTTTATTTGTATTAGTAGAGGGTATGGGTCCCATAGTCCAAAAAAGGAAATAAATAGATTAAGAATGGACGACCAAAATGGTAAAATTGTTAGATTGACAGTGGACGGAGGAAGTGTGTAAAAATAAAATGTGTAATAGTATAGTGATCAATTGCTAAATGATTAATTTGGTTACGTTTATTAAGAATGGTGTATTTTTATAAGTTTTAGATAATGGGGGACCGTTCCATGATGAGATCATTTTACGATTTTGTAATTTGTTATGTTATCATTTTTCATTTATACTATAAATTGTTCATGAAATAGTATTATCACTTTTTATTAATTGGGCATCACTTTTTATCCGGCTACATGAGACGGTCTCACACAAGTCTTTGTCCGGTTTCAATGGTAAATTGTAAATTTAATTATAAATATTGTTATTTAAATATATAGTATTTAATTATAATTATAATATTGAAATATTTTAAAATTTTATAGTATTTCACTGTAGATAAGAAATTTTTGTTGTGTATCCTTACCCTGAACGTATATACAAAAGTTTGAAATACAGTGGTAACAAGAAAAGCTTACATCAGTACATAGGTAGCAATAGCATCAAGATCACAACACCAATTAACCAACTTCCAAACCAGTGCAAAAGTAACTAGTTGTGGAGTTGCAAGGAGAAACAAATGGCATCCCTAGTTTTGTCGATGAGCAATGTAATCAGCCAGAGCCAGCAGCGGCGCCGCCTTACTGCGATCAAAATCCACCAGCTGCTCCTTCGCCTCCCCCTTCAATGTCTCTGCAAACTCCCTCGCCTTCTCCAACCCCAGCAACTTCGGATACGTCGTCTTATCCACCGCCTCATCCTTGCCCGCCGTTTTCCCCAATTCCTCCGACGATTTTGTCACATCCAATATGTCATCCACCACTTGGAACAGCAACCCGATTCTCCGAGCAAATGTCCGCAGCTTCTCCACCTGCTCCTCGCTCCCTCCTCCCAAGATCGCCCCCAAAACCACCGCCGCCTCCAACAGCGCTGCCGTTTTATGTATGTGAATGAATTCCAGTGTCTCCAAACCCACGTTAGCGTTGTTTCCGGTGCACCTCAGATCCACCACCTGCCCCGCTACCAGCCCCTCCGTCCCTATCGCCTTCGCCAGCTCTCCAACCGCCGCGAGTACCCTCGCCGGCGCCACCCCTGCGGTGGCGGTTGCCATGAATTCAAACGCGAATGCCAATAAGGCGTCGCCTGAAAATCGAGATACAATCGGTAAGATGGTTGTGCCCTAGGCTAAAATCGGAACTACTCTGGTTCTCGTACCTGCTAGAACTGCGACGTCCTCTCCGAAGACCTTGTGATTGGTTGGCTTTCCACGGCGGAGGTCGTCGTTATCCATACAGGGCAGATCGTCGTGGATGAGCGACATAGTGTGGATCATCTCCACCGCGCAGGCGGCTGGGACGGCGGCGGATGGGTGGCCGCCGACCACCTCGCAGGCGGCGAGGCAGAGCATGGGACGGACCCTCTTACCGCCGGCCAACAAAGAGTATCTCATTGCCTCGTGGATCATCGCCGGATTCTTCACCGAAACCGATTCATCCAAGGCTTTATGCACAAAACTGGCTTTCTCAACCACGTAGGCGGTGAAATTGAAGGGGGGATCTTCTTTCTGAGTCAACACTGTAGCTTCTTCGCCTGTAATAATGGCGGATACGGAAATGGGCTTCCCTAATTTGAGAAAATTTGGGTCCATTCTGCGGTGGTGAATAAAGGATTTAGATGGGGATGGTCGCTTCAAAATGGAGAGGTTTTGAATTTGAACCCAGGAATCTACGAGATTCATTGCCTTCATATTTTCTACTACTTGATTTCAGATAAAATATTTTACTACACTTTTAACTCTGTTTCAACTTCCAACTTTCAAGAAAGAATTGTAGTAGTATAATAAAGGGGAGAAGAGGATAATATAGTATGGAGGGTGGAATTGGAAAGATAGGGTTTTGGATGAGGGAATAGTGATGTAACAGAAGCTAGTTGGAAATGGGATGCGGTGAATCAGTGATTGATAAATATTGATTTCGGAAAGATTACATATATAAGTATTTATATATTTTCATATTCCAATTTACGTAATATTTAAAAAATTTAGTTTTTAGCAATTGTCTAGGTATGTTAACTATGTAACAAGACGACGAAGAATTGAAGCTTTTTGTTTAAAGGTGTGAGATTGTCCCAAAGAAGTCAAAAGTTAGTGCGATTTGTGTCTCCCGTCAATTCATGGTTGTGTTATTGACAATAATAATCAGATTAAACGCCGTCGTCGGCCGATGCTCTTTTCCAGTTTTTAGGGTTTCGAGCCCCTTCTTCTTCCATTTAAGGAACTGTTTCTGTATACCCATTGCAGATGAGAATTGAATGTTCAAATCCAAGCTTCTATGGGGTATTGAAGATTAGGTGGTTGCAACTCAACCCACAGCAGCATTTTGATTTCAAGTGTTAATTCTTCCTTTGTTCAGGTATGGGCAAGAATTTATTTCATTGGGTGTAGAATATTGGCAATAGGCAACAAGCTGGGTTCTTGTGTTGTGTTGTGTTGTGTTGTGTTGTGATTGATGAACGAAACTTAGACGGCTCTTTGGGAATGTATGCTACAAACAGAACCTACTTGACCATGTTTCAGTTTTCAAATTTCCGCCTCACTGTGTTCCATTTCAAATCTGCATAAAAGGAAAAAATGTGATGTTCCAATCATCTACTGATGGATTAGGGAATCGCAGCTGATAAAAATGTCCCTTATTACTGTTTTTCGTTCTCTTTCCCATTTGCAAATCTTGCATCGGCAGTAAGTTTTCTATGAAAAGTTGTGAGATTAATAATCCCACTGTAGAAGAACACCAAATTTAAAGTGTGTGTCCAACTTTAGCTCGGATCCTACAGAAAGTTTATACTTCAGCTTATGACATGAATGGTTTTACTATCTCTGATGATGCTAAATTGATAATGGCAGTTTACACACGGAAGTGGTTAGTTGCTCCGAACCTGAACTCTTCTCATTTTATCGAATCTCAATGCAATAATGATCAAAGTCTTTTAGCAACATTTCCTCTTAAGGTCTACTGAATCTACTGCTTCTTGCCTCGGCTATACTACTTTGAGTACTTTGTATGATGCCCATTATTCTCCAAACACTATTGCACCTCTGTCTTCCAACCATTCTCATACTCATCCAATCCATCTTGGACTGATACATAATAAGTGTCTCAATTTCAATTGCATTTTCAGTGAGGTTTGTAATAGGAAATGTTGAGAGCGTTGGAAGAAGGCGGTGTTCCATCTTTTAGGCATGAGTTGCTGTTTTAATTTCTGTGCCAAGAATACAGGTTTATGTTAAGATGACTGCTAAGATTCAAGTGAGCATCAATCTCACTGAGAAATCCATTAAGTGCTTCTTCAGTGGCAATGTTCAACTCCAAATTACCAAAAACTAGTTTGTTCCAAGGAATGAGCGCTGTTTTTAATCGTTTTGGTTTATGCACGAACAGGCTGATAGGATCATTCGCATGTAATGTTTCGTTCCAAGAGATAGAAACTGTATCCTTTAAAGTGTCACGTTTGATCCACATCTTCTGGAAGCGAAACGGTAGGGGCGGATTCTACCCGATCGAGCTAACACACCATCTGGGTGGCGTCTTATCGACCAGGTCATGAGAGGACCTGATGCTTCTATTTCAATCGTCTGCCATTTCCGTCAAGGCCGAAAAGCAGGTGCTGACTGTTGTGTTGCGTGAGCTCCCAATACAGAGTTAAAGCCACCAATGAGACATGTCGGAGTTTCTTTTGATACATACTGCAATATGCTGCTATAGGTGGATTTTATAATCTGAGGTTTCTGTACATTCCGGAGTAAACAAGCACCGCGTATTTGATGAAAGATTGGAGCAGTGTTGATGGCAAATAGCACCATATTTAAAGAATTCTATAATCTCTGTGGGATGGATTCGAAGCAGACTTTAGGTTCAAGAAATGGTATCCAAGAAGGTGGATGAGTCTGAGAGTAGTTCTTAGAGGAGCCCACAAAACAAATATTCCGAACTTGGCATATCTGAGTTCCGCTAGTCTTGCTGCGTTCCTTCGAATAAGGAGCATTTTAAGGCATGACTTTCTTTGAAATGTTGTAGTTGGCATTAGTATTGCCCAATCTGAGAAGATGTCGAGGTGATAAGTTTGATACTAGCTGTGTTCCTTCGAATACGGAGCATTTTAAGGCATGACTTCTTTGAAGTGTTGTAGTTGGCATTAGTATTGCCCAATCTGAGAAGATGTCGAGGTGATGAGTAAGTTTGAATCGGTGTTTTCCTCCGCGTTTCCAACTGAACTCAGAACACTAAATCTAAAGATCAGAGGAAAGTTGTGGTGGATCTTGACTCAAGATTTTGCAGCAATTTGACTTGTGATAAACCAGAGCAGGAAATATGAGAATTGTCAGAAGATTTCTTACATGCATTGTTTTCATAGCTGCTAGCAATTGGTGGTTCGACTTACAACGTTCGACTCTGAATGACTGGTAAATCTCTTGGTGGATAGTAATGAGCTTGCCCTTTATTCTGGAGCAGTAGATGTTGATGAGCTAGCAAGCAGGGAATTCTTCCTCCATGGAGTAATGATCAGAACTTGTATGAAATAGTTAGTAGGCAAAGAGAGAAATCCAGTAGCAGTAGATCCAATTCCTTCATCACCCCCAAATCAAATCCCATTCATCAACAGGAAAACCCATACAAAAGAGAAGATTTAGCAGGAAATCAAGAAAAGCCCATGAGAATGGAATCATACCATCTCTCTCTTTCTTTCAACACACAATATTACACATACATCTCTTCTCACAGTTCTCTTACAATGATCCCCCCTTTTCCCTGTTTCAGCAGCCTTTCTCTTCCTTCAAGTTTCCTATAAACAATGTCTCCTTTCTTAAGTTTTCTCATATTCCCCATAACATCCTTCTCTCATCAATGCAAGAAACTTTTGATTCTCCACACTTTATTCTATATAAACACAAGGAACCCAATGGGGATAGCTTCTTCATTCAGACACCATATTTCTTGTTCAATAAAAATTCATCCTCAGATCACCCAAGGAATTCAGCACTCAATTTGAGTTATGGAGGGAAGAATACTTCATTATGCAGCCTTCTTTCTCTTCTGCATTCTTTTGATCCCAGGTTATTTTCACTTTCTCCACCTTCCTTTTCAGCTCAATAATATAAACATAGGGGCTAAAATGACAAATAAGTATTGTGTTTTCACATTTAAATTGCACTTTAACAAAAAAATAAAAATAAAAATAGATACGCCAGATAAGATTGATGTGGAAATTTATAATTTTGTCACATGCAGTTAGCTTTTTTATCTTTTCTTTTTCCTGCATAAAATTACAAATCTTTTTTGTGAATTTTAATTCTACTTTATTGCATATATGTATGAAAATGACATAATAACTACTTTTGATTTTAAGTTTAAAGGAAAGGCAATAAATCATATGCATCGGCTCCAAAGAGTGATTATGCGAACATTTATGAGTTATTTTCACTATCTTTCCCTAAGATTTTAGTATCAATTTTTATGGTATAATTGTATTTTTAGGTTCATGTAATATTTTACATTCTTGGGTCATGATTTATTTATCCGTCAAAATTCATAAATGGCCTATTTATATACTATATTATAGTTTATTATTCTCAAAATTTACAGTTTATTCTAAATGTATTATTATAATTTCATTATTTTGGGTCATGTTGTAGTTAATAGCTTATTATATCCCTATAACTAGAATAGGGTGTTTCTTAGAGTCTAATATTAATTTTTAAAGTATAATTATCTTCTTAACTAATAATTAAAATGGTTCACAGATAACAGTTTCACACAATTCATAAGAGAAAAGAGAAATTGAATTTCTGTTTTTTTTTTAATTTTAATTATTGTCTCATATTAAAAACTTTCACCCAAAAAAATCATGAACACACTAATCCTAATACATAACACAAATTAATCAACATTTCTGCACTTTCAGAAACAATCAAAGGTAGCAACCAATTGGACTATCAAGTGAACCAAATGTTGTTTCCATCTCGAACAACAATTGTCCAAAGAGATGTCCCGATAGTAAATCCGACGACACCGGGAACCACTCCCATCGTCAATCCAACGAGCCCAGTCCCACCAACAACAACGGGGCCACCAACGACGATGGGGCCAACGATCCCCGGATCATCCGGTGGATCCTGGTGCATTGCCAATCCCACAGCCTCACAAACTGCACTGCAAGTTGCCCTAGACTATGCTTGCGGCTATGGAGGCGCGGATTGCTCCCAGCTGCAGCCGAATGGGCCGTGCTACGAGCCAAACATGCTCGTCGATCATGCCTCGTATGCTTTCAATGATTACTACCAGAAGAATCCCATTCCAACAAGCTGTGTCTTTGGTGGAACAGCTCAGATTTCCAACACTGATCCAAGTATACATGATCATCTTGCTTCTCATATGTTGTCTAAAGTTTTATCTTAACTATAGCTCAAATTTTTCATTCATATGTTTCATTTTTTAGGTCGTGGCAACTGCCATTACGCATCTCCTACGAGCACTCCGATGATGACACCCCCGGCGATGCCACCACCAACGCCTACTATTCCAATACTAACACCTCCGAGGTAAGATCTTAGAGAAACAGAGGATGTAAAAGGACTAATACACCCCTTTTCATAAAAAACAAGGCTGTCTCTTCATGCATGCATCTCTAGACGTAGAGAAGCTTGAGATGAAGATATACGCCACATATCTGCATCTCAAGCCTCTGTTTGTTCCAGGATACATGTAAAAAGTCGAGACAGTCATTGTGCCTTAAAAAAATTAACTGAACATGTGAAAATATTTCAATGCAGTCCAACAATGGATACCAATCCAGTAGGAGGAAACGGTTACGGTTCAGAACCAACGGACAACGATTATGGTGCTGAGCCGACAGGGATGCCTAGCTCAGCAGAGTCCATATCAAGCAATCTTGTACTGTTGATCACGATAAATTGTATACTAGTGTTGTTGCTTATCTCGAGTAGTCGTGTTTAAACAAACAAGCAAAACCAAGACTTGGTTGCTATGATCAAAATGAGGTAGCAATTGCTTGGTAAAATATGCAAAAAATTTTTTAGACAGAGGATATTGTAATGGTACAATGTTGAGGCCTTAAAGCATGTGATATCAAGTAGAAACAAAGTAGTCAAGAATTACCAAGTCTTAGTATTTGCCTTTGTTCAATTCACTAGTTAATAAGCAAGAATAATAGTGAAAGTTAGTGATGAGATGTACAGAACTACTTTTATGATGTAATTGAGATTCGTGTAGTGGTGATCTATTAGTATCAAAAGTAGTGGCAATCTATTGTTTCTAATTTCAGGAGAAGAGTATATCGGACAAATTAAGAAAATCATACGTGCAAGGATCTCACCAGATAAAGTTTGTCTAGTCCAAATTCCCTATTTCACGTAGAGATGTCAGAATGGGTTGGTGGGACACTTTATCCCACAACCCACCACAATAAATCTTTTGATGGGCTCAAATGGGGCGAGTCACTTGCAGCGTGGGCTACCGGTGGGGCGGGCTGGGTTTTTTTTTCTTTTTCATTTTTGAGGTAATATTACCACCCAACTCTACCCCTATCCACCTACCCACCCCTCACCTCACCCACCCTATCCACCCACTCCATCACCCACCCCAATTTTTTTTTTAATTTTAATATTTAAATAATAAAAATATTATCACCCAACCCTACCCCCTACTCATCCCACCCCCCAAAAAAAAATTATTTTAAAAATTTTAAATTTTAATATTTAAATAATAAAAATATTATCACTCAACTCTACTCTCTACCCACCTCCCACTCCCACCCACCCCAATTTTTTTAATTTTAGATTTTAATATTTAAATAATAAAAATATTATCATCCAACCCTACCCACCCTCACCCACTCACCACCCAAAAAAAATTATTATTTAAATATTAAAATTTAAAATTTTTAAAATAATTTTTTTTGGGGTGGGGGGTGGGGGTGGGTAGGAGGTAGGGGGTTGGGTTGGATGATAATATTTTTATTATTTAAATATTAAAATCTAAAATTAAAAAAAATAAATTTGTCGGGTGGGTGGGTGGATAAGGTATTGGGTGGCGGGGTGGGGGTGGATAGGGAGTAGAGTTGAGTGATAATATTTTTATTATTTAAATATTAAAATCCAAAAGTTGTATGTTATTCTTTTAAATTTTAATTTATAAAAGTGGGTTGATGTTGGGTTGGTGGGGCGGTGCGAGTTAGCACACACTTTAATGGGTTTGAAGTGGGACGAGCTTTTATGTGGCAGATTAATTTTGAGTTGAGAAATTGGTGAATTAAGGTGGGTTGGGGCGGGTTGACCCAGTAAGCTCAACCCATTTTGCCAGCTCTAATTTCACGTGGTGTTATAATAACACCATATGAATGTCACATCATACATTTTAAAACTTTTAAAATATATAATGTGGCATCCATCTGGTATTATTATTATTGTAACAACACATGAATAGGTGATCCAATTTCAAGTTTTTCAGGTCTCATCAGCGCAATCAATTTGAACTCTACTAGGATAACTAAGCTTGTTATCATTTCTAACCCATTACACATGGATGCTCCACTCTGAATTATTTTTCCATATATTTGTTTGAAGAGAAAGTATTGGGATGAGACTTACAAATAATCACTCTTCATAGATTTAAAAATTATTCATAAAACAATTTAAGGTCACGTTTATAATTTTTTATTCATCAGATATAACTTTTAATAAAAATGTTAATTCTTAAAGAAATTGAGAAAAATATCCATATAATAATTGATTTTGAAAATTGTTACCCATCAATTATATATATATATATATATATATATATATATATATATATATATATATATATATATATATATATATATATATATATAAATGCCACTTGTTTACTTTTTTTCCCTCTTCATTACATAGTCGCGTACAGAGTTTGTTGGGTATATTTGGGTTTCGATATAATATGTTGACTAGAAAAATGTGATAAAAATGATAAGAACGGAATTTGAGTTGAGTCAAGAGACACATTCTTTCTTCTTAAGACGAAATTGTCCCGCTCTGATGCTTACGGTTCTATGTCTATCTCTAAGATACAATGGCTCACATCTTGTGATAGTAATACTACAAATCACAAGATACGATGAACCAACCAGTATTATGAACTCACCTTAGGAGTTGGACGATTTATGAAAATGTAGAGACCAAGACTCTAAGTACGGAAAATTTTTTAGAATGTATGTTCAAGTGTGTAGGAGTTGATCAAGTAATATTCAAGTATAATATGTTGACTAGAAAATATGACAGAAAATAATAAGAATAGAATTTCAGTCGAGTCGAGAGTTATACTCTTTCTCCTTAAAACAAAATTCCCTCACTCTGGTGCTTACTGTTCGATGACAATCATCTTCAAGATACAATGACTCACATCTTGTGATAGTAGCACTACAAATCACAAGATACGACGAATCAACTGGTATTATGAAACTCACTTTAAGAATAGGACGACATAAGAATACACTACGAATTCTTTAGGCAACTCAAACTTCATTGGACATCTATGACACGTGTCTTTGAGTGAATAAGAGTTTGAAAATATGTATTTTTCACGTGACATTCGAGTGCTGGATTATGAAATAGGAGGACCTATTTTTAGATTTTAAGGCATCTTTACGTGAATTGATGCAACCATTGGATTTGATTTTGAATTCAATTTTAAATATCCTTTCATGAAAAGATATAATTATTCAACAAATCACACATTTTGATCACACCTCTTCATTCACACACTTTAATCTAATAGACACCATTTTAAAGTGGTTTTTTCATTCAACTTAAATTTTCAACAATCCCCACATGAATGGATAAAGCCAACTAAGAAGACTATGACACGGGAGACTGACGGTAAAGTGAGTTCAAATGAAAAGATATTACATCGGGATAGGTAGCTTTCGACTTTGAACCTTCCTTAGTTGAATACTATCGAACATACTTACAGTTTAGTAGATGCGATGCCTTGAACTACTTTGCTTCTGTGTATGCCAAGACAACAATACAAACATAATACCTATCCTAATACTGTTGGGTATCTGCGGTCATTGTTGTCAGAACTTCACCGAAGAAGATGAAGTGATGGGTGCTCAGATTCCTGAGTCTTAATTCACTAAGAACTTGACAAAAACGTAACACATGTAATCCACCGAAGGAGATAGAAATGAGACCTCTCCAACCTTTCAATTTCTGGTCTGAGATAAATGTACACACAATGTGTAATTTATAACCAGCAGCCATCATCTTCTCAGAGAGAAGAAAGAATAGCTCTGTCAGACGCCTGAAGAGAGAAAGGAAAATGAATCAATTCGTCTCCATTAGGGTTCAATCAGGGTTAAGAAGGCAAAGGCTGCTTTGGGCCGGGCCTTAATTAATTAAGGCAGCTCACAAGCTGGTGGGAGAAGGCCAACAAGTTTGGGCCAAACAAAGTGGACCCAAAAAAGGGCCTAACAAATCTTCACCTTGGACCAAACTTTACCATTAGATTTATTTAAAGTAGGAATTCATCATCGCACCCTTTTTCCGAAACACCTGCAAAAACAAAACACAAAGTATTAATGCAAGATCAAAAAAAAATTTGGCAAACACAAAGCAAGCCAAAAGGATATGATACAAAATCATAAAGGTTTAGATTATCACGAGGATAAAATAAACTGAGCACAAAGCTCAAGAGCGAATACAAAGTTCAGGAAAAAAGAACAGCAAACAACATACTTCAATCAACAGAATCAAAATTTAAGGTTCTCATTCAAGACCTAAATTTTTCAACAGATAAACATTTAGTACCCATATCAGCCATCTTAAATTCAGAAGCAATCTTTTCTAATTTTACGATGCATTTCTCCACTATATCTCGAATGAAATGATATCTAACATCAATATGCTTAGTTCTATCATGAAAACATGATTTTTGCATAATTGAATGGCAGACATGCTATTAGAATAGACAATGGCAGGTTTTTCAAGAAAGCTAATTTCTTTAACAAGACCTTGCAACCAGATAGCTTCTTTCAAAGCGTCAGTTATAGCCACATACTCAGATTCAGTAGTAGAGAGAGCAACAACATGTTGTAGTTGGGATTTCCAACTTATACAAGAAGCACACAAAGTGAACACATAAGAAGTTGTGGACTTCCTATTATCTCTATCATTTGCATAATTAGAATCAACATAACCAACTAAACAAACACCAGTAGCAGATTTGGAGAAACGGAGACTTACTTCCATGGAGCCTTTGATGTACCTTAATAACCATTTTAAAGCCTCCCAATGAGGCATAACTGGATTTGACATGTATCTACTCAAACAACTAACAACATATGCAATATCAGGCCTAGTACTAATCATAAGATACATCACAGATCCAATAGCATTTGTATATGGCACATTTTTCATTTCAGAAATTTCAAAATCAGATTTTGGGGCCTGATCCTTAGCATAAAATGGGTAGCAAGAGGTACCTTGACAGTTTTAGCGGACATCATTGAAAACTTACTCAAAACTTTTTCAACATATGAAATCTGATTAAGTAGGAGAACTTGATTCTTTCTATCCCTATCAATATTCATGCCAAGTATCCTTTTAGCATCTCCAAGATCTTTCATATCAAAATTATCACATAGACTCTTTTGAACATGCTCAACACGCTTGAGATTAGGACTAATTATGAGTATATCATCCACGTAAATAAGCAAGAAAATAGGATCAGAATGATCAAGCTTGAAGTAAAGACAATGATCATATAAGCTTCTTTTAAACTTCAAGGAAGACATGCATTGATTGAACTTTTTTTACCATTGCCTAGGGGATTGTTTCAAACCATACAAAGATTTTTTCAGCAAACACACATGATTAGGATGCTTAGGGTCCACAAAGCCCTCAAGTTGTTTCATGAAAATCTTTTTATCCAAATCACCATTTAGAAAGGATGTTTTTACATCCATTTGGTTCAATTCCCAATCAAATTGAGCAACTAATGCAAGCATGATGCGAACAGTTGTGAATTTAACAATGGGAGCAAAGATTTCATTGTAGTCAATCCCTTCCTTTTGAGTAAAACCCTTAGCCACCAATAACTTTAAACCTAACACTTTCAAGTTCATGTTTCAATTTGAAAAGCCACTTGCAATCAATAACAGAACAATGAGCAGGTTTAGGAACTAAAGTCCAAGTATGATTAACATGCAAAGAATTCATTTCATCTTTCATAGCATTCAACCATTCCACAGAGTTCTTGGATTTTTCAACTTCTTGGTAGGTTTTTGGCTCATTATCAACACTTTCTAATGCATTAAAAGTATGAGTATTAATATGAAAATCATCAAACCTTGCAGGTTGCCTAATATTCCTCCTAGGTTTATCCCTAGGTAACACATAGTCATCATTCACATAAATTTCAGATTCATTTTCAATCACAGCAGGTTCATCAAGACCATGATTATCATGCATTTCAGGACTTCAACATTTTCAGATAAACAAGGTGTAGGCTCCACCTCACTTGGAGTACCACAAGAGTCACTTAAGGTAACAGAATCAGTCACGGGAGCAGATAAGCATGAAAAATCAGATTCGTTAAAAATCACATTGCTACTTATTATGATTTTAAAACCAGGTTCAGAAAAATCCCATAACCTATAACCCTTAACACCTTCAGGATAGTTAAGAAAAATATATTTTTTACTTCTTGGATCAAGTTTATCTTGTTTTTTATGCATAAAAGCAGCACAGCCCAACACTTTAAGCATGGAATAATCAATCTTTTTGCCAAAAAACACAAAATCAGGACAATTGCCCTTCAAAGGCACAGATGAGGATTTATTAATCAAACATGCAGCAGTAATTACAGCCTCACCCCAAAACTTTTTAGAGAGCCCAGACGAAGTCAACATACTCCTTGCCCTCTCTAATAATGTCCTATTCATCTCTCAGCAACCCCATTCTGTTGGGTGTGTAAGGAGTGGACTTATATCTCATAATACCGGATTTAACATATAGATCATTCAAGACATTATTGCAAAATTCCAATCCATTATCAGTTCTAAGATACTTAATCTTTTTACCCATTTGATTTTCAATCAAAGTTTTCCAATTTCTGAACTTTTAAAAAACATCAGATTTGTTTTTAAGCAAAATCACCCAAACTTTCCTTGAAAAATAATCAATAATGGACAAAAAATACTCATTACCACCTTAAGTGGGCTCACTAGAAGGCCCCCCACACATCAGCATGCAAATACTCAAGTATATCACTACATGAATAAGTCTTAGGGTACGGGAAAATAGGGATTTTACCTTAGCATGTTTGCCTTGCACACACGAGTTGCAGAAAGGAATGCATGTAAGCTTATCATCACCAAAAGAACCAGCTTTATGCAACAAATCAAGACCTTTACCACTCATTTGACCTAGCCTTTGATGCCAAATATTTGTCTTATCTTCTTTAACAACATTAGCTTGCATAAAGACTGATTTGGCACAACAAACATACAAATTACTCCTCTTTTCAGCATTAAAAACAGGCACAGAACCATTTAAAATGCACATACTTCCATTTCCCCACTTGCCCTCAAGACCCTCATCTTCTAGGGCAGCACAAGAAATCAGATTATTACACAGATTAGGCACATGTCTCACATTTTTCAAAGTAAACACAGAATTATCTTTGAAATACAAGCAAATGTCACCAACACCAAGTACATCACACATTTTTTCATTTTCCATAGAAACAGTACCATGAGAAACATTTTTGTAAGTGGAGAAGAGATGTTTAAATGGTGTCATATGAAAAGTGCAACCAGAATCCACAAGCCATTCATTGTCACACAAAGATGAATGTACAGAATTCATAAAGCAATTATCAGAGACAACAAATACATCACCATAACTCACCGATTCAGAGGCAACATTAGCATGATTAGTAGGATTATTCCTCTTAGGATGAGGACACTTATTCGTAAAATGTCCCTTTTCGTCGCAATTATAGCATTTTCTGTTCTTGTTTTTATCAAAGGACTGATTGTCTGGGGTTTTTTATCATCAGGACATTTACCCTTGTTCTTGCTCTTATTTTTGTTGCGATTATTATGAGGTTCCCCCAAACATGCATAACCTCACCAGAATTTCTAACACCCCCATTCTATTTTGTGTCATGCTCTTTTCTTTTTAATGCATTTACCACAATATCAAGAGTGGTATTATCACGACCATACTTAATAGCAGATTTAACATCACAATAAGATTCAGGTATAACATTTAAAAGGACAATAGGAGTATACGCATCAATATGTTCGTCACCAGTTTGCTTTATATCTTGAATCAACTTAGTGAACACATCCAATTTTTCCTCAACATTTTTGTTTAAATCAAGTTTAAAACGAAAGAATTTTTCAAGAAGAAGTATTTTTCCAGGTAAAGATTTTTCAGTGTACAACTTATCCAATGCTTCCCAAAGTTTTTTAGTCTTAGTATGCACACCAACTTTTCTTAACACAGGACCACAGAGATTCAGGATAATAGCAGACATAGCAAGATCATTCATTTCATTCTTTTTGACATCAGTCTCATCCTTATCATATGATTCATCTACAGCTTTATATACCCGTTGTTGGACGAGAATGACTTTATTTTCTGTTTTCAGATACTGAAATCACCATTTCCATCAAATGGAGCATGTCCAAATGAAGAGGACGAAGCCATGGGTACACAAAAGCTAAGTAGAATACACAGTACCAAAGCACACACAGGCAAGCTGAGGCTATCCCAGTTCACGGATCGATTTATCGATTGCGCAGGAGTTCACTCAGGGCCCTAGTCACCCACAAAGTGATAAAGGAGCAGCTTAACACACAAAGACAAATCTATAGCAGCGGAAAATTAAGAGGCCCAAGATAACAGATTCACAGAGAAACAAACAAGAACAAATAAGGAGGACCAGCTGCCTCAGGCATCACAAACAAGAGCAAATATAGAGGACCAGCTGCCTCAGGGCTTAACAGAAAAATAAATAAGAAATAGCTCAAGCTTTTCACCAGAGCGGTGTCTCGGACGAGAACACCATACTACCTATTCAAGCCACCAACCCATTTTTAATGGGGGCGGATCCTTCGTAGTCACCTGACCATTTTTAACGGGGGCGGATCTCTCGTAGTCTTGTTCAAAAAGCAACGAATAGAGGCAGTCTCCACTCTAAGTTTGAACCTACACACAAAGTGAGATAAAACAGTGGTGGGAATTAGTAAAGGAACCAATCTGAAGAATTTTCAGAAAAGGGAACAGGTCCGAAATAACAACAAAACAAATTTAAAAAATTTCGTAACGAGTCTTCCCTATTCAGTGGAGGCCCCGGACAGATCTGACAGGCGGCGAGATGAGTGATATTTTCATCTAGATTTTAGTATCTTTTTATACGTGTTTTCGTATTATTTCATCTGTATTTTATATATATTTTGGTGATGTTTTGTGTTTTTATGGAAATATGTAAGAATGAGCTTAAACGTAGCATTTTCAGGTAAAAATAGATTCTAGACGCGAAAAGGAAGATATGAAAAAACGGATCTCAATTCCGAGTTGAAACGAGCAAGAAATGAATAATAAAAAGAAACACGGGCTGAAGGAGAAACACGACCATGTTTGGCCGTGTTACAGAAGAAACACGGCCTCTTTTAGGCCGTGTGAGGTGGCATGGCCGTGTTCCTGAAGAATTCGAATTTTACCCAAAAAGGCCCATTTCCCACTTAAGCCCATTATCCAAATTTTCCCTAATTCCTTTGATCCTCCACCATTATAAATACCCTCATTTTCAAATTTTGAAGGGAGAAGGGTTTCACTTGGACACACACATCACACACCATTTCCTTCATTTTACACCCCAACCTTCTTCCATTCTTCATCCATCCATCTACACTTGATCTCCTCCATCAAATCCACCATCCAAGTGATCATGGAAGCAAGGGGGAGTGAAGATTACAAGAAGAAGAAAGAGATCTCCATTGAAGACCTTCAAAGGGGGAATCTAATTCTAATTTTTGTGAACTTCTTTATAGTTTTGTCATGGGATTTGTAGATACAATTGTCTACGTTGTTTTTTCTAAGACTATGATAGGCTAATCTCCTTTGTGAGATTAGCCCCATGATTGGTGTTTGATAATTTAGTTTTTATGCAATTGGATTTTAATCTTGAATGAGCTTTGTGTTATATCTATCATTGATTGTGAAGTGCTTGATGTATATGTATGATTTGTGTGATTAATTGTCATGGGCATGTGATTAAATTGAGAAATCAATTATGTGTTAAGGATAGTTCATTGAATCATTTCATCATACACTTCATGTGCATTAATTTAGAATGAGATAGATATATCCTTCTAGATTTAGAACCCTTTGATAGAACATTTGATTAGCTTAATCGAGAGATTGGTTGATTAGGTGAGGAGACCAAAACCATTAGTAAATTCATAGTACCTTAAAGGGAATATTGCCTATGATTTAGTACCTCATTAAGGAACTCGTAGAGTAATTAGTACCTAGTGGGAGATGTTTGCTTTAGTCACGATCCTATGTGCTTTTGGGAGCTTTATTGAGGGCCTGCATCCTATCCATCTCGAGAGAGAGTTTAGGTGAAATTAGTGATCGCTCCTATGCCATGTCCATGAGAGATTAGAATTCATTGCATAATTAATTTGTTATCTATGTCATGATTGTTCCTAATCTCATCCTTGCATCATTTGGAACTATTTATTCTTGCATTCATTTTATCATTTATTTTCATTAGTTTTAGTGTGTTCATTTGCACGCTTATCCTCTATCCCATTCCGGCGTCATTATAAAATTATGATAAACTTGAGATCGCTTAAACTATAGCACGTTCCTCCCTTGGGTCCGATAAATTCTTTAATTGGTCATCCCGACTACAAACGATCAATCAAATGGCACCGTTGTCGAGGAGGTAACGGTTGCTAATAGTTTGACGAAGGATTGTTTAGAATGGTCTTAGTAAGGACATTTTTTTTGCATCTTATATTTTCTTTAGAAAATTTTGCTCTAATTTTTCTTTCTTTTATAGGTGTATACCTTTAGAAGGAAGAAGAAGGTGAACAAGCCCAAAAATATGAGCTACATGGATATTCTTCGAGATATGGTGAATAGAAGTGTTCATCCCACTATGAACACACAAGGAAATTTTCAAGGATTTCAAATGCCAAATTATGAGCCTAATTTGCAATCAAATTTTGGAGCACAAGTGCCTAATATGCAATTCCAACAACAAAGTTATGAGAATTTTGGAGCCCCTTATCAAATGCATCAACAAGTATACCCTCAAGATGTGGAAGAAGTTTTTCAAGAAATTTTTTCTAGACATCAAGAAGGAAATCAACCACAACTATGGGAAAATTTTCAAGACTCCAATACCTCTTATTCTACCCAAAGCGACTACAAAGAAAGGCTTAGAGATAAGTTGATCGAAAAGATTATGGAGCGCTTGGAACATGAGAGGAAGTCTAATGAAGCGTGGATGGATCGAATGGGAAATTGGTGTGAAATGGTGACAAGTGCAATCGTAGCATTCAGTGCTAGATTGGATTCCATTGAGCACCAAGTCAGTCAAGTTGTGTCCACCATGGAGAGGCTTCAAGAAAAGAACAACAAGCCTTCTACCTCCGGAACAACGAATCTATGCATGACCAATAAAGATCGGAAAGAGGATAGTTTGGGGGTTGATGAGGTTATGAAGGAGAAGAGAGAAAGGGTGCCTAAGTGGGTGAAAGCCAAAGAGTTGAAAGAAGAGTTGAAGGGAGAATTCGATAGATTTGTCGAGTCTCTTGAAGAGATGGTAGAGAAAGTCAAGATTCAAAATCAAGAAGAGATTCATGCCCTTATGGAAGAAAAGAAGCCTCCGGAAACTAAGATCATGGATTCTATTCCCCACAAGCCAAAACCTTCTCATTCTATTGAAATTTCAAATTCTCTTAAGAACTTCCATGATTTTATTGATAAAAATTTGTTTGGTGATTGTAGGAAAAAGGTTGCAAGAGGACATCAACATTTGTCAATGCTCGAATTCTTACCGGGGGATGTGGTTGAAGTTCAAAATTCATATAAAGCCCCATGAAAAAATGGAACAAGTGGAAAGGGTCATTCCTTGTGAGGAACACCTTCGGAGAACAATTGCTTGAGCTATTTAACAAGAAAGGAAACGTTCTTGTGGTTGAACGTGAGAGCACAAGGCACTACTTCAAGAAGAAACCTATGACAGTGCCTAAGGACTATTCTAGACCACCATGAGCTTGATAATATTGTCCGGCATGAAGACGTTAAACTTAGCGCTAGATGGGAGGCAACCCATTATTATCTTTATTGCTCTGTTTAATGCTTTCAATAAGGTTGATGCATTTGATATTGTTTTGCATTTTTGGTATGTAGGTTGATTGTGCTCATAAGGAGAATGCGTATTGGAGATACGATAAGTGCTTGATTTGAAGTGTGTAAGTACGTCACACTACTTTTTGCAAACTTAACTCGAAACTCTTGTTTCAATTTAAGTTTAGGGGGATATGGCGTGGTGTGACATACTTTATCTTGAAGGCATATACTTTTCGTATTTTGGGCTAATTTTAAAATTTTTCTCATGAGTTTTGATTTGATTTTGGTCCGTTTGGTTGTGTTGAAGTGCATGTTAGTCCATATTTTTAGTGTAATTGTTGAGTTAATGGTTTTGATAAGTTGTTTAGTATAAATAAAGTGTAGTGGAAGCATGAATTGAGCCCGGAGAGTGCATTCAATCCGGAAGCCTGTGCCAACCATTTCCACCACCAAATGCCTTTTTAAGGGAGTTCACTTTACATCTCATCTCTTCTATTTGCTTAGCATAAATTGATTTTGATTTGGATTGATGTGATTAGCATGTTACTTCATTTGTTATGTTTTGGGAGGTTTATTTTCTTAAGTTAGGATTTCCTTTTCAATCAAAGGTTGGGATGCATGTGAGCTTAATTGATCATGGATGATATGAATGTGTGCTTCATTTTTCATTGATGGTAATTTTTATTCTTGCATGTTATGTGTTTTTGGTTGTTTCTTATTTGGTGAGTCTTTGCTTATATGTTTTGTGTGCATTTTTATTCTTGTTTAGGGATGTTTGGTGGTTTGTTTTTGGGATGTTGTGAGTCATTTTTGAATGTGAGTAATGACATGTTGGGTGATAAGTGATGACAAGTTATGATTAAGAATCTCCACACTTTCAAATTGTGACATGTTTTACTTAACTTGTTCAATTTTGAGATGAATGTGGTGTTATAAGTTCCTTAAGGTCCAATGCATACGCTTGTGAGCATTTGAGCCTCAACCGTGCATACATGGTATTTCTTCATGAGTGGATCGATTGTGTTAGATAAGCTAGAACTTGCTCAAGGACTATAGGAACGAGCCCGATTAGTGGAGGTTAGTGATATGATCTAAGACCATCCTTATCATTTATAGTCATTGCCAAATATTTCCATACCACGAACATCATCCCTAGTCAACCACTTTGAGCCTATAAGCCTATTTCTTATGAATTTAGCACATTATTACAAGCCTTGATTACCCACATGAGCCTTATATATTTACCCTTTTGTATGAGTGATTGAGTAGATGGTAGCTAGAAAGGATTGATTGAATAATAAAAGAAGAAAAGGAGATGGTAAACAAGCAAGAAAAAGGATGAAAAGAGCAAAAACAAGAATGCACATGCAACCTTAAAACAAGAGAAGGAGCAAAGTAACAAAAAGATGCTCAAGAAAATAAAAATTGAAAGAAAGGAAGCATACATCATAAGGAGCTCAATTAAAAGGATAATGAAGATGAATAGTTCTTGTGACCAACAAAGATGAAAAGGAAGAAAAGAAAAGTGGAGGAATAGAAGAAAGTAGCTACCTCTTTGATTACTTACACATCATTAGTCACTCTTACCTAAATTCTCCCTACCATACCAAAGAGCCTATCATTACATCCTAATTAAAGACCTTTTTGATCGCTAATGGAAACTTTGGTGGTTTGTGAATGTAGTCCATGAGCAAGCTTATAGAGAGTCGAGCCAATCGATTAATGAGTGTTGATTTACCCCACTTCATAGAGTGTTGAGTGAAAATTGATAATCTATGTGAGGCTTGGACTAAAAAGGGACTATATTACGCTTTATTCTCTTTTGATTGAACTTGCTAAATTCTCATGTTATAAGTTTAATGTTGTAGGATAACTTAGCAAAATTTGTGGTTCTTATTGCTATTGATGTGTTATTGCTTATGTTCGTTTAGTCTTTTCCTAAGTCAAAAAATCACTCCCCTTGGTTTATCATTTTCGTTGTTAGGGGACGCACAACACTTTAAGTTTGGGGGTTGTGATGAGTGATATTTTCACCTAAATTTTAGTATCTTTTTATATATGTTTTCGTATTATTTTATCCGTATTTTGTATATATTTTGGTAGTATTTTATATTTTTATGGAAATATGTAAGAATGAGCTTAAACGTATGATTTTCAAGTAAAAATAGATTCTAGATGCGAAAAGGAAGATATGAAAAAAAACGGATCTCAATTCCAAGTTGAAATAAGCAAGAAATGAATAATAAAAAGAAACACGGGCTGAAGGCGAAACACGACCATGTTTGGCCGTGTTACAGAAGATACACGACCTCTTTTAGGCCATGTGAGGTGGCATGGACGTGTTCCTAAAGAATTTGAATTTTACACAAAAAAGGCCCATTTCCTACTTAAGCCCATGATCCAAATTTTGCCCTAATTTCTTTGATCTTCCACCATTATAAATACCCTCATTTCCAAATTTTGAAGGGAGAAGGGTTTCACTTGGACACACACATCACACACCATTTCCTTCATTTTACACCCCAACCTTCTTCCATTCTTCATCCATCCATCTATACTTGATCTCCTCCATCAAATCAACCATCCAAGTGATCAAGGAAGCATGGAGGAGTGAAGATTACAAGAAGAAGAAAGAGATCTCCATTGAAGACCTTCAAAGGGGGAATCTAATTCTAATTTTTGTGAACTTCTTTATAGTTTTGTCATGGGATTTGTAGATACAATTGTCTATGTTGTTTTCTCTAAGACTATGATATGCTAATCTCCTTTGTGAGATTAGCCCAATGATTGATGTTTGATAATTTATTTTTTATACAATTGGATTTTAATCTTGAATGGGCTTTGTGTTATATCTATCATTGATTGTGAAGTGCTTGATGTATATGTATGATTTGTGTTATTAATTGTCATGGGCATGTGATTAGATTGAGAAATCAATTATGTGTTTAGGATAGTTCATTGAATCATTTCATCATACACTTCATGTGCATTAATTTAGAATGAGATAGAGATATTATTCTAGATTTAAAACCCTTTGATAGAACATTTGATTAGCTTAATCGAGAGATTGGTTGATTAGGTGAGGAGACCAAAACTATTAGTAAATTCATAGTATCTTGAAAGGGAATATTGCCTATGATTTAGTACCTCATTAAGAAACTCGTAGAGTAATTAGTATCTAGTGGGAGGTGTTTGCTTTGGTCACGATCCTATGTACTTTTGGGAGCCTTATTGAGGGCCTACATCCTATCCATCTCGAGAGAGAGTTTAGGTGGAATTAGTGATTACTCCTATGTCATGTCCATGAGAGATTAGAATTAATTGCATAATTACTTTGTTATCTATGCCATGATTGTTGCTAATCTCATCCTTGCATCATTTGGAACCATTTATTCTTGCATTCATTTTATCATTTATTTTCATTAGTTTTAGTGCGTTCATTTGCATGCTTGTCCTCCATCCCATTCCGCCGTCCTTATAAAATTACGATAAACTTGAGATCACTTAAACTATAGCACGTTCCTCCCTTGGGTTCGATAAATTCTTTAATTATCATCCCGACTACAAACGACCAATCACGACGGCGGTCAGCAGCGGGCAGCGGCACCAGGATGTACGTGCAATGGTGGCGGTGCATTTCTTGCGGCTGCAAATTGCGAACAGCTCGTGATTCTGGCAGGGCTACGATGTGTTTTCGGCGGTGGACAGCGGCATTCTGAACCTCCCACCAGCTGCTAACAGCAAAGGCTTCGCGATGGACGGCAGTGGCTTCGAGCGACGCAAGGATGATGGTCGAGCGATGGGCTAGCAGATCCGACGTGTTTTCGATAGGGCGTCGAGAGCAGTTCTGGCGGCAGGTGGAACCCTAGCACCGCGGAGCAGATTCGTCAGTGACGAGCAGCGAACGACAGACGATCAACCAGCTATGATACCACTGTTGGGTATCTACTGTCATCGTCGTTGAAACTTCACCGGAGAAGATGGAGTGATGGGTGCTTAGATTCCTGAGTCTTAGTTCACTAAGAACTTGAAAAAACACAACACATGTAACCCACCGAAGGAGATTGAAATGAGACCTCTCCAACCTTTCAATTATTGGTCAGAGATAAATGTACACACAATGTGTAATTTATAACCAGCAACCATCATCTTCTCGGAGAGAAGAATGAACGACTCTGTCAGATGCGTGAAGAGAGAAAGGAGAAATGAATCGATTCGTCTCCATTAGAGTTCAATCAAGGTTAAGAACACAAAGACTGCTTTGGGCCAGGCCTTAATTAATTAAGGCAACCCACAAGCTGGAGGGAGAAGGCCAACAAGTTTGGGCCAAACAAAGTGGACTAAAAAATGGGCCCAACAAATACCTTTGGTTCTCATTCTTGTGTCCATTTCGGCTGTGGATAATATCTTGGATTCATAAGTGCTTAATTAAGGCGGCCCGTCCTCACACTTATACAGGTGACCTCTCATCAAGAGTACCATGTATACCACACCTTTATTAGGTAAAAGAGTCATTAAAAACTTTTATGATTATCCTTGCCACACTGTCAACATGTTAATTTACACTTGATTTGTCTTTAGGAATTGATTAATTAATATATTTAAAATTGCACACCTAAACAAATATAACTTAGTTGTCTCATTGAACCAAATTTGTAGGATCTCCACTCATCATGGTTGAGTTACTGCTATATATATATATATATATATATATATATATATATATATATATATATATATATATATATATATATATATATTAATGTGTGACTTTTTGTTTCATTCCTCTGAGACATGCAACATTTAATCTCCAATAAATTTTATCACGAATCTGTTTAATTTTCTTGAGATCAGTTGCCTCAAGCCAACATAATTTTAACTTTAGGGGCTACGCCCTCACTCCACATTTAAATGTAATAAGGGGATTATCCCCATATTTGAATGTTTATAGGGACTCTCCCCACATTTAAATGTTTACGAGGGTTTTCCCCACATTTGAAGGTCTACTGGGATCTCCACATTAGGTTGATTGACTTTTCTTGAAATATCCATCAATCTTAATTGAAATGATTGTTTCAAAATTTCATTTTTGACAGAATGTGACTTTTCGAATAGTCACATCCTTTGAAGATAACTTTTCACCAAAAGTCATCTCATTTTTTGCGTCTCACGAAGAGACATAAATTTTTAAACGAAGAATCATAACTTTTCATCAATATACACGTCTCTTCATGAAAAAAATAATCCTTCATCAAGAGGCACTGAGAGACACGACTCTTTTTTCTATAACTATTGCAAGACATACCAAAGATCCTTCCTTCTTGAATCTAATTCCATTACTTACCCATATACGTAATGGCAATTTTCGGAAGCATAGAAAGAGAAGCACATATGGAGGGTAGTTATATATTTGGCATTATTAAATTACAAAAGAAAAGGAACCCTCCCCTTCGCCATGCAATTACTGATAGACTCAATCCAACATTAATAATTTAATTTTGAAAGAAAGGAATCCTTCCCTCCTTTTGTTATCCGAGAGTCAACCCATTTAATATGAAAAATTACCAACAGTTGTAAACACTCACTTAAACAATCCAACAAATCAGTTAGTAATTTGGAAAAATAATATATAATAATAACTATTATCTTAACTCAATAAATTACGTTGGTTTAAGACACCAATTTCATGAACGTTGTACTGATTGCATTCAATCTCATGAATTAAGACATCTTATCACAAAAAACTGATTTTCATTTCTCTCTCTTATTTCATAAATTTATTTTTCAATTAATATGGCATTCATTCGAACAGGTCCACGTACGATCGTAATGCCATTCGCAATCTCAATAGTATTAACATTTCGAATTAATATAAATTCAATTTAAATCATGTACACCATATGTGTAGATTAATAATGATCATATTAAAAAATAATCATTGCGTACCTTTTTTATTTACATATCCAAAATTCTTCTTTGATGTCATTTGTAGTCAACCAATACTATACCGGAGCCATTAGCATAATTTTCATCTTAAGATGAAATAGTGTAACTCTTGATTCGACTCAAATTCCATTATTATTATTTTATGTCATATTTTTTAGTCAACGTATTATACCGAAACCAAATTTACCCAACAAAATTTACAATAATTTGTTGGGTAAATTTGGGTTTCAGTATAATATGTTTACTAGAAAAAAATATAATAGAAAATTATAGAATAGAATTTGAATCGAGTCAAGAGTTACACTCTTTTAATCTTAAGATGAAATTGACTCATGGCTCCGGTATAATATTGATTGACTACAAAGTCTTTTATTCGCATGTGTGAAGAAAATAGGGTACGCAAGTATTTATTTGCTTAACATAATAATAATTATTATTATTAGGGAGTGTTTGGTTTACTAAAGTTAATAAGTGCGTTAATGAAGTTTGTAAATGTGATAAGCGATGAGCATTTTAATTCACTTAATTCCATATTAGTTTCATGGGATATTGTAACACACTTCCCCTCAAGGTTGTATTTCACCGGGCCCCTGGTTTTTTTACTAATGGGCATAGATGAAAATTAAACCCGAATAAGTCCAACTAGTATATAAATTCTCTAATTTTTAGAAAAATTTCAAGGCCCAACGAGTATTATTAATTTAAAGTGAACCAAACACACCCTTAATCTACATGTGGTGTGGATGATTTAAAGTGAAATTTGCAAAATGAATTGAAAATAATTTACGGAGAATTTTAGAAAGAATTGATTTGCTTAGTGTGGAAAATTTTTGAAACAGTTGATGACAAATTGTATTTTGGAGATTGCATGTATGTAGAATTGTCAATTAGTGTCTAAACCAACAATCACAATTTTCGGATACATAGAGAAAAGAAAAGAAGGCATGCAATTTAAATCTTTAAATGATTGTTATATGCAGTGGGCATGATTTAATATTTATTTCTTAAAATTTATTAATTAAAAAATGAATTTTGAGATAATAAGAGAGAGAAATGGATTAACATTTATGATGGTTTATTCTTGAGCATGCATGTGGCATAAGGGGAAGTTTCCTCTTCTTTCATAACCACCCTCCTTCATAATACTTCCATTTCATTCTCTTAATATGTTAATCTTCCCGTGGCTATTGAAATTATATGTTTTGTGTTGATAATGCGGAAATATATTGTTTATAAATTTAGAGATCCGAATAAGAATGGTCTGACTTGCAATAATTATGGAAGTAAGTATCTCCTCATGAAAAATTGCGATCCTGGAAAAGAGCCGTAGAAAAATTATGTTTCTCGTGAAGAGTCGCGTTATTTGGAGAAGATGTGAAGAGTCGTATTCTTTAAAGAAGAGTCGTGTCTCTTTATTAAAAGTCGCATCCCTTGGTAAAGAGTTGTGTCTCTTCATAAAGAGTCATATCTCCACATGAAAAGTCGTTGTCGTGTCATTATTAAATAATTATGTCTCTCGTGAGAAGTAAAAAAAATGAGATGACTTTTGGGGAGAAGTTAGAAGAGAAATGATCAATAGTTCAAATAATTATATCACTCGTTGGATTAAGAAAATGTCATCCGACCCAAATGTGGGGATTTCTGTATCCATTCATGTGGGGATTGTTGGAAAATTAAGGTGAATGAAAAAGTTACCGTAAAATGATGTCTATTAGATTAAAGTGTGTCTATGAAGAGGTGTGATCAAATGGTGTGATTGTTGAATAAATGTCTTTTTATAAAAATAAATTTGAATTTAAATTCAAAATCAAATCCAATGGTTGAATCATTTCGTGAAAAGACGCCTTGAAATCTATAAAAAGGCCCTTCATTTCCATAATTCGTCACTTGAAAAATACACATTTTCAAACTATTATTCACTCCAAAACATGTGTCGTAGATGTCCAATGAAGTTCCAGTTGCCTAAGGAATTCGTAGTGTATTCCTATGTCGTCCTACTCCTAAGGTGAGTCCATAATATCGGTTGGTTCGTCGTATCTGGTGATTTATAGTGTACTATCATAATATGTGAGTCGTATCTTGGAGATGATTGCTATCAAACCATAAACATATTAGGAAAATTTCGTCTTAAGGAGAAAGAATGTAACTCTTGCCTCGATTCAAATTTCGTTCTTATCATTTTTGTCACATTTTTCTAGTCAACATATTATATCAAAATTCAAATATACCCAACAGAGTCGCACATATAATAGCATGTAGCTTTGCTTGGAAAAAATGCATGGAGTCTCAAGCATAGTTGCAAGCATAGTCGCATGAAGGATCGCATAAAAAATTATACATGGAGTCATAGGCATAATTGTAATTGTGTGCTAACTCACCCTCAGTAGCGGTCGCATGCATAAGCAAAGAAAGAAAATTAATTGTTTGATTATATGTCTAGTATTTATTTTATATGTTTATAAATAAGTCCTTAATCATGTTATTTGTTTGATTGTCCAGACTCCATATTAAAGCTATTAATCTTTATGACTTTTGGGAGCTAATAAATGAACTTCGGCTTGGGTTGTTGAAGTTTGTGTTCTATTCTTAGACAAGGAATTATCATTTTGGCAATGGAAAATGATCAAGGATGGAAAACGATTTGAAAAAGTTAAAAGTTATAGGACTAAAATTGAATTAACCAAAGTTAAAAGGTGAAAATGATATTTTCACAGAATTTAGTTGTTGATTTGTGACACTCGTCAATTAGTTCTAGAACTTGAAATAAACAGTGTATTAATAAATTATTGAATGCAGTTTTCTATTTTATATGAGCTTTTACACGAATTTTGAATGCTTGAAAGTATATATATAGATGAATTTTTGTTTATGATTTAGTACATAATTATAATTCTAATTTATCGGTCAGGGTGTCGGTGGGATTTTAGCTTGTGCACCGATACCTCGAACAACACATTTTTGCGTGTTGCATTTGATACATGGCCACCAAATACAACTTGGAATCAAGGTAAAGGTCCGGATTACCAATTTGTCCAGATCTAACTTATCTCTTCTAGGGTAGTCGATTGGGGTGTCAGTTAGGCTTTAGCCTGTGCACTAACATCCCCGAACTACATGTTCACGCTTTGTTTTTGATACAAGACTACCAAATATAGGTTGGAATTGGGGTCAAGTCTTTAATTTTCGGTTTATTTAAATCTCAATTAAGCCCCCTAGATTTGTCGGTCAGGGTGTCAGAGGGCTTAAGGATGGGGAACCGATGCATCAAAGGAAGCATTTTTGGGCATTAGATTTGATGCATGACATCCATGTGGGTTGGAATCGAGGTGAAGATCTTGAATTTTATGATTGTTGACCAACGTGTCAGTTGGGTTATTGAGGTGAGGTGAAATCTTATACGTTCTTGCAAGTCCTATAAGTTTAAAAAAAATAAAATCAAATGAATAAAATGGAAAAAGAAAAAAAGTTATGGGACTAAAATTGATATCAAAACAATAAAATTGAAAAAGTTAAATGTTATAGAACTAAAATTGGATTTAGCTAAATTGTATCTAGGTCTACAATAAGCTCTCTAGAGTTTACTGTCAGCATGTCGGTTGGGGCATCGAGGGGCTTTAGCTAGGGCACCAATGACCCAAACGATATTGTTGATGTGAAGTGTTGAGACCAGTGTCGTCACATCTGGAATCACACCGATCCTCCACCAGTTATTATTTAACTACTAACATGTTTGTGTGGTGTTGTGCTTGATGTTGTTTTCAGGATTGTGGCAGTTGAATGAAGATCGTGTTGAATGAGACCCACAAGACTGAAGAGCAATCTGGAAAATTCTAAAAGTCCAGAAGATTCTAGAAGTTGAAAATAACTACCCAAAGTAGTGGGTTGGTTATTTGCTGATAATGGGTAGTTTCTATATCTCCTAGTGGACCACTTATTTGAAGAAGGCCTGCGGCATGCTTTACGACTATAAATAGAAGCTGTCAGACTTTATTCCAGTAGCGCGAAAAAACTTAGAGAGTTCCTAGATAGAGAGTCGCCGGACGTAGAGTTCATTAGACTACATTCCTCTTGTAGTATTTTCACTGGTGTTATTATATCTCGTTCCGCATCACGTGAATAGTATTATCATGTACGTTTTGTGTGTACTGTTCACAGGCAGTGGAAGTGCATACTTGAAGTAGGATCTAGATCTAACAATCTAGATTTTGCCATTTGGGAGTTTGCTTAAGATTTATATTCGTGTGTGTATTCAAAGAGTGGAAGGAATGTTTCCATCTCTTTGAATCTGATTTTTGTAAATCACTTTTTTCAAGTTAGTGATATTTTTTCCATGAGGCTACTACAAATTTATTCATAAGTTTGTAAAAAGATTGAGTAATTTCGTGTGTTAAGTCTTCCGCTGTACAAACTTTCATATTTGTATTCAAGTTTCATTCTGATAAGAGTCAGTGTTGTACGAAGTGTTACCACACTTAGAAGAACATCTCTGACATAAATACACTTACACCGTTGGGCGCAACGGCAAGTGGCATCAGAGCCAACACTTGACGGTACTAAGTGTTGATTCATGATGTTAAATGTTGAAGTGTTATGGATTACTCGGCTGGATCGATTAACCGTCCTCCCATACTTGATGGAACCAATTATGCCTTATGGAAAAGCTGAATGAAGAGTCATATCAAGTCCATAGATGATCATGCTTGGAAAGCCATTCTGGCAAGCTGGACACCCCCACAGTTCAAGATATTGATGGAGATCTAATCATCAAGAATGAGCTTGAATGGACCGCTGAGGAGAATAATCAGTTGATGCTGAACTACAGAGCACTCAATGAAATCAACTCATCGGTTGATACAGTGATATTCAACCAGATCCAGAACTGCAAATCAGCAAATGATGCTTGGGAAAGGCTTCAGGAGCACTGCGAAGGATCTAGAAGTGACAAAAGGGCAAAGACGAGGATGTTGAATGTGCAATTCGAGAGCTTGAGGATGAAGGAAGACGAGACAACCTCATCATACAATGAGTGACTCTACAAGATGGTGAATGAGATGCCGTCACTTGGGGATACTATCTCCAACATCAGGTTAGTAAACAAAACTCTGCGTATGCTTCCTAGGAGATTTAGTGGTAACATCTATGCTATAGAAGAGTTTAGGAACACTGATCTGTTGAGTCATAATGAGCTGATAAGTATCTTGAAAATTTGTGAAATGAATTTATCTCAACAAGATGTTGCGTATGATAGAAAAGGTGTTGTCGGTTTTAAAGGTGAAACTGGTGCTTATTCTAGTTCTAGTTCTGGTAAGACAACAAGTTGATGAAAATGTTGACAAAATTCCTGATGACACTGACAATATTGCTTTACTTGCTAAGAAATTTGAGTCTTATCTTAGACAAAAGAAGAACAAGTCTAAAGCAAGCATTCATCCTAAGGTATTACATTCCCCTCATTCTCTTGTTCGTAAACCTACTCAAAGAAGAAAATTTAGGTATGATCCTGAGTTTAGGAAAAAGATCATTTGTGATGAATGTACTGGTTTTGGTCATTATGCAAGTGAATGTGCTAACACTCTTATGAAGAAAAGGATGAGCCTAAATGCTTATTTGAGTGATGATGATTTTGAAGGAGATCCAGATGCAAATGAAGAAGAACTTGCGTTCTTATCACAATGTGTGAAGGAGGATTTCTCTGAGAGTGACTCAGTTGTTGAGTCTGGTGTGCCAATATCGGAAACAATATTGTGCAGGTTTATGTCTACTTTTGATCTTGATATGAACTATACTAATGCTTTCTCTTCTAGAGTAGGTACTACACAAGAACCTCTAGAGATGAAGATTTCTGAACTTCTGAAAGAACTAAAAGCTGTCAACCAAGAGAATGATGGTTTAATTGAGACCATAACAAGACTTGAGGTAAATCTTACTAAGAAGGATTCTGAGATTGCTAAACTCCAAGGTCAGTTAGCTGCTTCCACATTAAGCTTCAAAAAGTACAGCAAAGGTACATTTGTTTTGAATGAAGCTTTATCTGTTGGAAATACTGGTGAATTTGGTCTTGGAAATACTGAAGAATGCATGCCTTTTAGTTTTGAAAATCCTATTAAGTTTGTGAAACCTGATTCAAATGATTTTTCTAACAAGTTTCCTAATAGAAAAGGCAGTAGGACCCTTGTTTGTCATTATTGTTCAAGCCCTGGTCATATTCGTCCTTACTGTTTCAAACTGAAAGATGATATACTTTCTGGAAAAATATTTCCTAGAGTGTTACCACACAAGTATTCACACACACCTAAATCTGCTTGGGTCAGAAAACCAAAAGTGATTTCTAATGTTGTCTGTACTTCTTTACAAGCATGTGTGCTTGGTCTATAGTATTTTGATAGTGGTTGTTCTAGACATATAACTGGTAATGTTGAATATTTGAAGGATTATGAATCTTTTGATGGTGGTAAAGTTACTTATGGTGGTGGCTTTAAGGGTAACATTTTTGGTAAATGAACTTTAAATGTTAAAGGTTTTCCAAATTTGAAGAATGTGCTTAATGTTGAAGGTGTACGTGCTAATTTGATAAGCATAAATCAATTATGTGATGATAATTTGCATGTGAAATTTGATAAGAATTCATGTTTTGTGCTAAATGAAACTAATGACTGTGTGATGATTGGTAGTCGATCTGCTGATAATTGTTATCTGATTGGTAATAATATTTACCTGCAACATCTCACAACATGATGAAAGTGTACTTTGGCATCAAAAACTTAGTCATGTAAATTACAGAAATTTACAGAAATTGGTTATGTTTGAAGCTGTTAAAGGATTTCCTAAGCTCAGTTTCAGAGATCCACCTGTATGTGGTTCGTGCTAAAAAGGTAAGCAGGTAAGTTCTTCCCGCAAAATCACTTCAATATGAACATCTTCAAGGTATTTTGAATTGCTTCACATGGATCTCATGGGTCCTATGGAGACTGAAAGTCTTGGTGGTAAGAGGTAGTCTTTGGTTGTTGTTGATGATTTTTCTAGATTTTCATGGGTAGAATTCATTAGAGAAAAATCTAATACGTTTAATGTGTTCAAAGTTCTTTTCAAAAGGTTCAAAAATTCTTTCAATCTTAGAGTATGTAGGATTAGAACTGATCATGGTAGAGAATTTGTAAACAACATGTTTGCTGATTTTTGTGAAAATAAAGGCATTATACAAGAGTTTTCATCTCCTAAAACCCTACAGTAGAATGGGATTGCTGAAAGAAAGAATAGAACACTGCAAGAATTGGCTAAAGTCATGCTTACTTCAATGAATGTGTCTAAAAGGTTTTGGTAAATAATTTATATTGAGACACTAAAGGAATAGAAAGATAGAACAATTACAAAGATGTTGTGGAAAAAATAGCGTCAACAATGACTATTTATACCTATAATACTCATGATTCATATCATGGAACATGTATCTATCTAGAAAACTAGGAGTTGGATGATGCCACTGAAGATCACTTCTGATGGTAGCTAGTCTGTCCGCCACAGAGTTACTCTCCCTGAATATATAAGAAACATGGAATGTCATACTTTGAATAAGGTGCGTGGCCTTCTTACACCATGAAACAAGCTTCCATAGCAATGCCGGATTTGGGATCCTGAATGCATACACCACAAACATGGAATCAGTCTCCAACCATAAATTAGTCCATCCTCTATCGTGTGCATACTCAATAGATAAGTATGCCGCTGCTAATTCCACTTCCAGCAAGAATCCATGGCTAAACCCGCTTGTAAAGCAGCCCATTGGAAAGCCCCTAAAGTTCCGAAACACTCTCCCACCTGAGATGTCCCCTGGCGACCCAGCTGCATGACCATCTGAATTCACTTTCACCCATCCCGGACATGGAGGCTGCCACCGAACAAGTATCACTCTAGGGGACTTCCTAGCATTCTCCTTGATTCTAAAGAACCTCAAAGTCATGAGATCTTCAACGGTGTTGCTCATGCTGCCCAAGTCAAACAAGCTGCCCTCACGGATCAAATCCAAAAGTTTGGTCATGACACCAGCAGCTCTAACTTCTCTGTCAGTTCCATCATCTTTGCATCCTGCATAACCTCTCTGTCTAAAAGGTTTTGGGCTGAAGTATTGAATACTGCATGTCATGTGTCTAATAGGATTCATTTTAGACCAGACTGTTTTATTACTTCTTATGAGCTGCTGTATAGGAAGAAACCAAACCTGAAATACTTTCATGTATTCGGTTGCATGTGCTACATTCTAAATGATAGAGAGTATCTTTCAAAGTTCGATTCCAAGAGTGATAAAGGTCTTTTCTTAGGATATTCGAATAGAAAAGCTTACAGAATCTTTAATCTTAGAACCAGAATTGTTCAAGAATCTGTCAATGTTGTGTTTGATGATTCATCCAATATTGCAGGTAAAAAGATGGAAGATGATATCTCTAACTTGGTTGAAATTTCAGAACTAGTGAACAATGTTGAGTCGAATGTGATCACATCGCCTACAACATCGAGTGTTGATTCAGAAGAAGATGAGAACCAACTCCATAGAACTCCGAAAAATACTCTTGCTCACAGATATAAGAAAGATCACCATTCATCACAGATCATTGGTGAGTCCTCTGTTGTTGTTCAAACCAGAAGGAAAGGTAAATTTAGAGATATAGTGTGATCAGTTTGCATGTCTAACATATGCAATCAGGTATTTACTAAGTGTTATTTCTCTTCTTTGAACCCAAGAATATTTCAGAAGCTTTAAAAAATGAGTATTGGATAGAAGCTATGCATTAAGAACTTGAACAATTCACTATAAATGATGTTTGGAGTCTATTACCTAGCCCTACAAACACTAATGTGATTAGAACAAAGTGGATTTTCAAGAATAAAACTGATGAATCTGGTAACATAGTAAAAAACAAAGTTAGGCTAGTTTCACAAGGATACACACAGGTTGAAGGAATAGATTTTGATGAAACATTTGCACCCGTAGCTAGAATAGAGTTTATTAGGCTTCTCTTAGCTATTGCTTGCTTTGTTGGTATCAAACTGTTTCAAATGGATGTTAAAGCTACGTTCTTAAATGGTATTTTACTTGAAGAAGCTTTTGTTGAACAACCGAAAGGTTTTGTTGATCTATTTTATCCTGATCATCTGTATAAATTGAAGAAAGCTTTGTATGATCTAAAATAAGCTCCTAGAGCATGGTATGGTAGACTAACTAACTTCTTAATTTAGTTTGGATTCATTAGAGGTGAGGCTGATAGAACTTTTTTCATTAAGCATGAATCTGATGGTTTTTTTATTGCTCAAATTTATGTTGATGACATCGTATTTGGAGCAACATCACAGGTCATGATGGACAACTTTGTGAAGGCGATGACTACCACGTTTGAGATGAGTATGGTTTATGACCTGAATTATTTTTTAGGGCTCCATATCAAGCAAAATGAAAGTGATATCTTCATCTCACAGAGTAAGTATGCAAGGAACTTGGTGAAAAGATTTGGCCTTGAGAACACTAAGCCTATGAAGACACCTATGGGAATATCACAGAAACTGTGCAGAAATGATGTTGGCTCAGATGCTGACCATATTCTGTATAGATCAATGATTGGTAGCCTTCTGTACTTAATTTTGAGCAGACCTGACATTATGTATAATGTCTCTGTATGTGCTAGGTACAAAGCAAATCCCAAGGAATCACATATGAAAGCTGTGAAGAAGATCATCCGATATGTTGATGGAACAAGTGAGATGGGACTATGATTTTCGAAGGATACAAACAGCTCCCTAGTTAGATATAGTGATGCTGATTGGGCAGGTGATTATAATGATAGGTAGAGCACGAGTGGTGGATACTTTTACATGGGTAACAATCTTGTTTTTTGGCATAGTAAAAAAAATGCATATCCCAATCCTGTGAAGCATTCACTAACACGAGTGCTTTGGTTGAAAAAGATGTTAGATGATTATATGCTTGAGACAGATGCATTAGTGATTTTTTGTGATAACACGAGTGCTATAAACATTTCTAAAAATCTTGTGAAGCATTCACTAACTAAACATATCAGCATAAGACATCATTTCATTAGAGATTTAGTTGAGAAAGAAGTAGTTAAATTGGAGTATATTTTCACTGAGAGATTTAGTTGAGAAAGAAGTAGTTAAATTGGAGTATATTTTCACTGAGAGACAACTTGCTGATATTTTCACGAAAGCACTTAATTTCGAGAGGTTTTCTTCACTTAGGAAATCTCTTGGACTCTGCATTTCCTGAGTCATACATAATGTTGCTTAGAGTGTGACAACACTCGAAGCGACACTACTGTAAGTTTTGTCATTTTATGTCGAAATTAACTGATTTGGTAGCTTATTTCTTGCTGCTAACTATATTCTGGTTTAATCTTAAGGTGCAATTCTGGACATACACAACTGAAAGCACTAGTTCTAAAAAATCAAAGGTCTAAACATGCTTAGTGACTAGGCATACGGGGCTGACAACCATGATGTGTTCTTTTCTAAAGGCTGTTTAGTTTCAAAAAAAGGAATAAGAGCACTCTTGGATTATTACTGAGTAACCAGACACATGGGGCTGACAACCACGATGTGATCTTTTCAAAAGGTGTTAAGTTTCTTGAGATTGAAAAGTGCATAAAAATCCATAAAAGTTTATAAGTGTATGTGTGCCTGCATAAAAAATCAACCTTGATTGATTTTTTCAGAATGTTTTTAGCTCATGAAAATGTGTTGTTAAATTGAATATTTTCAATACATTAAGTGATGAAATTTATAGTATATTTATTTATTTATTATGCATATTGTTTCTCTTTTATTTATTAAGGCTGATTCTGTTTTCATATAAGTTAGTGGGCCTTAGTAATTGCTGCATTTTATTCTGCATTTTACACGTTCAACAGTTACACTTAGTGGACATACACCCTTCTCAAATCTTCTCTTCTTTTCTTTAAATTCTCGAAGTGTGATGTGTGAGTTGATTTGGTGTGAAGATTGCTTGCTTGTTTAATCATTACACAACACTCTCTCACATACTTTTGATTTTAAAATTCAAATTGCTATCTCACTCACGTATCTCAATGTCTCCTCCAAAGACAAACCTTCCCTCTTCCAGAGCAAAACATTCCTCATCATCCAAACCCTCTGCTTCCTCTCGCAAATCCCCTCCACTCCAAACCCTAGCTTTGATGGCCGAGAATGTCGCGACTGGTGCTGCTCAGAATGTAAATCCTGATGCTGCTATACCGCCGCTTGGACTTGTTGTAGAGTCAGCCGTACCCAGACATATTATCCTTCCTCAAGGTACTCCCGACATTGTATTTCTCTCACTTCAAGCTCAGGTCGCCGATTCAGGCATTCTTGTGTCTCAAATTGAAGTCCCGATGCTGGAACCTCCTCCTACTGTTGTCTTCCCGCTCCATCATCTGAAATTCTTGCTCAATCGTCCATCCCTCCATCAAAAATTACATCTGAAACTCAGCTCTCTACAACTTTTGAACTATCTGACCCTGTTAAAGTCCCTTTCATATCATCACCCATTACTTCTCCTATCCGTACAAAGCCAAATCTGCCCATGTCTAGTCCTTCGTCATCACCTTCTATTCCGATTATGTCAAAGGTGGCCAGGAAGACTGCTCCTAAGCACAAGGATCCACTCATGCGCTGGTCTATCCGTGTCCGAAAGAAAAGTCAAATTGTTGCTTTACTGGATATACCCAATACTGCTAAAGGGAAATCTCTTATTTTCTTGTCTGATTCTGATGATGACTCTGCTTCAATGGATGTGGATGTTCCTAGAGAGAACCCCACAATGGCTAAATTCTACAAAGCCCTGAAGAAAAGGAGACCAGTTAAGAAAGTTGTCTCTGATGTTGCTACTCTTGTTGCAACAGCTGAAGAAGAAGCTGAAGATGATCTGGACCAGCTGATTTATGATATTGCCACTGATGTTGCCACTGATAAAGAAACACCTGCTGATGCGGATGCAGACCCCTCTGATCCTGATCCTCATATCTCTCAAGTACTCTAGTACTTTCTGCAGCAATTGGATTTGTGAGTTTTATGCAAACATTAGTTCAAGCATGATTAAGAGTACTAGTCCTAAGTTTGGAAGATTTACTTTAGGAAAAAGATTTATGATTTTTCTCCTGAAAAAATAAATGCATTGTTGGGGACTGTACATGCTGAAAGTGTTGATGATATTGATGATCTGGATGAGATTGTTTCTGTGATTACTGGTGGTCTAATTACTAGCTGGCCTAAGAAGTTGTTCAGTCCAAGTCTTACAAGTCTACATGTTGTCTTGCACAAGCTTTGTGTCTACAATTGGTTGCCTACCTCTAACTAGAGTTACTACTAAGCATGCCGATTTATAAGATAGGGAAGAACCTGCCTTTTTACCTTAGTGAAGTTATTTATAAGAACTTGATCAGTTATGGTAGAAACATTTCCAAGGTTGGCAAGTTACCATACCCTGCACTGATCCATCTCTTGCTGTCGAATCAAGGTATTAAGAAGGGTAAGGGTGATTTCGTGTCTTTGAATGCTCTGGTGCTAGGTATTGCTAAATATCTGCTTGAAGGTAATCACATTGTTGATCTACCTTATGTGAAGCCCGCACCTGCTCATGAACTTGAACTTGGAACTCAGAATGTTGCTCCTGATAGTGACAACAATACTGTACGCACTAATGCTCCTGCTCAATCTGAAGAGGTAGTTTCTATTACTATGCATCGCAAGTACATTGAAGAGTAAGCTAATGCACTCGCCGCCAAGTGTCTCATCTCAGACTCCAAGCCTATGCTTTGAATAGGCAAGCTAACTGGCTAGAACAAAGAGCTCAGTTCTAGACTGGTTTGCTATCCACACCCACAGAGGGAGAGATACCTGGTGCTGCTCAAAATGCTGCTGCTGTTGAAAGCTCAAGCTCAGGGGGGAGTTGTGATCGAAGACATCACTGGAGAACCCAAAGGAGAAAATGTTGATCGTGCTGGAGGCGCTGGTACTAATGTTGCTGATGATGCTGCAACTTAGGGGGGAGTTCATATAGTAAGGGAGAGATTGAGAGATTGGAAGAGTAGCAGATCATGATGTTGATACTCTGTACCATGAGTTTGCAGATCATGATGACGATGCTTTGAAGAATGAAAGATCGTTGTTGCTCTAACTCTCTAACCCTCTAACTATTTGATGGATTGTTTAAACTTAATTTGTTGGATACTTATTTCAGTTTGTTTATTGTTCTGAACTTATTGAAATTAGGTTGCTGGATTCTTAGAAACTTTAGTTTTAACATTTATTTTAGCTCTGAACTAGCTCTGACCTTATTGGTTAATTATCACTTTGGTAATTATGCTCTGAAGTGCTTAGTTATTTTGCACAACTATTGAACTAACATCTGATGTATCATTTGGATATCTTATTTTGCCATGTTTCTTTGCATCAGGTTGTGTGATTGCTGATAGATGTGACTGGGGGAGATTGTTGATGTGAAGTGTTGAGACCAGTGTCGTCACATTTGGAATCACACCGATCCTCCACCAGTTATTATTTAACTACTAACATGTTTGTGTGGTGTTGTGCTTGATGTTGCTTTCAGGGTTGTGGCGGTTGAATGAAGATCGTGCTGAATGGGACCCACAAGACTGAAGAGCAATTTGGAAAGTTCTAGAAGTTGAAAATAACTACCCAAAGTAGTGCTTTGGTCATTTGCTGATAATGGGTAATTTTTATATCTCCTAGTGGATCACTTATTTGAAGAAGGCCTGCGGCATGCTTTACGACTATAAATAGAAGCTGTCAGACTTTATGCCAGTGGCGCAGAAAAACTTGGAGAGTTCCTACATAGAGAGTCGTCGGACGTAGAGTTCATTCGACTACGTTCCTCTTGTAGTGTTTTCACTGGTGTTGTAACATCTCGTTCTGCATCACTTGAATAGTATTATCCCGTGCATTTTGTGTGGACTGTTCACAGGCGGTGGAAGTGCATACTTAAAGTAGGATCTAGATCAATAATCTTGATTTGCCATTTGGAAGTTTGTGTAGGATTTATATCCGTGTGTGTATTCGAAAAGTGGAAGGAATGTTTCCATCTCTTTGAATCTGATTTTTGTAAATCACTTTTTTCAAGTTAGTGATATTTTTGCCATGAGGCCGCTACAAAGTTATTCATAAGTTTGTAGAAAGATTGAGTAATTCCGTGTATTAAGTCTTTCGCTATACAAACTTGCATATTCGTATTCAAGTTTCATTCTGATAAGAGTTAGTGTTATACGACGTGTTACCACACTTAGGATAACATCTCGACGTAAATATACTTACACCGCTAGGTGCAACAACAGACATGTTTCGGCACATTGCATTTGATACAACGCATCCCTATAGCCCAAGTCAAGTGAGCAAAAATTAAAGGTGGTCTGACCCAAGTCAAACAAATCGAAGTAAAAAAAGGTTTAACCCAAGTCAAACATACCCAAGTTAAAGAAGGTCTGACCCAAGTCAAGCAAACCCAGACAAATTAAATCAGATCCAAGTAAAATAAGTTTGATTAAAGTCCAATCAAGTTAGAGGCTCAAGCCCTCAAAATCAGGTCAAATCAAGTATTGACCAACTAAAATACGAGTTATAAATGGAAGATTTCTCATCCTTCACCTATAAAAGGAGCTCTCTTACACTCATTCTGAACACTCACACACTAAAACACTTATATCTGATGACGCCAACATTTCTGAAAAGATTGAAAACACGAGCAATCAAGATCTTTGAGTCAAGTCAAGTCAAGAACGGCCTATGATTCGGGGTTAAGGTGCTAAGCCCCCCAGATCCATCGTTCTTCCCATCAAGTTCTTCGATGTTCTTTGTAGAGTCCACGACGTTCTACACATTCAACGGTTTTCTTCGCAAAAAAGCGTCAACATTAACTTTTAATCCGAACAAAGACTCGACACATCTGGATTAACGTTTTAAAGCTTCAAGCCTGAGCTCAGACAAGTTTCAATCGTAGATCCGACTCAACACACATAGTTAACACAAAGTAAAAATACACATAAGTTAAAGTCAAAGCCAAGTTAGTTCGAGAGAAGATTCAAAGGATTAGCTAGAGATTGTAACCTGTTTTACAAATCTTCAAATTTGATCCTTTCAGATTATCTTTGTAATTCATTTTTATGTTTATTTTATCATAAATACAAAATTTATTGTTACACCATATTTAGACATTAAAAAACACCATTCTATCCTTGCTGCAAATGACACAATCATGAATTTGCATTTATGAACTATTAGACGTGTTCCCAGGGAGGGTGTCAAGATTTCCTGGCAGGGGGCCCAATTTTTCTTTAAACCGTAGAAGTTTTCACATTTGTTTTTACACATAAATTCAATAAAAAGTTACTTTTGGAGTATTTTTAAATAATAATTAAAGAGTAAAATTTCTTATATGTATTAGGTGAAGAGAGTTATTATATTAATATAAGGTGAAAACTATTTAGAGAGAAAACTTATGTCGATAAGTCCAGAGTTTTTGTTCACTGGGTTCAAGTAAAAAAAATCTTTGAAGTGTTATAAATTTGTTTTCAAAGAAAAATCTCACATTTATTTCAAATCCTACCATGAAAAAAATAGATAAATAAATATTAAAAGAAACAAATTATAAATATATTCTTTTTTTAAAAAAAGTTCAATTATTAAAAAATAATTTATTACTACAAGGTACACACTTTAGAGCTTAAATACTCTTAAATACAAGGGAAAAAAAGAATTACTATCCGCTACACAAATTGATAATAAAGAAACCAAATCATTTTTAATGAAACAAATATCTGCTCAATCAGATTTCATACCCCTCTCACCTCTGTCTCTGTCAACCTCATCTTCCTCTCGACCGCCATATCCCTCTTCCAACGCACTAATGATGAGAGTGAAAATAAGCATGTTTTAGTGTCCAATTTATCATCTTTTTATGGGAATTCTTATCATATATTAGCACAAGTGTTTTATATTTATTATATTTGAGAAAAAGGTGCATTTTAGGTGTTTTATTGTGTTTTAGGTGGAAAAATGATCAAAAGTGCAAAGTTGGAGAAAAGGGAAAACTTGTGCAAGAATGCTGAAAAACGCACGTCCAACTTGTGTAATTTTTTGTATTTGTGTGGAGCTTAAAGATAAAATTGTGAAACATGTTAGAAAGCCACAGAAGAGAGGATCATTTTTGCGTAAGAAACACCTCAATTGGAGTCCAAACGAGAAAGTTATGATCAAAATGGTGACGTCGCGCAAGTTGTTTCTACTCAGCACTATTGTGCCATTTTGCATGACTTTTTATTCCTTCAAATGTTGGATTTTTTGTAAGTTCTTTATATGGATAGAAATTCAAGGAAGAGAGGATCGCGTGAGCACAAGAATCACTTAAATCAGAGTTTTTATGTGGAAGTTATGCGCAAAACGGTGAGATTGCGCATGGCCGCTCGACCAAGACCATTTGGTCGAGCGACGGTCGAGCGAGACACCTGAAGAAGTTTCAGCTTAGAGACATGCCGCTCGACCAATGTCAATCCCGCTCGACCAAGACCATTCTGGTCGAGCGGGGACACAGGATCCTATTTTTGGTAATTTCGTACCTCCAGTGCGTGTATTTGCATATTTTTCAGGAAAAAGCCCATTCAAGGTCCATTAGGAGAGCTTAAAAGTATAAAAGGGTTTGCAAATCACACCAAGGAAGGACTGCAACATAATCATCCTACACCCACAAGGGGGGATCACCCCCAACCATCATCCACATCCTTTCCTCCATCCATCCATCACTTTAAAGATTCGTCTGCTGAATCAAGAGGAGAACCAAGAGGAGGATTCAAGACAGAGAATGACGCGATGACTCCCACATCTAGGGTTTTATTCGTTTCCTAATTTATCTTGTATTTTTCAGACTATGGGTAAGATCTATCCAACACCCACGAGTGTTCTTTGTAACAACATGGGCTAGAACCGTTTTGGTAGAACTAGGGTTTGAAGGTTTTATGAATTAATTGAACTTTCGTTTGTATACTTCATACAACACTACTTGTGAAATTATTTTATATATGATTATGCATTTTTAATCCATATTCACGGTCGCTTTGTGCATCTTCAATTGGTATATCGAGTTTGAATTTATATCTTAGTTGTAGATTGAGTGCATTCATTGCTGAACAAGATTCCATGTTATGATTCTAAGTGAGGGGACTCTGAAGCTTCATTAGAACTGTTATATATGAATATTTATTAATTGAATTGAATTCGGGTTAATAAGCAGGATAAAGAGGTTAATTTTATAGTACCTATAAAGGGAGATCATATCGGGTTAGAATACCAATTCTAGGGGGAAATAATTGATACTGATATTACCTAGAAAGGGGGGTAAAATTATATCTCTTGCTCCAAGGTTATTCACACGTGTTACACAAATATTTACTTATGTTTGGAGTTGATTTTCATGGCTTAGTGATGCGTCCATATTCCACAAGACAGAGTTGGACATTGATACATAATGGAGAATTAATGAGTGAAACCGGATTACCCTAGGGCTACATGTTCTTCATTCTTGAGTCACATTCGTATTCTTCTAGTATTTATTTTATTTTAATTGTTATTTAATTTTTTAATAGTTGTTAATTAAATCCATAAACTGTTTTTGTCTTAATTAATTTAGTAAATAATTAAATTGATAATACGTCGTCCTTTGGGTTCGATATTTAACTTGGTCGCTTGCTTAAGCTGCAAATTGATATCCTTAATACTTGGGAATTAATTTTGCGTGCTAAGAAAACGCTCATCAACTACCACCACCCGCGCCGCCAACTAGTCCTAACTTCTTAACCACCAACGGCGCCTCGTTCCTAACCAATCAATTAAACCCTAACACCACCAGAGAGTTCTCTTTTATCCCAAAATAATGATTCTCTGACTTTTCCCTCCGACCACCCTTCCATCCCAGAGGACTCGCCATAACATCACCTTTTGTCAAAGCTTACTGCTGCAATTGGAGCAAGGAACGACAGCCCTTTGCTCCAGAGGCCGGAGGAGTCGCCGTGAAATTAGATTTGCCAGGAGATGGCTCCAAAGAGTAAAATTAATTTATCAGGAGTGACAAGTGATTTACTACTTTTAATTGCTTAATAGTCACCTTCAGGGAGAAAACATGGATCCTTGGAGCAAAGGGGTGAGTCGGATCGAAAAGGCGAGTGAAACGAATCGAACTGACTTGAGGTCGACTCAGTATCCGACATTGATAAGTGGTTGTTGTTACTTCTATACAGAAACTCATTCCGTACGTAATACTGGATTCTTGGATATTTTACGAGGTAGGCGATGTGCTTGTTTGAGTGGCCGGTGGAAGAGAGTTCTATGGAATGGAAGGGGGCCCACTACATGCCGGCTCAATGGAGGGAGTAGAGACATGTGAGTTTCTGCAGCGCGGTGGCCTTCGTCTATGGGTCGATGGATTTGATCTCGTGTCAAATCTCGTCGAGTGATTTGGCTATGTAGGTGGACTTGGTGCCAGGTGAGGTGAGGCGGAAGCCTTTGATTAAATTATTAATTGAGCACTGGAAAAGGAAGTCCAACAATGAAGGGCCAGCCATGGATGGATTCGGCAATTTTTTCGATTTTAAGTATGAATGTGTAGTTAGACTGAACTAGGTGGAAAGGTAGAGTTCATTTCAGAGGAGAGAAAGGGGGAACGACGGTTGTGAATTGGAAGGGGAGAGAGAGGAGAAATGGGGGAGAACGTTAAGAAAGGTTTGTATAAAGCTATAATGTGTAGAAAAAAATGTGCCACAATTCAATGTGCAAATAGAAAAATAAAAAAAAAGAAAAAGTGAAGATAAATGTGTGACAATGCAATGTGAAAAGTGTGTAAAAGATAAATATACACAAAGCTAAAATGTATATGCACCAAGGTAAAATGTGCAAAAATAATATGCACAAAGTAAATATGCACAAAACTGAAATGTACAGAAGGGTATTATAGACATCACATTGTAGAATTGTGTATTTATGAGTAGTAATTTTTAGTGATGTACCATATAGTAATAATGCATTATTTTATGTACCTCATAGTAACTAATTCTTAAAAAAAATTCAGATTAAGTTATAAAAATATTAAAAGAAAATAATTTATAAGTATATATTAAAAAGAAAGAAGAAAAGAAAAATTCTACGTAAGAAAATTATAAAAAAAATAAAATTGGATAAAAAAATAAAATTAGATAAAACATGAGAGAATAGGGGAGAATTTTTTAGATAAAATGGTAAAAGAAGAATTCACTTCCCAAGAAAATAGGAAAAAGAAATATAAAAAAAATAGAAAAAAGAAGCAAGGCAAAATGAGTTTTACTCTTTGAGGGGGTGTTTGATAGAGGGGTTTGGGGGGTGAGCAATGAGAACAGAATAAAATTTATTATTTGGTACAATTGAATCATTTTCTACACTAATTTGCCCACTATCAAACAAATTCTATTACCATTCCTTAAAATTTTCAAAACTCCTCCACAACTCGTGACCTTTATAGATTGGGTGACAGTGCCAACCATTTGACTACATCAACCTGGAGTAAAAATTTTCAAAACTCCTCCACATCTCGTGACCTTTTAAGATAACTTTTGAGATTGTTGATTAATGTGAAGTTTTCTTCTTTGGGTAGTGAATATAAGTTTGGGACAGACGAAAACGAAAAATGTGAGAATAAGTATGGGACGGAGGGAGTTATTATCTGATGAGCTCCTTTAGTACTATTTCATTATTGACAAAATAAAATTTTAATCATATAAATAATTTATAAAATATATACTACACGAGCTAGTTTTACCAATGTATATTTTAGAAATGTTTAAAAACATTACTCTCACTTCACTATTTTGAATGAAAAATATTAATTATATTAATAAGAATAAAAAATATTAGAATACTATAGAAGTTTAGAAGAAATATTTTTATGTAAAATTATTGTGAATTAAAAAAAAATGTGGAGTATGTCCTGTATTATTAAAGTATATTTTAAGGCAAATTAAATATGGGTACTAAAAGGGAAAAAATCTTGTGAACATTTTATTTTATTTAATCGATGTTATTTTATTTATGACATTGTCATCATTATATCTTCATGAGTTTTACTTATTCAGTATTATTATTTTTGCAAAATATTTTTAAACAATTAAATTTAAATGTCTTTTTCTTCGGGAAATTCTTCAACTCAACAAACACTTATTTTCCAAAATTTATGATATGGATTGGTTGGATCCAAAATGTGGCACCGTCCATATGTGCTCCAATGATGTGGGGCCTTCATGACATGTGCTCCAATCATGTGGGGCTTCATATACTTCTTCTTATTATTATTTGTTAATAAAACATTATATACAATTTATTGTTATTATATCTGATGAGCTCCTTTAGTACTACTCCATAATTGACAAAATAAAATTTTAATCATATAAATAATTCATAAAATATATACTACACGAGCTAGTTTTTACCAATGTATATTTTAGAAATGTTTTAATACATTACTCTCACTTCACTATTTTAAATGAAAAATATTACTGTACTTATATTAATAAGAATATACCCTCAGTCCGCCACAAAGGTGAACATTTGTTTTTTGCACGTGGATTAAGGAGTACTATTATTTAAGGTGTAGTTGGTAGTTGTATTAGTGGGGTGTATGAGTCCCATAAATTTATTGTATTAGTGATGTGTATGGGTCCCATGTGTTTAAAAAGAAAAATATTGACCTTTGGTGCGAACGCCCAAAATGGCAAAATGTGGAACTTTTGGGCTGACAGAGAGAGTAAAATATTACAATATTATAGAAGTTGAGATTTCAGAAGTAATATTTTTATTCAAAAGTGTAATAATTTATCACTCTTAATTGAATCATTACACAAAGTGTGCGTGAAATTCAATTCATTCCATTCATTATGTCACATGCATTCAATGCACTTGAAAATTGAAATGTCAATTCCCATCATTAATAAGGATAAATTTTAATAATAACCATATAGCTTTATTAAACTAATTTTTTATACGAAATATTTAGTGATATATGTTAAAATGCTTAAAATGAAGAAATAAATAAAATATCTTTAACTTGATATATATCTCGATTTAAAAGTTTAACTGAGTCGAATATGTACAATCAAGTCATAATTGTAGGAAATAAATCAAAAGATCTTAAAACTTGAAATTATATCCCGAGATCTAATTCGTAAAGTGAAAGCGTACCTGGGTCCATTGAATTCTTTAGATATAATACAAACTCAATGATCTAGTGGTAAGATGGTCTTCCAATAAATCTCTTTACTTCTTTTGGTTTGAACTCTTTCTCATATAGTGTTGGAATATCTTATGGATAACTCTTCATAGTATTGGATTTCTCTTACATGAAATTTAAGTTTATCTATGTGGAAATAAAAAATTATCACTTTTAAAGATTCAACATTAAATATCCGGGCATGAGATTAGCAAGTTGAATTTGATTTTTTCTGTCAAAGACTCAATACATTATCAAGGTATGAGATAACGAGTAAACACCTTCCCCGTTCCACTGTAACATACGCATTTTGTCATTTTGGTTCGTCTCAATATAGAGTGTGCATTTCTCTTTTTGGTAAAAGTCTTTTTTGGTAAAAAGGACCCATACAAATTCATTACTTCTTTTTCATGGGCCTACACATCACAATAATACACTTACTCATTTTACATTACAATATTATTTCTCTCACCTCACTAAATATTAAAATATTGTATCTCTTAATCTACGTGCAAAACACAAATACACACGTAGTGTGTATTCAATGGGACAGAGGCAGAAATTAATAATAATTATTGAATGACTTCAAAACTCAAACTATTTAAATATGTTGTTATTGATTTGCTTATAACATTATGAGTTTTAATGAAATTTTAAATTTGTATTTATATATTAAAATTAGTTATAATATATTCAAAACGAATTAATTTTCTTTTCCTTTTTCAAGTTTTTGTAAATTTTTAAATTTTTAATGATATTGATATCAATATTTGATACATCCTTCAATATTTTTTTTAAAAAATTTAAAGTATCAATATAAATATTGATATTGATATTTTAAATTGGGGCCATGCAAACAGGCCCACTGCCAATTAAACACAATAAAAATGTTTGGTTCAATAGGAATAAAGCAAAAATGCCCACTTTTGAGTCAATTTGACGAAATTTGATTTGACATGTTGACTGTATTGCTGTCATAATTGACTCGGTTATTAATTTTCCTAACTGTTCCCACTCCACTCCACTCTCTCTCTCCTCCCTCTTTCTCCCCCTGTCGCACTCTTCACTGCATTCCAATGTTTTACCTTTTTTTTATCTGACATCGGGCTTGGTGGCAAAATAAAATTAAAAAACACTAATAATATGACGCAATGGGTGAGTGCAATTTCTGTTGATTTTTCGTTCGTAGATTTCGTTTAATATATAGTGCAGTTGAAAATAAACTGGAGTTTATTCGTTATTTTTTAGTTTAGAGTTATGAATTATTGTTTTAATGTTGCGTATTTATGGATTAGTCATTGATCGGAATGAGATTTGGTTGAAAGAGAAATTTCGTCCGTTTGTTTAACAGATCTTTATGAAAGATCGAATTATTATTATTTGATTAAATTGATTGAGAAATGCCTGAGTAGTTAAAAGTCATCAAAGACCGAGTAGTACAAATATCTCAGTCCTGAGTCCGAATAGAACATGTTAATTGAGTAGATTAAAGAGAAGAGGATTGTGGTTTGTTGCCCAAACCAATTTTTAGGTAAAGCCCGAGTAGCACAAATGAAAGACGGAGTTGATTATAATATTAAAATCTTGAATTGAATAAAAACAGGAAAAATTGAGTAGAATTATAATTTTTAAATCCCGAATTGAATAAAAAAAGACTGAGTTACATTATAATTTTCTAAATTGAATAGAAAATGAAAGACCGAATGCATTATAATTAAATCCCGAATTGAATAAAAAAGGAAAGATCGAGTAGAATTGTAATCTTTAAATCCCAAATTGAATAGAAAAGAAAAGATCGAATTGCATTGCAAATTTTCCTATTGAATAGAAAAGGAAAGACTAATTGCATTGTAATTAAATCCCGAATTGAATAGATAAGCAAAGCCCGATTTATGAAATCCCGAATTCAATTGTACTTTTTAAATCCCGAATTGAATAGATGAGAAAAGCCCGAGTTAATCTAATTTCTTTTAATTTTGAAAGCCCGATTGAATCATCATCTATAATTAAAGCCCGGGTTAATCTAATTTAAATTTTATTTTCATTTCATTAATCTAATTTCATTGCAATTTGGGAGTTATTTTAATAAAACAAATTAAATGAATTTAAATTAATGTGCAATATTATACATTACGTATTAATTCCTTATATTATAATTAATGATTATTATAATGTATGGTCATATTGATATTGATATTATCATTGTTAATAATACTAATTTATATTTTAATTCTCATTAATAGTATTATTCTTATTTGTAACTAAGTACTACAAAATTTATAACATAACCGTTATTTTAATGTAAACTATGTTGGGAGTGGAAATGACCACGCTTCCAAGGTCACAAATGTGGGATTTGAAGTTACTGCAAATCAAAAAATATGTTGGATTGAATTTTGACATAGCTAAGCCATTGTGGGACGCAAGCAGAACAGGCATTCAGATCTTCATGTTTTGATCATTTTTTTTATCTAGATATAGGGTACGTGACACATTCGAGCTTGCATAGCTTGATGAGTCAAGAGGTTGTGGTATCGGGAGGGGATAAGTACAGCCGTTGGTTTAGGGTGTCTGGTAAATTACTTGAGTTTAGGGTAGTAGACTTTATCCGAGTAATGGGTTTTGGATTTCAAGATAGGACTGATTTTGATTTGAATAAGAATTTCAGTTTAAGCAATCACAGTCTGTATGCAAGGGAGTGTGTAAAGGATGGAACAGTAACTCCTAATACTACCTACATCAACCACCAGTGAAGAAGGTTGTGAGAATGAGACAAAATAGTGAGAATTAAAAAAAATAAAAAAGAAAATATAATGCATAATCAGTTACCAAAAGTTGGGTTGTAGAGTCAGACCACAACCCACCTCTCAACCCAAATAATTCTTCCACATTGTGACACTTGTTACATTATAATTGGTTTCAATAAATTTATATAAATATAATTTAAATTCTAAATTTAAATATTAATTTAAAAAAATAAAAAAATTAAAAAAAAATAAAAACATCAAAATTCTTATCTTTTTTTTTTATCTATATATAAAGTATAATTTCGATATATTTTCACATCACAATTTTAATTTAATTATTATGTTCGTATGTTAATTTTTTGTGTATTTTTAAAGTAATTTTTTTATCATTATTATGGAATTAAAATATTTTTTAAAATATGAGATTATTTTAATTTTAAATATAAATTAAAAAATATTTAAAATAATAATATATAATTTTATAATAATTATATAAATGAGAGAGAAATAAATATTTTAATAAAAAGTTGAGTTGAGTTGGGTTGTTGATGGAGTATAAAACTTTTGAAATTGGGTAGCGTTGTAGGTTATACATATGGATAAGAGAGAAATTAATATTTAATTAGGAGTTTGGGTTGTGGTGAGTTGTGAATGTTGATACTCTAAGGTAAACATCAATAAGTTGAGGAATAAATTTCTCAACCAGAAATTTAAAGGAGATGATGCAGTAAAAGTAGCCAACATTCTATTTGTTTACTACTTTCTCCTTGGACAAGATAACTTAAAATTGAACGTAGAGAGTTGGCTATGGAGCTTGGTAGAAGATAGCACTGCTCGGGATGCATTCCCTTGTGGCCATCCATCAAATTTTTTAGTCATATGTATCTTGATTCATTTTAAAGTTATCTGCCTCGATTTCTTTCCACTCCGTCATACTTACTTCCAGGAGAAGAAGTATGGCTTACAGATTTCGCTTGGACCTTGGTTAGGTCGCTTTCTCTATTCTTCGTGTTTGGGAATATGTCCATGGATCTCGGTGAAACTGTGGAGTTCCACTATATTTCTTGATACCTCCTTTGATTACATTAGTTCATCCTTTCGTATATCTTCCAAGTATTCTTCCTTTGTCTGACTGGAACGAGCCATTGCATGTTACACTCCTCGTTCGAGTCCATCCCAGAATCTCTGGTTAGCCTCTTCTCTTTTATCCACCCTTTGTCTATACAGAATGTGATAATATTCTTTGATAGGACTACATATTCTACAGTCTCCAACAGGCTTGAATGGGCTGTTGCTCTCGCTTTGAACAAAGCTACTAGTCCAGTCATACTCGGATGTCGAACTTTCGTTCACATCCATATACATTTTGAAACTCTGATCTCGTTAATTGATATTAGTTTATAAAAATTTTTTCATTCATAAATAAATAATTCTAGGCCTCTGATACCATTTTGAAGAGTGAAGATTATGAAGAAAATTTAGTATAAAATGAGGTATAGAGGTTATGTTGTAAAAAAAATGTCAAGTGGTGTTATGAAAGATGTGTTGTAAAAGGTGTTGGACCACTAGAGTAATCTTAGGGATATTTTGGGGATAAAATTAAAAAAAAATGGCTATTTTTATTAGTCCTTTATTCCTTTTGCTAGCAAAGTTATCTGCAAATGGATGTTGAGTCACTTTTGACTATTACCCAATTTATAAAATATGAAATTCTATACCTCTCTACTCGGTCATTTACTCCCTAAAGTTTAAACCTCTACTACTCGGTCATTTAGTTCATTGTTGTAACAAATGAACATTACTCGCTCACTTCTTAAACCTGTCAGAGTGTGATTGTGTTCATTTCGGAAATTAATGTTAGAGGTCTCAAAAGACTGACATATAGGAGGGGTATATTAGTAAACACATCTATAAAGTGGACATTTTTCTCATATTTAGTCAAAGTACTCTCCCGTCTCATCTAATGGTTACATATTTTTAATTTGAGCGTCTCATCCTAATAGTTAAATTTCTTTTTTTGTATATGAGACCCACACAAATCAATCAAAATATCTCCATGGATCCACCTACTGCACTAATACAACTACCCACTATATATTAAAATATTAATTCTCTCAGCTAAATACACATTAAAGTACTATATTCATTAATGTCGTGCAAAAAACAGACGTAACTATTAAAACGTGATAGTTGGAGTATGCATTTTTGGGAGTGTGAAAATTCGGGCAACATAACACAATTCTCTTTTAAATCTTTGGCCACTTTGTGCAGCCATTTTTTAATTTTTGTCGCATCAAACTAAAAAAAGATTTAAGGCCAAATAAAGAAAATTAAGGGCTTTAGGATTGTGCAGCCATTTTTTAATTTTTGTCGCATCAAACTAAAAAAAAGATTAAGGCCAAATAAAGAAAATTAAGGGCTTTAGGATTGTGCAGCCAATTTTTAATTTTTGTCGCATCAAACAAAAAAAAAAGATTTAAGGCCAAATAAAGAAAATTAAGGGCTTTAGAGCAAATCCAAAAGATTATGTAAAATACAAAATATTCATAATATAAAGAGGATTTCAATAAAATTAAGCTTCAACATATTCTCTATTTTAACATTAAAATTACATAATCATTTTCACTCTCTAAATTTGAAGAGCCAAATCTAGGGCTGCTAATTTTATCCGCGGGTTCGGATACCCTGTGGGTAATACCCTATCGGGTGAGGGTAGGGTAGGGTAGGGTAGAGCATGTTTGGGTATCGGGTATGGTAGTACCCGTACCTGTTTGAAAATATTGAGGGTAGGGGTAGGATATGATATTCATAAACCCGATTACTCTACCCGATTACCGGCTTACTTTATATATATATATGGAGTATATTTTATTATACTTTATATTTAGTATATTTTATATTTATACATAGACATATAGATATATGTTTTTGTATAATCTGAAAAATTATTTCACTTTATAACGCACATACTAGTGTACATCACATTGCTCATTTGATTTAAGAAAGCAAAAGGCTTCAAGGGTATGACTAATAAAATGATATCCTCTAATATTTTATATCAATTTTTATTTTAATTATTGGAGGATTGAGGTAGGCTACTCACATCTCAATCTTCTTCTTCATTTTTTTTAATCTTTTGCATTTACTTTGATTTTCTTACATCATTGTGTATTTTAGAGTGATATATTGCTTGGTTGGCAAGGGTAGCCATTTAAAAATTTTGAATAACTGTTTATCCGCGGATTATCCATTACCCAATGGATATTATCCGTACTCTACCCGATGATACACTTAAGGGTAATAGGGTAGGGTAAGGGTAATAAAAATAAGAAGTGGGTAGTATATGGATTGGGCATACCCATACCATACCCTACACGTTTACACCCTAGCCAAATCCCCTTTTCAAACTTAAATAACATTAAGGGGCCAACTATTTGCACCCCCAAAATTACTGAACGTACCCCAAAAATATTTAAATTGACATAATTATCCTTATAAAATTTATATTTGTTCGCTTGCAACAACCGAACAGTTATTCATCTTATCTGTTCGGTTGCAGCAACCGAACAGAATAAAGAATTCATATATCTTATCTGTTCGGTTGCAGCAACCGAACAGAACAAATAATTCATTTATCTTATCTGTTCAGTTACAACAATCGAACAGAATAAAATTTATGATTTTTTTAATTTATATCTACATTACCGAATAGATAAGATAACAGATAAGTTTTATAGATATCATCGATCTTTAAACAAAGATGGTAATTCGTCTCCCAGTTAAAGTAAACAAATTTCTGTTGATTCTAGATTCTATCAAACTATTAGTCTACTGCTACTTCCGTTGATAGAATTTAGAATCAACAGAAACTTGTTTACTTTCGTTGGGAGAGGAATCACCATATTTGTTTAAAGATCGATGATGTCATGAAACTTATCTGTTATCTTATCTATTCGGTAATATAGATATGAAATAAAAAAATCACAAATCTTGTTTTGTTCGGTTGCTGCAACCGAACACATAAGATGAATGAATTCTTTGTTCTGTTCGGTTGCTGCAACCGAATAGATAATAGATGAATTCTTTGTTCTGTTAGATTGTTGCAACCGAACAGTTTGTTAGATGACTGTTCAGTTGCAACACTCGAACAAATATAAATTTTATAAGAGTAATTATATCAATTTAAATATTTTTGGGGTACGTTCAGTAATTCTGAGGGTGCAAATAGCCGCTCCCTAGCATTAAATGTTAATTTTTAATAAATTAAAAGAGAAAACATGCTATAAATATAAATTAAAAATGAAAGGGAAATTAGTTGTAGGGGGTCAATCCACTTAAAATTTTGTTTAAATGGCCTTTGACCAAAAGAGAATTATAACTTTATAAAAAGAAAAGAAAAAAATATAAATAAAAATTATAATTGAAGGTCAAACTTTTCTTTAATTATACTTTTGTCCCAAAAATAGAATGTGTATCGTCCCCATTCCCAAATTCAAAATTAAGAACACGCTGAAGTGTGAAATCTCCACAACATCGTTCTCCTACTCTTCTCCTCTCCACTTTTATTTTTCTTTATTAAAGAATTTGAGCAAAGAAGGTTTGTTGTCATCTCTAGGATTGGATTTGGCAGCGTGTTCGAGCAGCATGATTTTGGGAAGAAGCTGGAGGAGTTGAGGTCGGTGAATAGAAAGGGTATTTGGTTTTCATTGCATAAGTCGAGTGAATCGTGGATTGGCTCTCTGTTACAACATCGCGAAATAGGGAATTGTGGTCTCCATTATTATAAATTATGGGACCAAAAATGATTTTAACTCAAAATCTTATAAAACCTCAACTTTTCCGATCCATTTTCTTCACATTTCTTACCAAAAGCAACCCTACAAATGATCGAAACTGTCAAATACATGACCATCTCACTCAAGTTGACAGCAGCTTGATGATCAAATTGATCCTCCTCGCGAATGGGACAGAATGATTGTATCTTTCTTTGGCTGAGGAGATGAACTGTACTGATTTTTCTTACCTCCCTCCAGTAGTCGTTGTAGGGAGAAAAGACGATGTCCTTAAGGTTGTAGGTGAGCTTCTATAGGCCGACAAAGTGGCTTGGCCTGCTACAAAAGGTGGAATCATGTGTTTGCAGAACATGCTAAGAGAGTTTAGCAGATGAAATAATTACAAGAGGGAGTGATCCGAGGTTGATGTGCATGATGTGATCATATTTGCGGGAAAGCTCCCATAGATATGTATGAAGATCGAGGGTTTTAGCGAAACGATGCAGGTTTCCGATGAGGGGTAGTCCCGGAGGACCTGGTGGTTTTGGCGAAATGATGCAAGTTTCCGATGAGGGGTAGTCCCGGAGTACCTGGTGGAAGAGTTTTCGTTTTTGGCCTTAGGAAGAGGTAGATGATGATGAGGATAGGGAGAGTTGATAGTAACAGAGAAATCATTTTCTTTTTCTTTTTTCTTCTTGGAGTAGAAAACCACGCAATTCTACATGAAATCATGGCCATATTCTAACAAAAATAGTGTAATGTGAGGCCTAAAAACGTGAATTTCCACTCTCAACAACATCCATTTCTCATAAGGCCCTTATAAGAATTATAAAGAAGGATTCAAGACTCCATCTATATGATGGATTCAGTGTAGGACAAATAGAGCAGTTGCTCAGCCTCAGAAAGAGAAAACATCACATCATATACAAAGTGACAGAAGGAGAGATTGCCATACTTATGGAGCTCACAGGAAATATGATGGAAATGCAGCTAGTTCCTATTGAGGAAATCAAGAGTAACTCAGCAAGCTTCAGAGAAAAGTAACCTGAACCATGTCTTGGATCCATATCGCAGCTATTCGGTTCCTCATCAAAGCAACATTCAAAAAGGGATCGATACATCAATCGATATTTCTATCTTTGATAAGAGAATTAAGAACAAGAGAGAAGCATGCATGGGAGGAATCTCAGGAAACTTGTACGCAGGAAAGACGACATCCTACATCTACACAAGGATTACCTACAATCCGACGGATCGAGATTTTAACAGAGTACTCACTCTTCATCAAGATTTCAAGAACAAAGATTTGATGAAAGAAAGGAACATGCCATACTCTATCACCTATAGTATTTCATATGCTCTATCAAACAAAAAAAGATTCTCGACTAACTTGATTATATATGTAGTAAAGGTTCTTTTTTACTTATTTAGAGTCTTAGATATTCATTTAAAAGGTAAATCATATCTAAACGATGATTCTTATTATTTTTATTTGTTGAATCTAGATTGCTTCAAAGTATATTCTTCTTTTTTATTTTTCATATTTTTTATCTTTTCTATAATTCTATAAATCCTATTTCTATACTTCAATTTATTTTATGTTTTATATTTTTATTTGATCTTATCTTTAGGTTCAATCATTCTCATATTTGATCTTACAGGTTCAATCATTCTCATTTGAAGTATCACTCTTCTTTTTTTGTTTTTGTTATATTTTTTTCTCTTCGATTTTTATTTTATTTTTATAATTTTATAAACCTTATTTATATACTTTAATTTATTTTATCTTTTATACTTTTATTTGATCTTATTTTCAGGTTCAATCATTCTCATTTGAGGTATCATTTTTTTTCCTTTATCTTATGATTTATATTTTTCTTCGTTAATTGTGTTTTCTTTATATTCTATAAACCTTATTTTTATATTTTTTAATCTTATTGTTCTTATTTTTATTTGATTTTATTTGCAGATTCAATCATTAAAAAAAGTCATCAATGTTTGGAGTGATAAATTTGGATAATCCATAATTAATTCCAGAATGTTTTCTTTATAATTTTATAAACCTTAGTTTTATACTTTAATTTATTTTATCTTATATTTTTTTATCTTATTTCCAGATTCAATCATTCTCATTTGAAGTATTATCCTTTTTTTGTTTCTTTTTTAATTTTTTTGTTCATTTTATGATTTATGTTTTTTTCTTCATTTTTATTGTTTTCTTTATATTTTATAAACTTTATTTTTATAATTTTTTAAACTTATTGTTCTTATTTTTATTTGATCTTATTTGCAACTTCAATCATTAAAAAAAGTCATCAGTGTTAGGAATGATGAATTTGGACAATCTAAAATTAATTTCAAAAATTTTATAATTGAAAATTCAAAGCACAGGTCAAATATTTTTTTACTTAATCTTTAGGATTATTGTATGAAATTTATTTTTGAAGTTTTATATTTTATTTTAATTTTTCAATCAATCATATTTTCATTAGGATCGTCTCTATAAATATTCTTTTAATTTTATTTTTAGAATTAATGTATGAAATCTATTTTTGAAATTTTATAAATTTTTTTTAAAAAAATTTCAAATTTATTTTCATTAGGATCGTCTCCATAAATATTCTTTTAATATTTATAATTTATTATATTAAATAATATTTTATATTTTATTTATTCATATGTTATTCAATTAAAAATAAAATAAAAATTATAGTGTAAGCAATTAAAATTTACTATCTAATCAAATGGCGACACGTGAATTTTCTTGACTAAATATCAATTATAATTTATTTTAAAATTTAAATAAATGAGACACTCTCTTGTGAGATGGGTTTTTTGTGAAACGGTTGTGAGACGGGTCGACCCATTACTAAAGTATGTTTATTACATAGGTAAATTATGCTTATTTGTAGTTAAAATATGTCATTAATGAATCATATTATAACACCCTAAAATCATACTTTAATTCATCATTTATCATAATTTAGAAAACATACTTTAACCATCATTAAGCATACTTTATCTATATAATAGACATACTTTAACACGTCTCACAAACCGTTTAACATATGTAACGTCTCACAAGAAAGTTTGTCTAAATAAATTAATTCTTAAAATAAATTAATAAATAATTGATAATTAATTTAAGCCCAACAAGTTAAATGTAGCTTAAATTAAATGAGCCCAAGTCAAATGAGGTCTGACCCAAGTCAAATAAGTTCAGAAAAGTTAAATCAAGCTCAAATAAAGTAAGTCTGATTACAGTCCAATCAAGTTGGAGCCCTAAGGCCGCAACATCATGTCAAATCAAGCATTGACCAATTAAACTGCGTTATAGATAGAAATGCCCAAGCCGCAAAATCAGGTCAAATCAACCATTGACCAATCAGATTGCGAGTTATAGATAGAAGGTTCTTCACCCTTCACCTATAAAAGGAGCACTCTTTCATTCATTCTGGACACACATACAAGCACCTGAAGACGCCGACACCTGAAGAGATTTGAAGAAGACGAGCAAAGATAAAAGTCCAGCCTTCCTTCAAAATCTTCAAGTCAGCTTCAAGTCAACCCTTCAAGATCTTCAAGTCAGCTTCAAGCCAAGAATGGCTTGCGATCCGGGATCAAGGTGCTAAGCCCCCCACATCAAGCGTTCTTCACATCAAGCTCTTCAACGTTCTTTGTGGAGTCAATGACGTTCTTCGCGGAAAGTTTCAAGGATAACGTTTAATCTGAACAAAGGCTCGATACGTTATAAATTCGCAAATTCGAGTTCGAACAAATTTCGACCGAAGATCCGACTCAACACACAAGTCAACACAAGCAAGTCAAAGTTAAGACCAAATAGATTCAAGAGAAAAATCAGAGGATTGATTAGATATTGTAACCCGCGCTTACATATCTTTCAAATTAAATCCATCTGGATTATCTTTGTATTCAATTTATAATTATTTTATCATAAATTAAAAAAATTGTTATTACATACAACATATGATATCTTTATTTAAAAACCACTAATTGAATTTTACATAGATATTATATCTATTTTATAAAAAAAATAGATATCAATTAAAATAAAATAATTTTAATATGATTAATAATAGAAAGTTAATACTCCCTCCATCCCATTTCAGATAGAACACTTTTCATTTTGGATTGTCCTACAAAAGTTTGCACCTTGCTAAAAAAGCAAAAAGCTAAATACAATCATTATTCTTCATACACTTTTTTTACACAAAAACCACCCCTACCTAACACACCTAACATATTTTATCATTTATTTATTACCAACAATACCATAATACCCCTAAAAGTTATCACTTTTCTTAATATACATGCATAAAGTGGGGTGCAAACATTTGTGGGACGGAGAAGTGTATGTATTTATCTTAAATACCAAATTAAATTTAATGTTATGAAAAAAATATATAAACAATACGATTTAATTTATAAATATAAAATTACATTATGTTAAAAAAATTATATTTATATTATATATAAATAATTAGTAGTTTATATTAAATACATAAATTCAAATAAATAAATAAATATATACTCCCTCCCTCCGGCTCATTTCAGATGATATACTTCCATTTTGGGTTGTCCCACAAAAGTTTGCACATTTTCATAAAAATCAAAAAGTAAAAAACAACCACCCTTCCCCATACACTTTATTTACAAAAAAATCATCTCTACCTAACATACTTTATCATCATTTATTTATTACAACAAAATACCATTATACCCCTAAAAGTCATTACTTTCTTAATCTCCGTTCCGGAATTGGGGGTGTAATCTTTTGTGGGACGGAGCGAGTATATATATAGTATATAAATATATAATTGTAATATAATTCTTTTCGTGCAATGCACAATTAATTAATATTTAGTTCTTATAAGGGTATTTATGTCAACCTAATTAAGGGTGTTTTAGTCTTGTCTAATTATTAAGGATGACAATTTGGCCCGGCCCGCTCTCACCCGCCCCGATTGGGCCAGGTCCGCCCCGCAAGAGAATGGGGCGGGTCCTCCTCGCCCCGTGCACGGGCCAGGTCGGATCTGGATCCTAGCCTCGCCCCGGCCCGCCCCGCCCCATCACTAAAATATTAAAAATTTTATTTAAAATATTTATTATATTTATTATATAATTTATTAATATATATTAAATAGTATACATACATTTTTATTTAATTTAAGAGAAACTCTCTTGTGAGACGGGTTTTTTGTGAAACGATTGTGAGACGGGTTGACCCATTACTAAAGTATGCTTATTATATAAGTAAAATATGTTTATTCATAGTTAAAATATGTCAATACTGAATTATTATATTATAACACCTTAAAATCATACTTTAATTCATCATTTATCATACTTTAGAAAACACATTTTAACAATTATTAAACATACTTTATCTATAAAATAGGCATACTTTAACATGTCTCACAAAATGTCTCACATATATAATGTCTCACAAGAGAATTTGTTTTAATTTAAATAAAAAAATCATATACAGGAATTATATATAACTATTACAAAATATTTTATTACAATATTATATGTATCATTAAATATATAATGTAATAAAATAATTTTAAAAATAAAAATAAAGTTTAATTATTTAATTTAAAGTTTAAATTTACTTCATTTCATTTTAATTTAAAATTTTCTATTTAAATGTATTATAATTTATTAAAAAAAAGGGCGGGGCATGGGTCCTCAATAGCTAACCGGTAACGGGGCACAGGGTGAGGTGGGGCGGGGGTATAGGAGTGTGGGGCGGGGCGGGGCACCTTGATACCCGACCCGGCCCGGCCCACTCCTACTAATTATGGGTTAAGTTTAGTAAAATTGAAGGTACGAATAGCTGGTCCCTCAAATAATATAACTCTTTACTAGATCAACACCTTAGAGAAGAAGAGTACTATTTAAAAATATCAAATTATTCTAAAAAAATTTATAAAATTAGTTAAAAAGTAGTATATTTTTTTCTAGAGTGAGTCTTGTGTGAACATTGTTTTTGTAAAATTACTCTTTAATAGTAAAAAATTACTCTGTAGTAATACTCCCTCCGTCCCATAAAATCTTTCACATTTTCCTCATTTGTTTGTCCCTCAAAACATTTCTCACCCAAAAAAAGGAAACATCACTTTATCTAACAACCTTAAAAGTTACTTTAATTTCAAATTTGGCACCCCTTTTTCATACACATATCATTACTTTATACTTTTATATTACCTAAAAATACTACAATACCCTCCAAATTCAATAAAGTTGGTCAAAAAGTGTAACTTTTCTTAAACAACATAGAACAGTAAAAGTGAAAAGTATTATGGAACGAAGGAAGTATTTTTTATTCAGAAGAGTAATATATCATCTCTCTAAACGGTAATTTTTCCTGTATTAAAGAATAATAATAATCAATAAATCAGGATGTGCAAGAATTTGAAGAATAATTTTTTCATTTTAAAGAGTAATAGTTTATCTCTCCTCTAAAAGAATATTTTTTGATGTATTAAAGAATAATAATTAATAAAAACAAGATTCAATTAGTACAAATGTTTATCCCTTTTTAATTATGTAAAATTAAAAGTGAATAATATTATGGAACAGAGAAAATACATTAATAGTACAAAGGTATATATTACTCCCTTCAATCCATAAAAAAGTTTATAAAAACGATATATTCAAAGTTTGAGAATTGATTTTTAACAAACTTTTAAAGGTTTTGATAATATAAAGTATATTGTATATTATGTCTTGTTGGGTTTATACGCCCAGGGAGCCAGACTGGGCCCTTATAGAATAGTCAGGCCCACTCAATCCACTAGCATGATATTGTCCGCTTTGGGCCGCCCACTGGCCCGCACAGTTTTACCACTCTGGGTATCACACCCAAAAGGCCTCATTCAAAATGTTGTCCTTAACCAAATCCATTGTAATGGTACCATTGGGGGCTGAATTAGACAAAGATGTCCTGAATGTCTCGCATGAATCCGACAATGTACCAAGAAGTCATAAGCCCTGTGCTTCATCCTCAAACTTGATATTCATTTCCGACAATTGATTAATAATGCCCTGAAATGAATTCATGTGATCAGTCATAGGAGTGCTATCTTTGAATTTCAGATTCATCAAATGGTTGATTAGAAATAACTTGTTGTTCCCAGTTTTTCTAGCATACAGTTCCTCCAACTTTTTCCACAATGTTCGTGCATGTGTTTCTCCACTAACATGGTTCAATACATTATCATCCACCCACTGCCTAATATAACCACATACTTGACGATGCAATATATTCCATTGATCATCTGTTTTATCATCAGACTTTTTAGTTTCAAATACAGGCAAATAATAATCTTTTACATAGAGAAGATCCTCCATCTTGCCTTTCCACACATGATAATTAGAACCATTGAGATTCACCATTCTATTAGTATTAGTTTCCATATTCACCACAAGGCACAGAGCAGCAACCCCCTCTGATACCACTTTGTTGGGATAAACACACGAATAATCAAAGTATAAATTATTCGTCTACGCAGCGGAATGATCAATTATCCCTCTCTTGTGTGAATCTAGTATGAAACAATCCTAATAATATGATGCACTATAAAGCAAGTAATCAATAAAGTACAACACCAACAATTTAACGAGGAAAACCTCCTCAATGTGAGAAGGTAAAAAACCATGGGACCGAAGCCCACCAAAAACTTCACTATGAGACAAAAATCCAAGAGTTACAATCTATCACCACAGACACTCTATCACAAATGTATCAAGACACTCTATACTTGATAACAAACAATGAGATTAGAAAGACCTCACCCAACAACACCAACTGATGTTCGGAGTTCGCAACTGTAGGAACCTCAGAACTCGATCTCAACCATCCAGAATCTACCCCTATGAGTTCTGAATGTTCTTTCCAAATTACAACTCGATCCAACGGTTAGTTTGTGAGAAACGGCTCTTTCCCCTTGATTGCGCAGAACTAAATCGTCCAAAAGCCTGCTTCTGTTTTTGGCATATTTCCGTCAACACAAAGCTCCAAATACGATCTCCACCATTCAGAATGTACGTTCACTAGTTCCTAACGTGCTGACCAAAATTCAGCTCAATCCGACGATTAAAACTCCGGTTATTGCCCAATATCACTACACTGAATTTTCTCTCAAAAAATGTAAATTTTATTTTTGCCCTCTTTTTTCTTTTCTCTTCCCTCAATGACATACGAGACAAGATAACACCAAGTATCGAGCCTACTTGGGCTTTCTTAACCTTGTTGGCTATTGGGCTCTTCCATATATTTGGAAACCCAACCCAACAAATCTCCCCTTTCCGATTATGTGGAGACTAGCCATTCCGACTATCACACGACATACCTTGAGCTTCTCTCTAGGCAATGCCTTTGTCATCATGTCAGTACCATTATCATCCGTATGAATCTTTTCAAGTTCAAGCAACTTATCATTGATGACATCCCTCATCCAATGATATCTCACATGAATATGCTTCGATCTTGATTGAAATGCAGCATTTTTGCTGAGATGGATAGCACTCTGACTATCACAAAATACTACATACCTCTGTTGCTTCAATCCAATCTCCTCCATAAACCTTTTGAACTATAACACCTCTTTGCATGCTTCTGTTGCAGCAATGTACTCTGATTCTGTTGTGGAGAGTGCAACACACTTTTGCAATCTTGATTGTCATGACACAGCACCACCTGTGAATGTCACTAGGTAAGCAAAAATTAACTTTCTGGTGTCCACATCAGATCTCATATCTGAATCGGTGTAGCCAACTAACTCGGGCTTCCCACCTCCAAAGGTGAGTCTCAAACTAGATGTACCTCGTATATATCTTATTATCCACTTCACAGCATTCCAATGCTCCTTTCCAGGATTAGACAAATAACGGCTTACAACACCAATTGCATGAGCTATGTTTAGCCTCGTACACACTATTGCATACATCAAGCTTCCCACGGCTGAAGCATATGGGACTCTTCTCATTGCTTCCTTCTCTTCATCGGTTGAAGGACTATGATGAGCACCAAGCTTAAAATGAGTGGCAATAGGAGAACTAACCACTTTAGCTTTGCTCATATTGAATTTCTCAAGCACTTTCACAATATACTTCTCCTGTGACAAGTGCAGCTTCTTCTTTGCTCTATCTCGAGTGATGTTAATACCAAGGATTTTCTTTGCTGGCCCCAAATCCTTCATAGTAAAGGATTTGCTCAACTGTTTCTTCAACCTGTCAATTCTTGAAACATTTCTGCCAACAATAAAAAAATCATCAACATACAGTAATAATATAATGAAATCATTATCCGAGAACTTCTGAACAAACACACAATGATCAGAAATAGTCTTTTGGTAGCCTTGCTCCCTCATAATTGACTCAAATTTCTGATACCACAATCTAGGTGCTTGCTTCAAACCGTAGAGGCTCTTCTTCAGTTTGCACACATGGTCTTCTTTTCCTTTCACCTTGAAACCTTCAGGTTGTACTATGTATATCTCTTTATCATGATCACCATGAAGAAAAGCGGTTTTGACATCCATCTGCTCAATCTTCAAGTCAAGACTAGCTGCCAAACCAAGCACAAGATGGATTGAAGACGTTCTGACAAATGGAGAGAAAATTTCTTCAAAATTAACTCCCTCTTTCTGACTGAAACCTTTAACAACCAATCTCTTTGAATCGAGGCTTTAAGGTTCGTTCATCTTGTTTTATCCTGTACACCCACTTGTTCTTCAAGCATGCTTCCCCTTTGGTAGTTTCACCAAATCAAATGTGTCATTTTCATGCAAGGACTTCATCTCATCTTGCATTCCTTTCAACCATTCATTCATGTGTTTTCTACGAACTGCTTCTCCATAGCATTCAGTCTTTCCCCCGTCGGTCAAGAGCATATACTGATTAGGAGGATACATCCTAGAAGGTACATGAGCTCTACTACTTCTTCTAGGTGGTTTTTGAACCTCCTGTTCTTGAATATCAGGTGGTTGCGGCTGATCGATATCCTCTTCATCATGCAAAGGATGATCGACATGCTCGTCATTACCTAGATCAGGTTGATCCTGATTCTCCTCTTCAGCTTCTACTTGACCTTGACCGTGAGGAACAATTTTCGAGTCAATCAAGTCATCACCAGGTGTAGAAATTGAGCTATTCGTCTTCTCAATATCTCTTATGGTTTGATCTTCAACAAACACAACATCCCGACTTCTGACAAGCTTCTTCTCCACGAGATCATTAAGTCTGTAACCAAACTTATCTTGGCCATAACCAAGAAACACACACTGTCGAGTCTTCATATCCAACTTAGACCTTTCATCCTTGGGAATATGCACAAATGCCTTACATCCAAAGACCCGCAAATGATTATAGAAAACATCTATTTCCAACCAAACTCTTTCTGGAACATCAAAGTCTAAAGGAACACATGGAGTAAGGTTTAAAACATGTACATCGGTACTTAGAGCCTCACCCCAAAATGATGAAGACAATCTTGCTTCTGATAGCAGATATCTTACTCTCTCGATCAATGTTCTGTTCATCCTTTCTGCAAGCCCATTCAACTGAGGAGTCTTTGGTTTGAAGGGAAAATATTGGTTTGGTGTCAACCAAAGTCCCATATCGGTTAGACATGTGGAAGGCTGTGGGTTTATAAGTGTGAGAGACTCTCCCTAATTTGAGGCCTTTTGGGTGTGATGCCCTGAGTGGTAAAATCGTGCGGGCCAGTGGAGGGCCCAAAGGGACAATATCATGCTATTGGATTGAGTGGGCCCGACTTAGCTAGGCCGATAAACCCAACAAGTGGTATCAGAGTCATGTCTCAGACTTAGCCGCGCAGATGGTGGGATGTTCGGACCTCAAACTGGATGGTCTAGCTACGAGACTTTATTTGAGGGGGAAATGTTGGTTGGGTGTCAAAAAAAGTCCCACATCGGTTAGAAGTGGGGATGACGATGGGTTTATAATTAAGGGATGAACTCTCCATAGCATGAGGTCTTTTGGCGTGATACCCAGAGTGGTAAAACTGTGCGGGCCAGTAGGTGGCCCAAAGCGGATAATATCATGCTAGTGGATTAAGTAAGCCCGGCTCCTTGGGGGATAAACCCAACAAGTGACATCAGAGCCAGACCCCAGACTTAACCGGCCCGACCCGGGGTTGGTGGGATGTTCGGACCTCAAACTGGATGGTCTAGCTGCGAGACTTTGTTTGAGGAGGAAATGTTGGTTGGGTGTCAACCAAAGTCCCACATCGGTTAGACATGTGGAAGGCTGTGGGTTTATAAGTGTGAGAGACTCTCCCTAGCATCGAGTGGGCGGCCCAAAGTGGATAATATCATGCTAGCGGATTGAGTGGGCCCGACTCCTAGGCTAGATAAACCTAATATTATGTTTATGAAAGAGTATAATTTTAAAATTAAAGTGTACTATTATATTAGGTTAATTAATTTTCTTATATAAAAATGTCTCAAGAGAGAATTATATAAACGGAATTGATTAGTGAGTCGTGTTCGTGTTGAATAAAGCTGAGATGGCGATGGAGAGCAGCAGCGGCAACACCGCGAGTAACTGGACTGAGGAAGTCGAGGACCTTATACATGGTGGAGAACTCGACCGAGCTATCTCCTTTCTTGAATCCACAATCTCCAATCTTGACAAAGAATTAAAACAACATAAAAATGGTGGGAACACATCGTCTTCCGTAGCTGATCAGTTAACTGCTGCTCTTGAAGACCTGTCCAAGCTTTATAACGCCAAAGGTCTCTCGTTTAAGGCTGTCCAAACTTTCTCATATGCACTTCAAATCAAAAATGGAAAGGGGTAAATTTGATTTTGGTTATTATTATTATTATTATTATTATTATTATTATTATTATTATTATTATTATTATTATTATTATTATTATTATTATTATTATTATTATTATTATTATTATTATTATTGTTTGAATTTCAAGGAAATAATGTTTACTTGATTTGTTTCCGTTTCTTCGTCTTGATTGCTCAAAGATATGATAGATTCTTGCGGTATTTCCTACTCTGCAACACTATAATGTCCAAAATTTGGATTTGGATTGTTCTAAGAAGTCTTTTTGTTTACTATTGTAGAGTTTTTCAGAAATTACTCAGGAATGTGTTTACATGTTAAATAATGTAGTATATATTACTTTAAAGATAGACATGTTTCATAAGGTAATGATATTTTAGGGGTAATGAGATAAAAATAGATTAATAGAGACAATACTGTTGTAGTGTTTGCTATAATATCGCCAAACTGATTTTCGTGTGTTCTTGTTGAATTGATTCACTGATTGTTTATTTATCTCTCATTTTTCTTCTTGTTCTCAGGAGTCTATGTTTTGAAAAAGATTCAATTTCTAATGAATTTGCGGAGGTGCAAGATTCTCAAAATGAGGCTACTTCTGATGATATTGGAGAGCATGGTTTGTCTTTAAAATTGGTTTTTAAATTCTCTTTTTTCTCGTCTACATCTGTCACTTGTGTGGGGTTCTGTCTTCTTTTGGTCTATTAGCAAGTTTATTTAGATTCTGCATGTGTAAGTGTTTTTATATATTATTTATCTCAAGATTTACTATTCCTTATTTTGTTCTAAAGGCAATGGTGATGGGAACTCTTCAAAATTGCACGATGATGGGATCCCACTTGAGAGCAGTGCAGAAGACGGTATAACATCCTTTATTATTGCTTTGTTGAACTTTCAGTACGGTTGAAAATTATTCTGAATTTAAGTGTATGGTGTAAATTATTTTTTTTTCCCTGGACCATAAGATGAGTTTGAACTGATGCCATATGCCAAAATTTTTCCCTCTCTTGCCTTGTGATTAATTAATCTTCGTCCATCCTTAGAGAATAGTTAATCTCCTGAAATGTGTTAGTTGTAAGTAACTTCCCACCTTCTTTCATGTTTGGATGCATCTAGAACTACTTGAATGTAACTCTTGTTGATGCGGTGATGCCTTTTGTTGTTAATCACATATAATTTTCCCAATTTTGATCAAAAGCTTCTTAGAGGCTTATTGTTTCTTTTTTAGGATTTAGGAATGTACAGCCTTTTTGCTTTATACGGTGTATATAATTGGCGAGATTGAATTGTTCTCAGGGTTTAACATAAACTTTACTGCTTTCAATTTGCGGGCCTTAGTTATGTATAGGAATATTTTTAATTTAATGAATTGTTACACTTGTGCATATTTTCTTTACAAACAGCATAGATAGTATTTGAAAAGCCATGAGATTTTTATTTGTGGGTACTGATTGGAACGATAATGCATCTACATTTATATGCTTTTAGTTGTATCAAGAATAACGTTCTGCTCCTTAATTTCAAAAATAGGTTCTACTTCTAATGCATAAAGACTCACGTATGAGCTAGGGTGTCATTTGAGAAGTTTTCTTAGGCACCAGAGTTACAAATAGCATTTATCTGTTTGAGAAGTCTCCCGGAGTTGAAAAATTCTGTGACAGCTTTACAAATATCCTCTCCAATTATATTTCAAGTACTCTGGTAGAAGGCTGCTGTCATGCCCAGGATCTTTGTCCCCATTTAATGACTCAAGGGTTTCCTTGATTTCTGCATCTGATACTGGTCTGATCAACTCAGTTTGAATACTGGTAACTTCAACAATGTGGTATCATCAATGAAATAATCAGACTGAAGGTGGTAGTGGTATAGGATGTCATTTGTTTTATTTGACCGAGAGAAGACTGAAGGAGTTGCTGATAACTCATATTTTAGGTTAATTTGTTTTCTGTATAGTGATTTTGATATCTTGATATTTTTGTTTCTTTGGCTTGCATTGATCTTGCTACAATTTCAAGAAATGCTATATTGCACTTATAATTTGTCAAGTATAGGTGCTATAATCCGTGCTGTTACTTGAAAAAGCTGGTTCCATCACTAATAAATCTGGCATACTATTTTGAAATGGTGAAAAGTTTCCATGCCTTTATGCAATTTAGTCAGCCACATGTCAAGAATGGACTGATTTTTAGCCTTCTCTGATTTATATAAATAAATGTAAAATCTCATCTCATTGTCTAGTGCATCTTATTTAATCATATTCTGTACATGATAAACATGAAACTCTTAACTTTTATCCTCCAGTCAGTCAGCAGCGACTCAGCATGACCATGGTCAGTGCTATGAGTATGATTCACCGGGCAACATTTAGGAGTTTCCAATTTTCTATACTCTGTCCTTCATTTGATATGTTTTCCATTAGCATCAGCTTCCGAGGTTTGTATATATAATTTAAAACTAGGTTAGTGTTGTGGTGATTCGCAGACTGGGAAGCTGTTGCAGATCGTGCACCTGAGGAGTTTCTAACACAAAAATGTTTGCCTGGGGTATCAAATCTCTCTCTGGAAGATTCTAAAGAAGACTCTAAAGATCAACACACCAAGAGACGAGGAAGGGGAACATTCGCATACAAGAAACAGGGCCTATACAGTGATAAACAGTCTGATGAACCTGAAACTGATGACTCCCAAGATTCTTCTGTGATCCAAGTTGAAGACCTGGGAAAAAGAAATTGTGCGTCTGTAAGAATTTCATATTTGATATTAAGTTTAATCTCTGCTAAATTATTCCTTCTATGAAGCATAATTGTCAACGTTAATAGTAAATTATATGCCTTTCTTAATTTCGCATTTTGCTGAATCTCCGCTGAACTATTCCTTCTGTTAAACATAATTGTCAATGTTGATAGTAAATTATATGGCTTTCTTAATTTCGCATTTTTGGGTGCAATTATTCGCTGATTTATTTTATGATCACACACACACACACACAGGTCTGGTTTTGCAATTGGTAGACTGTGATTGTGTGCTTCTGTGTTGCTAAATAAAGGTTTTAGCCCTTCAATGTACTAGAGACATGTTATATTGTAGCAAAACTTGACTGGCATAACTCATTACTCTCAGGTCACAAGTTGTAATTGCTTTAGACTTTTAAGATACGGATTCATGAGTGAATAGATTTACAATTCAGAAAATCGAATGCTAGGTGAAAGTTAATTTTCAAAGAAACTCGGGAACTTTTTTTTACTTACAGATTGATGGGCAGACTTTCAAAAAAGACATTTTAAAAGTTTTTCTTGACTTAAAAAGTGATGCTTGTTTCCAGAGGTGGTCTCTATCAGCATATATAATTGTTATTGTTTTCTGAAAGCAGTGTTGGTGTGATTAGTCTTCTTGTTTGATTGGAAATGGTATTAACATTTTACTGGACGATCTTTAAACATCTTCAGTAGTTACCAAATTATAAGCTATTCTGATTCGTGAATAAACATTCACACTTTTAGTAGCGGTCTGCTGGTCATTAAATTGAAACTAATATTTATTGGGGTGCAAGGGATTCTAAAACCTTCTTACACAAACCTCTTTGATGTTGGAAAGCAAGCGTAATGGACTCAGGGAGAAGAATAAGGGAGCCATAATATAAGTAAACTCTGATTAGTCAATATGTTTGTTAGTTTTTTCTCTCACTCAGTTTAGCATACGGAATATATTTCTGGAGTCCTATTGATCTTAGAAATGTTAAATTCCTGAGTCCTGAAAGACATCATTGTGTTTTTTTTTTTGTCAGCATTATATGGTACAAGACATGTTCTTGTTCTCTCCGACTTCCCTCCTAGCACTCGGACAACTGACCTTGAGAAGTTGCTGGAGAAATTCAAAGATCGTTTTGTGATTCGCTGGGTGAATGATACAACTTCGCTTGCAGTTTTTAGAACATCAACTGTTGGTATGACCATTTCTTGTTTATTGCTTTTGGTTTTTTGGAAGGAAACGTGACAATGGCTAGGTTTAATGTGTTATTATTGTGATGATAATAATAATAATAATATGCACCCATTGTTATTGGAGTGATAACCATTTCATCCATTGGACTATATTTTGGCATTGGGTTCCTGCCACTGTCTTGGTTTTGCTCCCTTTGACTATTTCATTTTCTTTAATCAAGTATAAATGAATTGCTAATATGCAACTGGAATGATCCACTATTTATAAATGATTATTAGGTATAATCGTTATCTTTTAGGTTTTGTGAAGTTTTAGAAGTACATAATTTTTAAAAGCCAATGGATACCATCTATGTCTAAATAGGTAGCAAAGTTTAATTAAAAAGTGAAAGGAAAATGAAAGAGTACAGCATAAAGTAAAGATGTAGAATGCAAGACCCGAAACAGTCATGAGAGAGGCCAAACAGGCAGCCATAGGAAAATATAATTCATGGGAGAGGCCTAATAGGCAGCCCCTAGGAAAATGAAATTCATTGAAGCTGAGCTAAGAATATTCTTATCCACCATAATCTTCCAGTTGGCTCCAATTTCTAGAAGCTGTGACACTCATTAGAAATGAAGGATCAATGTGTTTTTTCGCTGTTTGGGACCTTGAAGTCGGTTTGTTGGCAACCTGTGAAGAGCCTCTTGTTTTGTACATATATATTTCTCTATAATTGAATGGGAATTGATGTTTCTTTAATTCGCATGAAGCTTGCTTCTTTCATTTGAAGACGTCATTCTCATTCAGTTTTTTCATCGAACTCTTTAAACAGTTACTCTTGATTTGTTGCCATAATCATTTCTAATTTTAAATCAGTAGCAGACTATTAGATGAATTATGCCTTCAATTTGCTGATGTAGCTCTCGAGGCTATTAACTCCATCCGTTGCTCCTTTACGGTCCATTTACTTGATGAGGACGAAGAACTTATTAGTAAAATTCCTGCTAAAGGTATGCTAATTTATTTCCTCCTTCTGTCTTCAGAAACTAGATTCATTGACCATTTATTTAAGCAGTTGTTACATTTAAGCAACCTTTTATTTTTCTTCTTCTTTCTGGAAGATTATTTAGCATTGTTAATTGCTTGAAAAATTATGATCTTAACATTAGTTGTGGATTAGTCCAAATATATGAAATTTGGCGAAAAAGGATACTACATAGTTTTAGCAAATTGAACCATCAAGTCAGATTAGCCATTTATGAATTTTGAAGTGTAAAATAAGGGAAATTTCTAGGTATCTACACCTGAAATATTTCAATTTCAACCATTTGACACTCCACCATACACTAATAGAGGAAAATATATTATCATGATTAATCTCATTATTTTTCGAAGCTTTTAGGGAGGGAAACCAGGAAGAGTGAGGTAGGCCGTAAGAAAGAGGAGAGTATTTGTGGAAATGTTGATAGAGTGAGATGTGTGTGGTTGGATACAATAAGATGTATTGACGCAGTATATTCCTTTTTTCCTATCTCTTGATTTGCTAATTAAAAAAAAAATCCATTTATATTTAGTTTCAGGATTTGGATTCCAACGAGAAATTTGGTCTGAATTAGGGGAGAGATATGGTGCAGAATTATATAAAATAGAGAAAGTTTGTGCCTTATTTTTAAACACTGGGGATTTTGTGCAGAATTTCTAAAATAATGGAGTGTTTTCCCATTGAACCTTGGTAAAAACATAAGATGGAAGTTGAGGTTTGTTACAAAGGCTTTGAAGCAGGAAAATTTTAATGATGTTAAAAAAAGACCCGGTGACATGATGATATGCAAATGACTAATAGAGTAGTTAAAGAAATGGAAGGTCTTATAATAACGATGATATGTCTTAACTGCGTTTTTAAGTCAAAATTCATGTTGTAATTTGTTTTGGTTCCAGATTTGGAGCCACCTCGTCAGAGGCCTCAAACATCAGCAAGAACTGCTCAGAGATTGATAGCACAAGGAATGGGAATAAAGCTGCCTTCGACATTTGGATTGAGCGAACTGAGGGAACAGGAAGAAGCGAGGAAAAATCGAATAGTTTCAAGACAGAACATGAGGGATGATGCATGGGGTGATGATCCAAACTAGGAAAGTATTGAGTTTTCGCACGTCTATTTTCCAATGTTTTGTTTATTACTTTTAATTACCAGAGATTTGTAAGAATGAATGCAAGTGTGAATGGGTGTTTGAAAGAAGTGGACAAGAATGAATGAATCTGTTAAGAGTTGTATTAAATCCAAAGGTGTTGAAAAGCAAGTGATGTGGAAAAGTTGCTTATATATCAATTTGAAAGATGGATGGATAGTGGATACTAGGAGTACACAGGTTTTGAACAAGGTTGGTGTTTGAGTTTCAGTTGGACAACAATTTATGTATCCTGAAACAGGAAAAGAATATTTGCCTTGTCTTGAGGGGTGGGACTTGGTTAATCAGTATCTTTGACAAAATGATTTTACAGAAAATAGCAGATTCTATCTTCGATGAACATATATGCCACTTGGGGTTGTTGACAACATCTCTACCCTCCCTCCATAGTCGTATAGCATCGTCTAGTGTTTCCGATCCATAACGAAACACTTACGACGTAGAGGCAGCCAGCTTTGTGGATTTGATTCTTCACTACCTCATCTATTTTTTCACCATTGATCAAATCAATCGACAATCGGCATGCAATCCCACTATCTCCTTAAAACCAATGATTTCAAAATCGGACCAAAAACTGCGCAAGAGGGAAATGGTGCTGGCAATTTACCTCACTATCTTTCCATAGAGTATCTCCATCTAAATAGAATAAATCTCTCATTTGAAGTTTTTTGGTTGCTTATGCAATGTTTTTGATCTTAAGAGAAGTATGATGGATAAACAATGTTGCTGTAAATTAAGCTCCGGAGATAGGATGGATATACGTCATTTTTAGGCCTTAGAATAAGTCAACAAAGAGCTCGGCTTTAGTTATAGCGTAATAACATATTTTAAAAAACCATATATGACTTTGAGATCTTTCCGATGATTTTTGAAATTTGCAAAAGTAATACTACTATACGTCCATATAAATAAGCAACTTAAATATTCCATAATTTTGTAAGCTTGTGACATTTATCAATGATTACATCTTTCATGGAAGAATTTGCCTTCCCTCCAAGACAACAACGAAAGATGGGTACAACTCAATGCTGGAAGAGTTCAAGAATAGTAAGTTCTATTTGAGTGTCCCAACACTTAATACCAAGTAGACGGCTGACATTAGTACTGTAAAGGAAAAGAATAGTATTAGTTAATAGAAGCCTGTAAATTTTTTACTTTCCTTGTATGTGTACATTGTATTCTTATTTAATCGGTGATTCAATCAATCTCTACATGGTATCAGCCTGATTCTTCATCTAATCCCTAATCTTCTCCCCACCACCCTCATTCTTCTTTCTGCCATGGCCGATCCAGTTCCAATCTCTACCTTAATTCATATGTTAACAATCAAGCTTTCATCAACAAACTATCTTTTATGGAAGAATCAAGTTCTTCCTGTCTTAGCATGCCACAATCTTCTCTCTCACATCGATAGTATCATTGCTCCTCCTACTCCCATCCCACTGTTAAGGATGCTAATCCAGAATTCACTGCATGGATGTCAAAGGATATGAAAGTTCGAAATTTACTAGACTCCTCACTCACCGAGGAAACAATGGCTGAAGTACTTGGATGCTCCACTGTTCGTGCCGTTTGGTTGGCGTTAAGGCTTTCAGCCATTCTTCTGACTCGCGCGCTCATCAATTGCGTGATGTGTTACTGATTACAAATTTAAATCATTGTGCTATCAGTTAGCAGCTATTGATCGACTTGTTCTCGACTCAGACAAACGTCATTGGTTTCTTGGACCACAATTCATCAGTTTCTCTGATGTTCGTATGGCCATCACTCCCTCTCCACCATTTAGTGATTTAGCACACCAAACCCGTAACTATGAACTTTTTCAGCAATTTCTTGATGGTGGCCTGCTTCCTTTGTTGCTAGTGATCGTGGTTTTAGATCCGCAAGTGGTCAGAATTCCTTTTCTCATGGTGGTTCTTCATCGTCTGCCACGCCTGGCAAAAATCCGTACATTCCTTGCGGTGACAAATGCCCAGAGCGTTTTGTTCGTTTTTCTGAATCACAAGCATCAAATCTTTCACATGCTTTCACCGCTCAGTGCAATGTTTCTTCAACTCTGACCTCGGATTGGTTTCTAGATAGCGTGCTTCTGCCCACATGTCAAATGACATTTTACCTCTTCATTCTTATGAATCATATGGTGGTAGGGATCAGGTTGTTGTAGGTAATGGAAAATTTTGCCTATTTCTCACATTGGCAATATTACTATTTCTAAAGATATGAAATTGAAAAATATTTTGGTGGTTCCACATTTGACTAACAACTTATTATCTGTTAGTCATCTCACTTCACTTCGGAAAATTCAGTTGACGTGGTATTTTCTAATGATACTTTTTAAATTCAAAAAAGGAACACAAAAGAAACAGTAGCTTGAGGCAGATGTAATGGTGGTCTTTACGTGTTAGAGCATGGAAATAAAGCCTTAGTGGCTGCTTTGCGGACAAGAGCTTCACAGGCCTCGTTCGAGTTATGGCACTCTCGCCTTGGGCATGTCCATTTTTCTGTTATTCATTTGTTAAATAAACTAGGCCAATTGTCAATAACTTCGTTATTGCTAAAACCTAGTATATGCTCTTCTTGTCAATTGGCAAAGAGCAAACATCTGTCTTTTACATAAAATGAAAACAGAGTTGTTGTTGTTTTAGATCTTATTCATTGTGATCTGTGGGGCCCGACCCTAGTTGTTTCAAACGATAGCTATCGATTTTATGTTGTTTTTATTGATGATTACTCCCATTTTGTGTGGATTTATCCCTTGCATGCTAAGCATGAGTTCTATGATAAATTGGTTCGCTTTGATACGTATGTTTGCACTCAATTCGTATGTAAACTAAAGGCTTTTCAAAGCAATGGTGGAAACGAATTCATGAATTCTTGCGTGCGCTCATTTTTCTCTCTTCATGGTGTACATCATAGAGTTTCTTGCCCTTAAACTCCACAACATAACGGACATGCAGAACGGAAGCACCAACATATTACAGAAACGGGTCTCTCAATGCTATTTCATGCCCGAGTTCTTGCTTCATTTTAGTTTGATGCAGTTAGCACAGCTGGATATGTTATTAATCGCTTGCCATCTACATTATTGGGTCAAAAATCTCCTTTTGAATTATTCTTTGGCACTACTCTTAACTATGCTAATTTCGAAGTAGACTGAATTTGCAAGTTGATTGTTGGATTGATTGAAATTGTGCAAGAATTAGGGTTCATGAGCAAATTGAATTTGGGGATTTTTGATAGTGATTGAATTAGGTGCATGTGATGTTACAAATTGGTTAATAATGCTTCTATGATGATTGTATTGTTGTGGAATAGCTTAGATATTGAGAATTTGGGCATGAGTGAATTGTAAATTCTTGTTGAAATCATTTTGAAATTTGTTGAATGTAAAGTGTTCAATGAAATACCTAAGCGAATTTTAGAGTTAAATTGAAGGATTTACATGAATAATGAGCATTGTTAATACATTGTTGGATAAGTTGTGCACATGTGAAGAGAGTATGATGAAATTCATGAAAGAATGGAAGGATTGAGATGTTAACTTTGCTTGATTGATAGCAAAAGTTGAATAAATTGTTGTGAAGTTGCTTGGATTAAAAATTAAAAATCCTTGAGGAACGTTATTTGTTGTGCTTAAATGCATGCTAGAATTAACACATAGTCTAATAACTAGTGATGATTCTAAGAATATGAGATATTTTGCCTCGAGTTGAAGTTGAATGTAATATAAAATATGTTGAATATTGCAGATGGCTGAAAGAAGAGTGAGGAAACGTAATGAGGACTTCATTATTGTTGAGACAGATATGGAACTATCCAACCTTGACGCAAAGTTGATGATGAAGGAAATACACCCTGTGAATTTCGGAGTTGAGTTCACAGAATGGGAGAAGTATACACTAAGATGGGAATACATAATACCAAAAATTAGGCCAACTCGATTCCAGGATCAAGCCACTATGGCTGGTCTTGGGATAGAGGGTGATCTGAGGACTTTGTTCTGTCGGGTGGACATGGAAGAGTTCTTTGACAAGAGACCTCCCACTTACCTCCATCTTACAGCCGAGTTTATGAGCACCTTAGAGGTTGAGAAAGATAGGAACAAGTTTCCTATCTCGATCACATTTCAGCTGAACAATGAGTTGTGGGAGAATATTCCTGTGAATGAGATAAATAGGTTCTTTGGGTGTCCGATTATGAGAGGTCATCAGAACTTTCTACCAGGAGGGGGTTTCAATCAACAAAACTGGTGGAGAAAGTTGGTAGACAATGGGACAGAACCTGGTGAGTACATTCCAAGCTCTTCAAAGGGGACAGCTATAAGAAACCCGGTCATGAGGTATCTTGAAAAGATTGTATCAAATACCATTCTGGGGAGTTTTGAGAGTGGAGCTGTTGGTGAAAAACAATTGTACATCATGTACATTTTATATCAGGAGTTCAGAGTGAACATTGCTGCTCACTTCATTCAGCATGTTGAGAGGGTGGAAAAAAGAGAAAATACTCGAGAGATTATGATTGGAAGAATGGTGACCATGATTTCTCAAGGGTTAGGCATCGACCTTAGAGGTATGCCACACATGATGGTTAGTGAGGGACTCAATTACACACAGCTCATAAGGATGGAGTTCCTATCGTTTATAGGAAACATGTATTGTTTGAGGCAAGATAAGGGAGCTCCATTTCCTCTACCAGCTCCTGAGCTCACCACGGTGCGTGGATAATGAAGGCATCACAATCTAGCAATGGTGAGTCCCAACCACTCCGCAGTTGTGAGAGCCTTCTACAGACAGAATAGAGAAGGAGTGGAGGCAGTGCTCCGACAAATGAGAGTAGAAGAGAATCCAGAGCTAAGAAATTTGAGAGCTGAGCCAGTGGACATGGAGGTAGGAGATGAAGAAGAGCAACCTCGTCATGTGGAATTTGAAGAGCAAGCACCAGAGCCTCTAGTATTTGAGCAAGAAGAAGATGAAGTCCAAGAGGAGGAGTTTCAGCAATAGCAACATTTTATGGGACCCGGAGTGGGGGATGCAAGGTGAAACTTTTTAGAAGATGAGGTCAGGGAGATTAGGCAGACTCAACAGTCACACGGAGATCAGATGAGAGAGTTCTGAGAGGAGCAGCAGATACAGGGTGTGATAATAAGGGAGATCCATGAGGGACAGCGTAGGAGGGACTATAATAATGAGCAAGCTCGTGCCCACTGAAACAACATGGAGGAGATGCTCACTATGATGTTTAACTTTCAGTTTTCGGGTTTACGTTGTGCCTACAACCCTTGGGTAGCTTACCAGAGAACACCACCTCCCCCTCCCCCCCGAAGAATTGAAGGGATTACTTTTAGTGCTCAACACTTCTTTAGATCATTTCTAGATAATTTGGATTATGATGGATTTGATACTCCATTTGTTTTGTTTTGGGATGTTTTAATTTCGTAACTTAGGTTTTCTTTTCAATTAAGGATGAGATGAGATGTGACTTACATTGATCATGGATGGGTGGATTTTATGTTTCATTTCTTTATGTGGTGATTTTTGTTCTTGCATATTATGTGTTTTTGTTTTGTTTCTTGTTATTGTTTCTTTTATTTTATGTTGTGTGTGTTTTCTTATTCTTGTTTAGGAGTCGTTTTGGTGGTTTATTTTTTTGGAAGGTTGTGAGTCTTTTTGAATGTGAGTGATGATACGTTGTGGTGATAAGTGATAACAAATTATGATTAAGAATCTCTACGCTTTCAAATTGTGACATGTTTTATTTAACTTGTTCAATTTTGAGATGAATGTGGTGTAATAAGTTCCTTAAGGTCCGAGTATAAGATTGTGAAAATTTGAGCCTCAACCGTGCATACATGGTATATCTTTTCATGAGTGGATCGGCTGTGTCTTGATAAATTAAATACTTGCTCAAGGACTATAGGAACGAATCCGATTAGTAGAAATTGATGATATGATTTAAGGCCATACTTGTCATGAAAAGTCATTGCCAAAAATTTCCATACTATGAACATCATCCCTAGTCAACCACTTTGAGCTTATAAGCATATTTCTTGTGAATTTAGCACATTACAAGCCTTGATTACCCACATGAGCCTTATATATATACCTTTTTGTGTGAGTGATTGAGGAGATGGTAGCTAGGAAGGAAAAATAAAAAGAAGAAAAGGAAATGGTAACAAGTGAGAAAAAGGATGAAAAAAGTATGAACAAAAGATGCATATGCAACCTTTAAAATAAGAAGAAGAGTGAATCAACAAAGACGCTCAAGAAACGAAAAATCAAAAGAAGGGAGCATACAATCAAAAATAGTTGAAAATGAAAAGTGAAGTGATGATTAGTGCTTGAATGTTGCAAAAGATAAGAAGGAAGAAAGAAAGTGAAGGAATGAAAGAAAGTAGCTACTTCTTCGATTACTTACACGTGTTAGTCATTTTTTTATCTAAATATTTCCTACCCTACCAAAGAGCCTATCATTACATCCTTAATGAAAGTCCTTTTTGATCATTGATTGAAACTTTGGTGGTTTGTGAATGTAGTCCACGAGCAAGTCTATAGTGAGTCGAACCAATCGATTGATGAGTGTTGTTTTACCCTACTTAAAAGAGTGTTGAGTGAAATTGATAACCTATGTGAGTTTTGGACTAAAAAGGGATTATATTACACCTTATTTTCTTTTGATTGAACTTTTTAATTTCTCATGTCATAAATCTAATGTTGTAGGATGACTTAGCATGATTAGTAGTTCTTATTACTATTGATGTGTTATTACTTATGTTCGTTTAGTCTTATCTTAGGTGAAAATCTCTCTCCCCTTATTTTATCATTTTCGTTGTTCAGGGACGCACAACACTTTAAGTTTGGGGGTGTGATGAGTGATATTTTCACCTAAATTTTAGTGTCTTTTTAGGTCCATTTTCATGTTATTTTATCCGTATTTGTGTGTTAATTGATGGTGTTAATTGTTTTCATAGAATTGTTTGTGAATGAACTTAATCATATGTAAAATTGGTGAAAACGGAGTAAAAATGGAGACGGGAGATGAAATAAGAAAGAAAAAATAGGACAACATCAACACGGCCAGCCGTGTAGGGTTCACGAGTCGTGTTGCAGCACACGACCCGTGTATCAAACACGGGTCTGTAACATTTGGCCGTGCGGAGTCATCAATTCATCCAACACGGCCACCCTTTGGCAGTGCGTCAGCACACGACTCGTGTACCATCTTGAGTAAAGTTTGACCGAGAAACCCTGACATGACTCAACTCATGTTGCAGCACACGACTCGACTCGTGTTGCAGCACACGAGTCGTATCGGTGCCAGAACAGAAATTTTTCTTATATCTTCTAGAAGGTCTCCAAGGGTATAAATACCAATTCATTCAATATTTTGATCATATTGGATCCGAAATTCAGCTGCCCACACACCTCACACATCATTCCTTCATTTTACATCACATCCTTTATTACTTTCATCCATCTATTCACTCCATCATCATCTCACCATAAATCCTTCATCCAAGTGAAGAGAAAAAGCAATGAAGAAAGGAAAATTGCAAAGAAAGAAAAGAGATAACCATTGGAGCCAATCCAAGGGAGTTTTCATCTAATTTTTGTAGTAAACCTAATTGTTTATCATGACTTGTAAGGTTTTTAATATCTATGTTAATTATCTTATGATTATCATATGCTAATCTCCCTTGTGAGATTAGCAACATGAGAGTTGTTGGTTAATTTTGGGGATCTATGTATTTTAATTCATGTGTTGATTGGATTTATGATTTTCTATCATTGTTTGTTAATTGCTTGATTTGTATTGTTGAATTATGTGATTTATTGTCATAGACATGTGGTTAGATTGAAAAATCAATTATATATTTAGGATAGTTCATTAAATCAATTCATCATACAGCTCATGTACATTATAAGTTTTAAAGAGATAGAGATATCCTTTAGGATTTAGAACCCTTTGATATGACATCCGATTGGTTTAATCGAGAGGTTGATTGATTGTGTGAGGGGATTCTCATTTAAGCTTAGTACCTAGTTGAAATTGTTTGAATGAGAACCAATCATTTGAGCTATTTTGGGATTCTTCTTTGGATTCACATTCTATTCATTTCAAGAGAAAGTTTAGAAGACATTAGTGTTATCCCTTAATCATTTATCCATGATGCACATGAATTTGATACATAATTCCTAGAGTTACCACTTCTTAATTGTTGTTAATTTCACTTTTGTTTAACTTGGAAAACCAATCACATTCATTTTAATTTCGTCTACTTGATCATTGCTTGCTCACTTGCATTGATTGATTTTAATTACTTGTTTGACAAATAAAACTTTGATGATTCGTCTCTATAAAATCACAAGAAACGTGAGATCGCTTAAGCACTAGTGCCTACCTCCCAATGGTTCGATAAATTCTTGAATTGGTCAACCCGACTACAAGTTATGGCTAATCATTGTCATAGTCCTTGTTTCCCTTCTAATTTTCTTACTCTCTCTCTTTCTCTTTATTTTTATTTTGGTGCCTCGGGACGAGCAACGGGTAAGTTTGGGGGATTGATGAGAGTGAAAATAAGCATGTTTTAGTATCCAATTTAACACATTTTTTATAGAAATTATTGTCATATATTAGTACAAGTATCTTATATTAAATATATGTTAGAAAAAGGTACACTTGAACAATTTTATTATGTTTTAGGTGGAAAAATAATCAAAAGTGCAAAGTTGAAGAAAAGGTGCAACTTGTGCTAGAAAGCTGAAAAACACACGTCCAACTTGTGTAATTTTTCTGTGTTCGTGTGGAGCTCAGAAGTGAAAGTTTGATACATGGTTGGAAAGCCAAAGGAGAGAGGGTCGTTTTGGCGTAAAGAACACACCAATCGGATTCCAAACGAGAAAGTTGCGATCAAAATGGTGACGTCGCGCAAGCTGTGCCGTACAGAATGGCTGTGCCACTTTGCATGAATTATTACAAATTCAATTGTTGGAGTTTCTGTGAGTTCTTTATAAGTGTATAGAAAGCCAAGGAAGAGTGGATCACGTGAGCAAAAGAATCACTCAAATCGGAGCTCGAATGTGGAAGTTGTACGCGGAACGGTGAGACTGCACAAGCTAGTTCGATGGAGTTCGACCACGATAGCTCTGGTTCGACTATCCATGAAGGTCGAACCATGGTCGAACTATATGCCTGAAACTGTGTTAAATCGCCGATTTTGATTCGAACATGGTTCGACCAAGCCCATAGGTCGAACCAAATGCCTGGGACAGCTCTAGATCTGTATTTTTACACCTCGGTGCGTGTATGTACATGTTTGACGTGAAAAAGCCCATACAAGGTCCATAAGAAGAGCTTACAAGTATAAAGGGGGATGTAGATCACACCAAGAAGATATAGAATCGCAACACAATCATCATACACCCCACAAGGGGGGATCACCCCCAACCATCATCCACATACTTTCCTTCATCCATCCATCACTTTGAAGTTTCGTTTGCTGAATCAAGAGGAGAACCAAGAGGAGGATTCAAGACGGAGAAGGACGCAATGATGCCCACATCTGAGGTTTTATTCGTTTTCTAATTTATCTTATATTTTCCGAACATATGGGTAAGATCTATCCAGCCCCATGATTGTTCTTTGCAACATCATGGGCTAGAACCATTTTGTTAGATCTAGTGTTTTGAAGGTTTTATGAATTACATCCGTCCGCCCACAAGGTGGACATTTTGCCATTTTGTGCGTCCGCACCAAAGGTCTACATTTCTCTTTTTAAACACATGGGACCCACACACATCACTAATACAATAAATATATGGGACTCATACACACTAGTAATACAATTACCAATTACACATAAAATATTAATACTCCTTAATATATGCGTAAAAAGCAAATGTGGACGTTAGAGGCGGACGGAGGGAGTAATTAAACTCTCTTGTGTGTCCTTCGTACAACACTACTTGTGGATTTATTTTATATATGATTATACTTTCTTAATCCATATTCACGGTTATTTTGTGCATCTTCAATTGGTATATAAAGTCTGAATATATATCTTGGTTGTAAATTGAGTGCGTTCACCACTGAACAGGATTCCATATTATGATTCTAAGTAAGGGGACTCCGAAGCTTCATTAGAACTGTCATATATGAATGTTTATTAATTGAATTGAATTCAGATTAGTAAGTAGGATAAAGAGGGTAATTTTATAGTACCTATAAAGGGAGATCATATCGGGTTAGGTTCCAGACGTGAGAAATAATTGATACTGATAGTACCTAGAAAGGGGGGGTGAAATTACGTCTCTTGTTCCAAGGTTATTCATATGTGTGATACGCATATTTACTTGTGTCTATAGAGTAGATTTACATGATTTAGTGATACGTCCATAGTCCATAAGGCAGAGTCGGCCTGCACTTGAGAGGGTAGTTAAATAGTAAAACTGGATTATCCTAAAGCTACTTATTCTCTTGCTTGATCCACTTTCGTATTCTTCTAGTGTTTATTTTGTTGTTATTTAATTTAATATTTAATTAATTAGATAATTATTCTCATACTTTTATTTTCGTCTTAGTTAATTTAGTAAATAATTAAATTGATAATACGCCGTCCTTTCGGTTCGATATTTAACTTGATCGCTTGTTTAATCTGCAACTGATATCCTTAATACTTGGGGATTACTTTTGCGTGCAAAGAAAACGAACATGAATCATCATATTATTCAGCTTATAGTACAATTTTTGGATAAATGATTATTTATATATAAAAATATCTAACTATCATATGTGTAATCTTATTTTTAGCAAGTCCTGGACGGAACGTATGAATGTTTTAATCAGATGTTGTTTCCCATTGATTGCACAACTACAGAATTAAGAAATGATGTGACATCAGATGAAATATTCTCAATTTATATTATTATATGTATTTTGTTAAGATTTTACATTGTCATCATGTGTGTTTAATTAATTTTGAATATTAAACTCAAGTGTTACTTTTGCTATAACTTATCAGTCAGCTCTGTAAACACTTTTTACATTTTTGTTGGATTATATATCATGTATTTAGCTGTTTTTACTCATTCGTTTCATAACTATTGTACTTGATTATCTTTGTTATTATATATATATTGTAGAATATTTAATTGATCCATTATTTTTAATTATTATGATTAGTATTGTCTATTAAACCTTATTTTTTTTACAGTTGGAATTTATGCACTTCTTAGAAGTTTGTTGATCCCTTTCATAGAATAAGATCGAATCAGATAACTCTATTTTTTTCAGTAGTTTACAGGGATGTTTCTTTTTTTTTTTTATGCATCCTTACTTCGACAGATCCGTTGTCAGACAACCAAGATGTATTAGCCTTCAATGCTAACTTGATAAAGTATACTCCTCCTGTCTGCTTCTAAGGTATCCATTTTATTATTTTTTGCGTCCGGTTCAAAGGTATCTATTTTCCCTATTTAGTAAAAAGTACACAATATGATCCACCATTTCCCTCTAATACAACTACCCACTTTACAAATAATAATAATACTCCTTAATCCACGTGCAAAAAGTAAATGAATATCTTAAAATCGGACGGAAGGAATATTATTTTGAGACATTACACTGTTATTCTTATTCATTCATAATTTCCATTGTATCATAGTTATACTTCAAACCATTATTGGACTACCTGTATGAAATATTTTATATTATATTTGTAAATAATTTATTTTTACATTCAAATATTATGTCAAAAAAGATATTATTGATTGAATTAAAAGTACACATTGTTAAATTGATGACAAATTTGGAAAATTTTACTATTTTACTTCGTATATATATTTGTATACAACTCCATTATTGTAATTAGAATATTTTCTTACTATTATTTTCATAATGCATTTCTGTAATATATTCTTATATCTCATAAAAAATTTAATTTTTTTATTTGCTATACATATTTTATTTCCATTGTTTGATCCCTATTAATTTTTTTTGGATAAGTTACATTTATATTTCTTATTTGTCCGTATTTATTTCAAAACAAAATGGTTTTTTTTTTTTTTTGAAAATGCAGGGAATCAAGTCAATTTATGCAATGAAGAAGTGATGATTACCTGGTAATTGTTCTTCTAATTTAACACCTTTATATGTACCATTTTGTTTACAAAATAAGTATAAATTACCGCTCTAAATTATGCAAATTCTTTAGACAACTGTTGTTTCTTAAACTAATTTATACTTTATAGAATATTATAATTTTTATTTTATAGGTTATGGTTGTATAATTATATTGCATTTTTAATTCTATAATCTCTTAACATTATATGACTTATGTTCTAATACGTAATTTTACAGTCTTATTGGTATTGATTTAATTTTTTTAATATTACAAGTTTTTATGTTTTAATAGTTTTAATATTCCGAGTTCCTTATGAGAAAATCACACTCACTAAAATAAATTCCTATTTTAATTGTAAAACTTTTCATTATTAATCTATATGTATACGTAAATATTCTTTAAAATATATATTGAGATACATATTTATACGGGTGAATCTTTCATTCATAATCTTATTATTCAAAAGATTTTAATTGATTATAAATATTTTTAAAAAGGACTAATTATCATAATTCAATTAAAAAAATTACGCGTGTGTACATATTTAACTTTTTGTGTGTCTATATAATACAACTAGATTCTTTTTTAACTCACAAACTTCCACTACAAATATTTGCTTTGGAAAATTGTTTAACTTCGTCACAATGTCCAGCAACTACGTTTTGATCAAAGATCTTAGGAAATGAATGAATAATTTTCAGATGTGGTTGTGTTGTGTCCGTTTTTATGAAGTATTTTTTGGGAAGAAAAAGCAGAAGTCTTTCAAGGAGTGCATTTTCGTGGATTCTAAGGTTTTCTTTCTTAATTTATTCTGTTACTTTCTTTTATGTTTATTTTATAAAAAAAATACTAAACCATTCCATTTGTTTAATTATCCTTTCAGGGAAATCGTATTATTTTTACAACATGGTCTCACAATGTCTCAAAATTCACCTCTTTGATCTCAGAAGGAGTAGTCTACAATCTAAAAAATCCATGGGTTGATTAGAATAAGTTTAAAGTTCGTTTATCCAAACAACCTTTTAAAATTCTGTTTGTGTACAACACTTTGGTTACGAGAATTGTTGATCTAGATTTCCCACAGAACACGTTTTCTTTCTTACCGATTGAAGAACTGATTAATCAATATGATATCAGTGAGAATACTCTAATAGGTATTTCATTCCTGCTAATTGATTGCAATATTTTTTCTTCTTATACTTATTAAATTTTGTGAATAAATAGTACATTTTTTAATTAATCTATATATATATATATATATATATATATATATATATATATATATATATATATATATATATATATATATATATATATATATATATATAACTTTATTATCTTGCACTTGTGTATATATTTCCAATATACCGATCATGTAATTGAAAATTTGGCTGGAATTGTTTAAAAAAGATGGTATCTATTGGCGGTAAGCCAACAAAGATTATGGAGTTTGTTTATGGTGGGTCCTTCAATCAACGATAATTACATGCCTCATTTGCCATGATCTGTTAATATGTTTCTCTTTCATTAACTCATCAAGAGATTAGTAGAGGTTCATGATATGTTTCTTATATTTTTCGTTTTATTTGTTTTGGTGACATTACTTATCTACTATAAATTGACTTTGACAATTTATTAAGCTATTGGATCTTGAATTGAGTATGAATGGATTCTGATTTTAATTGTTGAGAAATATGACTTTCATTACATCACCATCACAACGATCACTTCCATTGGTATATATTCTCCACAATTTTTCTATACTTTCTAAAAAATATTTGATTGGTACACATCTTTTGTTAAGTGGCTATTGTACTTCGCATGTTTTATTTCAGTTTGTGAAATAAGATTAGGTTGATAATTTTTTTTTTCAGATCAAAATGTGTTATATTCTTCATTGTAGGTTTTTCTTTTATGACAAAAACTGTATAGGCATTTATTTCTAGGACCCTGTTCTTGGCCATTTATTTTTAACTTTGGGACTGTGATACCATCGGTTCTGCATATTTATATTTTAAGTTATGTTTCTTGGTTGGCATGACAGACAGAATATTGCCTATTTAATGTTTCTAAAATTGTAGAAATGAGTTTAATTATTTTCTCGGAATAACTTCACATCTTTACTCATGGGTTCTATGTTTTTTTGTTCACTTTACGGGGGATTAAAGATGGAGAATGGTGCATTTGGAAACTGATAAATATTTCTCAAAGGTACTCAAGTCTTTGGATCACTCTTTCTTTTAATGTCGTAACTTCTATTTTTCTTTCTTTTATTACTTTGGGATAAGTAGGTCAACTATAATTTTACTTGATCTTTCTATTTGAGTTGGGATATTCATATGTTTTATTAAATATATTTATAGGTTTGTGTTGTTATGTTCTCTGTTATGTCTAATCCTTAGTTCTCATTTTCCATTACAATATCAATTGCAGGGCCGCTAGGAAATCTTTTTGAGGTAATGTTGCTGGAAATATCAGGCCATGACTAGCACTGTTTTATTCTTCTCTAGGTGAGACTATTTACTCCTCAGTCTATTTATCTTTTTAGTTTGCTTTGTAAATGGCTCTGAATATATTATGAATTTTTGTTTAAGAGGAAATGATTTCAGGCTTCTCTGTGTTGTATTTTTTTATATTATTGTTTTTAAATATGGTCATGTCATTGTCAATTATATGTTTCTTTGAACTTGCATTTTGAACAGATCATATGAATTTCATTGCATTTTAATTTACAATAGCTCTTTAATACAGTCATAGGGATAAATAGATAATATAATCTATTGAATGGGTTATTTTCCTCAAGTAGATAAGTAAAACTTTTGATTTATTTATTTCAGATCACACATAATTGATTGCTATTATTATTTCTATCTCTTTATACATGAGTTTCACCAAATTAAGGATAATTTTTCTTGTGGGTTTTTTTAAGGGTATCTGAATGCATAGGATCGTTTCATAAAAACTCATCCTTGAACTTTCCTATAACGCACAGCTTAAAAACTGGAAATTTAATTCATAAAAATCACAGTATTTCAAATAGGAAATTCGGGTCATTTCATATTGTTTCTCGAATAGTTGTATGCGGGTAAAATTCATTTGTAAATTCATCAACGGTTTTGCAGAGGATCGGTTTCTAGGTTGTTTTCATCTTTTTTTTAATTGTAATTTTTCAGTTGGATTTCTTCAGCTATTTAGATATGTATTGAATTTCTTTGAAGTTTTACTGCACATTGAATCATCCTGTTTATAGAAAGGGTGAGAAATGTTTTATGTGGAAATATGGGGTACTTCATATCATCTTATGTTCAATGTATTATTTTTTGTTAATTGCAAGTTAGCTATGTTAATCGTATATTTAATTATTTGGTCATATTCATTACAAGTTAAATTATTCGTACCAATCCTTGGTCATAACAATTATTCTTTAAGATCTAAATACATTGTTGCAATGCTATCAGTGAAATTGTGTATTGTATACTCCCTACGTTTCTCACTAAGAGGGTTTTTTACTTTTTCCACGTGGATTAAGGAGTATTATTATTTAATGTGTAGTGGGTAGTTGTATTAGTGGAAGTGTGGACCCATATTTTAATTGTATTAGTGGGTGTGTGGGTCCTATGTGTGTAAAAAAGGAAATGAGACTCTTTGGATGAGACGTCCAAAATGGAAAAAATATCATCTTTTAAGGAGACGGAGAGAGTATTTAACAAGAGTTTGTTTGAATTTCTTTGCAGCTATTTATATTCCTTTAATGTTGTCTTGTTGTTTTTTCAATATAAGCCAGTACCTTTGCATTGGAAGTTTTTTAGCTATTTCATTTCAAGTTTTAATTAGAGCAAATGAAAACTATGAGTGTTCTGATACTATAGGGAAATTTGTCAATTATTTTTTTTATGATACAAATTATAAAAACAAACGCTCGCTTTTCAATGGGACGAAGGGAGTAGAAAAGAGTATAATGGTAAACTAAGTATTAAGTGTTGGTATTGTCAAGTGGACCGGGGATACACAATATCATATAAAAGATATTGTTAATACTGAATCAAAATAGGCAAAAACTTGTACGAGTCCGTCTCACGGATCTCATTTCGTGAGATGGAGCTCCAATATATTTAATGCGGGTGAAAATTTGAACAAATATGCTTCCTGAATTGGTTGAATGATGGTAGGTAAGGAGCCCTTCTTGTAAAGAGCTGAGGTTCGGTCCATCTTTGTGGCGTTTTTACTTTCAATTTAAGTGTAATAATTTTTTTTTGTTTTATTTTTTTCTTTAAATTTTTTATATTTTATTTAGAAAGCAATTTTATATAGTGAGTGGAGATTTAATTAAACTTATATTTTTTTCTTTTTCAATAAATTAAAACTACACTTCTTTTAATAGTATTAAATTGTAGTAAAAGTGATAACCAATTGTTAAATAAACGCACATAAATTTTATAAAATAGATAAAAAGTGATTATATTATATTTTTTATATTTTAATTAAAACAATTGTACAAATTTTTTAAACATTTGTATTTCGTAGTACAGACAAAAGTGATAACATGCTTTATGGAAAGTTATATCTAATCAATAAATAATAACTATAAATCATTAGAACTATTTCATATACAACAAACAATAAGATATATGAAGAAAATATGATAATATTTTTAATAAAAAATTATAGATAAAGGAAAAATGATAATTATCAAATGAACAAATAAATAATTCAAATAGATAAAAAGTGATAACATTTTTATTAAAAAAAATGATAAATGATACAATAAAGATAATCATCAATTGAGCATTTCATGAAAAATAATTTGGCAAAAACTTGTGTGAGACCGTTTCACATAAGGGCATATATGAAACGGATAAAAAATGATATTTATAATAAAAAGTGATATTCAGTGATAATGCTATTTCATGACCAATTTCTAATATAAATAAATGAAAGTGATAGCGAAATTGATTACATTTTATAGCGAAAGTGATAACTATTTTAAAAATGTAAAATATTCTTACGTGAGACAGTCTCACACAAGACTCACTCAAATAATTTATAGAACGAACAAAAAGTGATAACATTATTAATGAAAAAAATATTTATAATTTAATGAAAAGTGATAATTGTATAATCGAACAATTTTATAAATAATTCGTAAAATGGATAAAAAGTTATAGCATTTTACAATTTTATAAATTATTCTAAGTTATAGCATTTTTACTAAAAAATGATAATTAATTAATAAAAAGTGATATAATCATATAATCGAACAATTTCATGAACACTTCTTAAGACAAATAATGATAGCATTTTTAATAAAAAGTGATATCTGATTAATGAAAAGTGATATTTATAAAATCGAAAAATTTTATAAATAATTTGTGAGACAAATAAAAAGTGATAATATTTTTAATAAAACAATTCATTTTTAATAAAACACTTCTTATTACTTGTTATTTTAATAATTAATAATTAATTAATAAAACAATTCATTTTAAAATATTATTTAATAAAATGCTACTTGTGTTTTTCTTAATTTCATTTTTTAAATTAAGTTTATTAAATAATAATTAAATTAAACTAATAAATGATTTTCCTAATTAAAGAATTATTTTAATAAATAGGCAAAGATTTGTGTGAGACCGTCTCACATAAGCCCTTACGTGAGACGGTCAGGAAGTGATAACTTTTATAAAGAAAAGTGATAATAAATTAATAAAGTGACAGTGCTATTTCAAGAACAATTTATAGTATAAATAAAAAGTGATAACATTTTACAGCGAATGATCACATTTTATAGCGAAAGTGATAACTATTTTTAAAAGTGAAAAATGTATCACGTGAGACGGTCTCACGCAAGACCTACCCTAATAAATAATAGTATACATTAAAGAATAATAAAAAAGGCAAAGACTTGTGTGAGACCGTCTCATGTAAGACGGTCTGAAAGTGATAACTTTTATAAAGAAAAGTGATAATAAATTAATGAAAAATGATAATGCTATTTTATGAACAATTTATAGTATAAATAAAAAGTAATAATATTTTATAGCGAAAGTGATAACTATTTTAAAAAGTGAAAAATGGTCTCACGTGAAACGATCTCACGTAACACATACCCTATTAAAAATAGAAATAAAATATAATAATTTAAAAATAAATAAAGAAAATGATAAAGAATATTGTAGGAAGTCACGGGTTTGTACCTTTGTGGGTTGAGTAATAGCGGCGAGTATCTAAGCCAAAACCGGGGGTCGAATAGTTGGGTAAAATAGATAGAAATTAGACTCACCCATCAAAATAATACTGTCAAAATAATGTTAGGTCATAACGTGATATTACGAAGCAGCAAACGACCCTAAAAATAAATAAATGGACTATGTTGATTATTAAAGGGTTTGTAGAGTGGTTTTTAAATCTATAAACATTGTTAGGGCTTTTGGAATTTGGAATAAAGGTGTCACAGGTCGGCGGTTTCAATCATTGGTGTCTATCTTCTCCAATTAGTTGCTGTTCGAGGCGTCGCAATCGAAGAAGGAAAACGGTGGATGTAGTAGCTTTGGTTCGTTCCTTTTTACCACTGATCGTTGCTGTTCTGCTTAATTTGGTAAGCTTCTCCTAATAAGTTTGCTTATGCCTTTGTTATGAATCAAGTGAGGGTGTAATACGGGAAAGGGAAGGATTCTAGGGCAAGATTATGATACAAACAGAAGAAGAATTGAGATATTTGAGAGAGAAAGAGAGAATTTCAGGAGAGAAGAAAGGAATTGTACCTGCTGTTATGTCATGCTTAATCCGTGAATGAGCTGACCTTCAATTATATAACGGCGCCAATGATGTTGTATCATCCCTCCACTAAGAAACGCTAAGCACTTTTCATTGAAAAGAAAGAAACACGACTTCTAATATTTAATTAACAGAACAGGCTTTGTCATAACATTGCTCCCTCCTCAGAAATGGCTTGTCCTCAAGACATTAAGTGTGGATATTTGGTGCTGATTTCACCATTCTCTTCCCATGTTGCTTCAGCATCTGGTAGATGGGACCATCGTATTAGAACTTGAGTTGTAGGAGCATTTCCCTTCTTCACTATTCGACGGGCCAGAATCTTTAATGGTTGGAGAATCATTTTCCCTTCTTCATCAAACTTAGGAAACTCTTGAGCAACAATATCAGAATTTCCCACCTTTCGTTTCAGTAAGGATACATGAAAAGTAGGGTGAATCTTGGCAGTGCTAGGAAGAGATAGTTTGTAGGCTACACTACCTATCTTCTCAAGGATCTGGAATGGACCAGCGTATTTAGGACTAAGCTTCCAAACAACGCTCCCGTGCACTGACGTCTGTCTATAAGGCTTCAATTTCATATACACCCAATTCCCCACTGAAAACTCTCTTTGACTTCTGTTCCTATTAGCAAAAACCTTCATTCTCTCTTGTGCCTTATGCAGCAGATCCTTAAGTTGAGCTTGAATAAGCTGTCTCTCCTCAATTGTAGCCTCGACCCCTTGCACTGTAGTTTGAACATGTGGCCCTAGAGATAATGGAATTGGCTTGTAACCATATAGAGCTTCAAATGGAGACATGTTCAAAGAGGTGTGAAAGTTGGTATTGTACCAAAATTCTGCCATAGATAACCATTGCTCCCACTTTTTAGGATTACTACCACACATACACCTTAGATATCCTTCAAGGCATTGGTTCACTCTCTCCGTTTGGCCATCCGTTTGGGGATGATAAGCTGTACTTATGTGTTGTTGCACTCCGAGTAGCTTGAACAACTGCTGCCAAAATTGACTAGTAAATACCTTGTCCCTATCGGAGACGATGCTAGAAGGCAAGCCATGTAATTTGTAGATGGAGTCCATGAAAATTTGGGCCAATTGAGAAGCTGTGTAAGGATGAGCAATAGCAATAAAGTGGCTGTATTTTGTGAATATATCATCTATGACCCATATAGTGTCCTTTCCTCTCGATTTTGGTAATTGCTCTATGATGTCCATGGATATATCAACCCATGCACGCTCCGGAACTGGCAGCAGCTGGATTAAACCTGGAGTTCTTACATTTTCGTGCTTGCATAGCTGGCACCTGTGGCACGCAGAAACAAGTGCATGAACTTCCTCTCTCAAATTAGGCCACCAAAATACAACCTTAATCCTCTGCAATGTCACTGCCTCCCCAGAATGTCCCCCGTTGGTTGATGCGTGCATGTACTCAAGTATTTTGCATCTCAACCCTTTGCTAGGCCCAACATACAATTTTCCTTTATATCGGACAATCCCAGCATTATAAGTGTACAACGACATATTGTAAGGATAAGTCAAGCTCTCGGTTATCACTTGTTGTGCTAACAAATCACCTTCATAACTCTCTTGCAACTCTTCTATCCAAGTTGGTTTCATGATCGTTAGTGCTTTGCACTCGCCGACTATATGCTCTCTCCTTGATAGAGCATTAGCGACTACATTCTCTTTACCTTTCTTATACTCAATTTTGTAATCAAATCCCATCAGCTTAGTGAGATATTTGTGCAGCAATGACGTGGAAACTTTCTGCTCTAGTAAGTATTTTAGGCTGTGTTGATCAGTTTTGATAATGAAAGTGCCATGTATAAGGTAACTTCTCCATTTCTCCACTGCCAAGATAATAGCCAAGAACTCCTTTTCATATATTGATAACCCCAAATTCTTAACCCCTAATGCCTTGCTAATATAAGCCACTGGATGGTGATCTTGCATTAATACTGCCCTAAGCCTCCATAACTAGCATCTGTCTCCACTATGAAAGTCTTCGAAAAATCAGGTAGTTTTAACAGAGGCTGTAAACATTGCTAGCTTCAGCTGCTGAAAAGCATCATCAGATTCTTTACTCCAAGAAAATTGTCCTTTCTTAGTCAACTGTGTCATAGGTTTGGCTATCACACCATAATCCCGAACAAGCTTCCTGTAATACCCAGTCAAGCCCAGAAAACCTCTCAAAGCTTTCACAGAGTTGGGAATTTGCCACTCTATCATCACTCTAATTTTTTTAAGATCGGCGAGACTTCCCCACCACTTACAATATGTCCTAAATACTCCACTTGCGTCTGACCAAATTCACACTTAGAAGCCTTAGCAAACAATTGATTTTCCTTCAGGATGTTGAAGACAGCTCTTAGATGCTCTTCATGAGTTTTCATGTCTTCGCTGTAGATTAAGATATCATCAAAGAACACAAGTACAAACTCCCTCAAGTGTTTTGCAAAAACTTTATTCATTAATGCTTGAAAAGTAGCTGGCGCATTTGTGAGACCAAAGGGCATCAATGTGAATTCATAAAGTCCCGATACTGTGACGAAAACTGTTTTTTGAATATGGGGCGGAGAAACTCTAATTTGATGATACCCGACTCTAAGATCAATCTTTGAGAAGACTTTAGCTTGTCCCAATTCATCTAACAGATCTTCAATGAGTGGTATTGGGTAGCTATCTTTAATTGTGATTGAATTTAATTTTCTATAATCGACACAGAATCTCCAACTCCCATTTTTTTTCTTCACTAGCAGCACTGGCGAAGAGTAAGGACTATTGCTGGGTTTAATTACCCCACTCTCCAACATCTCCTGCACTAATTTCTCTATTTCTTGCCTCTGTAGATATGGGTATCTATAGGGATGTTGCTTCACAAGTCCCATACCTTCTTTGATTGGAATTTTATGATCTAGCGATCTTGATGGAGGCAACCCACGTGGTATCTGAAAAACCACTTTATACTCTTCAAGCAAAGAATTCAGTTCAACTGTAGATTTGCTTTTCTTAAACTCCTCCTCTCCTCTAGTGAAGCACAAGTATCCCATATGTTCCCCATGATCTTTTTTAATCAGCCTCTTCAATTGTTTTGCAGTGATCATACTCAGTTTTATCTCCGGAGTATTTCCCTGCAACTTAATATCCTTCTCGTTCTTTTTGAATTGCACCACTCACTCCTTAAAATTAAAAGTAACTGGGCCAAGTTGGCTCAGTAGATCCACTCCAATAACCATGTCACACCCTCCTAACTTCAAAATTCTCACAGGAGCAATAAACTTGCACTCACCCATTTCCCATTCCATTGCGACACATTTCGAATTGCATTTCATTCTTCTCCCGTCTCACAAGTAAAGGATTGGTGTACTCCACAACGCACCCTACCCTTGCAGCCGTGTGTGGATCCAAGAAGCTGTGAGTACTTCCAGTGTCAAGCAAAATAGTAATGGGTTGTTTTCCTACTTTTCCGGTCAGCTTAATCGTATCCGAGGTTTGATGTCCAGCCAATGCATTTAGAGATACCACCGGCTCTGGCATATCTTGCAGCTTCTCTAACACCAGCCCTTCTTCATCTTCTTCATCGTTTTCCATCATGATTACAAATAATCTTTTACACTTGTGCCCGATGTGATAAATTTCATCACAATTGAAGCATAAGTTCTTCCTTTTTCTAGCTTCCATCTCTGCTGGTGTTAATTTCTTCATAAAAGGCCTTTTCTCCCCTGAATAAGGAGGGTCGTTGCTCTTCAATCCTCCATTATCCTCTGCCTTCCATGAGTTGGGATTAGAACTTTTAACTCCAATCCTATGTCCCTTCGACATCACTTGTAACATGTGCTCTTGTTTGATTGCTAGTTGCATTGTTGCCAGCAAGTTTCCAGGATTTAAAATTTCTACCATCTGCCCAATTTCTTCCTTAAGACCACTAATGAAGCTCTTGACAAAATACTCCTCAGATAATGATTTGTTCATCCCCACCATGAAAGATTTCAGCTCCTCAAACTCTTGAATGTAATCTGCTACTGAGTTTTGTTGTTTCAACTTGTTAAATTTTCCTATCAAATTGCCACCATCACTGTTCTGAAACCTGCATAGTAACAACTCAGCAAATCGTTCCCACATCATGTTTTCCTTCCCTTCTATATAATCTCCATACCAGTGGTCTACTACCCCTTCCATATTCATCGCAGCCAGCATAATTTTTTCATAATCCGGCATCGGATTAAATAGAAAATATCGTTGGCATTTCCTCAGCCACATCCTAGGATTCCCACCATCAATTTAGGAACTCTGTAGTTTGCACCCATCTCATAATTCCTAGCATTAGTGTGCATCTCATGATTTTTCACACTCGGATTAGGAGATAACAATCCACCATCATTCCTAGCATTAGTGTGCATCTCATGATTTTTCACACTCGGATTAGGAGATAACAACCCACCATCCATCCTACCATATGAACTATGAGCACTACCCGAAGGGTGAATCGAAATACCTGTGTTCCTCGCAGCAGGGGGTATGGACTCTTTCTCCATCATTGGTTCTTTTCCTTTTCCCAATCCAAGTTCCTTCAATGCTTCTACCATTTGTTGCCTGATTAGGTCTGGTATTCCATCCACACGTCGACCCAAATCTGCTTGAATCGTGAGCATAGCTTCCTGTCCTTGCAATATTTCTTCAACGTGAAGCTCTAAAGCTTAAATTCGACTTGTATTTTTTGTCCGTCGTCATTGAATTTCAATAATGCGCAGCAAGAATCGTATGGCTCTGAGGTCACTGATACGAAAGAAGAAGAATTGAGATATTTGAGAGAGAAAGAGAGAATTTCAGGAGAGAAGATAGGAATTGTACCTGCTGTTATGTCATGCTTAATCCGTGAATGAGCTGGCCTTCAATTATATAACGGCGCCAACGATGTCGTATCATCCCTCCACTAAGAAACGCTAAGCACTTTTGAAAAGAAAGAAACACGACTTCTAATATTTAATTAACAGAACAGACTCTGTCATAACAGATTAAAACTTATGTCTAGGTTAACTAGAAGTAACTGGTGTTTTTTTTTTAACTTTCTGGAAATTCGTATTTGGCTTTGACGCAGATGCTGATTTTGTCTGTTTGTTTGGGCCAAGGTTTCGGATGTGTGGGCTGATTGTTAGCTTTGATTTATTATTAGTATTATTATTATTATTTTTTAAATATTACTTTTGATTTGATTTTCTTGGAAGCAGAGATTAATAGGGATCTTATTTCTCTTTTTCCGGGGGATCTTACTTCTCTTTTTCCGGGGTAGGTATTGCTTGAAATAATAGACCTGTTAATCGATGATTATGAATCATGGCTTAATCAACACCATTAACTTCAACACTAGTATGAGGAAACGTGCTCAAAGTTTTTACACCAAATTTCTCTTTCTCATCAATAAAAGTAGAGTCTACAATCAACCCCTTGTCATGTTCGCTAACAACAGAGTCAGCAGGAGAAACAACAAAACAATAAAGAGAGAGGGAAAGAAATATAGTGAAGCAGTAATGCAGAACAGTTGATTCCCTCTATATATTCACTCCATCTTCTCCTTTATGCACCATCTTTTTCTAAATTCATATTCAGAGAAATTCATAGAGAGAAATTTCAATGAGCTCTAGCGAAGAATCAAATTAGGGAGTGTATTGGGAGTACAGATTGTAATCTTCCCATAAAGTATGTATCGGGATTTAGAGAATAGATTCATTATATTGCCTTTGATTAAGACCTTGGCAGCATGTGTAAATTAAAAACAATAACCATTTCTGTTAATTTATTTTTTTTAAAAAAATTATTATCTGTTTTTCAGGAGTAATGCTGTTGTGAGTTGGAGATACCATTTTTTTTGCTAATCCATAAGAGGAGAGGAGAGGAGAGGAGAGGAGAGGAGGACAACAGTACTCATGGTTTATTCTTATCTTGTTCTCTTTCATTTTTATATATGTCAAAGTTTTGGTTACGCATATGTATTATATATATACCAGGAAGACATGACTAATTATGAGATTAATTCTGTTCTCATGAGAATCATGTTGTCTCTTGATCTGTATCCAGGCCTGATATGGGTTGGGTCGAACTACCCCGACCTTGCTTGCTGTGCATGTGGTTATATGTACACATATATGGAGAGTTCCATCGGATTGGGTAGTTGTAGATAGATCTTAAGATATTTTTCATGATAAAATTAATTAATAAATGTTACTCGACCCACTCGAGCACCAGCAGGAACCACAACCTCACTCTTAATTCTCTCCTGATATATACTAGCTGTTGGTTGCAACACCAAACTGTTGATTCTCCCTACACGCAACTTTGCTTGCTTGTTTCCAACCTCACCTGTTGCACTCTAATATATTAGTATTTGCTTTTATTCTAATTCTATTTCACCATTACATCACCTACTTATTCCTACACTACGACAATATTAATACTGGTAACTGATTTTTTGTTAGATATTATATTCTTTAATGTAGTCTATGGGACTCTAATACTCTGTAACCTACTGTTGGACTGCAAAATATATTTGAAGGTTTGGAATTGACAAATTTAAAGTTCTTCTATTACTTATGCAATGTAATAACTATTGATGTTTGCTTTTGCTTGTACTAAGGCAATCAAAATTTTTTCTTTGTTTTAAATTGAATAGAGGTTTTGTTTGCATGATCTTCCTGCATTTTTCATGTAAACCACATAGTATCTACTTATCGGAGGCATCTTCATATTCAACTGAATTTGATTGCTAGGATAATCTGATAATACATTGTAGAATTTCTTTAAAGTTGGTCATCTATGCTTTTATTGAATTGTTTAATATCAGTTTAAGCTTAAAGGTTTAGAGGTGGACTGGTGGGTTATGTATTAATTTTTTAGTCTATTGTATTACTGAAATGGCGAATCGCCCTAATGTGAGGACTAGCATTTCGAGCATTTATTATTTTGGGACCGGCCTCTGACTCACATGTTCTGTTGCAATCCTGTTATCATGTAAAGTTATGCATTTATATTGATTATATTTTAATCTGTTTTTAAGATTTTAAATTATTAATTTTCTTTTCCTTATTCAATCTGCTTGACTTGAAATATCCTAGTGTGATTTGCAGCGTGTAGCTTGATTGGGTTACTAGTGATTTTATGCTTGTGTTGCTGCTGGTTTAGAGGTTCAAGCAGATTTGATTGCAATTGCAGGTAATAAGTCTCACTCCCTTCTAATTTTGAGATATAACTTTAGGTGGAAACATACTTGTGTTGTCTTGGATGTCATTTTTAAGCCTGTTTTAAAATGATGGGTTGATGTGCCAGATGTGATGTTTAGTGAAGAAGAAATGTGGCCAAGAATTAGCATTAATTGGAAACAACTGGGTTTTTTGGACAGTAGAAAATTGATTTATATCGAAATAGTCAAAGTTTTTTCAGTGTTGTAAGAATTATGAGCACTACACATGTAAGACAATTTATTTAAATTCTTGATTCTTGATTACACAACATAGTGTGTGCACTTTTTTCTCTCAATATACCAAAGCTTGTAATTATACCCTATACCAGTAGATGGGCAAGTCCTGTATCTGCCATCTATCAGTAATTCAGTATGCAAATTAGTGGGAGTTTAGAAGGAGAGTTAGCAGGATGAGTTTTGCATCTAAAACCCTATCTTATGACATAAATCCAGGATGAGAAATTCCAGGAAATATGATCCCACATGCATTCACATAATTGGGTATTTTAAGGTAATATATTAGCATAAAGAAGCGATAAAATCAAGGACTAGGAAGCAGAAAACTGTAAATATTTACTGCCAGCACGAATATATGAAGAACAAGAGCTATGTGTGGGTGTGTTTTGTAAGTTAGGAGTGTTGGGTGCATGTTTCGGGTGTGGGGTTAAAAGCTTATTTTTGTAGGAGTTTCTTTAGGGTTTTGGGCGCCCTTAGTAATGTTTCGGTTAATTAAATTAAGCCTGCTGCTAAGACAATTGTTTTTGAGATTTTCCTATTATCCTTATTGGGCTGAGTTAAAACAAGCCCAAAATTATACATAAAATACGAGTTTAAATGTTAGCGAATGATATAACATATTTTACATATTTCATTAATTAAAAATTAACTTTTAAAAAATATCGTTCTGTTCTCACAATAAAAATTGACAATTTGTGAGAGATAATAAATTAAGTGTTAATTCAAATATCTTTCATATGGGATGGAGAATTATTATTAAGGGGAGGTTGTGATGCTCGTAGCTCTTCTAAAGCCCATCCCATCCATCCCAGAACATACAAAAATTAGGGAACATTTGCTTATTCATAGTAAAATTAGGGTTAATCGCCTGATTCAAAGTAGGGCAAGAATTGACAATGACTTGTAAATGTGAACTTAAAAGTAACTTTTAAAGGTTGTTTCTTTGTTTCCCTATGTTTATTATTTTCAATTTCCCACTGCCAAAAGCTCCGCTGGAAACCGGCGCATAAAGGTTTGGACATATTGATATGATGCATTTTTCTTAAATTGCCTATCTCTCTCTTCCTCTCTTGCTTCTTTAAAATCACGATGTTGTGGGTGTTACAAATACTAAATTAATGTAGCATGGTTGATGTTTTTGCATAGGAATTCAAAATTTTTGTTTTCAACTGAGCATTAATTGGGGGTTTTAATTTGAGTAGAGATTTATCCTTTCCTGATGTAGAGAGATAATAATCAGTATATATGATCAATGACATTAAAATAATTTATGCTATTTTGTACCCCCTGGCCTTGATTTCCCATGGTAAATGTCCTCAATTCTGTTATCACACACTTAACTATAAACACGCATCATTTTCAGAGGAGAAAAAAAAACACATTTCTTTTCCCTTTTGTGCTGTTTTTGTGCACTATCAATGGATTAATTATGCATTCCCCTCCCTTCCTTGATCACAACTATTAAGGAAAGATGAGACTCATTCGAAGTGTACGTCCACTTTCTGATACATCCTTCTTTCCTCAATTTCAACAATGTCATCTAAACAAGACTTTAAGTGCTCCTCTACATTCAGGTGAGATACTTGGTACTTTTTCATGAATGATTTCACTTTCATTTTTTAAAAATATTATAATACTATATTTTTATCATCATACATCAAATAGATATTCATGCTTAGAGCAATTCCAATGGTTGGGTACAAATATGAGATTGAATGAATTTTTTACCCAGTGCATAGGTAAAACACCATCGAGTATCTACACAATTAAGGTACAAACTAAAACCTCCTTTTTGGGAAAAAAAATAATTGTACAAGACTACAAGGTGAAAAGTGAACACTGAAAAGTTAAACATGACACAATTAAGGTACAAAGTAAAACCTCCTTTTTAGGTACAAATAATTGTACCAGGCAAAAAGTTAATAATGAGATGAAGAAGTGGTATGAGGGTTCCACATGATTGACGTTATCATTTTTTTTCCATTTCTTTATTGTACAATACTTATTATTCATCCTCTGTTCTGGATAATAGTTCACCTTTTCCGTTACACTTATTTAAGAAAAAATGACTTTTTAACTAACTCTATTGACTTTTTGGGGGTATTTGGTATTGTTAGGTTTAGGTAATAAATAAAGCATAAGATATGTTATGTGTGTAAAAAGGGATGATAATTTTGAATTTAAATTGTACTTTTGAGATTTAGATTTGGATGGTATTTCCTTTTTCTTTGTGGTGAACGATTTTATGGGACAAACAAATGAGGAAAGTGTGAATGATTCCAATGGGATGGAGGTAGTATTATGTTTTAATAAAAAAAGAACTAATTAATGTACATTCCAAATTCAAGGTCTGGCTTAAAAGAATGCATGCAGAAGGTAGGAAGTAGCGAGTAGCAATTGAATATGCACTAGGCAATGGCACACCACTCTCTCCCTCATGTCAAAACTGTTAATTTCCAATAATAAGCTGAAAATGCATCTATTGTAATTTTGAGGGAAGAACAATGGATTTAATGTATTTACAGTTTACACATGTATTTTTTCTTTAAGAAATTCTTGTACAGTATTATTATAAGAAATGTGCAGAAATTTCTACACGTGCAATAATTATATGAAAAAATCTTTACACGTGTGCAATAACTATTAAACAACGTGCAATATATTTCTGCACTTTATATGCTCCCCTATAATTTTGAGAATCAGTCGACGACAATAGTATTTAAGAAATAAGAGTGGGTGCATGAGTGTGTGTTGGGAAGAGAAAATTGAGTTGTTATGGAGGATGAATTATTCAGGCATTTTGTGGAGGAGAGAGGATACTTCTTCATTTAAATGAACACTTGATAAAGAGAGAATCATTTCAAGTGCTCTAAGGTGGAGGAAGAGAGAACCATTGCAAATGTTCTAAGGTTCGACATAGATTAAAATAGAGACTATGTTGTAATTATTAATGAAGATAGATAAAATGATTGGTACGTAGATTGGAGAGAGAGGGATCCAATGAGGATGTTGGACAAGAAAAGTGAGTATTGTATAAATGGGAAGAGAGGATTGAATATTTGTTCACAAGTTACAATTGAAAGAATTGTTGTTTTCATTTTCTATTTTTTTGTATACATTTATTTGATAAGAATTGTCACTTCTCTTTAATTGATACATTATGAAGTATTCGAAGTTCCAATTTTTGATGGTGAATTGCTGTGTTAATTGAAGCATCAAGTCTTCAGAATGATGGAAGATCATATGCTACTTTTGCTTCACCGGATGTGATTCAAGACAGAAAGCCTCTGAGAAGGGTCTCAAAAAAGGAGCGCAAATCCATGGTTGAACATTTTGTTAAAAAGTACATATTTTTCAACTTTTCTCCAGTTCAATCAATCATTAGAATATTACGTCCTTTTTAATATAATTCTGTGGATAGATGTGGTTGATTAATAGTTAATATATATTAATTTCTTCACGGAGTGTCTTTATAATTGGGACATGATAAAGTAATAGGTGGAGACTTGGTGCTCATTTAGAGACTTTTATTGAACTAGCTTATGAATATGCCTAGTGCCTATAGGTCTGTACTCACTGAAGATTTTTTGGGTCAATTATGGTCGTATGTGTTGTTAGATTTTCCTATATCTATTCCATACGATTGTTTATTGCTGGTAATCTGTAATTTTATCCTTTAAATCTTGCAAAACAGTTATTTTATATCTCCAAGATGCACTTAAAGCTTGCATCATTTAAGTTGCCTAGAAAGTTATGAAACTTTAATCAAACTGAAAGATAGGATAACTATCAATTCCGGGTTTGACAGGTAAAAATATCAACTTAAGGCTTGTAAGATGAGAATAAGCCCAAGGATATGTACACTCAAGTTTTTTGTATGTACACCCACGTTTCAACCATATAATGCATAGAGTATAACACATTTAAAGCTTTTAAGTAGGTGTATATATGAAAATTCCTAGTGTGAATATCCTGCGCCGGAAAAAACCCTTAAAACTAGGACCATGTTTTCGATATTGTACTTCAGAATTTTATTATTAATGCATGTCATTTTATTTTAAAAATCTACCTTTGTTTTCATTATTTTTAGGAGTGAATGTGGAAGGTAAAGGAAGTTTATCAAATTTAAGTTGATGTGTTTTATGATATGGGTAATAATAAATTTATAAGCTTCAAGATTAAAAACAAGTTCCTTAATTTACAGGTCTTTGATTGCTATGTTTCATCTTTCATGCCCTAATTTTTTATTTAGAGATTTTTTTTTTATTTTTTGATAATTATTACTACATCTTTTAGGTGTTGGATTGACTAAAGCACAATTATTACTACATCTTTTAGGTGTTGGATTGACTAAAGCACAATTATTAATTTATCTCTTTACAATAATTGTGTGAATGCACTTGCCATGTTTGTATTTTAATTATACACACTTTTTGGCAACATTGTATTTTTGCTGGTAAATCTCTGTGATTTCCTATTTTTTTCTGTGAGTTCCTATTTTTTTTTTTAATATATGTATTCATATTTATTAGGCTTTTTTCTATGCATCTGAATGATTCCATTAGCTTCTGTAACCCAAAATATTTTTTCTGCAATGGATTACTCCCTCAATTTTATGGCACTATTATTCTTGTTAAGATAAGGAAGGAATTTCTTGCATGTAGAGCTTCTAATACGCTCCTTTAAGTAACTCAATGTCTCTGAAGACAGAAGAGACGCTAGGAAGATCATAAAATTAACAGTAAACTGCTATCTTGAAAAAAATGATAAGACACTCATATTTACATGTAGATAATTTGCATATAATATGTTATTGAAATTTGAGAAAATCATTTGGCTGCGGTACCAGGTACAGGGAGGCAAATGGTGGGAAGTTCCCATCTGTTTCGGATGCTAAGAAAGTTGCTGGTGGATCATACTATACCGTCAGAGATATCTTACAGGAACTTATGTATAATTCTAAACAGCCATTGGTGGATACTATGGAAACTATGACGGAGAAAAGCACTAAGAGAAAGGATGAGATATCTTCTAATGTTAGAGAGGATGTTGAAACCAGCAATATGGGAGAAGTGACAAGGTCAACCTCCAAGGATAACATTGGATTTTCTAGTTCCAATATCCTTGAAAATCAAGGCCAACAATCTTCAGTATTAGTTGAGGCGAGTATAAGAGACAGGCCAACTTCTTTGCAGCAGGTGATTTTCTGTCTGATTCTTTTGTATTCTTGTGAGTCAACAAGCTCTGAAATTTATCCTGCCTCAGTTATTTGCTTAAACTTACTTTACACTTTAGCCAGAACACAATGACCTTGTGTGCATTTTTGGCACTATGATGTGTATACACATATATAATAACTGTTCTTTTGCCAGACTGATGAATCAGAAGACAGAACTCGATTCCACCCCCAGATTGATAAACCTGAAAGCAGCCAACTCCCCAATCCTGAAAATAACATAATACAGGAAAAAAGCGAGCTTCAGCGAGATTCAACAGAAACATTGGGACGGTAATTCTCTTGCTTTCTTTCATTAGCATGCAAAATCTGGGTTTGCATTTGGACTGGATCTGGTTCGGTTGACTCTAAATAATGTTTGTGTTAATTTGAAATCCCTCTAATAATTGGAAAGATGAAGGAATATGGTCTCAAAGATATAAAAATCTGTACTTGCTTAAGTCAATAAGAGGTTGTGATTTATTAATACTTATTAGGGATTTTGAAGTCCTATCAAATGTAGCCTATAAATACAGTTGAGGAAATCTGTTTCATTTGGAGACTCTTTCACAATCTGATGTTCGTTTGCTCTTGTAATTGAGTTGGCATCTTGTTTGTGTCTTAAATTAATTAATTCATTTACTGAATCAGGCTTACCTGATTTTGTTCCAAAGATAAAACACGCTGATATGGTTCTAAATGCTGATTGTCTGTGTAGCCTCTGCACATTCTTCAATTAGTTCTGTCTTTTTTCTTCTGTCATCCACATGTTAGAAGGAACCATATTTGATATTACAATACTGAATGAAGAAGGTAAAAGTTCTGTTTATGACTTCCTTGTGCCAGAAAGGATTCTTTACTATTTTAAAGGGCTTGCAAAAGTTTATAACCAACGAACTTATGCTGTAATCTGTACCTCTGAATATACTTGTATGATCTTGTAATGCAGGGTGCAACAGAAAGTTTCTACTGAAGACGCAGAACAAAATAAGAACCCATCGATATGGAATACTTTGAAGTCTTTTGCAAATGGAATTTTAAGTTTATGGAACAGATCTTAAATTCTGTGCAGTGGTTTATTCATAACTTGAGAGTTTGTCTCCGTGGGAAGTACATACTTCATTGTTGAGGTGATTATCAAAAGTCAAATTCATTATCTTCATTGGACAGGAAACTGAATGCAACTTGTTTGCCATGCTTAGAATTGCGGGTACTTCCAATTCGATTAAATCTTTTATGTTTTTTTTTTCTCTTGCAGCTGCAAGGTAATGGTTTTGGCATCCGGAAGTGGTTAGTTTACCTAATATATATATAGAGATGTTTTTGATATTTAGATTATAAGATAAAATTTCAGCAAACGGTTTATCAAGTGTTGGTTTTTGAAGATGTCCTCGAGTAGATACTTTTCCTATTAGGATATGTGCAGCTTCTGATGAAATCGGATCAGATCGTGTTTTTGTAGACACTAAAGATGATCCAACTATGTCGTTTTAAATGGTTTTTTTAGTTGAGGCTAATATTGCCTCCATCACTTGCTTTGCAAGCGTAGTTAAATGGAAGGATTTGAATTAGGTATCTACTCTTTTATGCTCCAATTGCTACGAAAATCTTTATGAGGTATTTGGGGTTTTAAATGTCTTAGGTTCGAGACACTCCTTTCAGTGCATCCTCATTTATTTGTTTTTTAGTTGCTTCTCTATTTAAATTTAAAAAAGACAAAAAGATTTGTACTAATAATTGTATCTATTTGGGCACGTTTTTTTTAATTGGTTAGCACTTATAAAAATATAATTTTTTCTTTATACTTCATCCGTTCTATGGTTCCATTTTATTTGAAGTTACCTTCGGAGATCCCCATTTTTTTTAAGTAAAATGATTTCACATATAGCACACCACTCACTAACTAATAAAACTACCCACTATATATAAAATAATAATATTTTTTAATCCACGTGCAAACAGCAAATGAGAATCTTTGTTCGAAACGGAATGAGTACTATATAAATAATTTATGAAATAATTTTCTACATATTTATTATTTTTATTAGCTATTTATTAATTTTTATTGAAAATGTTATTATTTTTTATTTATCTCACGAACAATTGAGATTAACTATTATAGAACTAGTTCTGCGAGGTAGAACATGTGATTTTCACTTTTCATAATTAATTAATAATATATATGGTACCATCAATATATATATATATATATATATATATATATATATATATATTTAAAAGATTATTATATCTTAAATCTTATGAATAAATGTTAAAAATAGTAAGAGTGAAATTACAATTATATTCTTAAAATAATCTTAAATTTTAGGAGTAAAGAACACTCCCTCTGTCTCCTTTAGAGGATTTTTTTTTTTCATTTTCTTTGTCCCGTTCAAAGAGTTTCTTTTCCTTTTTCTTTACATATGATTCAATACACACTCACTAATACAATTAAAATATGAGGCCTTCACACCCATTAATATATAGAACTGGTCCTACACAAGTTATGTTCTTAATATTTTGCGCAAGTAGTTAATAAAAAAAATGGTAGTTTCTACTTTACATATCGATGTATGCTAACATCGTTAGATTTAAATTGTACAACCCGGTATATTTAAATAAATTTCAACCCTAATTAATTTAGGGTTCTCTCTTCCCTATATATCTCTCACAATAAGACTCTCTCAACGTCATTTGTTTAGGATACCTTCTCGCTTCTTCGTGTATGAGAACTCGTCCATGAATTTCATTGAAGTTGATGAGTTTAGCTTTATTCCTTTGAACCTCTTTGTAATAACTAATACCTTAATTCTGCATCCCGAATGGGCTCTCGATATTCGTCCTTTGTCTAGCTTGTGAAACAGAATGCAATTTTGTGTGTTCTTTGTCACGACCAAATTTGTTCTACATAAAATAATAAAATTTAAAAGTATTTTTTTTTTTGAAAAGCTAAAAATAAAACAATAGCATTCAGGATTTATAATAATAGTAGAGGAGAGTTTAATTTAAACCATAATTAGAATGTAAACAAACATCTTAGAAGTAAAGTAGTGGAAGACTTTCAGTGGTTTGTGTGCAGTGACAATTCAAGAGTTATTGTTCACATGATTAACACTTATTTAAGTAAATTAAGTAGTACTCCTTACCATAATCCAACCCCTTCCAACTCATCACCCGCCACACCGGCTACACAGCATCATCTGTAGATGGAAACATAGGGAGTGAGCATACGGAAATGTACTCAGTGGGGGATTCCTGGCTAGATTTCACAATTGAAAATGACTACACCTCTCGAGAAATGAACCTTATGAACTTATAATAGTAAAGAGAATTAACCCATAGTCAAGTCGCCCGAAAGCGCTCATTATTTAATTCGTCAAAGTTATGCGAACACGTCCATCTTTCCTTATTGTCATTGCAATAATGCCAATTGTACGTACAGGATCCAGGCCCACCGGTCTTAGGTAAATTTTCATGCATATTCATAACATCAATAAATGCAACCAAGCTCAATATAGAAATCGTAACAGAAAGTCCACCTCAGTAAATACGAGTTACGAAAGTGTAAGTTTAAAGGTTGAATTTGGAACGAGCGTTGTCGTAGCTAATTTCCCCTTGCGCCCTCTTCGCCTTCAAGAGTTTAATTCTTTCTTAGCATATAATTAAGTGTATTTATCTATAAACTATTTGGATGATTTCTATTCATATGTGAAAAAGTCAGATATTACTTGTTTAATTTTTTTAATATTTAGGTCACACGTTAGGGTTTTCATGTATTTGTTTATAATCAATAATGGATTATTAAATAAAATTAAGTTTTGAAAATCCTTTATTTAGTGGATAGCTTAAATTAGTGATATGAAATACTCCCTCCATCCCGTTTCAATGTTTACATTTCTATTTTGCGCGTCTCATTTCAATGTTTACGTTTTCCTTTTTGGAATATGGGATCCCCTTAAAATAATTAATATATCATCCAACACTAATACACCTACCCATTTTGCATTAAATATTATACTTTTCCACCCACTATCTATTAAAATATTATACTCCTTAATCAACGTGCAAAAAGAAAATGTAAACATTAAAACGAGATGGAGGGAGTAATACTTTAAGTACAAGACTGCTTGAATTAGGGTTCTTAAGTTCGCATGATGTTACAGTTTGGGAAAATAGTTATAACTCTACAACCTCTAATTTATTTCAAAAACTGTTTTATATGCATATATTAGACACATAGGTGAACATTTTCATGCTTAGCACTTTTCCTAGTTCGTTCATTTTAATGGTTAACGAAAAGATAAAGTTTTGCTTGAGTTTCACGTAAGTAGTCTGCCATAGTTTAGTAAAACATACATAACTTTTATTTGGGTGAATATTTTTTAAAGATATTTTACAGTTATATAATAGACACATAGACAAACAAGTTTCATGTTGAACGTTTTGGCAGATTCATCCATCTTAATAGTGTAAAATGAGTATAAAGTTTCTGCAGTGTAATAACACATTCTCCCTTATGGTAGAATGTGTATAACTGTAGCACCCCAAGCCCAAAAAAAAAATTCCTTATTTTTTTAAATCGAAGTACTACTAATGAATCGAAAATATCATCACAGACTTACTTAATAATTTAATACAATATTTATTTTAAAGGAGAAAAAATATAATTTATAATTTTTGAAAAATAATTCTATAATAGCTTAATAATATAATGCTAATAATAAAATTTAATGTATACATACATACATATATTAAAAATTACATTAAGAAACCATTATTTAAAAATTCATAGTCTTTGCATTTTTATAAATATATATGTAGAATTATAGTGGGAACCACGGAGAATGTTATGTCTTGTCGCAGTCCAGATGTCTCAATCATTGACCTGAAAATTTGTTGTTTGAAAATGTGAGATTAAAATCCCAGTGGGTAATTTTGGCAGAATGTTAATCAGTAAATACATAATGATATGATTACTCTTTTTTATGACAACCCGAAAGTTAGTCACTACCTTGTTTCATAGCCCGTCGACTACTACCATTGTTACGACTCGTCTATCGCAACCTTAAAATTCATGACTCATACGGCCACTAACATAAGAGAAGAAATAAGCATACTTCATAAGCAAACCAACAATAACATCCAACCATTTTCAAATATTTTACCCACCTTTGGTTTACTTAAAATACCGTGTTACAACTTGAGTGGAAGAGTGATTCGACATCCCGTTCACCAGCACTTCACCTAGCACAAATGATTTAAAAAAACTTTTATCCATATATTTGTATATATGTATATAAGTAGGAATGAACATTATCATTTTATGATAAGATTAGAGGCTCGACCTTCCTTTTATATCATAAAATGATAATATTATTCTTAGTAATAGAGTGATAATAATAATAATATTAGTATAAATTGGTACCATCATCTTATGATTAGGTCAGAGGCGGCTTGACCTTCCTTTTAAATCATAATATTAATAATAATAAAGGTATAATAGTAATAGTAATAAATTTTGTGTTATCATTTATGATTAGGTCAGATGCTTAGCCTTCCTTTTAAATCATAAAATGATAATTGTATATGTATAATACTAATATATAGTGGCGCGCGCTCACACACACACACATATATATATATTATGCAAACTCATTAATTTTAGAAGAAAGAGAGTATGAATATTTTACTAAAACTTGGGGGTGAAGAGTTACTAAATGAAGGGCCATGTTTATAGGCAAAATTTTTTCACCTATTGTAACTGCCAGTGTGTGTGTGACTCGTTAATCTTCTTTTAAAGAAAGAAAAAATTTGTCTAACCGTACAACCTAGGTTACTAGCTTTGGAATTTTTATTTTATTTTATTATATTTATTATTATTATTATTATTATTATTTTCTTTTCCAAGTTACTTATCCATTTTATTTATTATTATATATATATATACACTTATAATTATTATTTACTTATTCATTGTGATCATTATTATTATTATTATATATATTATTATATTATTATTATTATATTTATATCTATATAAGTTAGTAAAAAAATATTTGTGTATTTTATATTCTCTATTTATATTTAAAATAGTGTTCTTTTTATTTTATTGATGCTAGGAGTGCGGTTGAACTTGGATGTCTTCGTCACTTCTTCCTGTAAATTTTAGAAGAAAAATAAATTTTATTAGTAGCATTATGAAAGTATTGTAAAAATAATTATAAAAGTTTGGGGTATCACATCCTCCCCCACTAAATAAAATTTCGCTCCCAAAATTTACTTACTCGCTTCCCTATAAAAGTCTGGATATTTGGCAAAATCTCGTCTTCACGTTCCCATGTTGCTTCTTCTCTACCGTGTCTACTCCATTGTGCTAGTATTGAAGGTATCTCTCGATTTCTAAGTTTTTGAGCCTTTCTCCCTAAAATACTTATTGATATCTCTTCGTAGGTCAAGTTCTCATTAACTTCCAAATCTTTAAAATCAATCACGTGGCTTGGATCTGCAATATACTTCCGAAGCATTGATACATGAAACACATTATGAACTGAAGATAGTTCAGGTGACAAGGCCAATCTATAAGCCACACTTCCAACTTTCTCCAGTATTTCGAATGGTCCAACATACCTTGGCTTTAATTTCCTTCTTTTTCCGAATCTTATCAACCCTTTAATTGGTGAAATTCTAAGAAATACTTTTTCTCCAACTTCAAACTGTAAATCCTTCCTCCGTATATCGGCCTAAGATTTTTGTCGGTCTTGTACTGCTTTGATTCTTTCTCGCACTGTAGTGATCACCTCTATCGATTTCTCTACCAATTCATGACCTAAAATGTTTCGAGCTCCAACTTCATCCCAAATAATTGGTGATCGACATCTTTTTTCATCTAGTGCTTCAAAATGTGCCATTCGAATAGTAGCCTGGTAGCTGTTGTTGTAAGCGAACTCTACTAATGAAAGGTGAGTTTCCCAATCTTCCTCAAAGTCTAAGGCACAAGCTCAGAGCATATCTTCTAATGTTTGGATTGTCCTCTCGGATTGACCATATGTTTGTGGGTGATAGACAGTACTGAACTTGAGTTTTGTCCCCATTGCCTTCTGCAAAGTTCTCCAAAATTTTGAAGTGAAACGCGTATCTCGATCGGATACTATGGATACTGGTATTCTATGTAACCTCACGATTTCCTCAATGTACAACTGAGCAAGATGATCCATAGTGAATGTCATCCGCACTGGGATAAAGTGACTTACTTTGGTGAGTCGATCGACAATTACCCAAATAGCATCATGATTTTTGCTGGATTTTGGCAATCTAGTTACAAAATCCATTTTAATATGTTCCCATTTCCACTCAGGGATCTCGAGTGGTTGGAGTAATCCAAAAGGTCGGTGCTTAGCTTTAACTTGTTGACATGTTAGGCATTGTCTCACAAATTGTGGAATACTCCTTTTCATCCCTCTCCACCAAAAATTTTTCTTCAAGTTTTTGTACATCTTGGTTTCTCCTGGATGTACAGTGTATGGTGTGTTGTGAGCTTCAGTGAGGATCGCCTTCTGTAATTCTTCATTATTGGGTACGCACACTCTTCCTTCGCACACTAAAACTTCATCAGTGGTTATAGAAAATCCTCGAACACCTTCTACCGCAACTTTCCCTTTTATTTTGTTCAGAAAAACATCATCCCTTTGTGTTTCTTTTATGTGATCTCTCAAGGTAGGCTGTATTATCAAAGTTGTAATTATAATCGAGGTACAACATGGCCTAACGAATTGCAAATTTAATTTTGAGAATTCCTGGACCAATGATCTTTGCTTCGTAGGTATCATAGTTAATTGTCCCTCATGTTTCCGACTGAGAGCATCTGCCACAACATTTGCCTTCCTTGGGTGATAAAGTATTTCGCAATCATAATCCTTTACTAATTCGAGCCATCTTCTCTGTCACATATTGAGTTCTTTTTGGGTGAAGAAGTATTTCAAACTTTTGTGATCCGTGTAGATTTGGCATTTTCCCCCGTAGAGGTAGTGACACCATATCTTTAACGCATGCACAACTGCAGCTAATTCAAGGTCATGAGTTGGATAATTTACTTCATGCTGTTTTAATTGTCTTGAGGCATATGCCACAATCTTCCCGTGTTGCATTGGTACACATCCTAGGCCTGATTTTGAAGTATCTGTGTAAATTACAAACCCTTCAATTCCATCTGGAATGGTTAAAATTGGTGTTGATACCAATCTTTGTTTCAGCTCTTGGAAATTATCTTCACACTTTTGGGACCAAATGAACTTCTCATTTTTCTTTGTAAGTTGAGTTAGTGGTTTTGCAATTCTAGAGAAATCTTGAATGAATCTCCGGTAGTAACCCGCTAATCCTAGAAAACTCCATACTTCATTTATATTCGAGGGAGCCTTCCACTTTAGCACTGCTTCCACCTTTGCTGGGTCAACTTCAATCCCTTTAGAAGAGATGATGTGGCCCAGAAAGATAACTCGATCAATCCAAAATTCACATTTACTGAATTTGACTTAGAGTTTCTCTTTCCTCATTGTTTACATCACGATTTTGAGATGTTCCTCATGTTGTTTCTCATTTTCTGAGTAGATAAGAATATCATCAATAAACACAATGACAAAATAGTCAATGTACTGATGAAAGACTCGATTCATCAGATCCATAAAGACTGCTGGCGCATTGGTTACTCCAAATGGCATTAAAGTAAATTCATAATGGCCATATCGAGTCCTGAACACTGTCTTGGGAATGTCGCTTTCCTTGACTTTTAGTTGATGGTATCTAGACCTTAGGTCAATTATTGAGAAAACAGATGCATTTCTCAATTGATCAAAAAGGTCTTCGATATGTGGCAAGGGGTATTTATTCTTTATAGTTATGCAATTCAGTTCTCGATAATCAATGCACATTCTTAATGATCCATCCTTTTCTTTACAAACAGTACAGGAGCCCCCCAAGGAGATACACTTGGTTTGATAAATTTTTTTTATCAATAAGCTCTTGTATCTGTTCCTTCAATTCTTGTAATTTCTTTGGTGACATTCTATATGGGGCTTTTGAAATCAGTGCAACATTTGGAATAACATCGATGGTGAATTCTATCTGGCGATATGGAGGTATTACAGGTAGTTCTTCAGGGAATACATCAAGGAAATCCTTAATGATTAGAACCTTATTTGGTGGATTGTCGTCTTCTTTATCCTTTGTGATGTTCACCAAATATCCTTGGCATTCTCCCATCCGTAGCATCTTTATGGCTTTTATTGAGGATATGATTCTCACTTCTGGACATTATCTGGTACCATAGAATATGAATTCTTGGCCTTCTCTCATTTCTAACTTTATATTTCGCTCTGTACAACATATGTTGGCCTTATACTTACCCAACCAATCTATTCCCAAAATGATATCAAAATTTTTCATTTCAAGGATATAGAGGTCAGCATCAAGTATGTGCTCATTCACTTCTAATTTAACACCTTTCAATATATTGTTTACTCTTATATTTTCCCCAAAAGAAATACTCGCATCCATTGTTACTTTCACGTTTCATTTGATCCCTAGTTTTCTTATAAATCTTTCAGATATAAAGGAGTGGGATGCACCAGTATCGAATAAATTAAATGCTGGCATGTTAAATATCGTTAACATACCTGTCATTTTTTCATGCCCCTCTGGATTTTTTTCTTCAACGACTACATTCAGTTGTGCCTTTCCTTTCAAATTTTGAGTACGATTATTCCCTTTTTGTAGTCTTGGTATCACATCATTCCTCTTCGGCGGTTACCACGCTTGTATAGGCATCGGCGCTTGACTGGTTCCTCCAATTGGTCCACCATTGTTGATCCTTGTGCATTCATAAGCTCTGTGTACTCTTCGGTTACATCTGTAACATACATCCTTCCATGCCAAGCATTCTCCTTGTTGCATACGTTTACAAGTGGAACATGGCGGTATCCTAGCCAGATTGGGCCTTATGGTTATTTCCATTTGGTTCATTTTCATAGAGGAATCCAGCCTGTAGGCTTGCCACTTCCTCTTGGTAGATGTTTCTTGAGGTTTTTGATTGTATTCAAACCCTTGACAAATGGAGATAGTCAATGCTCTTTCAAACACTTCTTGAAAAACTGTCAACTTCAATCCAGAAATGATTTCCCCAATTTCCGGGCGTAGTCCCCTTTCAATCATTCTTGCCTTTTTCTCATCTGTGTCCACGAGCTGTGGAGCATACTTTGATAGGTCTTTGAATCTGCGTTCGTACTCAGTTACGAAAGTAGTTCCTTGACGCAAGTTGATGAATTCAATTTCCTTTTGATCACAAAGAGCTTGTGGAAAGTATCGGTTCATCATAATCCCTTTGAAATCGTTCTAAGTTAAAACTTATCTCGCCTCCTCACTCATAGTGCTCTCATGTGAGTCCCACCATTGGCCAACATTTCAGCTAGTTGGAAAATAGTGCAAGAAACCTTTTGTGTTTCAGTTAGCTCCATGTGTTTGAATATTCGGTCTATCTCTGCGATCCATTCTTCGGTGGCTAACGGTTCTTCCTTTTCTCGAAATCGAGATGGTTGCAAATGACGGAATTGTTCCACGACATCATTCATTCTTGGTCTCATTTCATTCGTTTGTGGTGGTGGTGGTGCTTGTTGAATATAGTTTTGAAGGGTGGTGAAAAATTCTCGAGCCATATCGGCTCCCTCCCGAATTAGTATTGGTGCGTTCCTGTTGATCATGTCGCACGGAATCCTCAGATGATCCCCTGTTCCTTCTAGTCCTTCTTTGGTTTCTAGTTGATGGCGCCATTTGTCAAAAGCTTAAAAGGATCAAGAAAGTTATGTCTTTTATTGGTGCTATATTTATAAATAAGTCTTTATCGTATTTCTACTTATTGTGGTATACGAGGTAAGACAAAATATAAAGGAATAAACTTGTTAAAAAGACTTAAAACATCCTTTTATTATAAGTCATAGTCACACCACATTGATTTCACATTATTACCTTAAGATTCTTTCACCGTACCATACTCTCATTACACATTTTATAATTATAAAATAGGCATCTACAGTCTAGTTTTTTATGATTCTCAATTAGTCTTAAAAGAAGAAATCACGAGTATTGGGTCCCGCTTCATTCCCAAACCCTGGAATGCGAGTACCGGGTCCTGCTTCATCCTCATATCCTGGAAAAATAGAGATATTATCATTCATATAGAAGTTTTCTTCGTATTGTGTTACCCGTGGTCATTCCTAAATTTCCTAGGTCGTTGTAGGGGTTGAATGGTGGCATCATGTTGTAGACTAATTCCCCCCCAGTCTCTGACTCTACGTTTTCAGTCCAAAACACCGGCAACGCTGTGGGATCTGAAATTACTCCTCCATTTACCAGCTCCTCCTGGTACCTTATGGATTTTTCTCTAGCTTCGATTGATATCTGTCTTCGTTCGATAGCCATGGTCCTATAATTCTTCGCCTATTTCTCATACTCCATAGCTTTTTGTTCCCGCTGATATGCCTTGGCATCTCTCTTTTGTGCTTCCGTCTCCCACTTTGTTGCTAACTTTTCAGCCTCTGTCCTCCCTTCTGTTGCGTTAATCAGTGTCCTTGTATATTTTGCATAGTCAATCCTTGATTCTCCAGCTGAATTCGTTGTGCTGAGGTTATCAAATAGTATCTGTGCCACTGCCCTGTATTTGGTAGAGACAATTTCCTTCAGGCGCATTGCAGCGTCGAAGTCGCCTTCCATAAATCCTTGTTTCCATGCTGCGATCCTAAGATCTAGGACTCGGTCAATATAATTTCTTAAAATTTTCATCCCGTATTAGGCACAAGTCTGGTATAGTTCAACAGCCGAGTTTCCATGGGGTTCCATTCCTAAAGGGACACAATTTTATTTATTTATTTTAGAAACACTTTATAAAATTTTCTTCTCCTCCAAAATTTTTTTTTTCGAGCACTGTCTGCTGACATGGCATAGTTCTCCGTGGATCTTTTAAAGTGTTTTAGTTGTTAATTGAATATATTTTATAAGTATACTCGTATTTACTTTCAAGGATGTTATGAACCATAGCTCTGATACCACTCTGTAGCACCCCGAGCCCAAAAAAATTTTCTTTTTTTTTTGAAATCGAAGTACTACTAATGAATTAAAAATATCATCATAGACTTACTTAATAGTTTAATACAATATTTTTTTAAAGGAGAAAAAATATAATTTATAACTTTTGAAAAATAATTCTATAATAGCTTAATTCTATAATGCTAATAATTAAATTTAATGTATACGTACATACATATATTAAAAATTACATTAAGAAACCATTATTTGAAAATTCATAGTCTTTGCATTTTTATAAATATATATATATATATATATATATATATATATATATATATATATATATATATATATATATATATATATATATGTAGAATTATAGTGGGAACCACGGAGAATGTCATGTCTTGTCGCAGTTCAGATGTCCCAATCATTGACCTGGAAATTTGTTGTTTGAAAATGTGAGATTAAAATTCCAGTGGGTAATTTTGGCAGAATTATAATCAGTAAATACATAATGATATGATTACTCTTTTTCATGACAATCCGAAAGTTAGTCACTACAATGTTTCACAGCCCGTCAACTACTACCATTGTTACGACTCGTCAATCGCAACCATAAAATTCATGACTCATATGGCCACTACCATAAGAGAAGAAATAAGCATACTTCATATGCAAACCAACAATAACATTCAACCATTTTCAAATATTTTACCCACCTTTGGTTTACTTAAAATACCGTGTTACAACTTGAGTGTAAGAGTGATTCGACGTCCCGTTCACCAGCACTTCACCTAGCACAAATGATTAAAAAACTTTCATCCATATATTTGTATATATGTATGTAAGTAGGAATTAACATTATCATTTTATGATAAGATCAGAGGCTCAGCCTTCCTTTTATATCATAAAATGATAACATTATTCTTAGTAATAGAGTGATAATAATATATTAGTATAAATTGATACCATCATCTTATGATTAGGTCAGAGGCGGCTTGAATTTCCTTTTAAATCATAAAATGATGATTATAATAATATTAATAATAATAAAGGTATAATAGTAATCATTGGTGGACCTACATTGAATGTAGAGGGGCACTGGGGCCCCTTGAGATTCAAAATATTTTTAGTATATATATGTGATAAAATGAGTCCAACAATGGAATGGAATAGTAGATTCCCTATTAGATGGAGACTTTGAAGTTGCATGTTCGACCATTCATGACATTTTTTAATTATTTTTTTTATTCTTCTACTATTTTCTTTTCCATTATTTATACATACTAATGAATAAAAATGTTTCTTCTACTATTTTCATTTTCATTAAATATACATACTAATGAATAAAAATGTGTAGTTTATTAATAAAATTTTAACGAAGTATAAATCTGGGTATACAAAATATCAACTCATACATTATATTTTGTATTATTATTTGGGCCCACATCGACACAAATCCTGCGTCCGCCACTGATAGTAATAGTAATAAATATTTGTGTTATCATTTTATGATTAGGTCAGAGGCTTAACCTTCCTTTTAAATCATAAAATGATAATTGTATATGTACAATACTACTCCCTCCATCCCAAAGACAAGTTCCCGGTTACTGTAGATACAGAGTTTAAGAAAAAGTTAATTTTTGGTTTACTTTTAGGGGTAGTTTGATATTTTTAGGTAATAAATAAATTATAAAGTAAGTTATATGAGTTGTAAAGGAGTGACAATTTTGAAATTATAGTGTGTTGTGGGTTTATTGATTTGAGTGTATTTTCTTATTTGGGGGTGTGAACTTGTTAATGGGACGAACAAAAATAAAAAGTGTGAATTTATTTATGGGACGAAGGGAGTAATATATAGTGGCGCACACACACACAGATATATATATATATATATATATATATATATATATATATATATATATATATATATATATATATATATATATATATATATATATATATATATATATATATATTATGCAAACTCATTAATTTTAGAAGAAAGGAAGTATGAATATTTTACCAAAACTTGGGGGTGAAGAGGTTACTGAATGAAGGGCCATATTTATAGGATAAATTTTTTCACCTATTGTAACTGCCAGTGTGTGTGACTCGTTAGTCTTCATTCAAAGAAAGGAAAATTTTTGTCTAACAGTACAACCTAGGTTACTAGCTTTGGAATTTTTATTTTATTGTATTTATTATTATTATTTTTTTCTTTTCAAAGTTACTTATCCATTTTATTTATTATTATATATATACACTTATAATTATTATTTACTTATTCATTATGATCATTATTATATATATTATTATTATATTTATATCTTTATAAGTTAGTAAAAAAAATATTTGCATTTTTTATATTCTCTATTTAAATTTAAAATAGTGTTCTTTTTATTTTATTGGTGCTAGGAGTGCGGTTTAACTTGGATGTCTTCGTCACTTCTTCCTATAAATTTTATTAGTTGCATTATGAAAGTAGTGTAAAAACAATTATAAAAGTTTGGGGTATCACACTATATATATATATATATATATATATATATATATATATATATATATATATATATATATATATATATATATATATATATATCCTAAAAATATAAGAGTTCATTTTATTTTATTTTATTTTTTTAAGACAAAGAATTTGAAATGTTAATGCCTTAAACATGATAAATAATCTACACTGTTGTAGATACTTTTAAAACAGTACAGTATTGTAATACTTTTAAAACAGTGTTGTACATTCTTTTAAAAAAAGTGCTGTGAATACTTTTAAAACAGTTCACTCATTTTTAAGACATATAAAATATGAAATGTTAACGCCTTAAAAATGATTAATAATCTACATTGTTATGGAGAATGTCGCAAATCCTTAAGTTCGTACACTTTATCATACATATACCCAAATAGCTCTTTCATTCATATATCTCACATTAGTTGTCAATATTCTAAAATTCTTGCTAATAGAGTTCAATGGTAAAATTGTAAGCCACTATTTATTTTATTTACAGTATTAGGCATGAAGTTCAAAACTCATCAATCCACAATACTAAATAAGCATGAAATCACAGTACAACAAAACATCATATATCAATTTAAGATGTATTCACAGTATAACTTAGTAGTCCTGCACTATATTCCTAACTTTAGTATTATGCAATCTTGCGATATTTCTAGGTTTTAGTATCTGGCAGTCGGTATATATATGTATTTATACGCGTTCTGTATATTAACAATATACCTCATAATATCACATATGTATCTTCATACATCTATGAGAAAGTAAGTATAAGAAAGAAAGTAGGGTGGAGACGTTACCCTGAATACTTAAGAGATTTTTGGAGTTTTGGTTTGATGATATGTGGGGCCTGCAACTCTACCGTACAAACCAATCGTAGAACAAAGACTCTTCAAATCTACTGTAAAACCAAGAATCAGGGTACGTGAGGGAGATTGAGGGCATTGTAAGCGCGTAGCAAAAGGGTTTAGAATTGAGATACCTGCTAGTTACAGAATCACAAGAGCGTAAGGAGCGTGATTGCGAGATGAGAGATCTTATCAAACCATCAGAACTATCAAAAATGGTGAAGCGTGAAATGGATTAACTCCGATGGGATGGGTGGACTACAGAAATGGGTGAACTGTGAAATGAGATTAACTCCGATAAATAGGTGAACTATGAGAAATGGAAAGGTCAATGGGGTGGAGTAGGGTTGAGATGACTAAACTTGATGAGAAATAAGGTGAAGTAGTGTGAATATACTGCGTATTTTTAACCTAATGTTGTTTGTCATCAACCTTGCCGCAGAAAGCTTTCATTTACGAGGCGTAGTAGCTTGTTCAGACTTAAGTGTGATGATTAGAATTCTGTAATCATTGAGATTTAGGCGTATTTATTCCTTCTACCTAACTGATGATATCACCTATATAGATCATCGCAAATAAAAATAAATAAATAAATAAATCAAAATACCTTCTAGGTTAATTGAGGATATTTGGCCAAAATTTTATCTTCATGTTCCAAAGTAGCTTCTTCACTACCATGCCTGTTCCACAACACCTTGACTAACATGATAGTCTTATTTCTCAATTGTTCTTCCTTACGATCAAGAATGGCAATGGGTCCTTCTTCATATGTCAAGTCATTGTTTAATGTCACATCTTGATAATTGACCACATGACTCAGATCGTATACGTAAGGCCGTAGCATTGACACGTGGTAGACATTGTGAATTCCTGACAAATTAGGTGGTAAAGCTAATTTGTAGGCTGATTTCCCAATAGTCTCCAAGACCTCGTATGGGCCAATAAACCCTGGCTTAAGCTTTCCTCTTTTTCAAAAACGCACGATACCTTTCACTGGTGTTACCTTTAGGAATACCTTGTCCCCCGACTGATACCTTTGATCTTTACTTTTCTTGTCAGCATATGTCTTTTGTCGGTCTTGAGTTATTTTGATTCTTTGTCTAATTTGGCTTATGCTCTTGATCATTTTATCCACAATCTCGGGCCCCAATAGTTTTCTTTCTCCAACCTCATCCCAATAGAGTGGAGACCTACATTTTCTTCCATAAAGAGCTTCACATGGAGCCATGCAAATTGTCGCTTGATAACTGTTTATTGTAGGCAAACTCTATTAGGGGTATATAATCTTCCCAATTTTCTCCAAAATCCAGGACACATGCCCTTAACATATCCTCAATTGTTCGGTTGATTCTCTTTGTTTGCCCATCAGTTTGAGGGTGATATGCAGTGCTGAACTTCAATTGCGTTCCCATTGCATCTTGTAGCTTGCACTAGAAGTTAGAAATAAAACGAGTGTCCCTGTTGGATACTATTGAAACTGGTACACCATGTAATCACACTATCTTCCTAAGATAAATTTGAGCCAATTTATCCATGTTGTAATTCATTTTTATAGGTAGAAAGTGAGTTGTCTTTTTCAATCTATTGATAATTACCCAAATTGCGTGGTTTCTACGCAGGCTTCGGGGTAACCCATCAATAAAATCCATTGTGACATGTTCTCACTTCCATTCTGGTATTTCCAGAGGCTCTAAAAGGCCTGAGGGTCTTTGGTGTTCCGCTTTAATTTGCTGGCATGTTAAGCATCTTCGAACAAAATTTGCGATGCAACCCTTTATGTTTCTCCACCAGAATGTTTCTTCAAGTCTTGATACATTTTGGTTCCTCCGGGATGAATTGTGTATGGAGTACAATGTGCCTTTGTCAAGATTTCATTTCTTAACTCTTCATTCTTGGGCACACATATCCTTCCTTGAAACAACAAGGCACCAGTATGATCCTCTGAGAATCCCTTTGTATCTTCACTTTTTGCTAGTGACCGCATCTTGTTTAGGAACTCATCTTCCTTCTGAGCATTAATGATCCGCTCTTTTAGAGTTGGGAGTATCGTCAATGTGGCTAACATAGCACATACAACTTGTGGCGATATTGCTATGTCAATCTTTAATTTCGCAAGTTCATTACTCAGCTCTTCTTGATTAGTGATTTTGTAAAGCGAAAATCACCTTCCTTTTCTGCTGAGTGCATCGGCTACCACATTTGCCTTCCCTGGATGGTAGTTAATAGTGCAATCGTAATCTTTTACAAGTTCTAACCATCTCCTTTGTCTCATATTAAGTTCCTTTTGCTCAAAGAAGTATATCAAACTTTTGTGGTCAGTGTAGATTTCGTATTTCCTTCCATAGAGATAGTGCCTCCAAATCTTCAAGGCGTGAACCATTGTAGCTAGTTCTAAATCATGAGTGGGATAATTTTATTCATGGACTTTTAATTGTCGAGAGACATAAGCAATCACCTTATCGTATTGCATTAGCACGCATCCTAGCCCAAGCTTTGATGCAACATTGTAAATCACAAATCCCTCCAACCCGCTAGGAATTGCTAATATGGGAGCAGTGATCAGCCTTTGCTTTAATTCTTGAAAGCTTTCTTCGTATTTATCTGAAAACTGGAATTTGACCTCTTTCTTTGTGAGCCGTGTTAGTGGGCTAGCTATCTTTGAGAATCCCTCAATGAACCTCCTATAATAGCCAACTAATCCCAAAAAGCTTCTCACTTCATGTACGTTCTTTGGGGCCTCCCGTTCACTTACGGCTTGCACTTTACTTGGGTCTACTTCCAAACCCCCTGAAGAAAGTCGCATTTATTGAATTTGGCATATAGTTTCTCTCTTCGAAGCATTTCCATTACTATCCTCAAATGTTTTGCATGTTGTTCTTCATTTGGAGAGTAGATCAGAATGTCATCTATGAATACAATTACAAACTGATCCAAGTATGGATGGAATACTCAATTCATCAAATCCATGAATACCGCAGGGGCATTGCTGAGTCCAAAAGGCAACACAATGAACTCGTAATAACCATAACGAGTTCTGAAAGCTATTTTAGAGATATATGTTTCCTTAATCTTCAACTGGTGATACCCAGATCAGAGATCTATTTTTGAGAAAATGCTAGCCCCACTCAATCGATCAAAGAGATCATCAATCCGCAGTAATGGACATTTGTTCTTGATTGTCAGCTTGTTTAGTTCTCTGTAATCTATGCACATCCACATGGTTCCATCCCTCTTTTTTACAAACAGAACTGGAGCTCCCCAATGGGATGCACTTGTCTTATGAAACCCAAGTCCAGTAACCCTTGCAATTGCACCTTCAACTCTTGTAACTTAGCAGACGCCATCCGGTAAGGTGCTTTCGATACTGGTGCTGAACCAGGCATCAAGTCGATTGTGAACTCAATTTTTCTATCAGGTGGGACTCCTGGAAGTTCTTCTAGGAATACATCTTCGTATTCTCGTATAATTGGCACTTCGCTCACCTCCACAGGTGTCGTCTTGCTATTCATCAGATACACCAGAAATGCCTCGACATGTCTGTTGTGGACCTCCTTCATGCCTTCATAGCAGTCAACATTTTTGGTATGGTTCTGATCCTCGCTCCATGGAAGGTAAAACTTTCTACTTCGTTCTCACGAAAGATAATTACTTTTATATGGCATCTAATAGTTGCACAGATTTCCATCAACCAATCCATTCCAAGGATCACATCGAAATCCTTGAGGTTAATGACGCGTAAGGTAGCTTTAAGTACCTTATCTTCAAATTTCACTTCTACATCCCTTAGCAACCTTTCCACCTTTATAGATTTTTCGGATGGTATGCTTACTTCTAATGCGTTACTTTCACTTCTACATTTAGTTTCTATTTTCTTTGCCAAACAAGAAGAAATAAAAGAATGTGTAGCACCAGTGTCAAATAATACAATAGCAGGTATGCCTTGGATCGGTATAATACCTGTAATGGTTTCTGGGTCCTTGGAAGCTTCTTGCTATGTCAAGGAGTAAACTCGAGCCTTTCCGGTAGATCCAGATCATGTTCCAGCATTTTGTGAGTTCGCTTTGGGGAACTGCCACTGAGTATGTCCTGGATCCTTACACCAATAACATATACCCTTTCCCTTCAGACATGGGCTTGGGTGGTTCTTCCCATAAATATTGCAAGCATTTCTTGATGACTGATTATTAGCACCTTGGCAGATAGGTACTCTCTTGGCTGGAGGCTGATTTCTGGGCTTGTGAGGTGTCCATGCCCCTTTGCGTTTGCCAGTGTTGAAAGATGGTTTTTCCTTTGCAAATCCTAGATGAAGGTGTGCTTCTACCTCTAGGGCGTTCTCAACAACAATTGCATAGACCTGATTCCTTTTCACTGCAAGGATACTGCTTATCTCATTCCTTAAGCCAAGCTCAAACCTTCTAGTCTTTTGAGCTTCAGTGCTCACTAGATGGGGCGCATACCGAGACAGCTGATTGTACTTCCTTTCATACTCTATAACGGACAGGTTTCCTTGCTTTAAATTCTGGAACTCATCTGCCTTCTTCTCTTGATAAGTCAACAGAAGGTAGTTGTGGAAGACAGCTATTTTGAAGTCATCCCAAGTCATCACTGCCATTTGTTCCGAGGTTTGTGTACGTCCCAATGCTTCCCACCAGTATCCCGGGTCTTCTATGAGTTGGAAAGCTGCACAAGAGACTTTTTCAGCATCTGTACAGATCAAATGGTTGAATATCCTGTCAAAAGCTCGAACCCATTCATCCACAAGGGCCGGATCGCCACGGCCATTTAAAGTAGGTGGATTGTATCGCCTGAAGTATTCAAGTATGGCTTTCAGGTCGTATCGTGGCGTGGCTGGATTTGAAGTCATGGTAAAGTGTTGCGCAAGACCTTCGAGTACAGTGGTGAGACGAGCTAGAGGGTCAACCGCTGGTGGGTTTGCAGCTGGAGTGAATGGTGCTTGATTAGAGTGAAAATAAGCGTGTTTGAGTGTTCAATTTAACACCTTTGATGGGAATTGTTGTTATATATTAGAACAAGTATCTTATATTCGATATATGTGAGAAAAATGTGCGTTTGAGGTGTTTTATTGTGTTTTAGGTGGAAAAAGGATCAAAAGTGCGAAGTTGGAGAAAATGTGTAACTTGTGCAAGAATGCTGGAAAATGTACGGCTAACTTGTGTAATTTTTTTGTGTTCGTGTGGAGCTCAAAACTAGAAGTGTGATACGTGGTTGGAAATCCAAAGAAGAAAGAGTCGTTTTGACGTAAGAAACTCCTCAATAGAATTCAAACGAGAAAGTTATATCAAAATGGTGACGCCGCAAAAACTTTTCCTGCTCAGCACGATTGTGTCACATTACATGACTTTTTATAGATTCAAAAATTGTAGTTTTTGTGGGTTCTTTATATGGATAGAAATCCAAGGAAAAGAGGATTGCGTGAGTATAAGAATCACTCAAATCAGAGTTTGGATGTGGAAGTTATACGCGAAACGGTGAGACTGCACAAGCTGGTTCGACCTCACTTATCTGGTTCGACCACTAGTTCGGGTCGAACCAGGAACTTGAAAGTTTGTTACAGAGTGGTTTGACCTCCCTGATCTTGTTCGACCAAGCCCAAAGGTTGAACCACCGTGTGGGACAGCTCCAGATCTGTATTTTTACACCTCCAGTGTGTGTATTTTCGTGTTTTCTAAGAAAATGCCCATTCAAGGTCCATAAGGAGAACTTACAAGTATAAAAGGGGATGTAGATCACACCAAGACAGTAACACAATCATCCTACACGGCACAAGGGAGGATTCTCCCCACCATCACATCCATCCTTTCCTCCATCCATCCATCACTGTGAAGATTCGTCTATGGAATCAAGAAGGAAAACCAAGAGGATTTGAAGGGAAGGAAGAGAGAAGGAAGAAGACTTTTACACCAAGGGTTTTCCTAATTCTTTTCTTCTACTTTCTAATTTTTTGGACATATGGGTAAGATCTATCCAACCCCCATGATTGTTCTTCGCAACATCATGGGCTAGAACTATTTTGGTAGATCTAGGGTTTTGAAGGTTCTTATGAATTAATTGAACTTTCGTGTGTATACTCCATACAACACTACTTGTGGAATTATTTTATATATGACTATGCATTTTAATCTATATTCAGAGTCGTTTTGTGCATCTTCAACTGTTATATAGAGTCTGAATATATATCTTGGTTGTTGATTGAGCACATTCACTGCTGAACATGATTCCATGTTATGATTCTAAGTGAGAGACTCCAAAGCTTCATTAGAACTATTATATATGAATACTTGTTAATTGATTTGATTTCAGGTTAATAAGTAGGATAAAGAGGGTAATTTTACAGTGCCTATAAAGGGAGATCATATCGGGTTAGAGTACCAATCCTAGGGGAAAATAATTGATACTGATAGTACCTAGAAAGGGGGGGTGAAATTATATCTCTTGCTCCAAGATTATTCACACGTGTTACATGGATATTTACTTATGTCTATAGAGTAGATTTGCATGGCTTAGTGATGCTTCCATATTCCACAAGGCAGAGTCGAATATTAATTCACGAAAGGGAAATTAATGAGTGAAACCGGATTACCCTAGGGCTACATATTCTCCATTCTCAAGTCACATTCGTATTCTTCAAGTGCTTATTATATTTTAATTGTTATTGAATAATTTTTCTTAGTAGTTTAATAATTCTAAACCTCAAACCTTATTATTTTTTGTCTTAATTAATTTAGTTAATAATTAAAATTATAATATGTTGTCCTTTGGGTTTGATATTTAACTTGGTCGCTTGCTTAAGTTGCAATTGATATCCCTAATACTTGGGGATTAATATTATGAGTTGAGAAAATGCTCATCAAGTTTTTGATGCCGTTGCCGGGGACGGCAGTTATTATTAGTTTATTATTTCTAATTTGATTAAGACTTTTATTTGTGATTATTTATTTCTATCTAACCTTGAATTTTCTGTGGTAATTGTGCACTAGGAGAAGGAGAGGAAGGAGATGAAGGAAAGGAATGAATAACACACTGATCTAAACATGGCCGGAGCAAGGTAAAATCCGGATAACGTTGCCATACATGAAATTTTCATGAACTATGGGATTGGTAACATGGGGTTGATAGAAGCATGGGAGAATATGATAATTTTGAGATACATCCCGCTCTCATCAACATGGTAGAGAAAAATTCATTTTCTGGAGGTTGCTTTGAAGATTCATATCAGCATCTCAGAAGATTCCTTGGTTATGCAAACACTCAGAAGGGTGCTGGAGCTAATGATCATACTAGGTGGATCGTCTTATTCAAGTTTTCATTGATTTATAGGGTGGAAGCTTGGTATGAGACTCTTGATGCCACGAACTGCTCTACATGGGACCAATTGCAGCAGAAGTTCTTGGAGAGATATATGCCACCTTCAAAGGTCTTCAGAATGAAGCAAGAGATCACCCAATTTGTTATAAATCAGGGTGAGAAATTTCATGAGGTGTGGGATAGGTTCAAAGATATGCTCAGAAGGTACCCACAACATGGGATGTCTAAGGCTCAGTACATAAATATCTTCTACTATGGATTGGATTGTGAGTCGCGTATTCTTATTGATGCATAATCAGCAGGAGCGCTATTATCTAAGACAACACTTGAAGCAGAAAAATTATTTGAAGACATCTCTATGAATTCATGTGATTGGCCTACAGAAAGAGTAAGAGGCACATATGTACTTGACAAGGTGGCATAGATTGAACAACAAGTGGTGAAGGCGAATAGGGATGATGAGATCGTCTCTATTTTAGCTAACATCAACAAGCTACTAGAATTCCAACAAAAGCTAATTACAGAGTTGACACAAAGGGGGGCTTAGTATCCAACAGCAAGAAGTGAAGCGTGTTGAATATACCTTCAATCGATACATGGCAATGAATGATGCAAGAGTTGACCGCATCAAGGCTTCTATGAATGCTAATCATGTAGATTTATCTAAGCAGTTGCAGGACCTGACTTTGATTATGGGGCAAATGGCCGGGAACATGAATCAATTAACGCAAATATTGGAGAAAGGAATGTTCTCATCTCAAGAAATAACGAACTTGAAAGAGTGCAAAGCCATCACGTTAAGGTTTGGAATGCAGTACGAAGGTCTGATGAAACTGGAGGACGAAAACAAAGGGACAACTAGCCAGTTCGACCACAGTTCGACCAAACATCTTGGTCAAACCATGGTCGAACAACATGGGAAAAACATAGAAACGATCTCTGTTTTCTAGCTCGCAGTTCGACCAAAGCTCTGCAGTTCGACCAGACCTCTCTGGTCAAACTATAGTCAAACAAGTACTCTTTGAGCTGAAAAATCGAATTAAGTTTACAGAGCCCTAGTTTGACCAAAACTTTGCAGTTCGACCAGACCTCTCTGGTCGAACTACAGTTGAACCAGCAATCTCTAAACTGGACAGAATGAACCCATTTTCAGACACCCAATTCGACCAAAGCTTTGTAGTTTGACCAGTCTATTCTGGTCGAGCTACGGTTGAACTATGGCAATCGACCTTCGTTTCTGTACAGAATGCTACACCTTTTTTTCAGAACACTCCAGTACCACTATGAGACCAGAATAGTGAGCAAATAGTGGAGAAGAAGTAGGAAAGAGCAAAGAGGTTGAGAGCCGAGAAGCTTAAACTGCATATGGATAATGAAGATGTGGTTTTCTCTCTTGATAAAGCAATGAAGATGCCTATGGAGACTCAATCATGCAAGAGCATAGATGTGGTTTCTAACTTGTTTAACCTTGATTTTAAAAGGACAGATGACTCTGAATTTGAGTAGAAGATTGACAAGGAGGTGTCTAGACAGCCATGGGAGAAATGTAATTTTGAGGATCATATTTTTGTGACCAAGAAAGGTAAGGTGCTGAGTGTAGACAAGAAGAGGGAAAAAAAGTACTTGAAGGTGCAGATGGGAGAAGACCCTCTACCGTCGTGCTTCTCCGACGTTAAATATGAGTGCCTGTTGGGGGCTTGCCCTTTCATTTTATTACTTTATTATTTCTTTCGTGTGAGTGAGGAGTTATTATATTTGAAGGGCTCACGCTTCGGCAATTACATCTCTTTTCAGACTTAGTTTCGACTTACGTTTTTACTAAGTTTGTGGGGTGTGATGTACTTACCTCATCTTAAGAGCACCGATGGGATAATTTTTCCTTTTGTTGGTTGTTTGTTTGTTAGGGGGTTATTTTTTGCGGCATATTAATATTTTAACTGGTGTTGGTATTTCCATTTTTTGCAACTTACCTAATATTTCGTGTGTTATTTTTATGTGTTCCGTAGTTTTAGTGGTCGAGTTTTTAAATTTTTTATCTTTTAGATTTTTCTGGTGTCTCCTATTTTATTATTGATGAATCCTGTGATAATGAGGTGTGTTTGAGTTTTAATGATACAAAAAGGTAACTAGGTGGCAAGACGAGTTCTACGCTGAGGCTTGACCTGATCAAGTTGAACAACTCGAGGAATTCGTGCATACATTGAAATAAATCAGGCACCCTCGTTTTCTGATTCTAATTTTTATGTGTGCTTTAAATTAGTAGGGGTGGAAATTTTGAATTCTTGGTTTTGGTGATACACATGAGCTTATATTGTTTAAATTATACCTGAAATTCATATGCTCTTGAAATTGATGAAGGCAGTGTACTTGAGTTACGTTGTGGTATAAAGTTCTATGTGTAGTTGTGGGATATTACTTACCATGAAAAATGCTCTATTACTTGTTAAAAACCCATGTGAGAATTTAAACCTCCTTGATCATGATATATAATCACGTGATAATTCTTTTATGGTGAGTATCATTCTTGTGCGTGCATTCTAGAATTTGCCTTGAGTCTCCTTGAATATTCAAAATTAGTCTAGCGGATTATGGAAATGATATTAGGCCATCTTTAATTTATAGTCCATCTTTTCCCATATACTTTACCAGAATTTATTTAAATCCCTAGTCAGCCCGTTGAGCCTTTTTATATCAATTCTTTTGATAGCCAATAAAGTTTAATTGAAGAGAGTTGTGATTTGAGGGATGATGAAGGAAGAATATTAAGGATTAAAAGAAAATTTTTTGGAGTAGTGCATAAATCTAGTACTTTATAGAGTCACACACCCTAGGATAGTACTTAAATCTAGTACCCTATGGAGGATGCGAAAGGTAGTGCCTGAAACTGGTACCTCAAAAGAAAAAAAGAAAAAAAATAGAAAAAAAGGTGAAAAAAGGAGAATGATGGAGTTGAACAGCTAGAAAAAGTTGAAAAAAATGTTGTGCTTGAAGGAGAAAGATGAGAGAGATTGATGAGAATGTTGTGCTTGAATAGAAAGTGATGAGAAAAAATAATGATTAAGAGAGACGGCCGTTTGATCGGTCTGAATTTTAAGTCACTTATCCATATATTTCCTACCTTTTCCAAAGAGCCTACATTACAACCAAATGAAAGACCTTTTTGATCCATGATTAGCTAGCTACAAGTAAAAGGAGAGTTGAGACAATGGGCAAGCTTATGGTTACGCATGCACTTGAATTGAATTTGAGCGTAAGCACCTTAACCCATAAGTATACATCCTTTACACTTGAGTGCAAGTGATATATACTTCCCGTGAGAACATGTCAATTAAGCATTTAAATTTGTGGTGATTATCTTATCTTGTATGTTATGAATTGATTATTACATGTAATGAGAGTTGCATGACCTAAGTTGAGGACAATTGTATTGTGAATGGGATATTTTCCATAGTTCTTGTTTCTCCGCTAATTTTCTTACTGTCTCTCTCTCTCTTTATTTTTATTTTGTTGCCTCTTGATGAGCAACGGGTAAGTTTGAGGGATTGATGAGAGTGAAAAATAGTGTGTTTGAGAGCCCAATTTAACACCTTTTGATAGGAATTATTGTTATATATTAGCACAAGTGTCTTATATTCAATATATGTGAGAAAAATATGCGTTTTAGATGTTTTATTGTGTTTTAGGTGAAAAAATGATCAAAAGTGCAAAGTTGGAGAAAATGTGTAACTTGTGCAAGAATGCTGGAAAACGCATATCCAACTTGTGTAATTTTTTTATGTTTGTGTGGAATTCAAAACTATAAATGTGATACATGGTTGGAAAGCCACAGAAGAGAGGGTTGTTTTGGCGTAAGAAACACCTCAATTGGAATCCAAACGAGAAAGTTATGATCAAAATAGTGACACTGCGCAAGCTATTCTTGCTCAGCACGGTAGTGTCACATTTCATGACTTTTTATACATTCAAATATTATATTTTTTTGTAATTTCTTTATATGGATAGAAAACCAAGGAAGAAAGGATCGCGTGAGCGTAAGAATCACTCAAATAGGAGTTTGGATGTGAAAGTTATACGCGAAACGGTGAGACTGCGTAAGCTGGTTCGACCTCACTTATCTAGTTCGACCACTCGTTCGGGTCGAACAAGGAACCTGAAAGATTGTTACAGAGTGGTTTGACCTCCCTGATTTGGTTTGACCAATCCCAAAGGTCGAACCACCATGCTGGACAGCTTCAGATCCATATTTTTACACCTCAGTGCGTGTATTTTCGTGTTTTCCAAGAAAAAGCCCATCTAAGGTCCATAAGAAGAGCTTACAAGTATAAAAGGGGATGTAGATCACACCAAGACAGCAAAACAATCATCCTACATTTCACAAGGGGGGATTCCCCCCACCATCATATCCATCCTTTTCTCCATCCATCCATCACTGTGATGATTCATCTGTGGAATCAAGAAGGAGAACCAAGAGAATTTGAAAAGACGGAAGGGAGAAGGAAGGAGACTTTTACACCAAGGGTTTTCCTAATTCTTTTCTTCTACTTTTTAATTTTCCGGACATATGAGTAAGATCTATCCAACCCCCATGATTATTGATGAGCATTTTCTCAACACATAATTAATCCTCAAGTATGAAAGATGTATTGTAGCTTAGATAAGCGACTAAGTTAAATATCGAACCCAAAAGACGGTGTATCATCAATTTAATTATTTACTAAATTAATTAAGACAATGCAACAAAGTTGAGTATTGAAGTATTTAACTACTAAACAATTAATTAAAATAACAAATAAAATAAAGCATCACTGGAAGAATGAGAAAGTGGCTCAAAAATGGAGAATAGGTAGCTCTAAGGTAATCTAGTTTTACTACTTAACTTCCCTCTCAAGTGCAGGCTGACTTTGCCGTGTGGACTAAGGACGCGTCACTAAACCATGCAAATCTATTCTATAGACACAAGTAAATATTTGTGTAACACGTGTGAATAACCTTGGAGCAAGAGATATAATTTCACCCCCTTTCTAGGTATTATCAGTATCAATTATTTCCCACGTCTGGAATCTAACCCGATATGATCTCCCTTTATAGGTACTATAAAATTACCCTCTTTGTCCTGCTTACTAACCCGAATTCAATTCAATTAATAAACATTGATATATGATAGTTCTAATGAAGCTTCGGAATCCCCTCACTTAGAATCATAACATGGAATCCTGTTCAGCAGTGAACCCACTCAATCTACAACTAAGATATATATATTCAGACTCTATATACCAATTGAAGATGCACAAAACGACCATGAATATGGATTAAGAAGGCACAATCATATATAAAATCAATCCACAAGTAGTGTTATACAGAGGACACACAAGAGAGTTTAATTAATTCATAAAACCTTGAAAACCCAAGATCGACCAAAACGGTTCTAGCCCATGATGTTGCGAAGAACAATCATGGGTTGGATAGATCTTATCCATATGTCTAGAAAATATAGGATAAATTAGGAAACGAATAAAACCCTAGATGCGGGAGTCGTCGCGTCCTTCTCCGTCTTGAATCCTTCTCTTGGTTCTCCTCTTGATTCCACAGACAAATCTTTACACTGATGAATGGATGGAGGAAAGGATGTGGTTGATGGTTGGGGGTGATCCCCATTTGGGGTGTAGGATAATTGTGTTGTCGTGCCACTATATGAATAATGATGTGATCTACATCCCCTTTTATACTTGTAAACTCTCCTTATAGACCTTGGATGAGCTATTTCTTGAAAAAGACGAAAATACATGCACAGGGGGTGTAAAACCCATCAAAATTAGAATTTTGTGTCCTAGTTCGACCAAAGTAGTTTTGGTCGAATGGAAAGGCCTTGGTCGAACGATTGGTCGAGCTTCATGTGCAGTCTCACCATTTCGCACATAATTTTTGAGTGATTCTTGCCCTCACAATCCACTCTTCCTTGCCTTTCTATCCATATAAAGAAATTACAAAAACTCCAACATTTGAAGGTGTAACAAGCCATGAAAAGTGACACAGCTATTCTGTTCGGCATAGCATGCGCGACGTCACCATTTTGACCATAAATTTCTCGTTTGTACTTTGATTGAGTTGTTCCTTTTGCCAAAACGATCCTCTCTTCTGTGGCTTTCAAAAAATATATCACACTCCTAGTTCAGAGCTCTACAAGAACGCAGAAAAATTATACAAGTTGGACGTGCATTTTTTAGCATTCTTGCGCAAATTGCACCTTTTCTCCAACTTGACACTTTTGATCTTTTTTCCACCTAAAATATAATAAAACACCTCAAGTGAACCTTTTTCTCAAATATAATGAATATAAGACACTTTTGCTAATATATGACAATAATTCTCATCAAAAAGGTATTAAATTGGACACTAAAACACGCTTATTTTCAATCTCATCAATTGTTCTTTACTACATCATGGGCTAGAACTATTTTGTTAGATATAGGGTTTTAAAGGTTCTTATGAATTAATTGAACTTTCGTGTGTATACTCCATACAAATCTACTTGTGGAATTATTTTATATATGACTATGTGTTTTAATCCATATTCAGAGTCGTTTTGTGCATTTTCAACTGTTATATAGAATCTGAATATATATCTTGGTTGTTGATTGAGCGTGTTCACTGCTGAACAGGATTCCATGTTATGATTCTAAGTGAGGGGACTCTGAAGCTTCATTAGAACTATCATATATGAATACTTGTTAATTGAATTGAATTTGGGTTAAAAAGTAGGATAAAAAGAGTAATTTTATAGTACCTATAAAGGGAGATCATATCGGGTTAGAGTACCAATCCTAGGGAGAATAATTGATACTGATAGTACCTAGAAAGGGGGTGAAATTATATCTCTTGCTCCAAAGTTATTCACACGTGTTACACGCATATTTACTTGTGTCTATAGAGTGGATTTGCATGGCTTAGTGATGCTTCCATATTCCATAAGGTAGAGTCGGACATTGATATACGAAAGGAAAATTAATGAGTGAAACCGGATTACCCTAGGGCTACATATTCTCCATTCTTGAATCATATTTGTATTCTTCAAGTGTTATTTTATTTTAATTATTATTTAATAATTTTTCTTAGTAGTTTAATAATTCTAAACCTCAAATGTTATTGTCTTTTGTCTTAATTAATTTAGTTAATAATTAAATTGATAATACGCCGTCCTTTGGGTTCGATATTTAACTTGGTCGTTTGCTTAAGCTACAATTGATATCCTTAATACTTGAGGATTAATATTGTGTGTTAAGAAAATGCTCATCAGTGTTCCGGGTGCGGGTCCCTGAGGTAAGCCTGGGGTGGTTCCACGGGTTCGTCGCCCTTTAGTCATTTCCTATGGGATTTATTACGTTAAGCTTGTATGTATAAAAGAAGAGATAATCATAACATGCCTTTTCATTAATAGCAATAATTATTGACATAATTAGGTTCTACCCATTAAAACATATATGAAAATTACAAGTAGAAACCTAAATCTACGAGCCTTCGAATGGCTTCATGAGATGTTCATAAAATTCGGGTACATAACAAAATAAATAAAAACAAGATAGTAGTCAATGTCATAAAGGATAACAATCAGCATCAAATGGCCCTACACATATCGTCCTACTCAAGCATATCCGTCTCCCGCTCACTGGCACCACAATTGCTGCAACGACTGCTCGACTCCTCCGAGATAGGGAGTGGAAGTCCGTAAATAGGAGGTAGACCATAGGGAATCGGTGGGACGAACTCATATGAAAGCTCTACATGTGGGATGGCAGGGGCAATGATAGGTGTCGAGCTCTTGAAGAGAAATGAGAATCCATCGGGAAAGAATGGGTTAGCGATAGGGCTAATTCTCCCGAGGTTAAACGGGTTAAAGTCACCATGCTCCTGCCACAACATCATAAATGGCTGGAACTCCAGGCAAAGCCTGTTGCTGTCCATAGGACTCCATGTATGCTCCCGTATAGCCTGCATACCCAAATTTTCCATCATACGGGTAAAGAGCTCACGACTATTTGGGCAGCCTTATATTCTTCCCATGGAGGTGTCTCTCCCAACATGTCCCACGTTGTCCACATCCGACTAATGTGGATGCCTATGAACTCAGAAGGGTCACGCTCAGTGCTAGCGTACTATGAAAGTCGATCGGCCTCACTCTTAGGGTGCATCGTATAGGGCTGGGTCCTACAGTGATATATTTATCTGCTTATATAAAATCCCTTGTTACTTACCAGTTTAGCTAGAATTTATAGTTTAAATATAATTTCCTAACCAGTCCACTCAATTTACTAAAGTTCAAGTATAACGAAATTCACAAAATAGTCATACAAATTAAATACATATCATCACGGAGAACATCTATCTCATATATGTCAACAACTCGTAATTTCATTATCATCAAGTTAAATCATGTAATAATATTTCAAAAATCCATAAATCAATTAAAATACCATTCAATAATTTACCTTATAGCGTAACCGACGGCGGGAATGAGTAGGGGTTGGAATCTTATGTTTTATAATTTTAATTTTTTAAGTATATATTCGTTCACTTTATAAAAGCAAGTCTACAGAACCGTAGACCTGCTCTAATACCACATTCTTCCACCTGTTTGCTGGATATTTTAATTTTTTATATATCATCATTGCATTTGTCGATCTTTGCCTTTTCAAAATTTCAAAATATCCTGAGATGTCTTTTTTTTAATAGGGCTACTAATTTTGTTACATTGTTATTTAAAACTTCCATTCTAATTTATATCTTCGAAATTCTCCTCTTGTTAAATAATGTGATTTTAAAAAAAATTCATTCATAAATAAATAAATCTAGGCTCTAATCTTAATATATAATAAAACACACTTTAAAAGTCAAAATTGAACCAATTTTTAATCTATACCATTGATTTTGATTACTAAACTTTTTTTTAATCTCATCCGTTCATCACATTATTCAATCTCATTCATTCATCACAATTATGATATTATATTTTGGCCTTTGACTTTTTTGGTCATAATAATGATACCTTATTTAATTTAAAATGATGTCTTATTTAAAATAATTCCTTATATGTGTGCTTAATATTATTTTTTCATTAAATATAATACATAACTACTACTAATTTTAATTATTTCAAATTATAATGTTAATTATTCCTAAATAATTTGAATAAATTTTTTCAAATTATGTTAACTATTCCTAAACAATTTGAATTAATTTTTAATTATATGGTTTAGGGTTTAGAGTTTAGGTTAATATTATTTAATTATTATAATAACTTATAAAATTAATTTAAATACATTATATTGATTTAGGGTTTAAGGATATAGTTTTAGGGTTTAGGGTTTATTGTAATATTATTCAATTATTATTATATTAATTAACTTATAAAATTTGCTGATTGATGTCTACTTCACCAATCAGTGGATGTTGAAGCCACTAATATTAAAAGTAGGCGCTGATAGACATCGATTTTTAGTCATAAGCATATAAATACATTATAAATATATATTAATAATTATAATTTTCATGGGTAGTTCAAAAAAATATCATTAGAATTTAAATTGTGTACGTGTATGAATCAGGTATCCACAAATATTAAAATTATACAAAATATTTTATCTATATTATATAATATGTTATGAAATAATTATATAATGAATTAATGGTTATAAATTTTATTTGATCATATTAAAAATAATAAAGTTCATATTATATTTAATTCATAATTAATTAACAATGATATAATCTTTATTAAAACATTAATTTTAACACAAATATATATATATATATATATATATATATATATATATATATATATATATATAAATTTATTAATACATTAATTTAAAAACTAAAAATATAAATATATTATAAATAAATATATATATATATATATATATATATATATATATATATATATATATATATATATATATATATATATATATATATATATTATTCAATTTCATTCATTCATCACAATTATGATATTAGATTTTGGCCATTGATTGTTTATCATAATAATGATACCTTATTTAATTTAAAATGATGTTTTATTTAAAATGATTCCTTATGTTTGCTTAATATTATTTTTTCATTAAATATAATACAAAACTACTACTAATTTTAATTATTTCAAATTATTATGTTAATTATTCCTAAACAATTTGAACTAATTTTTTCAAATTATGTTAATTATTCCTAAACAATTTGAATTAATTTTTTATTTTTAAATTTTTAATTATATATTACTAATTATAATTTTTATTTAATCATATTTATTTTAAATATAAATATTTTTATAAAATAAATTAGTATTAAATGGGTATGTGTAATCTATATGTATTGATAAACGAGTTTGGGATGAGTATGAGTATCATAATATATTTTTTTTAATGAAACGGGTACGAAAATGAGTAGTTTATATTTAAATGGATATGAGTACGTACGGATACCCCTATAGTGGATATCCTACCCGCTATAATCCCTAACAACTACCGATTATAAATTAAAATATTATATTTCTCAAACTAATATATATTACAATAGTATATTCTTTAATATTTGATTTGATTACTTGGTATAACAAATGATTGGTTTGAGAAATTTATCATTGGTTTGATTACAACTAATTTATGAGAAATATATATAAAAGGTTATAAAAAGCCCTCTTATAATATAATTAATTGAAATGTCTATAATCAAATTATACCTAGGTTTAAATGTAGTTTTTAGGAGATTCATCAAAATGTATGAGAGAAGGTTTTCATTTTTCAAAATATAATAACAATTTTAAGTAAACGATCTATTAATTTTTTATTTTTTCAATTTATGAATAGAATCTGTGTAAATAATTTTTCTTATAGAAATGAAACCGAAAAATAAATATATTACCTTTGAATAATTCTTTCATCGGTCCTAATATCGATTCGTTTCACCCTTAGGTAAATATTAACCAAGCATACGGGATGCAATACAATAATAAGTTTGGGATGATATTATTATGAATTTTTTTAATTGGACATGTCTGATCACGGATTGTGAACATTTAAATGGATACGAATTACGGGTACTCCTAACATCGATATTGATTATCTCTAATAATTATATTTCCTAGTACCCCGTTTTACCCTAAGCATATTGATAAATAATTTTGGAGTAGTTACAAATATAGTAATAAATTTTTAAACGGCACAGATTCGGGTATGAGCGGTTGATATTTAAATAAATATGGTATGGTACCTTTAAATAAGTATGGGTACCTAAATACTAATAAATATACAACTACCTAATATGATATTACATAAAATTATATGATTTAATATTTATCAGCAATGAAATGACGACTTTACCCCTGTGATTTATGGTATACTTTTTCCCAGTGGTTTAGGGCATAGTGTCCCTCGAGGGTTTAAATATTTATTGGTAGGGTTTAGCATTTGTTCCAATTGTAACATTATGACTTTATCCCTGTGGTTTATGATATACTATTATCCAGTAGTTTAGGGTACTATACCCCGAGGCTTTACCATTTATCGGTAGGGAAGAGTGTTTGTTCAAAGGGTGAAATTAAGATTTTACCCCAATGGTTTTTGGTATATTGTACCCCAAGAGTCTACGTAGCATGTATTATGGAGGGAGTATATTATAGAAAAGGTATAATTTTAGTTAAGAGCTATTTATTTGACAAAATCTCTGACCATGCAACACACGACACTATTTTTTAGACAATCTTACTGCTGCATGAGACGGTATTACTAGGCTTCTCCTTTGGGTAGAGATAGAATGATTTATCCAAAAGACATGATTTTGACTTCTCTTTCAGGTTTAAATAACTTCAGAATACCTTTGTCATGTGCAACGCACGGGTTCAACCGCTAGTACTATTTTAAAACACAAGATTATAATGAAAATTGAGTAGTAATTATTATTGGCGTTTGGATCTTTTGGTTAATGTGAACCGTTAGGGTTCCATGCGTTTCTAAATCAGCGGAAGCAAGAAATCATAGAAACGTATTACCTTTCACCAGGGTTGATGTAGATGTTGAATTCTCACCGGCAGCCTGCGCAGCCTGACGGTTTTGGCCATAACTTCCTCATCTGATCTCCAGTTTGAGTGATCTATACACCAAAATGATCCTCTCTTCCGTGACTTTCCAACGGTATATCACACATACAGTTTAGACTTACACATGATTTTAGAAAAATCAGTGAAGTTGATAGATAGAAACAGCAAACGACCTTCCGATCTTCTGTTGTATTCCTAAGCCACGTCTTGACGTTGTGTGGGCAACGATCTATAAGACGATCTCAGTCTGCAGTCCTAATCTGTTTCTCACGATATTATGCATGTGTTCTAATTATCTGGACTGCTGAGATTGACTATTACATAGGCTACAACAGGGACCAGGAGGAGAAATTAGGGTTTGGGCCTCCCATTGGGCCTCCCATTGAGCTTAAGCATCCAAGTTTAGCCCAAAACTTATATTTAAATCCAATAATAATAAATCATTCCACTAAAAAAATATTATTGCACTGCCACCCTAATCCCAAATTACGTTTATGAGCTCCTTCTTATTATGAGTACGTTAGTCTCCCCGTGTTTAAGATTCAATACCCATTAATTAATTAAGTTACTGACAACTCCATTAATTAATATATGTACCGAGAGTAGTACCACTCAACCTTATTATCATGTCGGAATAAATATACCTGCAGGGTTTACATGATAATTATTATGAGCTCCTCAAGGGGACATCATCAACCAATTCCGTTAAGACACGGATTCCTTCTACAATCAACAGTACTCCATAGAGATAGCATCATCTCCCAACTCACCGAGCATATTGATTTAACTATTAAATCTCACCCATTGATGAATCAAAGTAATAAATACTGGCTTACGTGTCGAGGTTATTTTTTAAGGATTAAGAGTACGAACATCCACAATAACAGAGATGAAGTTCTATTATATAGTCAGAATAAACCGAATGATCTCAACGAAGTCCTATTCAATACACAAAGTGCACTAGTGCAATTTTATAGTCAAGACAGACTAATGTCGAATCACACTACAACCTAAGAGATAGATATTCTCTGTCTATCTCAGTTATTAACATCTGTTTATACTTTATAAGGAGCCGATAATATGATCTTCCGTGTGTCGCCGCACACTACATTATCTACAGTATAAAGTAATGGACTTTTGCAACAACATTATTGCAAAAGTTAGATCACATCATTCTTATTTCAAATAAATTAAATTATTAAAACATTGTTCATACAAAAAGATAGACTTTCAGTATACAATCCAACAATCTCCCACTTATACTAAAAGACTATGCTGCCATATCTGCAGCCATACATCTGATTCCCTCTCCCACTACTTGACCATTAAAAGCTCTTGCCTTAAGGTCCTTGTAAAAAGATTTACTAGGTTATCATTCGATGCAATCTAGGCGATAACAACTTTCCCTTATTATACGATTTCTTGTATCAGGTAGTGCTCGATTTCAATGTGTTTAATTGCCTTATAGACTCGTGATTTCTTCAATTTTACAAGTGCACCATTATTATCACAATAAATTGTGATGACTTTGGGCAAACTCAGAATCACATCTAAGTCCATTACGAAGTTTCTAGAACCATACAGATACTTTGGCTGCTATAAGGCACCAATATTATCATCTTTCTATGGTAGAGTTCGAAATATATTTCTATATAATACTCCTCCATACTATGGATCTACTTCCAATTTAAACACATAACCTTTAGGTAGATTTACTGTCGTCCCCATGATTTGAAAAACCGAATCTATGTAACGGTCAAGAAGTAATGAATATGTCCGGTAAGCCTACATATAATTTCTAGTCCTTCTCAGGCACTTCAAATATGTCTTACCATAATTCAATATTCTTATTCCGGGTTATCTTGATACTCGCTGATTATGCCATAAGCAAAACAGATATCCTATCTCGTGCATAGCATTCCATAGATTAAGCTTCCTTATTGCCGAAGCATAGGGAACCGACTTTATCTATTTTGTCTTCTTTTGTGTTTTAAGATAAAAATCCTTAGATAAAGTCACATGCTAAAACGAGTAAGGATTGTATCATTTATACGAAGCTTGAGATAAGCACAACATCCTTTCTTGTTATCATTGTAACCATGATTGCAAGAATATATTTTGCTTCTCTTAAGTCTTTCATTTTATACCGCTTTATTAACCATACCCATACGCCCGACAATACTCTTTCATTGTCTCCAATAAGCAAGATACTATCTACGTACATACAAGAAATACCACCATATTTCCGTCACTCTTTTCAATACACAAGATCCATCCGAGCATTGATTAAATCCATACGACTGGATTTCCTTATCAAAACGGATGTTTCATGATCTAAAAGCTTACTTTAGTCCTTTGATGGACACTTTTAAGCTTACACTCAAAATGCTCTATGCAATGAATCACTCTGGTTGCTTCATCATAGAGTCACTTACATCCTAATGGCTTTTACACCATTTTATGGTTCTACAAGCTCTCAGAGATGATTTTGAATCCATTGCAACTTGCTAAGATTCTGCATTTCTATCTTGTAGTGCATCGTCGTGTCCATGGGACGTATTATGTTTACTAGGGATCAAGTCTCACGACTCCCCCAAAACATAAATCTTTCAGGTTGTAGAACAACTCTCCCACTTCGACAAGGCACTACATGCAATTGTGTATCAGACGTGACACGCGATGTAGTTTACTTGTGGTATACCTCTTGTAGTCTTGGTACTAAAATTTGTGTTTTCCTTCTCACACCATTTAGAACAATCTATACATAGATTTGTAATTTATTATACAGTCCTTTCCAAAAATCTAGTGTTCGTGTGAACAATCACCCTTCGATCTTTTGGACTGTTAAATAAATACCCTTCATTTTTTCAGGATTTACCAAAATAAATTTAATAACTCATCATCTATCTAATCATTTCCATAAGAGTCTTATTCCTTCTATCCACCACACCATTCAGCTGGGGTTTTGCTCGGTGTAGACAACTTGGGATTCAATCCCAATCCCAACTTCTGATTAATAGCTCCTAACTATATTAAGAGGTACTCGCCATCACGATTAAATCATAATGACTTGATATATTTTTCATGACTCTTCACCGCATCAGTCATGCACTTCTAGAACTTAATCATAGTACTCAGACTTGCAGTGCATCAAATAAATATATCTTATTTCTAGAATAATCGTCAAACAAAATGACGAATATTCATAAACACCTCTCGCCGGGATAATCTTAGGACCGCTTAAACTAGTATAAAACAATTTCAACATATCTTTAAATGGCTCTATACATCTTTGCCTTGTATAGGCAATTTATCATTTTCACTTCCAAGTAAGACTCATAAGTCCGATAATTTCCTCTTCCAATAAACCTAACGTTCTACCGGCTATCAAGTTTTGAATCGTACTTAAGTAAAATGATCTAGTCTTAGATGCCAAAAGTATATTTAGTTCATCTCCGAAGGTTCCTTTCTCTTATAAGAGTAGAAGATACATTATTAATTACTAAATATTGCATCTGTGGGATTAACATGATTTAAGAGTGTTCAAATTGTCTAACAACGTACCACAATAGATTATATCTCTATCCTTCATCATAATGACCTTGTCATTTAAATGAAATAGAGTATCCATCCAAAAATGCATAGAAACCGAAATGAAGTTCTTTCTATGAAACGTACGTAAATACAATTTCTCAAAAAATCAAACGTTTATTCATATCATAAGATAAATAAATAACTCCCACTGCAACAGCCACTACTTTCATAGTTTACCCTTGTACTTAATTATCTTATCATCACTATGCTTAAAATATTTAATGATTCTGGTATCTACACACAATGTGTCAGTAAACGCCATCACTAATCATATTTTAACAACTAGTGAATAAGATATTATCCTTGTTCACATCTTGATGAAAATTTGTTTTGCTTCGCTATATGTTTTGTCAGAAATTTCCCACCTTGTACAACCTCTTGTAATTTAGGTGAAACTTGCTCAAAATGTTAAGACAAATTGTGGAGAATAAATTGACTTAGGTTTCCCTTCAATTTTTTCACTTCAAATATTTTCAATTCATTCATCAAATTTAACCATGACCTCTTGCCTTTTTATCTTTCTCAAGTATCCGAAGAGTCGCATGAGATCATCATATTTATATGAATCTCTCACTTCTTCATTAGAGACTTTAATAGGCACTAGAGGGCATCCTTAGTGAGAACACATTTTAATTTTCCTAAGCAGTAAGAATTACAACCAAGATTCTTTTCTAATAATTTATTTTGGATAAGTAAATATAATTTCTTTCAATTAACAATTAGTGAAATAAACTATTCAAAAATTCATAGAATCAAGTAAATAAATACGACGATCAAACTCTTTTAATTTAAGTTTTATATTAGTTCTCTCAATAAACAATATAAAATAAATTCACCGACATCTCAATCACTGTGAATTTGCATGCCACGTTAGTGAGGACGTATACAAACCCTAACATTCGCTAGAGAAGGTTTTACCCATTAATTACATACGTCATAATTAACCTTATGACTCAATGATTAATAGTCGGTTGTCCTTTAGCCATGCAATTTAATAGCAGTGACTCCGTTGGGGATGGTACATATTAATTGCACCTAAGTGTATACTATTATTTGATACTAAGTACGTTGCCCAAGCTTGTGTGTCTTACAGTCGGAGAAGTCCACACGCGTTCAAATAATTTTCTATAACTATCAATTATTAATTTGTATCAGTGATCCGCAAATAAAACTCATCTGTTGGGGAGGAAGACACTATAACCGACTCATAAGCATACTTTCATCACATTACAAATAAAAATTATTTCATAAAATTTATTCCAATGATCCACAAATAAAACTCATCCGTTGGGGAGGAAGACACTAAAACTGACTCATAAGTTTACTTGCATCACATAATAAATCAATAATGGAGGCCGCGGGATCTACGATCAATCCCTCTCACACTTAGTTATTTAACAAGAGACTTTTTACATGCATACAATATAACAGATATAATTATGCAAATAAACATGCTATTTTTATGGCAAATAAGGCAGTAAATCAAATAGTACTTGCAATCCAAATATATAATAATAATTGACAAATAAAAAATAATTATAGCAATTATATATAAGAAAATAAAAATTAGCCAAATAATTAGTTGACTTGGTCAACGAGCATGAAGCATGTGACTGGCTCAAACAAGTAGGTTTCTTGTTCCCTAATCCATCCAACCCTAACAAGTAGGTTTCTTGTTCCCTAAGCCATCCAACCCTCACGGATCAACAGCAACCACCGGCGCCGCTCCATTCATGAATGACCGCCCGCTGGAAAATTGTCTTCGGCTGGAAGACATGCTGCCAATCATCGCCGGACAAGACCCAACACGCATTTGGCGTTTCATCCTGCTGCTGGAGTGCCGCCAACAGCCACCAGCCAGCAACCAGGCCAGCAGGTCCACCAACTGCCACTATCAGCAACCAGGGCCAGCAGGTCCGGCAATCGTCCGCCATCTCTGCTGTTCATTGCGACACCACCGTGAAAACGTAGCCCGCCGGAAACACGTCTCTCAGCCAAAATACACCATTGCTGCCGGAGAAACCGCTGCCGGTTTCTCCCAGCCGTATTCGCATCCAAGATCACTAACAAGAACCAGCCGTCGGTGTTTCAAGTCGCTGATCCGCCGCCGCTCTTCAACGACCAGCCACCGACTCTCGAGTACGCCGACCCTCCGCTGTAACTCCTACAGCCACCGAAGACGCAGCTTCTCCAGAACCCATCGCTCAGCCACCGGTCAAGCTGTTGAGCAGCCTGCTTCCCGGACACCGTCGCCATGCAAAACTGCTCCCAGCCATGCCACCGCCACTGTCGCAAGATCCGGCCGTGAGCTGCAGTAGCATCATATGCCGATGGGAACTCCATCCACGGGCATTGCCGGCCTGTTCACCATCCGTTGTTCTCCAGCGTGCAGCGTCGTCGTCGGCCAGCAACCAGACCCGACCGAAGATACACCAGGCATGATCGTCAGACCCGTCCGGAACATCATCACGCCCGGTCGAAAACTTTGCAAACCCCAGTGAGAATATCGCTGTCTCGCTCGGATAGCACAACGACTCGCCTAAACAGCCTGTTGCCGTCTGCCATCGCCAACCATCGTGTGAACATCCTTACATGGCGCTGAAAAAGCCGCGAACAGGTCCGCCTTGAAACTTGCTGGTGCAGCCCTGTTCACCGCTGAACCAAGTCGCTGACTTACATCACGTCGACTACCGTCGCAACCCATCAACATACACGACCATGGGTAGTCGTCACCCACCACCAGTCGCTCCAACAATCCCTTCGAAAACAGCCGCCGGTGTCGACTTTCCCGATAACAGCAGTCATTGACTTCAGCCACAAGAGGCGACTTCCACCATCATACAATAGGTCAGTCACGATCTGTCATCCTCCAGGCCAAACGCCGAATTCTTACGCAGCCGACAATGAACGCTTTCAACGCCCACTTTCACCATTCACCAGCGAGTAGTTTCACGTATCGTACAGTGAACGTGTGTGTTATGCAATTAGGGTTCCAACATGTTCAAGCAATAAACCCTAAATTCTAGCATCACATTATCCACTCAACCCCTAGCCTAACATGTCACGTTTAGCCTTAGAACCTATTATTGACATTTGGATCTTTTGGTTAACGTTAGGGTTCCATGCATTTCTAAATCAGTGGAAGCAAGAAATCATAGAAACGTATTACCTTTCAATAGGATTGATGTAGAGGTTGAATTCTCGCCGGTAGTTTGCGCAGTCTGACGGTTTTGGCCATAACTTCCTTGTCTGATCTCCGATTTGAGTGATCTATACACCAAAACGACCCTCTCTTCCGTGACTTTTCAACAATGTACACAGTTTGGACTTGCACATAATTTTAGAAAAATCGGTGAAGTTGACAAACAGAAACAACAAATGACCTTCCGATCTTCTGTTGTATTCCTAAGTCACGTCATGACATTGTGTGGGCAACGATCTACAAGACGATCTCAGTCTGCAGTCCTAATCTATTTTTCACGATATTATGCGTGTGTTCTAATTATCCGGACTGCTGAGATTGACTATTATATAGGCTACAAAGGGGACCAGGAGGAAAAATTAAGGTTTGGGCCTCCTATTGGGCTTAAGCATCCAAGTTTAGCCCAAAATTTATACTTAAGTCCAATAATAATAAATCATTCCACTAAAGAAATATTATTGCACAGCCACCCTAATCCCAAATTACGTTTATGAGCTCCTTATTATGAGCCCGTTAGTCTCCCCGTGTTTAAGATTCAATGCCCATTAATTAATTAAGTTACTGACAACTCCATTAATTAATATATGTACCGAGAGTAGTACCACTCAACCTTATTATCATGCCGGAATAAATCTACCAGCAGGGTTTACATGATAATTATTATGAGCTCCTCAAGGGGACATCATCAACCAATTCCGTTAGGATACGGATTCCTTCTACAATCAACAACACACCATAGAGACAGTACCATTATAAAGTAAATGGACTTTGCAACAACATTATTACAAACGTTTGATCAAATGATTCTCATTTCAAATAAATTAAGTTATTAAAACATTGTTCATACAAAAGCTAGACTTTCAGTATACAATCCAACAATTATGTATAGATGCTCTATTGAAAAAGAATATGTTGTCAAAGATGTTGGGAAAGAGTTGATTTGCATTTAGCAAAATTTAAGGGAAAATTGCAATAATATCTAATTTTAAAATTCAAAATCATTATCACCCATCAATTAGATATAGTAATTTTTTTTGCCAATTTGGCAATTTTTGGATCCAAATACCTCAACACCCTAATGTTTTAATTGTTCAGTTGGTCAAAGTGTCGATAATTAACATAGATACCAACATTATGTCTGACACCATTATAAAAATACTGAATATCGAATTTAATGTTGATTATGATGTCGAATTTAGAGGTGAGATTAAATCGACTTAAAATTTAAAGATTGAAATTTTACAGGTATACCACGATCAAACACTAAATTTAATGCAAAAACTTAAATTACATAAAGAAATGGGACAACACTTTTTATGCCCTATATCACCCATGCAACATCTTTTTTGTCCTATCCTTTTTAAAACATCTAATTTGCCCTATTTTTGGTGTATATTCCTAATTTACCCCCCTGACACATGTCATATTTTTTCCTTTTTTTTTTAAATCTCGGAATTACTGCCCAGCAGTTAAAAGTACCGCTTTTAAAGGCATTGAAATTGGGGAGAGAATCTTTGACCATTTATCTCAAAATTTTTGTTTTTTACTCTCTGTCTCTCTCTCTCTTTCTTTTCATCGGCCCTCATCCCACCCATACTCTCCTTCCCTCTCTCTCAAACTCTCAATTTTTCTGGCGGACACAGCGCTCCGTCCGGGCCTCCGGCGTGTCGTTCAATCCATCATCATCTCCACATCGAAAATTAGCAGCAGCAAATATGGATAACCAGGTATTCCGTCTTTAGGATTTTAGGGTTTTGCAAAATTGCGATTTAATTTAAAGTATAGTGAATTTGGAGTTGTTACTATAGAGTTTGAATTTGGAGTTGTTCTTATCCCCCGAGGAAGTAGAGTCTGCACTGTATGAATTTGTCGTGTCCGATGAATTTTAAGTTTACATGTTCGACGATAATTATTTGAGTATAATTTGAAATTTCAGTGTAATCTGCTGCAACACTGATGCACCGAGTACCCCTCGAAGTCTCTGCTGCACAACGCAGACGGGTGGTACGAGGTCTGCCTGATTGGCGATGTGCTGGTGGCTCATTCACACGGACACTACCCACATGCTCTGGTGTTGACCAATCGGATGGATCGGGCACAGACATCACAACCTCTTGCCATAATGAAAGGATAGCCATTTGATGATACCACGGTGCAACAAATGCACTAGTCACAAGTTTGCAATGGCTGTTACACGCACACATTTAGACCGTTATATTATGAAATAGATAATTCTCATACTCCCGGAGACACTACTGAATATGAAAGATTATATTATACGCATAATAGCATGTGAACTTACTCTATCGCCTTCAATGCGTGAATGCATGGGTATTGATGGTACTGGAATCTTCCACACGAACAAGTACACTCCCTTAAATCAACAGTGAAGTTTTTTGAGGTGGAAGTGACCTGGAATGTTGTCGCTGTAAGATTCTCCACTTTAAGTTTCCACGCCTCAGCGTTCAATGCAGCCAACTCGCTGTGTACTCGTGTGCAAAGAATATCCCGACTGTTCTCTGCACTCGTTCTTCTTTCATAAAACCATCTTTGAATGAGAGCACGTACAACCTCTAACAAACTACAAATGGGTAGTGTCCTGGCCCAGATGATGGCCTTGTTAAAGGTCTTAGCAGCGTTCGATGGTGTGAACTCGTAACGAGTGACCGGACAGTGAAACCTTGACCATTTATTGTAACCCCACCCCTCCAGCAAAGCCATCAATCGAGCATTATTATGGTTGCGCAGCTTCCCTTCCCATCTGTACAGCACGATAATGTGATAAATCAACTAAAAACTGCATACTAACACTAAAAAGTGACCATACCTCTTAAATTCATGGTTCGTGTATGCCTCCAAAGCCATATTGAACTGAAACAGCACATCCTTTCCGAAACCTTTGAGTCGTTTCTTTAGATGATACGAACATAAACCATGGTGTGCCTAAGGGTACACAGTATGTATAGCGTGTAATATACTTTTATGCGCGTCTGAGACAATAACTAGGCCATGCGGAGCTCCATACGATTCTTTCAACCTTTGAAGAAACCAGCACCATGACTCATTATTTTCAGTGTCACCTACACCAATAGCCAGGGGAAAAACATTGTGGTTGCCATCCTGAGTGACTGCAACGAACACGATCCCACAGTACTTTACTCTTATGTGTGTACCATCAATGACAATCACGGGATGATCGGCTCTAGCAAAACCCGTATCGAAGCACTAAGTGCGTAGTAGACATACCTGCATCGAAGTATTTAGTACACCTATATACCTCATAATATAGAAAGGTTGTGTATTGACTTACTCGAAAGAGTTGTCATCTGCAGTTGCCAGTGCTGTATGCGTGCCTGGATTTTCCAACTTTAGGTGATGCAAGTACGAAGGTAGGGAACTGAAGGAAGAACTATGGTCTCCGTACGTGTGTCCCACAACAATATGTTTTGACTAGAGGGCCAAATTATAGGAGATGTTAAAACCAAATTCTTTACGTATCTCATCTGCCATTCCAGCAGGACACAATACTGTGGTTTTATTGAACTGTCGAGCTGCATAGTATCTGCCAACAGTTTTCGAACCAACTTGCCTTGGCGCATTAGTGTCTGGGTTCAAACGACATACATGTGGAGGTCCGAACTTGATTACCCTCCATACTCCACCTAGGCCACTAGAATGCATCTCAAACCTACAACCCTGCTCCACTCGGTACTTGCAGACGACGTTGAGCCTGTAGGTGCCAGATTTCTTGACCCGTGTCTCAACTTGATTCCGCAAGTTGTACATACCCAACGCATACTGGCAATCACCTTTATTATCGAAGGCACTCTTTTCATGAATCTCCACTGAAGTATCAATGTTGTTGTTGTCTTCAACTTCATTGTCCACATTGCACTGTTCCAAGAAACCTGCAACGATGGATTAGTTATTCTTCAATTGGTATTAGAATACAATAAGGTGCAGTAAATTACCGGGTACTATATTTAACACATACCTGGAATGCTCCATGGACGGCTGCAAGACCTATCTGTGTCTTGACTAGGACGTACCGATGTGGGCATCTGCATGTGTGTAGTAACGGGTTCCAGGAAACTCATTCCTCCTTTGGCTCTGATGTAGGAACAGAACCCTCGAACAGAGCAGTTTCAGGATCCTCATCTTCAGCATTGAGTTGATCACCATCGCGCCCCTCATCTTGTGAAGCATCAGCACCATCAAAATCCTCACGCTGTGGACCCTCAAATGAATGATACCCATGGCCTTGCGATCCATCGGACCTATAGTCTTGAGAACCAACAAAACCATCAAACCCATCACCCTCTGAACCCTCAAACCCAGCAGAGGAGCACATCTCATCTCCATTCTCCACCTCTTCTTCATCCTGCTGTTCGCTAGCGTACTCACTGTTCAAATCAATATTTGTCGTATGACTCGACACGCCCACACCTATACTCGTACTCGGTCCGGCCAAAATCTACGGGACTATGAATATTGACAGATAGAATTTGTGAACGAAGCAAGTCAATCCAATAACTGCTCCCACTGGCGCCGCACTAGTGCAACAATTATCAACTGATTGTTGTGGTATGGCCTTAATTGTGACAAACAGCATCGGCTCATCAACCTGCTGATACAACCCCCTTATATCCATATCATCCTTCACCTTATGCTTTGTTATACAACCACCGATTTCCACAAGTGTGTGTATAACATATTTGAAATGATTCAAATCGGCGCAAAATAAATTATGCACATGCCCAATAATAAAATCCAACGTCAGCTGATCTGAATTTAAAACTAAGCTCGTGTGTTGGCCACGTACATACTCTAAACCTTGCCACCAGCCGCCCCACCATATAAAAAAATTCTCATTTCCAATCCAAGGCCTAAACCTTTCAACAAAAGGACAATTAATTGTTATATTGACACATGATTCATTAAAAATGATACGCCAATTTAGTAGGTACACACAAATTAAGCATTAAACTATCAAGCACACATGCAAGTTAAACATTAAGTCGTACGTACGCGGACAAGCTCAATTAAGGTCCTAAATCGACGAACAGGTCTATTATACTAAAAAAATAATGACTTACATGCTGAATTTTGCTCAAACTTGATAGACATGCTCAGGTAGCCAAATATAATCGGAGGACATCATATAATATGCTTAAAAATGGCCAAACATGCTCAATTATGCATTAAAAATCGACGGACATGTTCAAAAACCAGTAACATTTCGGCGGACATGCTTAATTATGATCAAATAATCAGTTCACATGCCCAATTACGGTGGGAAAATCGGCGGACATAATCTATTAAGCCCAAATAATCGGCGAACATGCTTAATTAGGGTGAAAATATCGGCGGACATGCTCACTTAGGAAGGAAAAATCGGCGGACAAGACCATTTCAGGTGAAAAATTCTGCGGACATGATAAATTAGGGTGAGAAAATCGGCGGACATGCTCATATAGGGTCAGATAGTAGGCGGACAGGGTCATATATGGTACAGATTCGGCGGACATGCGCAAATATGGTGAAATTATCGGCGAACAGACTCATTTATGGTCAAATCATCGGCGTACATGCTCAATTTTCGGCGTACAGGATCTACTGGGCAACTACTTTTGGCGGACATGCTAAATTGGGCTACTATTTTTGACGGACAAGCTGAAATACTGTCAAATAATAGGCGGACACACTCAATTAGGCCACAAAAATCAACGGACATGGATAATAAGTCTCAAATAATGGGCAGACAAACACAATTAACCATGCATATTAGCGGACAAGTCTACGATGGGTGTATGTAGTGGTATTCATGTATATTACATGCATACTTCACCATTTTCCTCGGCGGACAAGCATATTACATGCATACTTCACCATTTTCTTTGGCGGACATGGATATATATAACCATTTCATTCAGCGGACATGCATTTTTGAAACCCTAAAGCCCTAAAAACCCTAAAACATTAAAAACCCTGCGACCTTTAAATAAATTAACAGCAACATTGAAAGAAAGCAATAAATAAAATACAATGCAAACAACGTTCGTATCTTACCTTTGGCTCTAACTATGGATCCGTCGACAAAAACGGTGGGTAAATAAGGGAGCCGATCACCTTTTTATGCTCCAATAATTTGTGGATACAGAGGAATGAAGTTTGAATCCACTGTGCCCAATTTTTATGTTTGTTGGTGGTGAAGTTATTTGGTTGGTGCGGATAGTTGAAAGTTTAATGTGACAAGAATTTACATAAATGAACTGATTGTGAACACAGTGCCTTAATTTTCACCCCATTTAATGAAGTGTGTTTCATTGGAGTGGTAGGTAGTTAATTTTGCATGTGTTTAATCACATAATTACTGCATGTGTGAATTAATAAAAAACCTATTATAATCTAACAATGTAAGGAATTTAAAAATTAAATTTCGTGAATTTTAAATTGTAGGTGTGCGCTTAAAATTTGGCTTTTCCACTTCATTCACCTTGTCCGCCGAATTAGGGGTTATATTTTAGTAGATTTATTTATTTCATCTTTAATTAATGTGTCACCCCTAAATAATCAACATATTCCCCGACACATCTATTTTGCATGCAACTGTACTTGTCAACTCATTCCCAATACAAAAAGGTGGATCATCCTTGAGGGTATTCATGACATTGTATGTATTTTTAGGGCAATTTAGATGTATTAGAAAAGGTAGGACAAAAAAGATGTTGACTTCCCCATACAGGGCAAATTGTGGTATTCCCCTGAAAAATTATACCCCTCAAGTCTCTAGTATTGCAGACACACGTGGGAATATAGATTTTTTGTTTTTAAATTAAATATATAATGAAAAAGAAATAGAAACCTTATTATTTTTATTGTTCTCATAAATAAATTAAAATAATAATAATAAAAAAAAATCTAACAATCCAACATTACTCATTTATTTTTTAAATAATATCAAACTATCTTAAAAATAAGTGAAAAAACAAACGTTTTAAGATTTTATATCCGCAATAACTCTGAATTTCTCTTCGTGTTTCCTTAAAATAAAAATAATGCATAGGATCATAGGATGAATTACTATGCGAGCATGGTTAAATCAATTAATTCCCCCTACCAATGGTTATGGTGACCGGTGTGTGAAATTGTGTCGTTGAGAACAACCCTTGTGCGGAGAAATAGACCGCTCAACTGATGGGACCAGCGAAGCAAGGGATACCACGTGGCAGGCTATAATTTGGTAAAATTATATCCTCGGGATTCACACCATTCACGTTAATAATTGAAGTTAAGCAAAAGAGCAGCAAGAAACACACACCTAGTACAACGCTCACTGACACTGCCTCATCGTCTTTACTGCTCCTCCATCTCTCCACACTGCACACTCTCTTCTCTCTCTCCTCTCTAGAATATACATTAAATTAAAATAATAATACCCGAAATTCCGTCACCCATTATCCGCAATCGTATCGATCAATACCCAATTTCATGTCCTAGAAGTCGAATCTTGAAGAAAATGCTGGAAGCTTCAGCAGCAGCAGCAGTGGCTGGCAATGGCGAACTGTGCGGCGGTGATAGCTCTGAAGAAGAGCTTTCCGTTCTTCCACGTCACACCAAGGTTGTCGTCACTGGTAACAACCGCACTAAGTCTGTGCTGGTGGGACTTGAGGGCGTCGTCAAGAAAGCTGTGGGCCTTGGGGGATGGCATTGGCTTGTAATTTACCCTCTCTCTCTCTCACACACACACGCACGCACTTTTCTCTTGTTTTCCTCAAGCATTGCTTTGTGGCTGTTTCCTTTTTCAATGATTGTTGTATGGTGAAATTGCTCTGCATAATTTGTTGAAATGAAGGTCTCTGATTTTGATGCTCTGAATCAATTGATCCTTTTCTAGAGTTTATAAGGTCATATTTAAGGTTTACTTGCAAGAAATTTAGCTGAATTGTGTTTTCTGAGTATAGTTCAAGATATGTTTAACTTAGTTTGGGTTATTGGCTACTGCTTCTGAAGATTAATTAGGTAAGAGTATGGCTTCTTCATGATTTGATTCTAAAGGGAATAATCCCACAAACTTGGGATGATCTCTTGTCTATCTATGTATTTGTTGAACTATGTTTCTGTTTAGTTGATGGTTGCATTAGTTAATGTATTATCAATTCACACCTGTTATACTTGCTTTTGGGAGGAACCTGAGTGTTTAGATCAAACAGATAGAGAAGGGTATAATGAAATGAATGATATCCATGTTGAAGTAGTTGCTAATGCAATGTTACTGGTGTACAGGTTCTTACAAATGGTATTGAGGTAAAGCTACAAAGGAATGCCTTAAGTGTACTAGAGGCTCCCACTGGAAATGAAGAAGACGACTGCCTTGAGCAGTGGAACAGATCAGATATTGGTGAGTTTGGAATCAATAGATTTAGATATCACATTGTTTGGAAAACATGATGTTAATTTTCAAATTTCAATTTGGGAACTGAAGATTGCTGCAGTAATACTCTTGTCTGTTGATTTACTATTCTATGCGAACGACTGATGTTCAATAATCTTAACTTTTCCTGCCTTTCAAGCAAAATAATGTCTTTTTAAAAGAAGAAGTTGAATGTGAGAAAGTTGCTGAGGTTGTTTCATGCTGCTCTTTACATTTGCCACCTTGCTTTTTACTTTTTTTTTTTTAATATTTTTATCAACTGTACGTAATGAGGCCTGGTCTTGCTATTTCTCAGCGCTTGAGGATGCTCAAAAGTGTCATAGGTCACGACAGCGTATGCACAGGTCATTTGGCTCATCTAACAAGACTTTTCGCCCTTCCCTTTCTTCCGACTCACAATCCAAAGACTCTGTCACTACAACAAATGGGTCCTCGGTGAGGAAGCTTATGTCTTTTTCTTCTTCTTCCTTTACGACATATACTGAATCATTGCACAATGTTACTGAAGGTTGACCTCAGCAAACTTGAGATGGCGGCATTGTGGAGATATTTGCTGCACTTCAACCTTGTGAGTGGCTTACAAGTACTTTTTAGCATCTCTTCGGTATATCCAATTAATCCTATTCATTTTTTTTGGTTAGGTGGATGCCATTCCTAACCCTTCTAAGGAGCAACTAATTGAGGTTGTCCAGAGGCACTTCATGTCACAGGTACCTTACCTTTGCTGCAAACGTCGTTTCATGCTGATCCTTAAACTTGATAGACACGCATTTTCTGATCAAAACATGTTTGTGTAGCAACTGGACGAGTTACAGGTGATTGCGGGGTTTGTGCAGGCTGCGAAGAGACTCAAGATGTTTGGAAACAATGTGTGATGTTGTTGCATTTTGATCCTCGTTCTAACAAGTTTGGTTGATTACAACCTGAATGTATATGTTTTCTATCCTATCCCAGTGTAGATACCGTGATGTAGATATGCATTACATGTGGTGATCATTGACCTGATTGAATCTTGAGAACCCAAATCCGTCCATGTACACAAGTACATTTCGTAGTGGATTTTCTTTTCTGACAAATGAATACCATATTATATGGTGTAGAACTCAAAGGAAAAGAGTGTATCCTTTGTGTACTTTTTCTATTTTAAAATTTTAAAAATAAATACTCTTTAATATTCAAAATTTTAAGAATAAATATTAAATTCTAACGTTATTTTTTTTTCAATTTTGAAATTGTTTTTTTGGTTTTCAAAATCTATACTCTGTTCATAACAATTTTTATATAGACAACAAACTTAATTATACTCCATCTATCTTGTTTTCATCTTCATATTTATTGTACACACGCAAATTAAGAAATGTCACTTTTTAAGTAACTTTTGGCGATAGTTTGGTATTTCTGGGTAATAAATAACTGATAAAGTATGTTATGTGTGTTAAAAAGTTGATGACAATTTTGAAATTAAAGTATATTAGAGGGATATTAGTTATGTATTTTTTTCTTTTATGGAAGTATGAAGTTGAAATTCTATACTCAAGAATTCAGAACAATTTTTATATAGACAACAAACTTAATTATACTAGTTCTTAACTCATTTATTTTTTACTCCATCCGTTCATCCTTAATGTATCAATTTGCTTTTTGTACGTGTATTAAGGAGTATTATTATTTTATGAGTAGTAGGTAATTGTATTAGTGGAGGGTGTGAGTCCATTGACAGTGGAGGGAGGGAGTATTTATTATCTCCTTTTAAATAATATATATTCATTCTTTTTATCTGCTTTTTCCTCAAGTTAATCAATACATTTTGACAAACATCACCACATTTTTTAGGACAAAGGGTCGACTAAGCCATTGAACTTAGCTCTCAGGATCAAATTGGCCCTCCATTTTTTTTTTCTGATCATACAAACCCTTATAGTTTCTTATATAGATCAATTAAGCCCCTCATCTTCTTAAAATAAAACACTTGTACCCCTCACGTTAAAAATCAAACTAACGGTGTTAATGCTCTGTCCCTAATCTCGAAGGTCGGGAATGACTGCGTAGACCAGAAGGGGAGATGAGGAACAGATGACAGATGACGAATGAATGCAAGAGTCGAGAAGAAGGTCGGTGGTGGATGGGAGATAATTAGAGTAATTTTTAATTTGTTATGTTAATGGGTGGGGAATCTTAACCCACAATTATCCAAGAACTAAAAAATCTGAAGAGACTTTTCCAATCTTGAGTTTGTCTTCTCTCTTCCTCTTTCTTTCACACCCACGGCACACACACTAACATGCAGAGTTTCGCAATCACTTCTCTCCTCTGCTACCCTTCCTCAATTGTATCACTCTATAATCCCTAATTCTCTAGTACTCCTCTCTTCCTTCATTCTTTTGAACACACAATTTAATAAGGAATTCTGTTAAATTGACACTGTTAGTTTGATTTTTAACGTGAGGGGTATAAGTGTTTTATTTTATGAAGATGAGGGGCTTAATTGATCTAAATAAGAAATTAAGAGAGTTTAAATGATCAGAAAAAAAGTCGAGGGCCAATTTAATCATGAGAGATAAGACGAGGGGTCTATCCTATACCCTTTGACCTTTTTTATACATTGATTTCATATAAATTTAAGACATTTTTATACATTTCATATAAATTTAAGACATACCCTGTTAAAGACCCAAGATAAAGATAAAAGCAAACTTTGACGGGGCTATTTTGGTATATAATTGTGTATACAATTTTTAAATTAGAGAGTTTAACCCTGTCCATGCCAAATCACTCTCAACTTTTAATAACCAATTAATTACAACCTTAATCTTTAATCTGACGTCCATCACGTTGGATGTAGCTGTAATCAAGCATTATGGTGGGAATATGGCAAATTTTGGGCCATTCAGAAAAATCATCATCTATGCATCTCACCTGTAGCAAGGGGCAATCAAAGATATCCAACCATGTCAACTTAGTGAGGCGTCGCATTGCTTCCAAAGAGGCTAAACGCCTCAATTACTTTGCACCTCCTAAATGTAATCCCCGTAGGGAGGACAAGTCCCCAAACCAGTCAGGTAATTCTTCGACTCCGAAATCATGCAGCCATAACTCCGACAGAGAAGTGAGAAGTTGAAGTTGAGACGGGAAGTAGTCCATATCTTTCAAGCGCAAATCAGCAAACGAGGGGGTTCCCAGTCGCAGTATTCCATCGACAGCTGATGCTATGTCGAATCCACCCGACTCCCAGTTGCTAATATCAATATACAACTTCTCCATCAGCGGTGCAGATGACTCCACAAGTTTACCTGACAAGGTAATCGCAGCTTGGCATCCACCAACGTCCAGTCTACGGAGGGATGCAAAGCTCAACGTGCCATTAATCGACTTCAAAGTGTTGCACTCCTTAAATCTCAACTCCTCTAGAGAGTTGAGGCTGTGTAGACCATCTGGTAATTCTGTCAAATTGGGACACTCTTCTATCCTCAACTTCCACAGATGTTGGTTGTTCTTAAATAACCAATCTGGAAGACATGTCAGTCCTTCCATATCCCTGATTTCGATATCCCAAAGAGTCTTTATCTTTACACTTCATATGTTGTCCCCCTCCCTCAATTGTCCACAACTAAAGATTCTCAAGTATTTAAGGCAAGGAAACACCTTCACTGGAATTTCTACTCCTACCCACTCCCTCAACCCCCACAGCTCCCCCACCTCGAGCCTCTCAAGCGATGGAAATACATCGTTGCAAAATTCATCATCAATGCCATAGAATGAATAACCTATGGATTTCACTTTCCGCAGTCCAATCAAATACAGAGATTTGAGACAGGGCAAATGCCCCAACCTCGGGATTTCTTCGCATTCTTCACAACTTTCAAGTCTCATCTCCGTCAAGTTATCATATCCTGTCATCTTTAAACTCCACGGCGGAAGGCGTCCGCCTTTGTAACTAGCAATCTCCAACACCTTCAAATTCGAGTGAGGTTGGAGCCCTTTCAACATATTCTCATCATTTCTTTCACCATCTTCTCTGTTTTCACACCACACCAACACTAACTTTACAATGCATGGCTTCTGAAATAAACATGCTTTCTTAGACTCTTCTTCCACTTGCACCCTCTCAAGATTGCAAATCTCTAGTTTCCCTTTCAGATCTTTCAAGCTTCCAAGCTCTGCAATCCGGTGGCCCTCCTCGTTTCGCACTTTAAAGTATAGTAAAGTTCGAAGAGAAATTAGAACTCCCAGTCGAGGAGGCAATTCTGTATTACGATCCAAGTAAAGATGCCTTAAGTTGAGCAAGTACTTTATTTTACTAGGCAGCTTCGTCCTATATAAAGGAGATGATCTAATTGTCTGTAAGTGATAAAGTTCACCAATCGAATCCGGCAGATATCTAATACTTGTCTTTGAAATGTTGAGATACCTCAAGTGTATCAACTCTCTGATTGAATCTGGCAACTCTTTAAAATGTAATCCCACCAAAGTTAATGCATGTAAACTCCTAAAATCAGTCAACATAATATCAGAAACATTACCTCTGTAGAATAGTGTACGCACCAAATACTTTTCTTGACTTGATTCACTGTCCCAATAAACATATCTAGCATTGTTAGTACCTAAAACAGAGCTTGCTAAGTCATGCACTAGATCGTGCATGCCGCAATACAAAACGTTGTCGTATTCATCCTTACCCAAAACCTGCAATAAAGAGCTGTGAAGGAGGAGGTTAAAATTTCTGCTGCCATCACTCTCCATATCACTTGTTCGGGAAGGTTGAAGAATCCTTCCGCCATCCAAAGCTCAATCAATTCTTCCCCCTTGATTCGGGTGCCTTTGGGAAAGACGGAACAGTATGCAAAGCATTTCTTGAGTGATGGCGAAGGTAGATGATCAAAGCTCAATTTCAATATCTTAGAAATGTTGTTTTCATCTGGTGTGACAATATCTGAGAGCCATTTGTCTTTTATAGAGATCCACACGTCTCTAGACTTATCACGCAGCATTCCTCCGACCACGGCGGCGGCTAACGGCAAACCTCCACATCTTCCGGCGATTCTCCTTCCGATGTCTTCGAACCCTCGCGGAATATCTCCTCCTCTAAAAGCCCTGCCTTTAATTATGCACCAGCAGTCCTCCATTGTTAAGCCATTCAAGTTATGAACACCATTTGTCTTCACGATTGAACCAACCTCTGCACTCCTCGTAGTGACAACGACGCCGTTTCCCTTCTTACAAGTAGTGATTCCCGACCAGGAATTTATGAAATCGTCCCACTTGTGCGGGTCTTGATTCCAAACATCGTCGAGAACAAGTAGGTACGTTTTGGCACCCAAAGCTTCTTCAATCTTCTCCAGAAGACTTCCCCTGCTTTCGTGCTAAACAATTTCCACTCTCAAATTCGTAAGAACCTTCTTGAAAAGAACAACCGCATCAAAATGTTGGGAAACATGAACCCAAATATGGTGGTCAAAGTGAGCCCTAGTTTTTTCATGGTTGAAAACTCTGCGAGCCAGAGAAGTCTTCCCCAATCCACCATTCCGAGCGACCGAATCAGTTTCCGAGGGGTTTTCAACAGGTGATTCGGCAATCATCTTCTGAAGGCCAAGATCCATTGCAGTCTTTCGAAGAAACTCGAAAATCGAGTTGATTTCTTTGTTTCGAAGAGCCATTCGTCGACGGCGTAGATAGTGATTCAAGGATGGGAAGCAGGATGCAGTATTGGTGGTGTTGGTGATTCTGTTGGAGATGAGATGGTAGTTGAGTTCATCCAAACATTGTCGGCATGAAAAGCCACATGTTCGAGCTCTTTCAGCCACGCTTTGACAGCTTTCTCTGTGATGAACTTCTTTTGGGCATCATCCAAGAAACCTTGTATCATGGAAAAGGTTTCTCTCAGCCTGTCGGCGTTTCTATGGAGACCCTTGATCAGTGAGATCTCTTTCTTGGAAATGTTTACCAGATTCTGAATCAGGATTTGGATTGCCGCGGCACCTGCTTCTCCGGCCATTCTTTTTTTCTCCTTTTTGCGTGTGTGTTTGTGATAGTTCTGTTCCATAGATATATCAATGGCTCTCTCAAAAATGAAAATATTGTGAAGGTTGTAAATTTGTCATGATGTCATTTTCTACCATGTACATTATCATATTTTAACTACGTGTATGAAAATAATAGGATTGTAGAGGATATCACTTTTATCATATTTTAACTAAGTCCATGGTCAAACTCTTTTATGACGGTCTTACAACATTTAGGTCCGTTTACTTGATAGTTGGGGTTAAGGTTTACAAGCCTTGTGTAAAGGTTTAAGGAAAGGTTGAGGGTAGATTAACTCCTTTAATTAAGGTTAGTTCAGTGTGTTTACTTTGAATGCATATTTTTAATGTTTTTACTATAATACCATTTATTTAAATATACTAAAATAAAATGAAATAAATAATAGTTTTGTATGGGTCCAACTTTACAAAAATAGGAAATGTAAACCTTAACTTGGGAAAAAGCAAAATGGAAAACGTAAACCTTAACGTGGGACGGAGGGAGTATCAATTAATCTTCCTTCCATATCCACATCTCCAAAATCACATATGTGCGACATCTGATCAGATCTGTAAATTCATCCATGTGCGCTAATAGTGAGATAGAAAGATGGGTGCAGATGTTCAAATGAGGAGAGGAGAATGCGAAGAGAGAAATTAAATGGATGTATTGATTCGCAGGCGGAGAAGATGACGACCTCCGCCTCCCCTCTCGCTTGCGGAGAATTAAAGTGATGTAGTAAATCGCCGGCGAAGAAATTAAAGGGATGTAGTGAATCTCCATCAGCGAATCAATGGCAAAGAAGATGGCGGCTTCCGCCTCCTCGCCGTCTTCATGATCAGCATCAGAGGAATGTAGTGATGCACAGTGTAAGAAAAATAATAACCGAAATAAAGCAACGACGTTGATAATGAAGATTATACCGTCAATTGAAAGAGAGATAAATCTCAATTCTGAATATTGATAAAAGTTGCGATCACAACTCTAAGGATTGTCCTTAAATATGCTTACAATAATTTGCCAAATAGCAAGATGCTCCTTGGACTTATTAAAATTAACAAAATCAGAGAATAATTAAAAACAACAAGTAAATATTCAAATAAGGAAATATGTAACTTTAGCAGCAACAACACTCCTTATTTTCTTTGCTTTCTGGTGAGAGCCTCCAAGTAAGATAATGTTTTTTGTTCCATATTATCTCCCCCGGGGTAAGAAAGATTCGTCCTCGAAGCTGGGCGATCATCATCCGAGGAAGAAGAATCACCATGGTAGGGAATCAGGTGCTAATAAATCTAAAATCCGTTGCTTAATTTGTATTAGGAGTAGATAAATTGATTAAGTGATACCAACTGATGCAGCGAGAGCGTATTAATGATATATTATATATACGTAGAACGAAAATCCGTTGATTCCTAAAGAATACCGGAAGATAGACTTCTCAAATACGTTGATTCATAAGAATACTGTAAAAGAGGCTATGAGACAACTCTCATTTTCATTAATCAAATGATTCAATTAATTATCCTAAATATGCAGTTGACTTCTCAATCTAATCACATGTTTAAAACAACAAACCACACAAATCATCATAAACCTCAAGATCTAAAGCATCAATGATAGAAAATCAATTAACCCAATCAACATATGAATTTAAATACATAAATCCCAAAATTATCCAACAACTCTCATGTTGCTAATCTTACAAGGGAGAATATTCTTTCATCTTCATAAAGAAATTAACATAGACAATTAAATCCTTACACATCATGATAAAACTATGAGGTTTAATATAAAGATTGAATGGAAACTCCCTTGATCTATCTTCAATGGTGATCTCCTTCCCTTCTTTGCACTTTCCTCTCTTCCTTGATCATTTTCCATCACTTGGATATAGAAATTGATGGTGGGATGATGATAGATCCAAATGATGAAGAATGGATGAAGATGATGGTGTGGAAATGAAGAAATAGTGTGAGAGGTATGTGTGCAGGGTCCAAAAACCAAATCTCCCTTCAAATGTTGAATAAATGGGTATTTATACCCCTTGGGAAGCTTCTAGAAGTTTCTGAAATTTTTTTGATCCCAACACCTACACGGCTCGTGTGCAGCACACGGCCACAGGGGTGGCCGTGTTGGTGTTTCTGATGCTCGCACATGACCTTTCTGGACAGGGCCGTGTTTGGTACACGGCCCGTGTTTCTGTACATGACCCATGTTCTTCACTTGGCCATAGGGGTGGCCGAGTTGGTGTTTCAGGCGATAGCGCACGGCCAATTCCGACAGGACCGTACACTGTAAATGGCCCGTGTTCTTGCTGCCCTGTTTGCTCTTTCACTGTTTTGGCTCGTTCTCCCTCGTTTTAACTCCGAATTGAGATTCACTTTTTCCTACGTCTTCCTTATCATATCTAGCATCCAATAAAAGTGAAAATCATAGGTTTAAGCTCATTCACACACATTTCTATAAAAACACAAAACACAACCAAGTAGAATATAAATATGGATAAAATAATACGAAAACACATATAAAAAGATACTAAAAATCTAGGTGAAAATATCACTCATCACTTGGAACCTTGATCTCGGATCGGAGGCTGTTCTTGGCTTGAAGATGCTTGAAGATCTCAAGGAAGCACTGCTCGTATTCTTGATCTCTTCAGAAGTGTCTTGTCTTCAGATATTTTAGTGTGTTCGGGTCTATGAATGTGTCTGGAATGAATGGAGAAGAGCTCCTTATATAGGTGAAGGGTGAGGATGCCCCCCATAAATAACTCGCAGTCTGATTGGTCCAGGGCTGATTTGACCTGATTCTGCGGGCTTGGGCTTTTCACTTGCTTAGGCTTTAAGTCAGACTTATTTGACTGGATCTGACCTAATTATCAATTATTTACTCATTTGTTTTAGGAATAGATTTATTTAAATTCCTTAATAAATAAATAATTAATTGATAATTATTGCATTAATTTGCCACATATTTTCCTTTAATAGGCAATAATATTCAAGTGCCTACAAATGCCCCCTCACATTTTGTTCACGGACGCCTTTGTATTGAAGTGAAAAAATTGCGAAATCCAATATTGATCAACATTATTGAATTTTATTGCTTGCCTCACCAACTTGATATGAATAGCCTGAATTATGACTGAACTTAGGAGAGTGCTAAGCTGCCTACGTACCTCTTTGAAGAGGATCAAGTCATAACGTAGTTGAAAGGAACATGATTTGGATTGAATGTGGGGGTGCCATACACACTTTATGCTCATGCGGGCCAGGAGTAACATGCAGTTTAGGCTCGTGCGTTATGGAACATTGAAATTGAATTTGTTGACATTTTATACTCGTTTCAATGAGTCTTGAATTTGAACTTGTAGACAGTTTATACTCATGTCAAGGAGCCTTGTGTGGACATTTTTCACTCATGTCGAGGAGTATTGCGTGAACAGTTTTTGCTCATGCCGAGGAGCATAATGTTTAGAGAGTTTATTCTCTTCCCAAGGAGATTTGATTTGATGTGCATATAGTTTATACTTATATCAAGGAGCATTGTATGTAGTTAGTTTTAGCTCATATCAAGGAGCGTAACTTGTAGAGATTTTAGATAGTTTAAGCTCATATCAAGGAGCGTAATGTAGACAGTTTTAAGCTCGTGTCGAGGAGCATTGTGTGGATAGTTTTAGCTCATATCAAGGAGCATAATGTGTAGAGAGTTTCGTCTCTTCTCAAGGAGATTTAATTTGAGTTAGACAGTTTAAGCTCATATCAATGAGCATTGTGTAGATAGTTTTAGCTCATATCAAGGAGCGTAATGTGTAGAGAGTTTCGTCTCTTCTCAAGGAGATTTAATTTGAGTTAGACAATTTAAGCTCGTATCAAGGAGCTTAATGTGTAGAGAATTTCGTATCTTCTCAAGGAGATTTAATTTGAGTTAGACAGTTTAAGCTCGATCAAGAAGCGTAACTTGAGGATTTTAGATAGTTTAAACTCGTATAAAGGAGTATTGTGTAGATAGTTTAAGCTCGTATCAAGGAGCATAATGCAGACAATTTTTGCTCTTATCAAGGAGCTTTGACTTGATTTATCAACAGTTCATTGCCCCCAATCTTGGAATGCGCAATTTTATCTTGCTTTCACTTTATTTCTATGAATCCTTATGGAAACTGCAGTCTTTGTTTGCGGTTCCTATTCCATGAGCTCATCAGAATGCATGTCTTCAAACTCATAAGAGTTTTGAATAGAGGGCCATTCGATGACATTTGATGTAGTCAAGCTCAACTCCATGTCGTGAGCTCTTGTAGCCAACTCTTCAAAAGTTTTAGGACGAATTCCTTTGAGTATGTAGCGAAGATTCCACTGCATCCCTTGAATGCACATTTTAATAGCTAAAGTTTCTGACAACTTTTCTTTACAATTAAGGCTTAGGCTCCTCCATTTGTTGATATAGTCGATAATACTTCATCACTTTAACGAATATTTGTTAACTGCATCATGCTAACAGTTCTTCGTGTGCTATAGAAATGGTTAAGGAATTCTTTTTCCATTTTTACCCAGCTGTCAATGGAGTTAGCTTCCAAGTTGATATACCAATCGAAGGCATTTTCTTTTAGAGATAAGACGAATTATCTCACCATGTGATCTTCGTAGGTCCCCGCATCATTACATGTCTCAACGAAGTGCGCCACATGTTGTCTTGGGTTGCCTCTGCCACCGAATTGTTAAAACTTGGGAGGTTGATAGTCAGCTGGCATCCTCAAGTTGTCAATTCTCTTTGTATATGACTTTTTGTAGGCAACAAAAAATTTGGAGCTTACTTCAAACTTGTCTTTTATCGTCTCTATGAAGTGTTCTTTAATTGGTTGATATGAAGCATTCTGTCAGCTGAAACTTCCACTTTTTTCTCAACTTGCTTCTTTTCAGGTGAATGATTTTTCGTCGAGTCTTCCTCCTCGTGCTCATCCTCAACTTGTTTCTTATTTGCATGGCTTGTCTCCGCATTATCCATTTTCTTCATAAGTACTGAAATCTTGACGTCTTGAGCTTTCATGTGTTTGTTGAGTCCTTCAATGGCTCTCATCATACTTGCGAGTTGATCCTCAATGGTCATAGTACTTGTCGTCATCACTGCAGCTTCAGTTGAGGCAGGTGGTGAGCTTGGCGTGGAGCGAGGAGTTGAGCAGACAGAGTCATCATCACCATCTTTATCGCCTTGCAATGGCTTATTGAGAGTAATCTCCACCACATGGTTTGTCTTTGAGGAGACTTCGGGCATTCTTCTTGTAAAGTCTTCAACCGTGTAAGTTTGCAACTCTGGAGGTTTTGATGCAATAGGCCTTCTTATCGCAATCTTTAATGGCGTCATCATTTGAGTCTTCACAGCCTGCAGTTCTGAAGGCTTTGAGGTAGATGACCTTTTGATCGCGATCCTAAGAGGAGTCATTATTTGTGCTTGTAGAGAGAAGAGATGAGAGGAAGAGACGGTCCCACTTGGTGTGCCAAAATTTGTAACAACAAATTTTGTATTTATGGAAGAATAAACACAAAGGTGAATTACAAAAATAATCCAAAAGGATTTAATTTAAAGAGTATGTAAACTGGTTACAATCTCAATCAATCCTCTGATTCTTCTCTTGAACCAATTTGGCCTTGATTTGACTTTGACTGGAGTATGTGTTGAATGTGTGTTGACTGCGATGACTGTGTTGACAGCGTGTGTGTTGAGCCGGATCTTCGAATGAAGCTTTTCTGAGCTCGAATATGTAGTCTTGACGTTGATCCGGAGGCGTTGAGCCTTTGTTTGGATTGAACGTTGACTTGAAGACTTCTTATGAAGAACGTTGTTCAATTTGGTAGAACACCATTGACTTCACAAAGACAGTTGGATGAGTCTGATTGGAAGAAACGTCGAATCTAAGGGGCTTAGCACCTTGATCTCAGGTCGAGTGTTGTTTCTGACCAATGCCGGATCGGGACTATTGTCTTGAAGAATGCCGAATCGGAGGGGCTTGGCACCTTGATCTCTGATCGGAGGTGGCTGGCTGGAAGAATGCCGGATCGGAGAGGCTTGACACCTTGATCTCTGATCGGAGGCAGTTGACTGTAAGAATGCTGGATCAGAGGGGCTTGGCACCTTGTTCTCTGATCGGAGGCCGTTTTTGGCTTGAAGATGCTTGAAGATCTCAAGGGAGCACTGCTTGTATTCTTGATCTCTTCAGAAATGTCTGCTTCTTCAGATGTTTTAGTGTGTTCGGGTCTATGAATGTGTCTTGAATGAATGAAGTAGGGCTCCTTATATAGGTGAAGGGTGAGGATGCCCCCATAAATAACTCGCAGTTTGATTGGTCCATGGCTGATTTCACCTGATTCTGCGGGCTTGGGCCTTTCACTTTCTTACGCTTTAAGTCAGACTTATTTGACTGTATCTGACCTAATTATCAATTATTTACTCATTTATTTTAGGAATAAATTTATTTAAATTCCTTAATAAATAAATAATTAATTGATAATTATTGCATTAATTTGCCACATATTTTCCTTTAATAGGCAATAAAATTCAAGTGCCTACGCCTAGTAAACCATGTGGTCCCCCATAATTTAAGCACTCTAGCAATACACAGAGTATATAGGATTGAAAGGAATCATAGGGATTACACCGTGAATTACAGTATTTGTGACCTTTTTGTGCATGCATAACCGAGTATACTGCAGCATTTTGCATTCTTGTATTTATTTGCAGTCAAGAGAAGAAAATTTTCCAAGCGAGAAAATATAAAGCCCTCCACCAAAATCACTTTTTCTAATCAAAGGCCCAAAAACTCAAAATTCAACATCTCGGACTCCAATAAAACTCCAAAACTACAAACCAAAGAAATATTGAGGAAATAGAGGAGTATTACGTTTTAGAAAATACAAAACAAAGATTTTAGGAAAATGCAAACACTATCTTCGGAGGTGTAGACGACGACAAGAAAGCTACTTATTTGTCTTTACACAACAAACACTATCTTCCGAGAGTGAGAGGTGTTAAATGATCATCTTATCTAAAAACTTAAGCTTTGTAGAAAGGATTATTAAAAGTATCAATTAATACATAATAGAGGAGATATTGCCAAGAAAATAATCCCATTCACTTCAATATGAATTAGATCCTCCACAAACACCTAGATCAACAAAAGCATTAGCAGAAAATGAAATCCACTGCTAGCAGAAAATAACAATTGCAATAGGTTCAAACTTTGATTACGACTCTAAAAAATACAAGCAAAAGTCATTTTTTATCGGACAAAGTTAGTTTGTTAGTGGTCAGTACACCTATACTCTAAGATTATTCTCCTACCTCCTTATTACTCCTTATTCCAATTCGTTCCCAAAGGGAATCGAACCTAGTCAATTGATAAAAATAAATATAAAACAATATTGCAACTGTTAAACTTTCGAGAGCAATAGTTTGCAATTGCACGGAGAAAAGAACACAAGCTGGGGATAAGAGAAATACTCGACTGTGTATTGAATGAAGAGTTGGGTTACTTGGGTAACACTCCCATCTGGGCCCAAAATATTGAATTGGGCTAATTTTGCAGTCAATTAGTTGAGCCCAATGAACTAGAAATAATGGGCTACGATAATTGTGCTGTAGTGCTCGCTTCTCTCCTAAGGGCACCTCCGATCACTACAAGAAAAATGACCTTTAATAACAGAGATCCTGTCATTATTGCTTCTCTAGTTAAAGGTCTTTAATGACAGGAAAGTGACCTATAATGACATTATAGGCCACTTTTCTATCATTAAAGACCTTTAACCAGATAAGCAATAATGACAGGATCCCTGCCATTATAGATCACTTTTCTTGTAGTGGATGTACAATTGGTTGATGTGGATAAATTTGTGCCCATAGAGAGTTATAGTTCCCATTGGGATTAATGGGTACAATTGCTAAAATTTGTACAAGGTACAATATATTGTACCTTGCAAAAGTAAAAAATGAAGCTTCTACCTAAAAGTGCGCAGTGATGAGTGCGTGTCTGTCAACATAAAAGGAGTGGAGGAGCGTAAATCCCACGGGCGCTTGAGAATGAATTAGTAAATGCAATTATTTATATTATTTTTTTTGAATGTCAATCTTTAATAAATATCATAAATAAATTTCACATAAAATAATATTAAAATAACATTTTAATTTAATATAGAAATGACATGCAAAAAATTTATACCCAATCCCAGGTAGATGCTCTAAACGTAAGCCCTTTGTTGCCTTTTTAATCATATATACTCCTTCCGTCCCTTGGTAAGAGTCTCATTTGCTTTTGGGCGTGTAAATTAATGAGTATTATTATTTAATGTATAGTGAGTAATTGTATTAGTGGGTGTGTGGGCTGATGAGTGTGTTAATTCACGAATCTTGCGCTTGGATTTGTGCTATTATGGAGTGTTTGAAGGTTGAAATTGGTTGCAAACCGATATATATTGTGAAAAGGCATGAATCAGGTGTTGTTGGAGCTATTTGAGTGATTTTTCGAAGGAAATTGGAGTGGAAGTGTTGAAAACTGAAGAAAGGAAGTCGAAACCATCCGATGGTGCAAAGCAAGAGTACGATTCGACCTGAAGGAGATCAATTCGACCAGCCCTTCAGGTCGAATTGGGAGCATAATATGTACAGAAGGTGGATTCGACCACCACAGGAGAATTTGACCTGGGCATCAGGTCGAATCGAGGTCGAATCGATTGGCGGAGATACCGATTTGACCTCGTCACTTTGATTCGACCAGGGCAGTTGGTCGAATCGAGCACCTGGGACTTACAGTGTGCTGATTCAACCTGTAATTTGACTTGTGATGGTCAATTCGACCTATTGCTGAAGTCAAATTGAGGCTCGAGAACTTACCATATCCTTGTTTTTACACCCTCAATACGTGTGATCACTTAAAAAACCCATTCAAAGCCTAGGAGACATGATTACAAGTATAAAAAAAGGCTTGTGCAGCATCATAGACACACCAACATACATCAAGACGTGAAGACGTAGAGTTGAGAGGAGATTGATCGTCCATCATCCGGAGGGGCTGTGACAGAGTTCCGTTGGAGATTCAAGTAAGATTGGTCCAACTAACCATGATTATTTTTAGATCAATCATGGGCTAGAGCCGCTTCGGTAGTTCTAGGGTTATGAATGTTTCATGAGTTAATTAGTCTTTCGTGTGTAAACTCCGTACAACACTACTTGTGGTTTATTTTATATAAGATTGCGCATTTTTAATCCATACTCACGGTCGTTTTGTGCATCAATAATTGTTGTGTAGAGTCTAAATATATAACTTGATTATTGGTTGAGTGTGTTCACTGTTGAGCAGGGTTTTATGTTATAATTCTAAGTGAAGGGATTCCGAAGTCTTATTAGAACTATCTTATATGAATACTTGTTAATTGAATCATATTCGGTTTAATAAGTAGGATAAAGAGTATAATTTCATAGTACATATAAAGGGAGATCAAATCGGGTTAGAGAACTAAGTGCACAGGAAATAATTGATTATGATAGTACCTAGAAAGGGGGGGTGAATTATATCTCTTGCTCCGAGGATATTCACACGTGTCATACGCATATTTAATTATGTCTGTAGAGTTAATTTGCATAGTTTAGTGATGCATCCATAAACCACAAGGTAGAGTCGGACACCGTCACATGGAAGATGAATTAATAAGTGGAACTGGATTACCTGAAAAACTACCTACTGTCTTACTTGATCACAACTCACTTATCTCTTCTTGTTATTGTTATTTGATATTTTAATTACTTTTGTTACTTAATTACAAAATCACAACCATTATAATTTCCATCATAGTCTTAGTTTACTAGAGTATAATTAAATTTATATTTATCCGTCCCTTGGGTTTGATATATAACTTGGTCACCTTCGAAACTACGATTGATATCCTTCATACTTGAGGATTAATTGTGTGTTGAGAAAACGCCTATCAAGTTTTTGGTGCCGTTGCCGGGGACAGCATAAAATATCCTTTTGTTATTTCTAATTTTATTAGGACTATTTTAATTCTTGTTTTGCTATTCTAACTTTTATTCTTTTCAGGTGTATGCTCACAAGATCAAAGCAAGGTGAATTAGTACCATATAATACAGAGATCGGAGCGTCATCGATGAAGAATAAGAAGAAGAAGAGTAAGAATAAGAATGTAGATCCAACTGAAGCTCTTAAGCTTGGAGTTGAAGTTGACGTACTAAATTCGAAAACGATTGAAGCTGCAACCGAAGGTAATTTGGAAGCAGAGACAGTCAACATGGCAGCGAATTCGGATAATCTGGCCATCCGTGAAGTCTTCAAGAATAACGGGGCTGGACACTCTGGGCTTCTAGGAGCAAGGGGGCTAAAACGGACTTCGATCTTCATCCCACTCTTATTAGCATGATAGAAAGGAACTCCTTTTCAGGAGGGACTTTCGAGGATCCGCAGCAGCATCTAAACAAGTTCTTAGGCTATGCAAGTATTCAAAAAGACGCTGGGAACATGAAGATGCTAGGAAGATCCTCTTGTTTAAATTCTCCCTTACTGAAAAGGCGAGAGATTCGTACGACACTATTAACGCAGCTGAATGCACTACTTGGGAGCAATTGAAGTTGAAGTTCTTGGAAAGATACATGCCACCTTCGAAGGTGTTCAAGGTGAAGCAAGACATTAACCAATTTGCTATCAGTGGTGGAGAGAAGTTTCATGAAGCTTGGGACATATTCAAGGACATACTTCGTAAGTGTCCACAACATGGGCTATCTAAACCTCAATTTATCAGTATATTCTACAGTGGATTGGACTGTGATTCTCGTATGTTATTGGATGCTTCTCCTAATGGAGCATTGCTTACTAAGTCATCCGTAGAGGCCGAGAAACTTTTTGAAGATATTTCGATGAACTCAAGAGATTGGCCTGATAGAGTGAGAGGAAATTACGTCCTTAGAAAAGTGGCTACGGTTGAACATGCTATGGTGAAAACAAGTAGAGAAGATGAGATTGTCTCTAGCTTGTCGAGTATCAACAAGCTACTTGAGTCCCAACAAAAGCAAATCAGTGATATATCTCAGGGCGCACCAATCATGCAACAGGAAGTAATGAATGATGGAACGATCCAAGAGGATATAGAAGAAGCAAACTATGCTATGGGCCAAAGTATTCGAGGAACGATGTATCAAATCAAGGCAATCGGAATTATCAGGGGAACTAAAACAATCGTGGTCCACCGGGTAATTATCAACAGCCTAGGAGACCGGAGTTTTCATGGAGTAATCCTAACAATGCAATTCAACCTTTGATGGGTGTTGATCCAGGTGCGAAAGTGGAAAAAGGAAAGTCAGGTTTCGAGGATACGGTAAACAGATACATGGCTAGGAATGATGCTAGAGTGGATCGTCTTGAGGCCAAGTTAGAGAAGAAGATTGATGCAAACTATAAGAATTTGACTACACAAGTGAAGGACCTTACATTGTTGATGGGGGAGATGACAGAAAGTGTTAACAAGCTCACTCAAACTATTGAGAAAGGGAAGCTCCCGTCGCAAAGTATTGAGAACCCAAAGTCTTGCAACGCCATCACATTGAGGTCTGGAACACAGTACAATGGACCTATGAGGCCGGAATCAAAATTGGACACGTCAAGGGCTCAATCCGACCCCAATTTAACCAACACCTAGGTCGAATCCAATAGGAGAGGTCGAATTGGACGCCTGGACGTGATTTGGAAGCAACAGAGCCTCGATTTGACTAAAATTCATTCAATTCGACCAGGGGGCTAGCTCAAATTAAGGTCGAATCCACCCTTCCGGAGCACTCTGTTTTATCAGAAACCCGATTCGACCAGCAGCAGTTCAATTCGACCAGACCTTCAGGTCGAATTGAGGTCGAATCGGAGGGCAGAAATCTTATAGTGAGCTGATTCGACCAGGGAGACTTCAATTCGACCAGACCTTCTGGTCGAATCCAGGTTGAATCGGAGATACATGTTGAGAATCGTGTTCCAGGTGCGCAATTCGACCACTATGTGCCCAATTCAACCAAAGCACCTGGTCGAATTGAGGTCAAATCATCCCATACTGCATCTGTTTCTTCACCGAACACTTCTCGTGATGTGAACATTACCCCATTGGTTCTGAATGAGCAAAATACTGAGATCATAGCAGAGAAGAAGTGGGAAAGAGCCAAGAGGTCGAGAGCTGAAAAGGATAAAGCGGAAAAGGTCGAGCGTGATGAATGGGGTATTCCCAAAATAAAGATACCTCCAGCGTTTCCTTATAAGTTGGTTAAGAAGGGATTGGAAGAAAAGTTCAAAAATTTTTCTGATATCATAAATAAGATAAGCTTGAGTATTCCTTTCTCTGAGGCAATATTGGAGATGCCGTACTATGCCCGATTCATTAAGAATATATTATTGTAAAAGAGAAGCTTGAACGGAGTTGAGACAGTGAACTTGTCTAAAAATTGCAGCTTGATTATCCAAAGAAAGATGCCACAGAAGATGAAGGATCCGGGAAGCTTTACTATCTTGTGTGAGATTGGAAAAGGGCCGGCACGACGAGCCTTGTACGATCTTGGGGCAAGCATCATTTTGATGCCATTGTCTATCTTTCAAAGGCATGGTTTGGGAGAGATATCTCCTACAACAGTTGCTCTACAATTGGCGGACAGGTCGATGACGTTTCCGAAAGATATCATTGAAGACGTTTTTGTCAAAATGGAGAAACTAGTCTTTCCTGTGGATTTTTTTGTACTTGAGATGGAAGATGACAAGGATAACATCCGTCTTATCTTGGGGAGACCTTTCCTTGCTACTGCTGGGGCCATGATTGATGTTAAGAAGGGGGAGCTTAGGTTGCGAATCGATAAAGAAGAGGTCCAATTCAAACTTGACAAAGCAATGAATATGCCTATGGAGTCACAATATCATAGTATTAATGTGGTAGAGGAGATTATGAAGGAAGATATGTCTTTGATCCTATCTAAGGATCCTCTTGAGACATGCTTGATGGAGTCTCTTACGTATCCCACTACAGAGCTTGACGATCTCTCCAATTAGGAATGTATTGAATATTTTGAGAACTTACTTGCTTTGGGTGATGATATGTATGAATTAGAGAAATCTAAGGTTGAAGAAGTGAAGTGGACTAGGAAGTACTTGCCATTGGATAGAGAGAGCACTCCGATAGAAGAAAAGAAAGAGGAGCTAAACCCGTTACCGGAACACTTGACATATGCCTTTCTTGGTGACAATGGAAAATACCCGACAGATGATTCTGAATTTCAATGGAAGATTGACCAGGAGGTGTCTAGACAGCCATGGGAAGAAGGAAATTCTGAGGATTATATACTTGTGACCAAAAAAGGTGAGGTGTTGAGTGTAGCCAAGAAGAGGGAAAGAAAGTATTTGAAGGTGAGGATGCGAGAAGACCATTTTCCAATCAAGTAGTCTACTAAGTGGTAATCCATCGTGACTCTCTGACGTTAAACAAGAGCGCCTGTTGGGGGCTTTCCCTCTCGTTTATTACTTTATTTCATTCTTGAGAGTAAGAAATTTTTATATTTGAAGTGCTTACTTATCGGCAATTATATCTCTTTTCAAACTTAGTTTCGACTATAGTTTCTACTAAGTTTGGGGGGTGTGATGTACTTACCTCAATAAGCACCGATAGTATAATCTTTTCTTTGTAATGTTTGTTAGGTGAGTTTATTTTTTTACGGCATATTTAAACTTTAATCGGTTTTTATGTGTCGATTTTTTTGCAACTTGCCTAATGTTTAGTTGTGTTTTATTCCGTGTTTTGTGTCATTTGCGGAGTTACTCATGAATGTTAAGTTTTAGGATAGATTATGATGCATGAGCTGGGATTGGTTAGAGACACTTGTATGATTGATTTGATATATGGGTTTCATGGATTTGTGCATTCATATGTTCATATGTTAATTTTCATTGATGAGAGCATGTATAATTTGATAAGTATGTAGAGTTCTTGTGAAAATTGATCTTGATTATGTGCTATGAGGAGTACTTAGGATTCTATTTACCCATGTGAGGATTTGAACCTTTAAATCATGCTTGATCATGATAGTTTATTCTTGAGAGAATCATCCATATGAACGTATTCTAGAACTTGGCTTGGAGTCTTGTGTGAGACTTACAATTGGTGAATTACTAGGACATGATCTTAGGACATTCTTGATTACTTGAGTTACTTAGCCAAAAATTTATCTTCCTATTGGTTATGTATACCTTTGGTAGCCCCGTTTGAGCCTTAAAAAGTTTTTCTTTGGCAAGCCGAATAAAAGAGCCTTATTTTACCTTTACTTGAGCTTTGTTTAAATACCCTATTCATTAGTAGAGAGTTGAGGTGAATAAGTGTTGCAAGAAGAAGAAGGAAGATAGAAGGAGGTTGAGTAAAGTAAGAGAAGTGTATGGTTAAAACCTTGCTTAGGGGTCATACCTGAAACTGGTGCCCCAATTGCTATTTAAAAAGGGTAGTGCCTACAACCGGTACCCAAAAGAAGAATGATGTTGATGCAAGGAAGAGAAGGAAGTTCAAAAATTGTAAGTGAAAGAGAAGAAATTGGAGGAGAATAGGCAGCCGAATGAAGAAAGCAAGAACCTCCAAGGTAACTCTCTATTAGTGTTTGAGTCACTTTATCTAAATTTTCCTACCCTTTTCAAAGAGCCAACATTACAACCCAAAAACAAGTCCTTTGTGATCCTAGTAATGAGTTGATTGTGAGTTGATTTTTTAGACCTTTGCCAAGCTTATGGTTATGCGTGAGTATGGATTGAATATGAGCGTATATATTAATCTTTTAAGTGCAACTAGCACTTGAGTGAGAGAGTAAACACTTATCTTGTGAGCTTGATGACTTAGTACTCCGAATAGTAATATGATTGAGTAATATGTTGCAAGAATGATATGTATGATGCAGGAAATACTTGCCTTTAATTGATGAAATTGTATGTGTAATATGTATTGTACTTGGTGATCTTGTGAATTATACATGACTCCTTGGTTTGATTGTGTTGCCTCGGGAGGAGCAATATGTAAGTTTGGGGTTTGATGAGTGTGTTAATACACGAATCTTGCGCCTGGATTTGTGCTATTATGGAGTGTTTGAAGGTTGAAATCGGTTGTAAACCGATATATATTGTGAAAAGGCATGAATCAGGTGTTGTTGGAGCTATTTGAGTGGTTTTTCGAAGGAAATCGGAGTGGAAGTGTTGAAAACTGAAGAAAGAAAGTCGAAGCCATCCGATGGGACGAAGTAGGAGTGCGATTCAACCTGAAGAAGATTAATTCAACCAACGCTTCAGGTCAAATTGACAGCATAATATGTACAGAAGGTGGATTCGACCACAACAGGGGAATTCGACCTGGGCATCAGGTCGATTCAGGTCGAATCGAATAGCGGAGATGCCGATTCGATCTCATCTCTTCGATTCGACCAGGGCAGTTAGTCGAATCGAGAACCTAAGACTTACAGTGTGTTGATTCGACCTGCAATTTGACTTGTGATGGTCAATTCGACATGTTGCTGAAGTCGAATTGAGCCTCGGGAACTTACCATATCCGTATTTTTACACCCTCAATGCGTCTAATCACTTAAAAAGTCCATTCAAAGCCCGGGAGACGTGATTACAAGTAAAAAAAGGCTTGTGTAGCATCATAGACACGCCAACATATATTAAGATGTGGAGACGTAGAGTTGAGAGAAGATTGATCGTCCATCATCCGGAGGGGCTGTGACAAAGTTCCGCTGGAGATTCAAGTAAGATTGGTCCAACTAATCATGATTGTTCTTAGATCAATCATGGGCTAGAGCCGCTTCGGTAGTTCTAGGGTTATGAAGGTTTCATGAGTTAATTTGTCTTTTGTGTGTAAACTCCGTACAACACTACTTGTGGTTTATTTTATTTAAGGTTGCGCGTTGTTAATCCATACTCACGATCATTTTGTGCATCAATAATTGTTGTGTAGAGTCTGAATATATAACTTGGTTTTTGATTGAGTACGTTCACTGCTGAGCAGGGTTTTATGTTATATTTCTAAATGAAGAGATTCCGAAGTCTTATTAAAACTATCTTAAATGAATACTTGTAAATTGAATCATATTCGGATTAATAAGTAGGATAAAGATTATAATTTCATAGTACCTATAAAGGGAGATCAAATCGGGTTAGAGTACTAAGTGCACCAGAAATAATTGATTATGCTAGTATCTAGAAAGGGGGGTGAATTATATCTCTTGCTCCGAGAATATTCACACATGTCATACGCATATTTACTTGTGTCTATAGAGTGAATTTACATGGTTTAGTGATGCGTCCATAAACCACAAGGCAGAGTCGAACACCGTCACATGGAAGATGAATTAATAAGTGGAACTGGATTACCTGAAGAACTACCTACTGTCTTACTTGATCACAACTCACTTATCTTTTTTTCTTGTTATTGTTATTTGATATTTTAATTACTTTTGTTACTTAATTACAAAATCACAACCATTATAATTTCCAACATAGTCTTAGTTTACTAGAGTATAATTAAATTGATATTTATCCATCCCTTAGGCTCGATATTTAACTTGTTCACCTTCGAAACTACGATTGATATCCTTCATGTTTGAGGATTAATTGTGTGTTGAGAAAAAGCCTATCAAGTTTTTGGCGCCGTTGCCGAGGATGGCATAAAATATCTTTTTGTTATTTCTAGTTTTATTAGGACAATTTTAAATCTTGTTTTGCTGTTCTAACTTTTATTCTTTTCAGGTGTATGCTCACAAGATCAAAGCAAGGTGAATTAGTACAATATAATCTGGAGATCGGAGCGTCATCGATGAAGAAAAAGAAGAAGAAGGGTAAGAATAAAAATGTAGATCCAACTGAAGCTCTTAACCTTGGAGTTGAAGTTGACGTGCTAAATTCGCAAACGATTGAAACTGCAACTGAAGGAAATTTGGAAGCAGAGATAGTAAACATGGCAGCGAATCCGGACAATCTGGCCATCCATGAAGTCTTCAAGAATAACAAGGCTGGACACTCTGGACTTCTAGGAGCAAGGGGGGCTAATGCGGACTTCGATCTTCATCCCGCTCTTATTAGCATGATAGAAAGGAACTCTATTTCAGGAGGGACTTTCGAGGATCCGCAGCAGCATCTAAATAAGTTCTTGGGCTATGCAAGTACTCAAAAATACGCTGGGGAACATGTAGATGCTAGGAAGATCCTCTTGTTTAAATTCTTGCTTACTGAAAAGGCAAGAGATTCGTACGACACTATTAACGAAGCTGAATGCACTACTTGGGAGCAATTGAAGTTGAAGTTCTTGGAAAGATACATGCCACCTTCGAAGGTGCTCAAGATGAAGCAAGACATTTAGCAATTTGCTATCAGTGATAGAGATAAGTTTCATGAAGCTTGGGATAGATTCAAGGACATGCTTCGTAAGTGTCCACAACATGGGCTATCTAAAGCTCAATATATCAGAATATTCTACAGTGGATTGGACTGTGATTCTCGTGTGTTATTGGATGTTTCTTCTAATGGAGCATTGCTTACTAACTCATCCGTAGAGGCCAAGAAACTTTTTGAAGATATTTCGATGAACTTAAGAGATTGGGCAACTGATAGAGTGAGAGGCAATTACGTCCTTAGAAAAGTGGCTACGGTTGAACATGCTATGGTGAAAACAAGTAGAGAAGATGAGATCATCTCTAGCTTGTCGAGTATCAATAAGCTACTTGAGTCCCAACAAAGCAAATCAGTGATATATTCAGCGCGTACCAATCATGCAGCAGGAAGTAATGAATGAAGGAATGATCCAAGAGGATATGGAAGAAGCAAACTATGCTATGGACCAAAGTATTCAAGGAACGAGATATTAAAATCAAGACAATCAAAATTATCAGGGGAACTACAGCAATCGTGGTCCTCCGGGTAATTCTATACAGCCTAGGAGGCCGGAGTTTTCATGGAATAATCCTAACAATGCAATTCAACCTCCGACGAGTGTTGATCTGGGTGCAAAAGTGGAATAAAGAAAGCCAGGTTTCGAGGATACGATGAACAAGTACATGGCTATGAATGATGCTAGAGTGAATCGTCTTGAGGCTAAGTTAGAGAAGAAGATTGATGCAAACCATAAGGATTAAACTACACAAGTGAAGGAACTTACATTGTTGATGGGGGAGATGGCAGAAAGTGTTAACAAGCTCACTCAAACTATTGAGAAAGGGAAGCTCCCGTCGCAAAGTATTGAGAACCCAAAGTTCCGCAACACCATCAAATTGAGGTCTGGAACACAGTACGAGGGACCTATGAGGCCGAAATCGAAATTTGACACGTCAAGGGCTCAATTCAACCAACACTTCAGGTCAAATCCAAAAGGGGAGGTCGAATTGGACGTCTGGACGTGATTTAGAAGCAACAGAGCCTCGATTCGACCAAAATTCATTCAATTCGACCAGGGGGCCAGGTCGAATTGAGGTCGAATCCACCCTTCCGGAGCACCCTGTTTTATCAGAAGCCCGATTCGACCAGCAACAGTTCAATTTGACCAGACCTTCAGGTTGAATTAAGGTCGAATCGGAGGGTAGAAATCTTACAGTGAGTCGATTCGACCAGGAGGACTTCAATTAAACCAAACCTTCTGGTCAAATCCAGGTCGAATCGGAGATACATGGTGAGAATCGTGTTCTAGGTGCGCAATTCGACCACTATGTGCCCAATTCGACCAGAGCACCTGGTCGAATTGAGGTCGAATTATCCCATACTGCACCTATTTCTTCACCGAACACTCCTCGTGATGTGAACATTACTCCATTGGTTCCGAATGAGCAAAATACTTAGATCATAGCAGAGAAGAAGTGGGAAAGAGCCAAGAGGTTGAGAGCCAAAAAGGATAAAGTGAAGAAGATCGAGCGTGATGAATGGGGTATTCCCAAAACAAAGATAACTCCGCCGTTTCCTTATAAGTTGGTTAAGAAGGAATTGGAAGAGAAGTTCAAGAAGTTTCTAATATCATAAATAAGATAAGCTTGAGTATTCCTTTCTCTGAGGCAATATTGGAGATGTCGTACTATGCTCAATTCATCAAGGTATATTGTTGAAAAAGAGAAGCTTGAACGGAGTTGAGACAATGAACTTGTCTGAAAATTGCAGCTCGATTATCCAAAGGAAGCTGCCATAGAAGATGAAGGATCCGGGAAGCTTTACTATCTTGTGTGAGATTGGAAAAGGGCCGGCACGACGAGCCTTGTGCGATCTTAGGGCAAACATCATTTTGATGCCATTGTCTATCTTTTAAAGGCTTGGTTTGGGGGAGTTATCTTCTACAACAGTTGCTCTTCAATTGGCGGACAGGTCGTTGACATTTTCGAAAGGTATCATTGAAGACGTTCTTGTCAAAGTGGAGAAACTAGTCTTTCCTGTGGATTTTCTTGTACTTGAGATGGAAGATGACAAGGATAACATCCCTCTTATCTTGGGGAGACCTTTCCTTGCTACTGTTGGGGCCATGATTGATGTTAAGAAGGGGGAGCTTAGATTGCGAATGTATAAAGAAGAGGTCCTATTCAACCTTGATAAAACAATGAAGATGCCTATGGAGTCACAATGTCATAGTATTGATGTGGTGGAGAAGATTGTGAAGGAAGATATGCCTTTGATCCTGTCTAAGGATCCTCTTGAGACATGCTTGATGGAGTCTCTTACTTATCCCACTACGGAGCTTAACGATCTCTCCAATGAGGAATGTATTGAATATCTTGAGAACTTACTTGCTTTGGGTGATGACAGGTATGAATAGGAGAAATCTAAGGTTGAAGAAGTGAAGTAGACTAGGAAGTACTTGCCATTGGATAGAGAGAGCACTCCGATGGAAGAAAAGAAAGAGGAGCTGAACCCATGAGAAGAAGTGAACTAGACTAGGAAGTACTTGATATATGCCTTTCTTGGTGACAATGGAAAATACCCGACAGATGATTCTGAATTTCAATGAAAGATTAATGAAGAGGTGTCTAGACATCCATGAGAAGAAGGAAATTCTGAGGATCATATACTTGTGACCAAAAAAGGTAAGGTGTTGAGTGTAGCCAAGAAGAGGGAAAAAAAGTATTTGAAGGTGAGGATGCGAGAAGACCGTTTTTCGATCAAGTAGTCTACTAAGTGGTAATCCATCGTGACTCTCCGACGTTAAACAAGAGCGCCTGTTGGGGACTTTCCCTCCCGTTTATTGCTTCATTTCATTCGTGTGAGTAAGAAATTTTTATATTTGAAGTGCTTACTTATCGACAATTACATCTCTTTGCAAACTTAGTTTCGACTATAGTTTCTACTAAGTTTGGGGGGTGTGATGTACTTACCTCAATAAGCACTGATAGTATAATCTTTTCTCTGTAACGTTTGTTAGGGGAGTTGATTTTTTTGCGGCATATTTAAACTTTAATCGATTTTTATGTGTCGATTTTTTTGCAACTTGCCTAATGTTTAGTGATGTTTTATTTAGTGTTTTGTGTCGTTTGCGAAGTTACTCATGAATGTTGAGTTCTAGGATAGATTATGATGCATGAGCTTAGATTGGTTGGAGACACTTGTATGATTGATTTGATATATGAGTTTCATGGATTTGTGCATTCATATGTTCATGTGTTAATTTTCGTTGATGAGAGCATGTATAATTTGATAAGTATTTAGAGTTCTTGTGAAAATTGATCTTGATTATGTGTTATGAGGAGTACTTAGGATTCTATTTACCCATGTGAGAATTTGAGCCTTTAAATCATGCTTGATCTTGATAGTTTATTCTTGAGAGAATCATTCATATAAATATATTCTAGAACTTGGCTTGGAGTCTTGTGTGGGACTTACAATTGGTGAATTACTAGGACATGATCTTAGGCCATTATTGATTACTTGAGTTACTTAGCCAAAAATTTACCTTCCCATTGGTTATGTATACCTTTGGTAGCCCCGTTTGAGCCTTAAAAAGCTTTTTCTTTGTTAAGCCGAATAAAAGAGCCTTATTTTACCTTTACTTAAGCTTTGTTTAAATACCCTATTCATTAGTAGAGAGTTGAGGTGAATAAGTGTTGCAAGAAGAAGAAAGAAGATAGAATGAGGTTGAGTAAAGTAAGAGAAGTGTATGGTTAAAACCTTGTTTAGGGGTCATGCCTGAAACTAGTACCCCGATTGCTGTTTAAAAAGGGTAGTGCCTACAACCGATACCCGAAAGAAGAATGATGTTAATGCAAGGAAGAGAAGGAAGTTCAAAAATTGCAAGTGAAAGAGAAGAAATTGAAGGAGAATATGCAGCCGAATGAAGAAAGCAAGAACCTTCCAGGTAACTCTCTACTAGTATTTGAGTCACTTTATCTAAATTTTTCTACCCTTTCCAAAGAGCCAACATTACAACCCAAAAACAAGTCCTTTGTGATCCTAATAATGAGTTGATTGTGAGTTGATTTTTGAGACCCTTGCCAAACTTATGGTTACGCGTGAGTATGGATTGAATATGAGCGTATATATTAATCATTTAAATACAACTAGCACTTGAGTGAGAGAGTAAACACTTATCTTGTGAGCTTGATGACTTAGTACTCCGAATGGTAATATGATTGAGTAATATTTTGCATGAATGATATGTATGATGCAGGATATACTTGTCTTTAATTGATGAAATTGCATGTGTAATATGTGTTGTACTTGGTGATCTCGTGAATTATACACGACTCCTTGGTTTGATTGCGTTGCCTCAGGACAAGCAACATGTAAGTTTGGGGGTTTGATGAGTGTGTTAATTCACGAATTTTGCGCCTGGATTTGTGCTATTATGGATTGTTTGAAGGTTGAAATTAGTTGTAAACTGATATATATTGTAAAAAGGCATGAATCAGGTGTTGTTGGAGCTATTTGAGTGGTTTTTCGAAGAAAATTCAAGTGGAAGTGTTGAAAACTGAAGAAAGGAAGTCGAAGCCATCCGATGGGATAAAGCAGGAGTGCGATTCGACCTGAAAGAGATCAATTCGACCAGCCTTCAGGTCGAATTGGCAGCATAATATGTACAGAAGGTGGACTCGACCACGACAGAGGAATTCAACCTAGGCATTAGGCCGAATCGAGGTCTAATCGATTGGTGGAGATGCCGATTCGATCTCGTCACTTCATTTTGACCAGGGCAGTTGGTCGAATCGAGCACCTGGGACTTACAGTGTGTTGATTCGACTTGCAATTCGACTTGTGATGGTCAATTCAACCTGTTGCTGAAGTCGAATTGAGGCTCAGAAACTTAACATATCCGTATTTTTACACTCTCAATGTATGTGATCACTTAATAAGCCCATTCAAAGCCTAGGAGACATGATTACAAGTATAAAAGAAGGCTTGTGCAGCATCATAGACACACCAACATACATCAAGACGTGGAGACGTAGAGTTGAGAGGAGATTGATCGTCCATCATCTAGAGGGGCTGTGACAGAGTTCCGCTGGAGATTCAAGTAAGATTGGTCCAACTAACCATGATTGTTCTTAGATCAATCATGGGCTAGAGCCGCTTCGATAGTTCTAGGGTTATGAAAGTTTATTGAGTTAATTAGTCTTTCGTGTGTAAACTCCGTACAACACTACTTGTGGTTTATTTTATATAAGATTGCGCGTTTTTTATCCATACTCACGGTCATTTTGTGCATCAATAATTATTGTGTAGAGTCTGAATACATAACTTGGTTATTGGTTGAGTGCACACTGCTGAGCAGGGTTTTATGTTATAATTCTAAGTGAAGGGATTCCGAAGTCTTATTTGGACTATGTTATATGAATACTTGTTAATTGAATCATATTCGGGTTAATAAGTAGGATAAAGAGTATAATTTCATAGTACCTATAAAGGGAGATCAAATCGGATTAGATTACTAAGTGCACCGGAAATAATTGATTATGATAGTACCTAGAAAGTGGGGTGAATTATATCTCTTGCTCCGAGGATATTCACACGTGTCATACGCATATTTACTTGTGTCTATAGAGTGAATTTGCATGGTTTAGTGATGCGTCCATAAACCACAAGGCAGAGTCGTACACCGTCACATGGAAGATGAATTAATAAGTGGAACTGGATTACCTGAAGAACTATCTACTATCTTACTTGATCACAACTCACTTATCTCTTCTTCTGTTATTGTTACTTAATATTTTAATTACTTTTGTTACTTAATTACAAAATCTCAACCATTATAATTTTCAACATAGTCTTAGTTTACTAGAGTATAATTAAATTGATATTTATCCGTCCCTTGGGTTTGATATATAACTTGGTCACCTTCGAAGCTACGATTGATATCCTTCATACTTTAGGATTAATTGTGTGTTGAGAAAATGTTTATCATGGCCCCATGTTTTAATTGTATTAGTGGGTGTGAGTGAGTCCCATATGTCCAAAAAAGGAAATGGGATCCTTTGGGTGGGACAACTAAAATGGTAAAATGAAACTCTTACTTAGGGACGAAGGGAGTAAGTTGTACATTTACATGTACCGATTTTAAATTTAAGTGTGTATTTTAAGGTTGATAAATTTAAATAGGTTAGCAGTGGTTAGGTATTTTATTTTTATTTTAAATAATTTTATTTAATTAAATGAGAGATTAATTTAAAATTTAATTTAACAATTGAAATCGTTTAAGTGCACTGATGCAGGTCCAATTTAGTTGGACTCTAAATTTAGAGTCTTACTTAGTTGACTCGGGCTCATGTATGACCCAATATCATCCCAACCATTAAATTTCAACCATTAGATATTTTAAAGATGGGTGGGGTATTTACATTGGAAGTTACCAAAAAAGTAAAACTTTATGGGCAAAAACTTGTGTATCGGGGTACATTGTGCGCCTATACCCTTTAATATTAAAAATTATATATTATTTGGTATAAAGATGTGTACCCTTTATTTTCTGAAAAATATGTGCCCATACCCTTTAGTATTAATTGTATACCCTTTAGTATAAAGATGTGTATCCTTTACTTTCTAAAAAAAATAAAAAATATTAATGAAAAGTGTATATCCTTTAGAACAAAATTATGTACACTTATTAATTAAAGTGTATACCATTTAGAACAAAATAATGTAACCTTACTCATCTTGTGCACCTGGGGACACAAGAAACCAACTCAAATTTATGAAATAATAAATATATTCTCTCTCGTTACCAACCAATCATATAATTGTAAATTTAGTTTTATAAAAAAATTCAAATATTTATAATTCTCATATTACATATTTATTACTAATAAAAATAATATCAAATTATTCATCTTTTCAAAATCTTTAATTTGATACCCATATTAGATAATATATAATAAGAAATTTCTTACTAATTAAATACTTTTAATTAATTTAATAATTAATTTTTTTTACTATATTAGTTAAAAATATCAATAAACTTAGAAATACACTCCTGTTTAAATCATTTTATAGTCGTGATATTAAACTCAATAAATCCTTCATCTTAACTCACTCTATCTATCTATTCAATATGAAGAATAATTATTATCATGCATGTTTAGATTATTATTATTATTATTAATATTCAATCTATTTTTTTAATTTCAATTATTATTTTATAACGTTTATATATATTATATTTTTAAACCATACATAATATTTAATTCATTCTATTCAATTTTTTTAGCTAAAATTTACGTGCCTTGGTATACCGTGACCCTAAATCCCGTATTTTTTTTAAAGTTATACACTTTATTGTTAAATAAATGGATACTCTTTAATACGATAACATGTATCATTTATTTCCTAATTTTTTTATAACTTTGATTTATATATATATATATATATATATATATATATATATATATATATATATTCAATCTAATTTTTATTTCAATTATTATTTTATAATATTGATTCATATTAATTTTTTTTAAATTATGAATAATATTTAATTCATTCTATTTAAAAATTTTAAGCTAAAACTTGCGTACCCCAGATATCGTGTCCTCAAATTTTGTATTTTTCAAAAGTTATGCCTTTTATTATTAAACGGTATACCTTTTAGTATAAGGATGTGTACCTATATTTCCTGGAAAAGAAAAATTTTAATAAAATATTTATTTTATTCATATTTCAACCGATCTTTTCAATAAAAAAATATACATTTATTAATTATGTGTACCTCTTAGAACAAAATTTTATATCTTTACACACCTTGTGTATCCTATGACACAAGAGACCAACTCATTCATAGGACAGTTTTAGATGAGATCGTCTCATGATAATACCATTTTATATATATTTTTATCACCACACCAATATCTATCTTTGGCGGATCTATTTTTTTTTATAATTAAATAGGATATGAGAAAGATATGATATAAATGAATTTTTTTATTTAAGAACCATATTATAATATAATATATTATTAAATTATCTTAAATAGTATTAATTATTGAATTTTTTTATAGAGAGAATAATTATTTTTTTCATATTACTTTAAATTGCAACCTAATATTTTTAATTTGAAATATTCAATAAAGTTAGTCCAATTGAAGACAACTTTTTTAAATTAGTTATTAAGTATTTAACATTAAAATTATATGAATGAAAATAAAATATTAAAGAAAAAATATTTGAAACATAAAGAGACTATCTGCATAATTTTATATTTTAAATTATAAATTATTTAAAATAAAATATTATATTAAAATTATATAAAATGATAAAATATTATCTCAAATAAAAATGATAAAAAAAACTAAAATAAAAAATAAAGTATACATTTTTTTATTAATAAAGAAAAAAGGTACACAAGGATACATGGATAGTAATTAATAAAGTGAAAAATAAAATATTGAATAAAATATATCATAAATGAGTGGTGGACCCATATAGTAATTAATAAAGTGAAAAATAAAATCCATCAAATAAAGTATATTTTGAGCAGTGAACCTCCCTTTAACCAACAACCTGTGTTAACCTGGTCATATATGAGTTCAGATCAGTTAAGAATTTCCGCTAAATTTAATGTAAGAGTAAATCCAATTTAATTTGAAAAAATTAAAGATAAAATCTCTAATTTTAATTTGAATGAATTGAGAACAAAAATCTAAATACAAATTTCAAGTAAATTCTAAACTATAATAAAAAAAAACAATAGTATTATTGTAAGAACGAGTATAATCAGAATATGCGCCTTTAATTTAAGTAATTTGATGAGCCAAGAATGCAGGTGGGTGATTGATACTTTAAGCTGTTGGGAAGAGTTAATAGTTGTTAACATTGACAAAATAATTGATATAAACAAGAATAAATTTAAAATGTGATAATAATCGGTCAAAAATGATCATCAAATGAAGAGGAACAACTACTAGAAGATATGCTATCTGGAGAATTGTTTAATAAAGCCTGTTTGCAACCCTTAATGGATAGAGAAAATCACTTATTTTAAAAATAGACTTTTAAGAATGAGTGATTTTCTCCTCTACATTGGAGTTGTAAAAATCATGAATAATAGTATATATATAATTGAATCAACTTTTATTATTGCAGCCATTCATCCAAACCCAAAAATAAGCTGAAACTTGTGAAAGCTAAGCTGCTAGAAATGTAGCTGTCACAAGGGAAAAAAATGAGTGAGGACTACTAAGTCATGCATTAAGATCCCTTTATTTCATGTTTACATCAAAACAAGAAAATGAAATATGAAAAGACAAAGTGATAACTAAAACGTACCTTTTTTTTTCTTAGATGCTTGATTGAATGCAGACGCACGTTTATTGTCCTTGTGCACTCCCGCCTTCTTGTTGTAGCACGTTTTGGTTTTTGGAACACAATGCGGGTCATATAGTAAGGTATAACTACTAACTGGTTTCGAAAGAATATATATCCAATGTTTTTTTGATACCTATCAAAAGATATGGCATCAAGATTGAGCAAAACTACTATACTTCAAAGAGAAATTATCACAAAATAGTTCTCTAAGTATTACTAAATCCACAAATGGTCCGGTATCTTTTTGAAATTTTCAATTTTAGTCATTTTAGTTCCAATTTTAGTCCTTTATTATCAATTTTAGTTTAATTTCTTTAAATTTTTTCAAAAAATTTACCGGAGGCCGATTGGTTTTTTAATTTTGATACATTCCCGGTGCACTCGTTTCAGCAAGATCCTACGTGGGAACACACATTCGGTAAATTTTGAAAATTTTTAAAGAAATTGAACTAAAATTGATAACAAAGGACTAAAATTAGAACTAAAATGACTAAAATTGAAAATTTCAAAAGATACAGGACCATTTTTGGATTCAGTAATACTGAGGACCATTTGTGATAATTTCTCATACTTCAAATATACACAATTCAAGCTGTATTTTAGAGCCTAACAAAGAATAAGGAATAAGGAACTCGTATTAATTTCTAGTACCTGACGAGTGAGAGAAATAATATTGCTATTACGAGAGATATAAATATTAGCCTGGAATCTTACGCGATAAACCATATTAATTATAAGTTTACTTAGACCAATTAACTGAATTTATTTACTTTGGTGATTCTTCCATAACTTCTACCGAATTGAACCAGAATGTCATAGTATTAGATTAATAGGTTTAATCCGAGTCCCTAGAACTATTATTTTTCCATATTTAAATTCTCATATTTTCTTAATTTATTCTCATTTAATTTTTAAGTATTAATTAGTGTTTAGAAAATTCAAAATATTGATAATTGGTTACATGTCTTACTTGTTCTAGTAATTTAAGAAATAAATAATTTATCGTTCTCTGGGTTCGATAAATAAACTTAGTCGTTTGTCGCTGCACTACATATTCTTTCACTTGAGGATTTAAATTGCGTACACGTAATACACATAATACTCTCTGTCGGTCTCCCATAAACTCTTACGTGAGACGGTCTCACTGAATTCATTGCTTTAAAAAAATAATGACACTTTCTCTTCCTCCATAATTACCAAAAACATAATACCAATCAATAAATAATAATATAATTAAAAAAAGCTGCAATAGTCACAATTCGATAATATATTAACAATTAATTAAATTTAAAATAATCTATAACTTGGATCTATCTCTTAATTGGTTACTCACATTTTTTTTCAAAGATTTGTGTGAAATTCAGTAAGCTTTTATGTGAGACGGATAAAAAGTGATAACATTATTATCATTTTCGCTATAAATATTATCACTTTTTATTTATATTATAAATTATTCATGAAATATTTCACTGCACCATTATCACTTTTCATTAATGATGTTATCACTTTTTATCCATTCCACGTAAGGGATATGGAGACTGTCTCACACAAGACTTTTTTTTCTCATAACAATTACTCCCCCCGTCCGCCGAAAAGGTATACATTTTGCTATTTTGGGTGTCCGCACCAAAGGTATATATTTTCTTTTTTAAACATATGAGACCCGCACACATCACTAATACATTTAATATATGGAGTGCTTATCAATGCCAAGTAGCTCAAGTCTCGGTTTCCTCGAACATTGGTGAAGATACTTGCAAAGCTCTATCTAGGGTTTGGAATAAATTGACTCCTATGAAATTTTCGAGGCTTGCCTGGAAAATCCTTAGACTTCGGCTTCCTACTAGATCCATGCTGAAGAAGATAAATATTTTGAAAGATGGAGATGACATCTCTTGCATCTTTTGTGGCAATCATGAAGAAACGGTGATGCTTCTGTTCTTTGAATTCAACTTTTCCTATCAAGTTTGGTGTCTTTGCTACTCTTGGTTAAAGTCTCCCATGCCTTGTGCCTCTGATCCAACGATGCATTTCCTACAATATTCTGGCGTGCTAGATATGAAACGAAAAAAACACATTATTGAATGCATTTGGTGTTGTGCAGCTTGGTTCATTTGGAATGCCAGGAACAAGAAAATCTTTGAAAACAAGGAAACCAATTCGGAAAAGACGTTTGAGGAAATTAGAATCAAATCATGGTGCATTTTCTCTATACATTATAGTTCTTTATCATTTTAGATTGCTGTAATAACCCCAGAATGTGTAGTAAGTAATTGGGGGTCTCTCTTCACAGTTATTTGTGTTATGTTTTTTGTAAACCTGTAACTTCTGATTCATTGAGTACTTCTGGTACTCCTAATAATATTTATTTTTTCCTTAAAAAAACATACTACACATTAAATAATAATATTCCTTAATCCACGTGTAAAAAATAAATGTATACCTATTAGGCAGACAGAGTATAAATTTTGTAAGATATTACAAATAAAAAAAATAAGTTGGTCAATCTATTCTAACATAAATTAAGTTTTGAACAATTAATAGATTATCCGAATTAATAGAGTAATTTAAATACTTCCACTTTTTCTGATATATCATTTACATTTTGTGATTTTAATTTGTCAAAAAAATTTTACACGTTCTTTTTTCCGATAAATCATTTACATTTTGTGATTTTAATTTGTTTTAAAAAAAATTAGATTTTCTTTTTTATAAAACTACACAGTATTAGTATATCACTTACACTAGACGTAAAAATATGCGTTACCTTAAAATTGTTACATGTATTTAAGTGTTACTGTTACTTTTTTATAGAGGTTACTTTAAAATTTTTCACTTTATGAAAAGTGTTACATTATGATATATTTAAAATGTGTTACTGGAGTGTTACCCATTAGAGTATAACTTGGGTGGACCTGTCTCACCAAATAAATTGGTGGGACGTGTGGCTCACACTTCTTATTTAATTTCTTCTTATTCATTAATGGTGTTTTTGTTTTTATTTTTATTATTTTTTTAAATTTACTATAATTAAATAACTATTATACTCTATACTCGAGTTAAAAATGGAGTAAATTATCAAAAAAACCTTTCGAGGTTTGTTCAAACTACCAAACTAACCCTGTGGTTATTACCAATTACCTCATTAAACTTATTTTTTATTTGAATATTAATAAAATACCCATTTTCTAAAATAAAGAGGGATGAAATGACATCAAGATCCATGTATTTAACATTTTATTTTAAATTTCACTATTTTATTATTTTAAAAAAAATTAAATGTAGAAAACTAGGGCTAAAGGAATTTTTAATATGAAAATGACATCAATATTCATATATTTAATATTTTATTTTTAAATTTTACTATTTTATTTATTTTATTTATTTTTTAAAATTTCAATACCTATAATTTTTTTAACATGTAAAAAAAATCCTTCTAACTCCAATTTTTTATATTTAATTTTTTAAAAAAATAATAAATTATTAAAATTTAAAAAAACAATGTTAAATACTTGGTCTTGATGTCATTTCCATCTCTATTAATTTTATCAGATGGATATTTTTATGGGGCAAAGGGTCATATTACACCTCCAACTTATATAACTGGATCAAATGAGCCCCCAAACTTTATTTTTGTTCGTCAAGACCCTTTTCATTTTTGGATTGGTTCATTTGGGCCCCTAATCTTTTTTAAACAAAACAAGTAAACACATCTTCCCATAAAGATTCTTAGATTTGGCATTAATTGATGCTCTAATCTCTCCTTCTCCAACAAAACGCTCCACTGCAATTTTCAGCTTGTGATAATTATCTCTCCTCTGTTTATTCAATCATGCCACTGCCTGCGTATCTCTTCCCCTCCATTTATCCTCCCATTTCTCTCCCTCACAAGAAGAGTTCGCGGTAACTAAGCAGAAAAAAAGATGGTAGGTGGAGAATCTCCCAAAGCCCCCTTATCTTAATCTTCATTCTACGCCTAAATCCATGACAAAAATTTCAACGGGTTCATCATCCACTGCCTCAAATTGACCCGAACTTAATCAGAATCGAAACCATCATCTAACTCAATCGCCTATTCTTATTATAATGACAAACCTCATTAAGCAAACAAAAACTTAACAACAACAAATAACCCCTTTCATAGGATATTTCAAATTCTTAATTTCAAGATCTAATGTCAAACCCCACTAAAATACTAAACCCTCTTGTCTATCAATTCACACTACAGAAATTTTAGAGAGAGTACATGTTGTTAGAGAAGGTTGCGGAGATGGGTGGCGACAAAGTTCAAGTGAATCGAGGGTGGTGGATGACATCTCTTTGGGCCGGTGGTTGGGAGGAGGTCGTAGGCTGGTGGTGTAGGAAGAGGAAGAAAGAGAAATAGGGTTGAGAGGCTGCGGCGATGGAATCATGGAGGTGTGGTGGCTTGGATGATGGATTTTGGTTGAAAACAGTGCAAATCAGCCTAATGACATCAATAATACAAGGTTTAATGAAAATGGTGTTCACTTGTTTTGTTTAAAAAAGATTAGGGGCCCAAATGACCCAATCCAGAAATGAAAAGGGTCTTGAAGAACAAAAACAAAGTTTGGGGGCTCATTTGATCCGGTAATATAAGTTGGAGGTCTAATATGACCTTTTGCCCTATTTTTATTAATTTTCAAATAAAAAACAAGTCAAATGGGGTAATTGGTAGTTTTTCAAATTATGAGATTTATTTGGTAGTTTGGACAAACCTCGAGGGGTTTTGGTAATTTATATTTTTTTAATATGATACTAATTTATTAATTAAAATTTGTGCTGACTCATATTTTAATTTTTTTTACACTTGGATGCCACATGTCATATTGATTGGTTGAGAAATAATTGGAGTCGCCACGTCAGCATACTCGCCGATTTTAGGCTACAGATGGTAATTTCGGCGAAAATTGGGTCAAAGTTAAAGGAAAATGAAAGTTATGGGACTAATTAAACACAAATATCTATTTTGGGATTAAAATTAAAGAGAAAAAAAGTTATGAGACCAAACAAATTTTTAACTCTCTTAAAGCCTAAGAGTAAAATATACCCTAAACCATAAGGGTGAAATTACAAATTATACTATAAATCACAAGGATGAAATTAAAATTACATAAGGGTGAAATTACAATTATACCCTAACCTAAACTCTAGAAATGAAATATATCCTAAACTACAAGGGTGAAATTACAATTATAACCTAAACCCGGTTTAGGGTAAAAATATATCCTTTTTATTATTTTAATCAAATCTTACTACCTAGGATAATCTAATCTAATCTTATATCATTTATCCCATGTTTTTTGTTTGTCTAAGTATTTAATTCTGCCCAGTACAAGGAGTATTTTTTAAACAATATATGCCTAGTATTTGCCTATTATTATCATTTTAGTGTTAAATGTTTACTGAAAAGTACCCCTTCCTTCCAACCTATATGCACATTTATATTTTCACGGATATATTTAAAAAAAAAGGGCATATTGCGTTGAACAATTCAATGTATAACATTTGTGATCCCCACACAATTTTTATTTATATTACGTTGTCCTCTCCTTCTTTTTATATTATTTTATTAAATAATAATCGTTATATGATTTTAACTCATTTCCTTTTTATAAGATTGTATTGGATTTGATTTTGGTGTTTGTTCACGGTCCATTCACAGGCTCATTCACACTTGAATTGAGTGTATTTAATTTGATTAGGCTCGTTCACATTTGAATTGAGTCTATTTAATTTGATTAGGCTTAGGGTTGCTTCATTTGACTTGGTCCTATATTACAACTTGATTTGTTTTGGGTTTGCATGTTTTGGATCACGCTCTATCTATTTTGAGCTTACTTGACATGATCAAATCCACTTAATTAGGATTGAGTACACTTAACTTGAATTTAATTTTACTCAAATAATTATAGGGTAGGTCTTGCGTGAGACCGTCTCACGTGAGACCATTTTATACTTTTTAAAATAGTTATCACATTTGCTGTAAAACATTATCACTTTCGCTATAAAATATTATCACTTTTTATTTATACTATAACTTGTTCATGAAATAACATTATCACTTTTCACTAATTTAGTATCACTTTTCAATATAAAAGTTATCACTTTCTGACCGTCTCACGTAAGCCCTTATGTGAGACGGTCTCACACAAGTCTTTGTCATAATTATATCATGTTAATTATCAATGATTTATTTATTTATTCTAAAAATTAATTTATTTAAATAAATTATTAAATAAATATTTAACTAATATTTGATATATTTTTCCCTTATTTTTTTATTCATTAGACAATAATTAAAATTCACCACCCTCCACTACACCTTTTTTTTTATCGGACAAAGTTAGTTGTTAGTATAGTTAGTAGTTAGTTCACCAAGTCTCCATACACCCTTATTCTCCCAAGCCTACTTATAACTCCCACTCCTATTCATTCCCAATGGGAATCGAACCTCGAGTCACTCACTTGTGTGAGGAGCCCCGTAACCAAGTGGGCTAGCCCACTTGGTTAACCCTCCACTACACTTAATAAAACAGCTAGAAGTATATCTTTACCATGTAGCACGTGAGTTTAGACTAGTAATATTAAAAGCTAAGAAATAGCACATTTCACCTATTGACTTAATTAGCATTTATGACATTTGTCCTACAATAGTAAAATGTCATCGTTTATTACCTAAACCATATGAATAATGATCCCAAAATAGATTAACACCTACAAATCTTAAAGTAACACCTACAAAATTTTCAGGGCTTGCTTGGAGAATCCTTTCATGTCGGCTTCCAACTAGAGCTGCTCTTAAAAGGAGTTTCATGTCGGCTTCCAACTAGAGCTGCTCTTAAAAGGAGGAACATTCTCAAAGATGGAGATAATCTCTCGTGCGGTCTTTGTGCTAATCATGAAGAAACGGTGAAACACTCGTTCTTTGAATGCAAATTCTCCTATCAAGTTTGGTGTCTTTGTTATTCTTGGCTAAAATCTCCGATGCCTTTTGCTTCTGATCCAACGATGCATTTTCTACAACATTTTGGTGCGCTGGACATGAAGGGGAAAAAACACATAATCGAATGCATTTGGTCCTGTGCAGTTTGGTTCATTTGGAAGACCAGAAATAAGAAAATCTTTGAAGACAAGGAAATCAATTTAGAAAAGACGTTCGAGGAAATCAAAATCAAATCGTGGTGCATTTTCTCCACTCACTATAATGGCTCTTACTCATTTTTAGATTGGTGCAGCAACCCCAAAATGTGTTGTAATTAGATGAGATTCTCTTCATTAATAATGATGCTCTATGATTTGTAAACTCTGATAACTTTTGATTTTTGATTACTACTTGTACTCATAATAATATTTCACTTTTTCCTTCCAACAAAAAAATGATCCCAAAATAGAATTACTTTAATAAAAAATGTCTCAGACTTTTTAGTTTTTCCCTGATTTCGTTCCAAAATAATTTTTTTTTTGTCAATTTTGTTCATGACTTTGTAAAAGTGCTGATTCAGATTAATCCTATAAAATTAAAAAAAAAATTGGACAGTTTTAAGTAAAAATTACAATTTTGGTGAGAAGTTAAAAGTTATAAAACTATTTTAGAGAAATTAAGTTTTTTTTGACTATTTTGAATAAAGTAAATTTGTATGAGATTATTTTAATTTCAAACTTTTTATTTAAAGACCAAAATGAATATATCACTGTAGAACGGAAAGTATTTTGTATTACACAAGTATGTAAACCGCATTCACGGTGTAAACCCTGAGGTTCTCCCTTCCAATCCTATATACCATATGTATTGTTAGAGTGTTTAAATTAAGGGAAACAAAGGATTTACAAGGGTTTATAATGTAAACTCGATTTATAAGAGACTAACTCTTTGTATTATACTACGTTCGTTTGATAATCAAGTGGACTTGTATATTTTTTACGTACAACATTTATTGTCATAAGCAATGTAAGTAGTTATGATACTAAAAGTGAAATACCTTGTAACCAAAAAAACTGAATATGAGCAATGTAAGCAATGAACTGAATATAAGCAATGTGGGGTTCCAATAATTTTAGGTCATAAGCAATGTAAGTAGTTATGAGACTAAATTTGAAAAAAATATTTTTTTAATAAAAAGTGAAATACCTTGTAACCAAAAATGAATTTAAATCTGAGGGAGATAACAGTGGCAAAGAACTGAACTTTACAATATACATCCATCTTTTTTCTACTTAATTTTATGATCTCAATCGCCATTATTTATATAAGTTTTATACTACTTCATATTATAGGTTTACTGTTCCACGTTGTTTTTGTTTTTTTTTTTCTTTTTTTTAACCAGATTTATAAACTTTTTAGGGGTATTTTAGTATTTTAGGTAATAAATGAAGTGTAAAATAATGTTATGTATATTAGGTAAAAGTAATAAATTTGAAATTATAATAATTTTTGAGGTTATTGAATATGAATAGTTTCCATTTTTTTTGGGTATGAAGGGTTATTTGGGAAAAAAGGAAAGTGTGAATTGTCCCTTATTTATAAATGTATCAATTTACTTTTTGTAAGTAAATAATATAAAGAGTATTATTATTTAATATATAGTGTGTAGTTGTATTAGTGGTGTTGGGTCTCATATCCAAAAAAAAGAATGAATACTTTAAAATGGGACATACTAAAATTTAAGAGTGGATACATTTTGAGGGGACAATAACAATATGGTATTTTGTTTTCTATCTCAAAAAGATATTTTTTTCAATTTAGTTTCATAACTACCTACATTGCTCAATTATGACCCCAAAATCACTAAAAAAAACCCCAAACAGAGCAATCACATGTGACACACGTGCATGATTACGGCGAAAATTTGATTTTCCGACTAAAATCGGACATTTTCAGTAATTATGAGACTAAATTGAAAAACAAATTGGGACATAAAAGCAAAATACCCTATGGGATGAATAATTAATGAATTAATTGTTGAGATTTACCTAGTGTATATGTACGTTCTAATCATTTGAGAAGTGTAGCTTGAGATGTAATACTAAAATACAACTTGACATGAGGTGCCATTGGTTAGTGGAATAGGTAATCTCTGCGTGTGAAATTCGCGTGCTATAAATATGAATATTTCCCATTGAAGAAATCTGAATTTACAACACAGCAGATCATATAAGATAGATGGATCAGCTAGCCGTAATGGAGTTGAATGCCCAAAACGTTGGAATGGGTCATTCTTCTCGCCCTCTTGCAGATTTTCATCCATCTGTGTGGGGAGACAAATTCCTTGTCTACAACCCAAAATCATGCCAGGTATATATGAATACTCCCTTCGTCCCACAAATGTCTTCACCCTACTAATTTATGCACGGATATTAAAAAAAGTGATAATTTTTAGTGGTATTATGATAATTTTTTTTTTTAAATAAAGTATATGAGAAATAGTGATTGTGTTTGACTTTTTGTTTTTTTAGGAAGGTACAAACTTTTGTGGAACAACTCAAAATGGAAAGTGTGATATCTGAAATGGGACAAAGGGAGTATTAATTAGATCACATTATTCTTCAAAATTTGAGCTAATACATATATATATATATATATATATATATATATATATATATATATATATATATATATATATATATATATATATATATATATATATATATATATATATAAACAGCTATCATGTGCAAGGAGTTCTTACGTGATGATTAGTAAATTGTTTTCTTAATCTCAAAATCACTCAAGAATTCAACATGGAAAACCCTCACACATAAATTATAAAAGCAATGAAAGATCAAAGAAATTAAAAAATAAAGAGCACAGAGATTATCTCAATTCTTGATGCTACTTTTAACATGCAATTATGTTCTAAAACCATCTAATTAATTGGATCAAGATTATCTCAATACTTGTCAACATTGATAATATAAATTCATTTAACGAATTACATGAATGTAGGCTGGAGAGAGAGAACAGGCAGAGGAGCTGAAAGTGGAGCTGAAAATAGATCTGAAGGAAGCATCAAACAACAACATGCGGCAACTGAAAATGGTGGATGCAATACAACGATTAGGCATTGAATATCTTTTTGAGGAAGATGTTAGTGAAGCCTTGAAGAATCTGTTTCAAATGTTTGATGCTTATTGCAAGGATAATCATGACATGCACACCACTTCTCTCAGCTTTCGCCTTTTCAGACAACATGGCTATAGAGTTTCATGTGGTATGTTTTCCATATATATAAATAAAGAGTTAAATTCATTTTTTGTCATATAAAGTAATGTATTTTGTTTTCTATTTTAAAAAAAAAAAATTTTCAATTTAGTCTCATAATTATCGAAAATGTCTGATTTTTGTCCTATTTTAGCTGTAAAATCGAATTTTTTCTAGAAACATGTGCGTGCGTTGCATGTGACTTGCTCAATTTGGGGGCTTCCAACGATTTTTGTGTCTTAATCGGGTAGTAAATTTAGTTGTGGAACTAAATTAAAAAAAAATAATTTTGGAATAGAATGCAAATTCATCTATTCGGAGAAATGAGGAACAAATGCTAGGACTGAAATAGAGATTACAAGAGTAAATAGTCGCCTGCGATAACTTTTTTTTTTTGAATTTGAATTGGTAAACTTGGATAAAAGACAAAAGAAAATAAAGATTTAGTAGGACGTTAGATATCCCATTATTTCGAGACAAAAATGAATTTAACTCTATGCTCCCTCTATCCCCTCTGAACATATTAATTTTGAAATTTTGATCTGTTCCATTATAAAGTATCAATTTCTATTTTAGGAATATGAGACCTCACACAGTACTAATTATACAACTAAAATATGAGTTACATACTTTACTAATACTACCCACTACTACATATTAAATAATAATATCTCTTAATTCATGTGTGAAAAGTAAATTGATACATTTAGTCGGGACGAAGGAAAAATTAATTAATACTCCCTCCACTGTTATATATCCTCCACTTCTTTAAAATCTTGAGTTAAATATATTTTTAGTTGGATGAGAATAAGGTATTTTGCTTTCTGTTCCAAAAAGAGATTTATTATAATTTAGTCTCTAACAACCTACATTGCCCGATTATTTCTTCAAAATCACCGGAAACCCTCAAATTAAGCGGTCATGTGCGATGCATGTGTATGATTTCAGCAAAAATTCAATTTTTTGGCAAATGAGATAAATCGGACATTTTTTATAGTTATTTTTACTAAATTGAAAAAAAATTGGGACAAAAATCAAAATACTCCCTTCGTCCACGGAAGTTGTGAAATTTTCATTTTTTGGTTGTCCTACAGAAGTTGTCACATTTCTTTTTTAGGATATAGGACTCACCCAAAATAATTAATATATTCATATGGGGCCCACACACACTCTACACATTACTGATACACCTACCCATTACACATTAAAATATTATATTCTCAACCCACTATCTATTAAATTATTATACTCCTTAATATCCGAGCCAAAAAAAAATTATATAACTTTAATTGGACGGATGGAGTATAAATTTTTATAAGACGAAAAATGAATTTAACTCCATAATTATATATTATGTGAGACTAATTAAAGTGATTAACAAATCACAAATTATCCGTCAAGATTAGTTGATAGTCTTAAGTAGGAGTTGGTTTATTCTATTTCTGTAAGGGATGTATTTTGGATTGGTCTTCCAATTCAATTGTTCGAAGGATGTTTTTTCTCTTTCGTTGTAAGGGATGAGTACCCCTTGTACTCAACTTTTGGCTGTTTAAAAAAAATAACAAATAAAAAAGTTATCTCACACGAGTTTTGTCTTGCCATACACAATAATATAATACTATCACTCATATGCATATATATTGTGTTAAGCAGGAGTGTTTGAAATGTTTAAGGATGACAAAGATGGATTTAAGGTTCCAAATGATGAGGGAGCGATCGCAGTCCATGAATTGTTTGAAGCCACGCATCTGAGAGTCCATGGAGAAGACCTCCTTGATCATGCTTTTGTTTTCACTAGGAACCACTTGAAATCAGCACTTTACGCAACTTTAAAAGATCCAATCGCTAAAAAAGTCCAGAACGCATTGGATGAGTTCTCTATCCGGAGAGGATTGCCACACGTGGAAGCAAGGAAGTACATATCAATCTACGAGCAATACGCATCTCATCACAAAGGCTTGCTCAAACTTGCTAAGCTGGATTTCAACGTGGTACAAGCTTTGCACAGAAGGGAGCTGAGTGAAGATTCTAGGTATAAAATATAGGGAAAATATCAAAATTAGTCCTGTATTTATGACCGATTACAACTTTTGTCATTTTTTTCTTCAAATCTTAATTTTGGTCATTTTTTGTCCAATTCTAGTCTTTTTTTCCAATTTTTGTCATTTTTGTCCACTTTTGATCCAAAATTTATTAAATTTCAGACTAATTTTGGACATTTTTTAACATAAAGGACTATATTTGGACAAAAAAAGACTAAATTTTAGAAAAGAACTAAATTTGGACGAAAAAAACTAAAGTTGAACAAAAAAGGGTCGAAATTAAGAATTGCAAATAAAAAATGACTAAAGTTGGAATCGGCTATACTTACATGATCAATTTTGATATTTTCTCTAAAATATATACACGTAGCTAATCAAGTACATAGCTAGGTAGTGATCTCAAAATACTGTGAAATTGCAGGTGGTGGAAGACTTTACAAGTGCCCACTAAGCTATCATCACTACAACAAAAACGTGATATTGGGACACTTTATTAGTGACACTTATTAATTTGTGTCCCCAAATTATATTTTAGGGACACTTAACATATTTTTAGACTTTGAGAGATATTTTATTAGTGACACTTATTAATTTGTGTCTCCAAATTATATTTTAGGGACACTTAATATATTTTTAGACTTTGAGGGACACTTTATTAGTGACACTTATTAATTTGTATCTCTATATTTTAGGAACACTTGATATATTTTTAAATTTTGAGGGACACTTATTTAGTGACACTTATTAATTTCTCTAAAATATTTAAATTTTGCATGGTTTTGTTTTTCTAAATATTGTGACAAACTGCAATACAACTAAATTTATGTTTCAAAAAGATTTTAAACATGATGTTTCTAAGCAAATGTTTGCTAGGTGGCAGGCTCATTTAGCCTCATTTGATTTTGATATTGTTTATAAAAAAGGAGAAGATAATAGTCTTCCAAATTTTTTAACTCTTGAATATTTTCAGGTATGAGTACACGAGGTAGATGATCTTCCTTTTATAGAGGAAGAGGTGGCTGAGGAAAAATGCCTGAGATAATATCTCAACATGGCAGTAAAAAGCTCGTAGCAATGAATAGAGCTGAAGAAGAAGCATATCAAGAATTTCTTAATAAAAGAAATAAACAACATAAACCAAATGAAGAAAGTAATACTTCTTCATCATCATATGCTCAAGTGGTTGAAAAAGAAGAATCTGATAATATTGGATTCTTTCAAAATGAATATAGAAAAATAATATTTCTCTTAGAAGAAAGAGATTTAAAATGGATCAATGACCCTTGGACTCTAATACAAAGATATATGGATAATAGTTCCATGCACTCTCTTTAGTAAAAAATACAAATAAAAGCAAATAAAATTTAATTCAATAAATTATGAAGAGCGATTTTAACTCTTTAAATTTAGAGAGTGAAAATGATTCGCTATACTTAAATGTTAAAATAAATAGTGTATTAAAGTCTATTTTTATTGAAATTCTTTTTAAAATATGAATTTTTTTTATATTAGTTTTTGGAGATGCTCTAATACACAATACAATATTATATTCCATAATTTACTATATATTTAAAATAAGCCTACTATAGATTGAAGTCACTGACTTGTGTGTGACCGTCTCACGTATACCCTTACGTGAGACGGATACATCTTTAATCATAGACAATTGGTTCTAATTTCAAGAAACTAAGTATTTGGAGTTGGAATGGATTTGCAGGTATAGATTATTAAACTGATAGAAATTTTGTTTCATAATTAGTTGAGGTTAATTTCATCACAAGTATGTTAATGGTGATAGAATGCAACATGGTTAAGGAACTTATTGTGATTAGCTCATTTGTCTATTTCTGCTCATTTGTCTATTTCTAGATTTTGTATCACTTAACTAAGGCACTAGATAAGAGAATATAGTAAAACATCAGTGTACTTCTGATTGCTACCCAGCCTGGCTGAAATCCTTGGTATACACCTGTATTCTAATTGAATTGAGTGGCCAATAGCATAATAAGTTAGTGTAATATGGTTGAATCCAGTTTCCTGATTTCATGAATGAATGTGCTGAGATAACTTGAATTCTGATGCCAAATCATTTGTATTGATGATATCATTATTCCTTTGTATTGCCTTTTCTAGACTTCTTAACAGATTTTCAACAACTCATGTTCTTTAAAAAATGTTACTTATTCAGAAACAGACTACTCTGAATCGAATAAGATTCGATTCCTTTAACTAGTCTATGTATATGTATCTTGTGTAGTTTGATGTAACTAATTAAACAAAATCATCATCATATTGAAATATCAAACTCATGTATCTAAGGCCATCTACCCTTGATTCTTTATGTAAACTTCACTCTCAACATCCACCACATCTAAATTTCATGATCAAAACAGATTTAATGGGTCTGTTTATGTCGTTTCTTGCTGTCTTTTGACCTGCTACAAGATAAATTGAAGTATAAAAGAAGAGAAATGAGAGTAAACCCAAAATTTAATAATTTTATAGCTACTTTAGAAATATTTGTGGATTGCATCTAAAGATGAGTACAAGGGCAGTAAAGAAGCAACCCATGATTGTGGATTGCACCACACTAACTTGAGTTACAAACTTTGCTGCTTATGTATTTCCTCCTACCAGTTCATTTGCTACCCTTACTCTGTCATTTTACAATCTCTGTTATTCATTCCTCACTCTTCTCTATTTTTTGTGGGCTGACTTTTTTGATTTTTTTTGGATAGTTTTATATTTTAAATAACCATAAATTTTGTGTTAGTATTCATACTAGTTGTCTGCTTTGCCACCACTCAATCCTTGCTCCCAATACCACTGCTCAACACACTACTTCTTTTATCTGCATCTCAATACATCATTACAACCACCCCCAAACTAGTACTTCTGCTCTTCTGTTCTCTTGTTTAATAAATAAATAAATAAATAAAATGATTCTCTTTTTGTATTTTTCATATCGTCATGTTTGTCATGTTATCTGATTAGCCATTTTGTAGTAGGGATGACCAATTAAAATAATTTATCGAACCACAGGGAGGTAGGTACTAGTGCTTAAGCGATCTCAAGTTTCTTGTAATTTTATAGAGACGAATCATCAATAGAGTGGTTGTTCAAACAAGTAAATATAAGTAATCAAAGCAATGCAAGCAAGCAATGATCAACAAACAAGATGGATGGATGAAAAGTAGTTTACCAAATTAAGCAAAAGTTAGATTAACAACAATTAAGAAGTGGAAATCCTAGGATACAAGCATCAAATTCATATGAATCATGGGCTTAAGACTAAGGGCCAACACTAAGTTCACATAGACTCCCTCTCGAGATGAATAGGATATCGATTCGTTTAAGAATCCCAACATAGCTCAATGGATTAGTTCTTACTCAAATAATTCCAACAAGGTACTGATGAGAGTGGAAATCTACGTCATTTCGGTCTCATATTGCCTTGTTTCTGTTAGAATAATACCATATATTCGTGTTGGATTGTGTTGTTTATGTATTTTGGATGATTATGGTGCTACTAACGTGTTTTGTGGAGTTTTCAAGGTTAAAATAGGTTAAATAAAGTAAAATCGAAGACGGGCAAGAAACAGGTGCGAAATGGCCTTACTTAAGTTGCAAGGGTCAACTCGACCTAGCAACTCGAGTCGAGTAAGATGCCGTAGGGGGTCAGAATTGGTCAGTGAGCCAACTCGACTTGTCTTGGGCAACTCGATTTATAGCTCGAGTCGAGTAGCGTCTGAGGCAAGCCGAGTTGCATGTCGAGTGAGGCAGAGCAGCGACGAATGGTGTCCAGAGAGCCAATACGAGTTGACAGGCAGTAGCTAGACTTGGCAACTTGATTCATGTTGTTGTACGGAGGAAAATCAATTTCAGAGCATGGCAGCTCTACTTGAAAGGTAGACGTACGACTTGGCAACACGACTCGAGTTGGGTTACTCGAGTTGCAACATAAGGCAATTCGAGTCGTGTTGGCAGCTTGAGTTGGTCACTCCAACTCGTGTTGTGTTAGTTTGGGCTGAAAATCGAGATTTTTAATCCCCTGTGCGTGACAAACTTGAGATATAGCCCAGCAAAGTCAGTTTTCGTGGCCCATGGTATAAAAAAGGGGGAACAAACACTTTGAGAAAGGACCGATCATTCACCATCAGAACAGAACGTGAGTTCCAATTCCTGCATCATCCACCCACATCCTTTCATATCAGAATTCATCCATCCAACCCATCGGTCTATAGGAGGTTTCAAGTGCGATTTTGAGAGCCACTCCAATCGGAGAGACGAAGGAAAGACGCAGACCACGTAATATGGTTTCGTATCTTTTCTTATTCTTTTCTTTTGTTGTTTTGATTATGAAATTGTTAGCCATGAGGGTTGTCTGTAACCTCATGGGCTAGATACTTTTACAGTTCTTAAGTTTGAGGGTTAGATGTAGTTGATTAGGGAACCTAGACTAATCTTGTGATTTCATACAGTGTTAATCCTTATTTATTCGTTTTATCCAAACTTTGTTATGCGCTTGTAACATCTTCATCACATATTATTGACATTGCCCGTGATGCTTGATATGTTATGTTAGCTTGTGTGCATGTGTACTTGATACTATTTGATTGCTAGGGATTAAAGTAGTTTGCCCGAGAACACGTTAATCCTAAGACCTAGTAAATAGGGTACTTGATTATCTTAGTGGAACAATGCAATTAAGAAGTCAAGTAGGAAGTGAATGAAATTGAATAGGAATTTCAGAGAATATATGTTAGTCGAATTGGCCATCTGGAGTTTATGAAATTCACCTTATTAGTATCTAGGGAGGAGGTTCAAAACCATTCACACATTGAATCATAATGTAAATTCATTAAAACGGTATGCGAACAATAGGACGTTTAGGAAACCGAATCAATTGCATTAAACCCAATACCTTAGAGTTGTTATTTTTCTCTTGATTAAATCTTGAATATTCCTTGCTTTTATTTATTTTTCTATTTAATATTTCAGCACTTTAGTATTTAATCATATTCAAACACTTGGAAATTTGATTATGATAATTCTAATTGAATAGTAATATAAATTAAATAAATAATCAACTGTCTCAGTGGTAACGATATTAATTTTAACTGGGGTACTTGCCATTACAATTGACATCCCTACACTAGGGGATTTTAATTGGAGTGCGCAATAAAAGCCTAACAAGTTTATGGCGCCATGCTGCCGGGGACAGTAAATCATTTATTTTCTTTTGTTACTTATTTAATTAGAATTTTTGCTTTGGGATTTAATTGTCTACACCTTGAATTTTCTTGAAGTTGCATGTACACCAGGTCAAAGAAGGGAATATAAAATATTGAATTTGATCCGGAGGTTGAAGCGTCTGCTAGAAAAAGGAAAGGTGCAGCAAAGAAGATCAAAGCACCTCCTAAGGCTGTTAAGGTACAGAATCTGAGTAAGAAAGCGGAAGCATCAACACCTAAAGCAGTTGTGGGGGAGGATAAAGAACATATTGAGGATCAGACTATACCAGAAGATGTTGAATCAGAAGTTGAATTAGAGACAAAAGTAGAAACAACAGTTATGGGAGAAAGAGTCGCAAATGAGGATGACATTGTCATCCGAATGTCATCCGAGAGACATTTAAGTTTACCAATCTTGGAGGATCAGGTGTAGTTGGAGCCATTCAAGCTGATGAAACAAACGACATAAGGCCAACCCTGATTCATATGGTGGAGAAAAATCCCTTCGCCGGGGGCGTTATTAATGAGCCATACAGTCATCTTAAGCATTTCAACAGCTACATGGATAATGTTAAAGACGCTGATGCTACCAATGACAGATGGAAGATGAGGCTTTTTCAGTTTTCGTTAGTTGACAAGACGAGGGAGTGGTATGACAAGCTCAAAGGAGACAGTTGCTCTAATTGGACTGAGTTACAGTAGCTGTTTGTGGACCATTTTATGCCACCTGAAAAAATTCTTTTACTGAAAAAAGAGATAAATCAATTCAAGCAGCGAAGAGATGAGTCGTTTGGAGAAGTTTGGGAGAGATTTACTGATCTGTTGAGAAGATGCCCACATCATGGATTTAAGAAGTCTCAGCTCATCAGTGTCTTCTATAATGGCCTCGACAATGACTTGTGAGTGTTAGTTGATGCATCTGCTAGAGGAACAATCTTCGGGTAAACGTCTAATGCTGTGGAAAAATTGTTCGATGATATCTCTATGAACTCTAGAGATTGGCCTTCGGAGAGAGTACGTGGATCGTACATCCTTGGTAAAGTTGCACAAGTAGAGCAGAAGTTCTCTGAAGCTGACAAGAATGACAAAGTTGTCTCCCAGTTAGAGCAGATGAATAAAAACCTAGTTACTTTGATATCAAGTAACAGTGGGGGAGGCAACCAAGGGCCAGCAAGTGATGATGTAGTAATGAATGTTCAAGGGGTTGAGGATGCAAATTGGGCCATGGGGCAGAGTCTCCAAGGTTCAAGAGCACCTCCAAATTGGCAGGGAAATAGGTACCCCCAAGAAAATTCTAACCAAAGGAATAACCAAGGGGGAGGTCCCAGCAATCAAGCAGGATGGCAAAATCAGAAGAGACACGAGAATTTTTCCTATTCTAATCCCAACAATGCAGTCCCATACCCTCCGAACTTTGACCATGGAGCCAAACCTGAAGAAGGGAAGCCTAATATTCATAATGTGCTAGCAAAGTACATGCAGAAGAATGATGCAGACATCAACAAGATTAACAACTGCATAGTACTCATGGACTCGAACATGACTAAGCAGAATGAAGAAGTGAACAAGCAGTTGCATAATCTGACATATCAAATTGGGCAAATTTCTACCATGGTGAACCAGCTGCAGCAACACTTTCAGAAAGGGAAGTTTCCATCAGATACTAAGGTCAATCCTTAGAAAACTGCAAAGGCAATCACTCTGAGGTCCAGGAAGCAATATGAGGGGCCAGAATTAATGCAGGATAAGACAGAGGAAAAACAAAGCCACTTAGGTACTAGCTCGGAAGTAGTTCAAGATGAGCCTAGATTGGGGGTTGATCAAGTTGAGCATCAAGGTTCAGTACATGGGGTTCCCTGTGCGTCTGAATATAGTAGTGAGCCAATTGGATCAAGCTAGAGCGGATAAGAAATGGCAGCAAGCAAAGAAATTGAGAGAAACAAAAGAGGTATTTGAGAAGGATAGTTTGGGTCTCCCAAAAACAAGTGTGCCAATTCCGTTTCCTCAAAGATTGCTGCCAAAGAGCCTCGATGAGAAATTCAGAAAGTTTGCTGAGGTAATGAAAAACATTCAGATCAATATCCCATTTGCAGATGCTTTGGATAAGATGCCTTACTATGCAAGGTTTATCAAAGAGCTCATCCCCAAAAAGCGAAGTCTGAACAGTGTGGAGATGGTAAACCTGACGGAAAGTTGTAGCTCTATTATCCAGAGGAGGTTACCTGAAAAGTTGAAGGATCCTGGTAGCTTCATTATCCCTTGTGAGACAAGAAAAGGGCCTACACGAAGAGCGTTGTGTGACCTTGGCGCCAGTATTAATTTGATGCCCCTATCAGTTTTCAAAAAGCTTGGTTTGGGGGAGCTGAATCCTACAACAATAGTTTTACAGTTAGCAGACAGATCATTGACTTACCCAGAGGGGGTTTTTGAGGATGTGCTGGTGAAAGTCTCAAACATGGTTTTTCCTGTTGACTTTTTGGTACTAGATATGGAAGATGATGTAGAGGGGGCACCTCTGATCTTGGGGCGTCCTTTTCTAGCTACTGGAAGAGCCTTGATTGATGTATTTAAAGGTGAGTTGAGGTTAAGGGTAAACAATAAGGAAATCGTCTTTTCTTTGAACAAAGCGATACAGTGGCCCACAGAAAATCAGCAGTTTAAGTTTGTTGAAGTCGTAGAGGAGATTTTGGAGGAGTACTTGCCATTGATCCTGTCGAAGGATCCAGTGAAAACGTGCGTAAGCGAATCTTTAGCTATACCTACTACTAATCTTGATAGTATGTCTAATTAACTTGTTATTGATTTTCTTGAGACCTTACTTAATTTTGATGAGAACAGGTACATACAAGAGGACTCACCAGTGGAAGAAGCCATGTGGACAAGAGAATACCTGCCTCTTCGAGTTGAAGGTGACAATATAACAGAGAATAAGAAGACGGAACTCAAGCCACTTCCAGATCATTTGATGTACACTTATTTGGGGGAGGATGAAACTTTTTCGGTAATCGTATCTTCTACTTTGTCTAAATGTGAACTTGATAAGTTGCTAGTTGTGTTGAGAAGGCATAAGTCTGCTATAAGGTGGACAATTGAAAACTTAAAAGGGAATAATCCTACTTTTTGTATGCATAAGATTAGGTCAGATGATGAAACTAAATGTTCTGTGCAGCATCAGCGGAGGTTGAACCCTGCTATGCAAGAGGTGGTTAGGAAACAATTGCTTACATGGTTAGATGCAGACATTATCTACCCTATTAGCGATAGTACTTACGTTAGTTTGTTGCGTGTGGTCGCTAAGAAGGGGGGAATGACTGTGATTTTATCTGATAAGGGTGAGGTGCTTACGACTAGGGTACCTACAGGGTGGCGTGTCTGTGTAGATTATAGGAAATTGAATGAGAACATGCGTAAGGATCATTTTCCTTTACCCTTTATGGACCAAATGCTAGATAGACTTGCAGGGTATGATTTCTACTGTTTCTTGGATGGGTACTCTGGTTACGATCAGATAATGATTGTACCAGGGGACCAGGAAAAGACAACATTTACCTGCCCTTATAGCACGTTTGCTTTTAGGAAGTTACCCTTTGGTTTATGTAATGCACCTACGTTTGCTTAATTGAAAGAGTAATGGAAGTGTTCATGGATGATTTCTCTGTATTTGGCTCTTCGTTTTACTCTTGTTTATCTAACCTATCTTTAGTCTTAGAGAGATGTGAAGAGACTAACCTCATCTTGAACTGGGAAAAATACCATTTCATGGTACGAGACGGGATAGTCTTGGGACATCATGTTTCTGTGGCAGGTCTTCAGGTTGATCGTGCCAAGGTGGTGGCAATTGAGAAGCTTCCACCACCCACTAATGAAAAAGGAGTTCGATCTTTCTTGGGGCACGCGGGATTCTATAGGAGATTCATCAAAGATTTCTCTAAATATTCAAAACCGCTGCCCAGGTTACTTGAAAAAGATGTTGCTTTTGATTTTGATGATACTTGCTTGCATGCTTTTTAGGTTCTCAAGGAAGCATTGGTTACTGCTCCAATTCTCATTACTCCAGATTAGACTCAGCCCTTTGTGCTAGAGTGTGATGCCAGTGAGACAGCTTTGGGAGTTGTGTTGGGGCAGATAAGAGAAAAGAAGTTTCATGCCATTTACTATGCAAGTAAGATGTTCGATTCTGCTCAAAAGAATTACATCACCGAGAAGGAATTCTTGGCGGAGGTGTATGCCTTTGATAAGTTTTGACCTTACTTAGTTGGCATGAAGATTGTGGTGTACACTGATCACTTAGCTATCAGATACTTGATGGATAAGAAAGATGCAAAGCCGAGGATAATCAAGTGGATTCTCTTGTTATAAGAGTTAGACATGGAGATCTGGGACAAAAAAGCATTGTGACAACACAGATGAGGTGATCAAAGAGTACTTTCCTGATGAGAAGATATTGATAGTGGACATCAAACAGGTCTTCGCTATTTCGAAGACATACCCTGAGACGAAGGAAATGGAAGCCCCCTAGTATGCTGACTACGTGAACTACATTGCAACGGGGTAAAACCATATCAGTTGAGTAGACACCAGATGGTCAAGTTTCTGCATGATGTACAAACTATATTATGGGAGGAGCCATGGGTCTACAAAATCTGCACTGATTCCATTATCCGGAGATGTGTTCCTGAGGTAGAATGGGAGAGTGTGCTGGATTTCTATCACTCTCAGCCGAATGGTGGTCATTTTGGCGCACAGAAGACTGCTCAGAATGTGCTTCAGTCTGGATTATATTGGCCAACCCTATTCAAGAGTTGTCAAGAATATGTTGATACATGTGATCGATGCCAACGAATGGGGAATATTTCGAAGAGAGATGAGATGCCTTTGTAGCCTAGTATCATAGTGGAGATTTTTGATGTGTGGGGGATCGATTTTATGGGGCCATTTCCCCAATCTAATGGATTCCTCTACATTTTGCTTGCAGTAGACTATGTGTCGAAATGGGTGGAAGCAATTCCAACCAGGACAAATGAGGCTAGAGTGGTGCAGAAGTTTGTTAAGAGGAACATTTTCAACCGGTATGGGGTACCGAAGACACTCATTAGTGATGGAGGAAGCCATTTTGTGAATAAGATGTTGGAGAAGGTGCTTCGAGATTAAGAAGTGAAGCATAGGGTTACCACACCCTATCATCCACAAGAAAATGGGCAGGCTGAGGTGTTAAACCATCAAATCAAGCAGGTGTTAGAGAAGACAGTGGGAAGCACAAGGAAGGATTGGTCCACGAAGCTTGAGGATGCTTTGTGGGGATTTAGGACTTCTTTCAAGATGGTCTTAGGGATGTCGCCATACCAAATAGTTTATGGGAAATCTTGCCATCTTCCGGTGGAGATTGAACATAAAGCTCTTTGGGCAATTAGGCAATTGAACTTGAGCATGGAGGATGCGAAGGATTTTCGTCTTACTCAGATCAATGAGTTAGATGAGTTCAGAGAGAGAGCCTATGAGAATTCGAGGATCTTCAAGGCAAGAATGAAAAGATGGCATGATGCGAAGATCCGGTTCAAAGAATTCAATGTTGGCGATCAGGTACTCTTATTTAACTCTCGTCTCAAGTTGTTTGCAGGTAAGCTGAAGTCCAAGTGGATTGTACCATATGTAATTCATAGAGCCTGTGGAGGGGGGATCTTTGAATTGAAAGATGAGAAAGATGAGAAAGGTGATATCATGGTGGCAATGGGCAACGACTGAAACATTATAGGTCGCTGCTTGATAAGCAAGTGCTCTCTCTTGAGTACTTAAGTTAGACGTATCCGTCGTGACTCAACGACGTTAAACTTGAGCGCTTGTTGGGGACTGACCCTCCCATTTTATTTGCATTTCTGAGTCTGTGTCAATGTAGTAATTTTATTAGGTGTTGCTTGACTACAGTATACACTTCTTTTCAAACTTATGTTCTCACTTTGTTTGATCTAAGTTTGGGGGGATGCGTGTATACTTGCGTCTTATGGCACCAAAGTAAAGTTGCTTCATTGTGTAGTTTGCTTGGATGGTTAATTTTTGTGATTTTTTTGGTATTTTTGATTCCTTTGATTATATTAAGAGGTCGATTTTTTGTGACTGTCCAGGTGTGTGTCATTTTTGTTTATGTTGCGCGTTAATTCTAGTTTGAGTGTGGTTGTTTTTGGTTCTCAAGGATGATTGATTGGTTTGTCTTAGCACTTGATTGAGTTAAGCTAGTGATGTTTTAAGTATTATTGTGGATATGTTGAGTTGTGGTTGAAAGTTTGAGTCGTTAGATGCACACGTATAAGTTTTCTCCCCTTGTTCTTGACTAATATGGATATTTTGATGATTGATATATGATTTCTAAGTTAGTTCAGGGGAAAACGGAGCAAGGGGCAAAATTTTGGTTCTTTATGGGCTAACACGAGTTGATAAGTCACAACTCGACTTGTAACTCGACTCGTGTTGTGGTGCCGAGGTGAACAGGTTTCAGATGGATGAAACTTGACTTGACAGGCTGAAGCTCGACTTAGATAGCACGAGTTGAGCTATATAACTTGACTTGACAGGCTACAACACGAGTCGATGACATAACTCGAGCTGACTGTCGAAAGTTGTCCATAAGCCTAGCACGACTTGACAAGCCCAGCTCGACTTATAGCTCGAGTCGTGTTGGGCTCCAGGTATGATATTTTTAAGTTTAAAATTGGGGATTTTTGGATATTGCTTTTCATTTCCTTTTTTCCGATTTCAATCCGTGTTGCATTCCCCTTATTCCTTTTGATTTTTGACCATAATCCATCATCCCACACAGTTTTCTCGCTTCACCCACCATCACAAGAATATAATTTCTAAGATTTTGAAGAACATTGGGGGCGAAATTAGGGTTTTTTCGAATTTTTCTTGCGAAGAACACGTGAAATTCGAATTCACCATGTACAGCCTTAGAGATATGTTTCTCGTGCTGAATTTATGATTAGATGGTCGTATTTATTTTGAATTTTCAATGGGTGAGTGTGATAATGTGTAATGTACATGTTTAAATTGGGTTTTGGTTGAGGTATTTCGTCGAACACGTGGTATGCATGTTAGTTTGCTTTCAAATTGATCCTTATCCATTGTGTGAGATGAATATTTGACTAGGGCTTGAGTATTTGGGTCATGTGGATGATGTGAAGTGAAATGATATGAATACTAGTGTGAATTTTGAAAATTTGAGAGTAAGCATGTTAAGGATGGAGTCTTTTAGAGGGAAATTGATACTTATGGATATGTGTTGAAATTTGCCCAACTAAAACTTGAATTTCTTGATTTTGACTGCAATTAGGTGAAGAATTGTGTAGGATATATGTTAAGTTGTTATTGGATTCATGTTGAGTATTGAAAAGAATATACGTGAGGGTTGTTGAGTGAAGTTGATTCATGTTATATGTTGTTAGATTTGCTTGATGAGTACGATTGAATAATGCTATTGATTTTTGGTATCCTATACAAAGTCCATGGGAAGTGAGTATTTTGTGTTCATGATATGAAAAATGTGGATAAATTTTGTGATCATTTTAGGTAGAGGAAAGAAGGGGGATGGCAATGATGGAGGCAAAGGAAAAGGGAAGAAACCGTCCAAAGGAGACGGGCCGAGTAAAAGGAGGAAAGGTGCTTCTAGTTCAATGGGAGAGGCACAAGACGATACAGCCAACCAAAGGATGGATAAGTTGAGAAGTTTAAAAAGGCTACCGTCGGATTTTAAGCTGAGCATGAATAACTGGATAGAAATGGCCCCGGTATGGGAGAGGGTTTCAGATAAGATCACCCATACCCACTATCAAGATGATGGAACCATGACCACTCTGAAAGTTTTTGAGGAGATCTTAGGGATGTTTGATCAGGCTGGGATTCATCATTTTATGGAGCAAAAAGGGAGGACTTATTTTCAGTTAACAACGGAGTTTTTGTCCACATTAAAAGTCATCTCTGATCCGATGGACAAGCTTCCTTACGCTGCGGAGTTTTATCTAGGAGGAGTATTCAGATAGATCAATTTGGATGGTTTGAATAGAGCATTGAGGGCTCCAGTTGGAATTCCTTTTGCTGAGGAAAAGAGATTTAAAGCCAATGAATTTTGGGAGTCCATCATAGGAAAAAGGAGGTTCAAGTCTAGTGTGGCAAAGGCCACCTTCATCAGGAATCCAGTTATGAGATATGTGGATCAGATTTTGGCTAGTACGATTTTCTGCAGAGCTGAAGGGGGTAGCATTACCCAAGGTGAGCTGTACGTCCTGTGGTGCTTGAAGAATTCAGTTCAGTTTAATTTGGCTGCTTACCTCCTGTACCAGTTTCACCGGTTCAAAGTGTGTTCGATTCAGAAGGTGAACATAGGAGGATTTGTTTCTCCCATCGCCCATCATTATAATATCGATACCTCGGGGACAGAGTATATCAGAGATCCCCCAGACCTTGACATGACAGCGATGGTTAGGAGAAGAATTATGAAAAGGGATCCTCAGGGGATCATGTACGTCTTCAAGGAGGACGGATTTCATTCTTCTTTCATATGGTACTACATCAGTTCACCACTGCGTGAAGAGAGGAGAATCTATTGATAGACACACCGGATCATGTGGCCATTCGTGATGGGGTAAAGAACCATTCTTGGCAGAATATCGCGAGGATTGCATTGGGAAGGATGTTCCCGATGGCCATGGGAGAGCCAGAAATCCCAGAGTAGCAGCCACAGCCAATGGATTAAGAGATTGGTGGAGTCGGTCCACGGATTGGAGAGTTTGGTGACGCTCCACAGCAGGAGTACGCAGGGGTACATCAGTTCTACGAGAAGCCTAATTTTGGTGGAGTGTCTTTGTATGGGATGGCACCACCTGTTCCCCCACCTGGATTTGAAGCATTGTCCCTATGTTTGATTGATGGGGCCAGCAGGCGCAGGGAGCACGGATGCATAATGAATATCTCATGGAGGAGAACAGGCAAAGAAAGGAGGAGAATAGACAGAGAGCTGCAGAGAATCGAGAGCTGAACAGACAGATGGCCACAGTGCTGAGGAATCAGGCAGTTTCGGATAGACATCTTGGGGCATTGGCGACCACGACGAATGATATCGCCACCAGATTGGCCAACTTTGAGGATCTAAGGAGGGATTTCGATGAGTGGCGGATGGGCCCAGGAGATAGAGATAGTGCTGATGATGATGATGGTCCCGGAGATAGCGAGGAGGATTAGCAGCGTTATTGAGAAGTTTTATTTTTCTTTTCATTTCATGATCTCTGTGATGCTGTGAAAATTGGTAGCTGATTATCTGTTAGGTTCTCTTGTTCTAGTTGACTGGCCTGTATTAATGAATTAAATGTGTACTTGGTGTGATGAATTTGTACTTGTGGGGTAATGAATGAATTAATGAAAGATATGGTAATGTAATGAAATGGATAATCAAGTTAGATATGAGCTTAGATGTTGGAATACTTTAAGTTGTTGCATGTATTAAAAATTGGTTCACTAACCTATGAAGGTGTGCTTGTTATTCTGGTAAACCCATGTGAGAATTTGAACTTTGATATATCATGCAATTACACATGATTGGTTTTATTCTTGAGAGTATCGTTTACATGCATGTATTTTAGAACTTGACTCTTAATCTACTTGAGGCTAGATGATTGATTGGGTGATGGGAAATGATCTTAGGCCATTTTGTTCTTATTTGAGTCACGAGCCAAATGTTTATCCTACCTTGAAATTTAATCCATAGTTTCCCGTTTGAGACTGTAAGCCTTTTTCGTTGGAAACCTATGAAGATAGCCAATTTAATCCTTTAAAAGCCTTTTAAATACTTATCCTAGTGAGAAATAAAGGAGATGGATTGGTGAAGTGTGAAGAGAAAATATTGGAAAGATAAATGTTGATGGGTAGTGATTGGAAGTAAAGGATGGTTAAAATTTGCAGAAGGGGTAGTGCCTGAAACTGGTACCCCAGTTACTGGGGTACCAGTTATAGGGTAGTGCCTGAAACTGGTACCCTATTTGAGAAGAAAAGAAAGAAATGAAAAGAAGACGTTGAGCTTGAAAGTAAGGGGATATTTGAAATGATGAAAAGATATTGAAAGAGAAAAAAAAATAAGATTGATTTGTCAAGCATATGTGTTGAAAAGGTATCTCTACTGTTGATTCTCTACTAGTGATCAAGTCACTTGTCTCATATTTACCTACCCTTGTCCAAAGAGCCAACGTTACAACCCTTAGCAAGTCCTTTGTGATCCCATCATTAAGTCTTTTAAGTTAGTGGAGAGTCTAGATAATTGTCAAGCTTATGGTTACGCATGCAAGTGAATTGATTTGAGTGAATATATATTAGTCATGAGAGTGAATAGCTCACACTTGAGCGATGAGTGCAAATACTATCAGTGAGAGTGGAAGATGAGCATTCTGAAATGGGGAGTGATTGATTTGACGTGCGTGTTTTCAATTGATAGGATTTTGACATTTGAGTATATTATCTTGGTTTGGATTTGTGAGTGATCCCTTGTTTGCATTAGAATTTCAACTCTCATCTCTCTTGTATTTTGAAATCGTTTTTCAGGGACGAACAACAGGGTAATTTGGGGGCTTGATGAGAGTGGAAATCTAAGTCTTTTCAATCTCATATTGCCTTGTTTATGTTAGAATAATGCCATATATTCTTATTAGATTGCATTGCTTATGTATTTTGCATGATTATGGTGCTACTAACGTGTTTTGTGGAGTTTTGAAGGTTAAAACAGGTTAAAATGAAGTAAAACCGAAGACGGGCAAGAAATGGACGCAAAATGACCTTACTCGAGTTGAAAGGGTCAACTCGACCTAGCAACTCAAGTAGAATAAGATGCCGTAGTGGATCAGAATTGTCAGTGAGCAAACTCGACTTGTCTTGGGCAACTCGACTTGTAGCTCGAGTCGAGTAGCGTCTGAGGCAAGCTGAGTTGCATGTCGTGTGAGGCAGAGCAGCGGCAAATGGTGTCAGAGAGCTAACACGAGTTGACAGACAGTAGCTTGACTTGGCAACTCGACTCGTGTTGGTGTACGGAGGAAAATCAGTTTCAGAGCATGCCAGCTCGACTTGACAGGAGGCGCACGACTTGGCAACAACTCGAGTCGCGTTAGCAACTCGTTGGTCACTCTAACTCGTGTTGCATTAGTTTGGGCCGAAAATCAAGATTTTTAATCCCCTATGCATGACAAACGTGAGATATAGCCCAGCATTCGTGGCCCATGGTATAAAAAGGGGGAACAAACACTTTGAGAAAGGACCGATCATTCACCATCAGAATAGAACATGAGTTCTAACTCCTGCATCATCCACCCACATCCTTTCACATCAGAATTCATCCATCCATCCAACCCATCGGTCCAGAGGAAGTTTCAAGTGCGATTTGAGAGCCACTCCAATCGGAGAGACGGAGGAAATACGCAGACCATGTACTAATGTTTCGTATCTTTTCTTATTATTTTCTTTTGTTGTTTTGATTATGAAATTGTTAACCATGAGGGTTGTCTGTAACCTCATGAGCTAGATACTTTTATTGTTCTAAGGTTTGAGGCTAAGATGTAGTTGATTAATCTTGTGAATTCATACAGTGATAATACTTATTTATTCATTTTATCCAAACTTTGTTATGCGCTTGTAACGTCTTCATCGCATATTATTGACATTGCCTGTGATGCTTGATATCTTATGTTAGCTTGTGTGCATATGTACTTGATACTGTTTGATTGCTAGGGATTAAAGTAGTTTGCACGTGAACACGTTAATCCTAAGAGCTAGTAAATATGGTACTTGATTATCTTAGTGGAACAATGCAATTAAGAAGTCAAGTAGGAAGTGAATGAGATTGAATAGGAATTTCAGAGAATATATGTTAGTCGAATTGGCCATCCGGAGGCTTATGAAATTCGCCTTATTAGTATCTAGGAAGGAGGTTCAAAACCATTCACACATTGAATCATAATGTAAATTCATTAAAACGGTATGAACGAACAATAGGACGTCTAGGAAATCGAATCAATTGCATTAAATCCAATACCTTAGAGCTGTTATTTTTCTCTTGATTAAATACTTTAGTATTTAATCATATTAAAACACTTGGAAATTTGGTTACGATAATTTTAATTAATAGTAATATAAATTAAATAATTAATCAACTGTCTCAGTGGGAACAATATTAATTTTAACTGAGGTACTTGCCATTACAATTGACATCCCTACACTTGGGGATTTTAATTGGAGTGCGCAATAAAAGTCTAACAGGTACTAAGCTTAAATAAGAGTCCCTTCACACGATTAATCAACCTCTCGATTAAACCAATCGGATGTCCTATCCTAAAGAACATCTCTATCTCTTTAAGATCTATAATGAACATGATGTGTATGACAAGATGATTCAATTAATTATCCTAAATATGCAATTAACTTCTCAATTTAATCACATATTTAAAACAACAAACCACACAAATCATCATAAACATCAAGATCTAAAGCATCAATGATAGAAAATCAATTAACCCATCAACATATGAATTTAAATACACAAATCCTAAGATTATCCAACAACTCTCATGTTGCTAATCTCACAAGGGAGATTAGTCTACCATATTCAAAAGGAAATCAACATAGACATTAAGATCCTTACAAAACATAATGAAACAATAAGGCTTCAATACAAGAGTTGGATGAAAACTCCCTTGGATGTCTCCAATTGTGATCTTCTTCCTTCCCTTGCAATCATCCTTTCTTCCTTGCTTATTTTTTTCAATTGGATGAAGGTATTGATGGTGGGATGATGGTAGATGGAATGGATGGTGAATGGATGAAGGTGATGGTGTGAAATGAAGAGAATGGTGAGTGATCTATGTGTTTTAGTGCAAACCCTTGGTGGAATCTCCAATCTCCCTTCAAATGTTAAACTTGAGGCTATTTATACCCTCTCCAATTTGGGCCACGAATTAATCATCAACTGGGCTTTTTACACACACTTACACATATTGACAGGTGAAAATCCGAATTTTTGGCCCAAAAATATGCAACTCGAGTTGGCCTTACTCAACTCGAGTTGCAACACTAGTCTAGTTGGATGTGTGTAACTCGAGCTAAAGTAGCTCGACTCGTATTTGATACTCGTGCACCCGTCTGTTCGGTCGTGTTGCGAGGCTCTAAAACTGAAAATCCCACAGAAGGAAGCTCGACTCGAGCTAACCACTCGAGTTGCAGTTTGTAAGTCGAGTTGTCTCACTGTACAATTTTTGGTCGCTGCTCTGCTCCTTACTCGACTCGAGTTGCAAGTCGAGTTGGACCCTGCAATTCGAGTAAGCTCTCTGGATGATTTTTGACCCCAACTCGACTTGATCTCAACTCGTGTTGGCAACTCGAGTTGCACCTTGCAACTCGAGTTGGGTCCCGTCAGCTCGTTTTCTTGCTCGTTTCAGCTCCCGACTCCATTTTGCTCATTTTTCACCTGTTTTACATACGTTTAAGCTCATTCACACACATTTCCATGAAAATACATAACACAATCAAATTATACATAAAATACGGATAGAATACTATGAAAATGGACATAAAAGACACTAAGTGAAAATATCACTCATCACACCCCAAACTTAAAGTGTTGTGCGTCCCCGACTAAAGAAAATGATAAACCAAGGGGTGAGATTTTCACCTAGGAAAAGACTAAACGAACATAAATAATAACACATCAATAACAATAAGAATCACAATTTATGCTAAGTTATCCTACAACATTAAACTCATGACATAAGGAATTAACAAGTTCAATCTCAAGAGGATAAAGTGTAATATAGTCCATTTTGGTCCAAACCTCACATAAGTTATCAATTTCACTCAACACTCTTTGAAGTAAAGTAACAACACTCATCAATCGATTGACTAGACTCACTATAAGCTTGCTCGTGGACTACATTCATAAACCACCAAAGTTTCAATTAATGATCAAAAAAGTCTTTACTTAGGATGTAATGATAGGCTCTTTGGTAGGGTAGGAAGAATATGAATATTAGTGACTAATCAAGTATAAGTAATCAAAGAGATGGCCAATTTCTCCAACTTCTCCACTTTTCTTCCTCTCTTGTCTTTAATGTTCGCAAGCTCTAATCATCAACTTTCCTTAGATTGAGCTTCTTTTGATTCATGTTTCCTTCTTTGGACTTTTAAGTACTTAATCATATTGTTGGTGCTTTGCCCTTTTTCTTATTTTATGGTTGCATGTCCATTCTTTGCTTGTGCTCTTTTTATCCTTTTTCTTGCTTGTTTATCATTTCCTTTTCTTCTCTTGTTATTCAATCTATCATTTCTAGCTACCACCTCCTTAATCACCCACACAAAGGGTATATACATAAGGCTTTAAGTGGGTAATCATGGCTTGTAATGTGCTAAATTCACAATAAATAGGCTTAAAGGCTCAAAGTGGTTGACTAGGGATGATGTTCGTGATATGGAAATATTTGGCAATGACTATTAATGACAATGATGGTCTTAGATCATATCACTAATCTCCACTAATTGGGCTCGTTCCTATAGTCCTTGAGCAAGTTGTAGCTTACCAACACAATCAATCCACTCATGAAGAAAAATACCATTTATGCACGGTTGAGGCTCAAATTCTCACAAGCTTATGCATTGGACCTTAAAGAACTTATTACACCACATTCATCTCGAAATTGAACAAGTTAAATATAACATGTCACAATTCGAAAGTATAGAGATTCTTAATCATAACTTGTCATCACTTACTACCACAATATATCATCACTCACATTCAAAAATGACTCACAACATCCCAAAAATAAACCACCAAACAACCCTAGACAAGAATATGAAAACACATAAAACATAAATTAAGGACTCGACAAACAAGAAAAAACCAAAAACACATAACATGCAAAAGCAACAAAACCACCATTAATAGAAAATGAAGCACACATTCTATATCATCCATAATCAATTAAGCTCACAAACATCCCATCCTTTGATTGAAAAGGAAATTCTAAATTACGAAAAGTAAAGTTCCCACAAGCATAACACATAAAGTAGCATGCTAATCACATCAATCCAAATCAAATCAAATTATGCTAAGCACATAAAAGTGGTAGGGTGTAGAGTGAACTCCCTTAGAAAGGCATTCGATAGTAGACTTTGTTAGCTCCAATCTCCATGCATGCTTCCAATACCCTTCATACATGCTCAACAAAACCATTAGCTCAACAATTTCATTCAATATATGGACTATCATGCATTTCAACATAACCATTCGTACCAAAATTAAACCAATACTCATGAGAAAAATTCAAAATTAGCCCCAAAAACACGAAAAATATATGCCTTCAAAATAAAGTATGTCACGCCACCCCATATCCCCCCAAACTTAAATTGAAACAAGAGTTTCGAGTTAAGTTTGCAACAAGTGGTGTGACGAACTTACACACTTCAAATCAAGCACCTCTCATATCTTCAATAAGCATTCTCCTCACGAGCACAATCCACCTACATATCAAAATTACAAAACAACAAATCCACCATCCTTATTAAAAGCATTAAATAAAGCTATAAAAGATAATAATGGGTTGCCTCCCATCTAGCACTAAGTTTAATGTTTTCAAGCTGGACGGGATAAGGAGAACTCATCGAAATGGCCATGAATATCTTTCGTCCTTGCCATCAAATTTTAATCGTTGTGCTTCTTCCTCCAGTAGGCACTTTTGGCAAGTGATTGCCTCTGTTGCATCCTTCGAGCATGACTTCAAAAATTCGACTCTCTTGAGCTTACACTCCATTGCCCTCTCCATTCTTGAAAACCACTTATTCCTCTTTACCAAATATATACCCAACATCTCTTTGAGTTCTCTTTTATTCCTAAGGATGTGAGAAGAATCAATGGGTAAGAAAAAATCAATGTAAATAATATTTTGAAATTCAAAGCAAATTAAAGAGTTTAAAGGTTTAGAAATGCTCATTTCACTCTTCAAGTTATCATCACTTGCTTCTTGACTTTGTTCCTCTTCATCAACATCATTTGCCTCAATAGGCTTTTCAAACACCTCATTTGATTCTTTATCTCCCAAATTCTTTTCTTCCTCCAACTCTTCTTCAACTTTGCTCTCCTCTTCAAGTTCTTCAACTTGTTGAAAATTGGTCAAAAAACTTACATTTTGGCTTACTTGATGCTCCAAAGCTTCTAATCTCTTCTCATTTGCCTCATTTCTTATTTCATCTATTTTCTTGTCTTCTTCAAGGATTGCTATCATCATCTCAATCAAGACTTCTATAGATGATTTTTCATCCTCAACTTGTTGAAAGTCTCATCCCTCTTGGTTGTCAAAATTCCATCTTTAAATTGGTGAACAATTCCCATGAAAACTTCCCTCATAGTTACTTTGAAAATTTCCTTGGAAATCATTCACTCCCATGAAATAAGCATCTCCTACTTGAGAGTGAGGAATCCTCCACTCTTCTTGCTCTAAAGGACTAGGAATCGACATATTTTGCACATTTTGACCACCCCCCAAATTTGAACTAAGCAAGACTTGACCATAAGCACCTTGATTTATCATCCTTATTTGTCTTTTCAATTCTAAGGTAGCGGGTGTAATTATCTCGGATGATTCGTTGAACAATAAACTTGATTGAAAAGTTGGGCCTTCATCACTTCCTTGAGCACTTCTTCTATATAATTCAAGTAAAGCGTAGTTTTGGAACGGAGGAGAAGTATTGGTGTTGGGATTTGGTGGAGAATAAGTCTATGCTTGATACGGGTGGAATGTATTTGCATTGTAAGCTTGTTGTCATTCTCCATTTCTTCCTTGATTGTAGTATTGAGAGCTATCTTGATCCATTTGGAAATTATATCTATAGTTGCTCTCATTCATATAGCCTCTAGATTGTGGAGGTGGAACCCTTGCAATTTGATCCCCAAAGACATTTGTGAATTGGTTCCAACCATCCATTTAAATGTTCTTCTCAAAGCTTACTACAATTCTTCTTCAAACTTTTTATGTTTGGCTTTGATCCCCCCCTTCCTCTTCTCTCAAGGTAGTTTCCACGTACATATCAAAATGAACAAGTGAGATCAAAAATTTTCCAAAGCAAATAATAAAAGCGATAAAAATATCTCTAGTAATACAAATCGAAACACTCCTTTGTTAAACCACTAGAAACCGTTGCCTCCCCGGTAATAGCGCCATTTGATTAGACATTTTTTAGTAGGGATGACCAATTAAAACAATTTATCGAACCACAGGGAGGTAGGTACTAGTGCTTAAGCGATCTCACATTTCTTGTAATTTTATAGAGACGAATCATCAATAGAGTGGTTGTTCAAACAAGTAAATAGAAGTAATCAAAGTAATGCAAGCAAGCAATGATCAACAAACAAGATGGATAGATGAAAAGTGGTTTACAAAATTAAGCAAAAGTGAGATTAACAACAATAAAGAAGTGGAAATCCTAGGGTACATGCATCAAATTCATATGAATCATGGGCTTAAGACTAAGGGTCAACACTAAGTTCACCTATACTCCCTCTCGAGATGAATAGGATATGATTCATTTAAGAATCCCAATATAGCTCAATGGATTGGTTCTTACTTAAACAATTCCAACAAGGTACTAAGCTTAAATAAGAGTCCCTTCACACGATTAATCAACCTCTCGATCAAACCAATCGGATGACCTATCAAAGGGTTCAAAATCCTAAAGGACATCTCTATCTCTTTAAGATCTATAATGAACATGATGTGTATGACAAGATGATTCAATTAATTATCCTAAATATGCAATTAACTTCTCAATCTAATCACATGTTTAAAACAACAAACCACACAAATCATCATAAACATCAAGATCTAAAGTATCAATGATAGAAAATCAATTAACCCAATCAACATATGAATTTAAATACACAAATCCTAAAATTATCCAACAACTCTCATGTTGCTAATCTCACAATGGAGATTAGCCTACCATATTCAAAAGGAAATCAACATAGACATTAAGATCCTTACAAAACATGATGAAACAATAAGATTTCAATAAAAAAGTTGGATGAAAACTCCCTTGGATGTCTCCAATGGTGATCTTCTTCCTTCCCTTTCAATCCTCCTCTCTTCCTTGCTTCTTTTCCTCAATTGGATGAAGGTTTTGATGGTGGGATGATGGTAGATGGAATGGATGGTGAATGAATGAAGGTGATGGTGTGAAATGGAGAGAATGGTGTGTGATCTATGTGTTTTGGTAACCCTTAGTGAAATCTCCAATCTTCATTCATATGTTGAACTTGAGGCTATTTATACCCTCTCCAAGTTGGGCCATAAATTAATCATCAACTGGGCTTTTTACACATACTTACACACATTGGCAGGTAAAAATCTAAAATTTTGGCCCAAAAACATGCAACTCGAGTTGGCCTTACCCAACTCGAGTTGCAACACGAGTCAAGTTTGATGTGTGTAACTCGAGCTAAAGGAGCTCGACTCGTGTTGGATACTCGTGCACCCGCCTGTTCGGTCGTATTGCGAGGCTTTGAAATTAAAAATCCCACGGAAGGCAGCTCGACTCGAGCTAGCAACTCGAGTTGCTGCTTATAAGTCGAGTTTGCTCACTGTACAATTTTTGGTCGGTGCCCTACTCCTTACTTGACTTGAGTTGCAAGTCGAGTTGGACCCTGCAACTCGAGTAAGCTCTTTGAACGATTTTTGACCCCAAATCGACTTGATCTCAACTCATGTTGGCAACTCGAGTTGCACCTTGCAACTCTAGTTGGATCCCGTTAGCTCGTTTTCTTGCTCGTTTCAGCTCTCGACTCCAATTTTCTCTTTTTCACATGTTTTACATACGTTTAAGCTCATTCACACACATTTCCATAAAAATACATAACACAACCAAATTATACATAAAATACGGATAAAATACTATAAAAACAGACATAATAAGACACTAAAATTTAGGTGAAAATATCACTCATCTTTATCTCCCACTCTTCCATATTTATATAATTTTTTACTTTTTCCTTTGCTAAAAAGATAATGCAATTTACAGATTTATGATGGATAAAGTTAGATATGTTCAAATCAAGGTCAAGTGGAGAATATGAAAATAGAGTAAGACAATTTCTTGACATGACTTTTGCTAAGGTATGTGTAAATGGAAAGATTATATGCCCCTACAAGTTCTGTAAGAATGATAAATGGGTAATTAGAGAGATTGCTAAAGAGCATTTGATTGTAGATGGCTTCATGAAAGGTTATCAAAACTATGTTGTCAATGTGCCTGAGTTTCCTATATTCTCCAAGTCTGGACGACCTATCGGAAAGCAAGAATGCGTAGTGATGGATTAAACATTCTTATTAAAGCAAGAATGCGTAGATGGAATGGTGCCTTTTCAAGATGATAACCATGATATACCTTTAGATGAAAATGAGGAACCTACTTGGGTCTGAAGAGATGTAGAAGGAACAGTTGTTGATTAGTTAGCAAGTCATCTGGACGTACTATACCTTTAAATGATGTATCATTTTGTTTCTTATGATGGTGATTATGCATATAACTTGTTACTAGTTTTCTTAATTTTTATTTATTGTGAAATGGTTGATTATTGCACACTGTTGAAATATAAATATAGATTTGTTACTTATGAATTATTAGGTGGACTATTTAATGTGGTAAGTTCCATAAATTTATTATATTTCAAACTCTTAGTTGTTGAATTTTTATTTATTTTAATTTATTATTTTCTGATTTGTAGGTCATGTCTACTAGAGCGAAATCTTGTAGGAGACCTCTGCCCGTAGATTGTTATTCTACTACACATGATACAAGTCAAACTCAATTAGGTTGTATTTTATCAGTCTTTATATATATTTATATATTATTTTATTCTAGTAATGGTATATGTTTATAATTAATTATGTTCTATTTTTTAAAGTATTACCAAAGCATACAGTGGGTTCAAATCATTCTACAAGGAATACAACACCTTCTACATCACGTGCAAAAGATGGTTCTTCTGCAATTGCCATTGACCTTGAGGTTACAACAGAGTCAGGTAATAAACATGTTTTTATATATTTATTTGTTAAATAAATAATTAATTTCAAAATCTTTTTCATGTAAATATCTTATAGATAATACAAAAGAAAGAGAATTAGAGGACCTACATTCATACCCAAAGTTTGGGGACAACCCACTGATGAGTTGAAACTTGTGCCGTTTAATGAACATTGACAACCAAATAATCAAGAAAATACATGTACTTTAGCACATTTTTTGGGCACTATTGCCAGAAATGGTAGATATTGTCCTCTTCAGTATTCGGATTGGAGACTCATGCCATATTCGTACAAGACTGAGATTTTAAAGATTGTTAAGGTTGGTAAACATATAATATATATGTCCTTTGATTTTACATTTAGAGATGTATGTTTATAGTTTTACATGACTTTTATCTCTTTAATTTCTTACAGGCAAAATTTAGCATTGGAGTTGGAAATGAACCATATATTTTGAAATCAATCAATAAGAAATGGAGAAGTTGGAAGAGTTTTATGAAGAAAGAGAAGTTCAACCCTAATGAATCTATTGAGGGGCAAAATGCAAACCTAACTGATAAGGTGAATGGTAGAGTGGAAGATAAGCAATTTAAAGCTTTAGTTGATCATTGGAAGTCTGACAAATCTAAGGTATATAATGAATAATATCGATTTGTGTTATACTTGATATCATTTTTGTTTATTTATTTATTGAATTATATCTTAAATTTATTTAGGCAATTAGCGAAAAAAATAAAAAGACACGTGGTGAGCTTAAATTGATTCATCATATGGGAAAGAAGAGCTATGCATTAGTGAAAGAAGCATGGGTAGTTTTCATTAAATTGTATATAATATTATTAATTTTCAATGAATTCAAAAACTTATATCGAATATATTTGTTTTGTTGCAGAAGAAGTATAACAAATATCCAACAAGAGCAGAGTTGTTTAAGGAATGCTATTATAAAGTAAATAATCCTCGCATGAGTAAAGACATAAAAGAAGCTGTTGTGAGTTAATTTATTCAACTTTAATAATGTAGTGTAATTTTTTTATTGCTATACACTAGTTGATTATTGTTTGTTGATCACAGAATAAGATGGAACAATTAAATGAAGAGTTTCTGGAAGAAGGTGAAACAGAATTTGAAGCAAATAACTGTGAAGACTTGTTTGTAAAGGTGATAGGAAAAGATTAAAGTGGATCTTTGAGAATGTATGGCCTTGGAGTTAGTTGGTCTAATGTGCATGGACTACTTTCGAGTCGTGATGTAAGTTACAGACTTGCGATGGAGTTCAAAGAGATATATGAAGCTTTAACAACAAAAGTTAATAGGGAAGTACAAGTAGTTAGATCATCTGAGTGTTAAAATATATCATTCTCATCTTCAAACAATCAGGGATCAACATCAACATCACGTACTAAGCACATCCAGGTACTATTTCTTGTGCGACATATCTTTCTTATATAATATATTCATTATATTTGAATGTTTAGTGATACAATTATATGATATACAGATTCATTCCAGAGTTGTTTTGAAAAGTTTGGAGGATATAAGTGAAATTGTTGCGATTGGTTATATTAGTGACATGGATGTTGTCAGAGTAAATGGGAAAAATTTAGGACCTGGGTGGTGTGAAGTGACTATTCAACGTCAAATGAGAAATGATGTATGTTTGATCAAACCTTACGATCACATACAGACAATTGGAGACTCTCTTGGAGCCTCTGTTGCTTGGCCATTATCTTTGGTATGTCAAGTTATCATCTATTTATAAAGTTTTTGTTATATTTATTTTTGATAGCAAGTTATATACTTATATAGGTTGCTTTGGATTATAATGATGATTGATTGCGTCTGCAGTTTTAGACTGCATACTGTAGACATGGTTTCATCTAAAGGTATGCTCTCCATAACACTATCATATTATGATCAATTAACGTGATTCTTGAGAGGGAAAAGAATGCAATAATTAGTTTCAATTACCTAGGAGATATAGGTTGTGTGCAGTATGATTCTTGATCCATTTTCACTGGATGCAATATCCACATCCATTGTTTTATGAATGTGTGAAGCCCTTTTTACTTATTTACACTCTTCAAACAATTTATTCTGTCAAGTGCATGAATAAAGTGTGAAGTCTGATTGGACTCACAAGCAACATTTAATAAATTTCCCATAAAACTTATCATGAGTATATATTTAGAAGTAATTGGAAGTTTCATTTTTTATTTTCTGGCCTGAGATAAGGGTCCTTCCTTACTAATCACTTACCTACAGATTGAAAAGGACCTAACTTGTCTATTTTTCACAGCTGGATGTCGATTTTAAATTTACATTTGCATGCTAATAATATTTCTGCATAAGTATGTGAAATTATGATGTTCTTTATGAAGAAATAAGCACCTATCAGGTTTTTAGGGTTAGAAAGAAAGAGAGTTTATTGGCCACAAATCATATTACATTGTTAACAATATATAATTCCTCCGTAAACTATTTGCTTTCCTTGAATTGAGGCATCAAATGCATGTATTTTCATCCCTATAGACTCCAAACTCCCTTCAAAATGTGAGAACTCTAGTGTTCTGTAGTCTCTCCTCTGTCAAATGTAATAATCTCACATCAACTGATCTCACACTTATTATTCTTCGTGTCCTAATTACTGATAAATTGCATATTTCTTATTATATAATGGTTTATAGTGTTCTCTGTTCTTCTTTCCTCGTCATGCTTGGATTTAATACAATAAAATGTTTAATTGGTTTCCAATGTTTCAGGTAGGGGATCTCGCTGAAGCATCTGAAAGCTATAAAATATTAAATAATGTACTGGATTTTGATGTAAGACATGACTCAATAATTTGCACAGAGTCAGGCAATGAATGTATGTTTTATATTCTTTGTTTAATTAGTGTGAATTGCCATGATTTGTGTAAATCCTTCTTTTGGCTGTAAGAAATGGGAACAGCTTGATGGCAATGAATGAGTGTTATATATTCTTTGTTTAATTAGTGTGAGTTGTCATTATTTGTGTAAATCCTTCTTTTGGTTGCAAGAAATGGGACAGCTTGATTTTTTGAGAGGTGGAAGAGAGCCACTTAACAAGCTAGTTTTTATTTTGGGACACTTATTTATGTCTTGTGAAATTTGTAGCAACCATATATAAATGTCCCAAAAGACATTTGGAGATATTTTTAAGTATCTAAAAAGATTATATAACAAGCACTTCTAAATGTCTCCATACATACTTGGAGACACTTTTAAATACCTAAAAAGATTACTATCTTAACATATATAAAATCATATTGAGACACTTAATTGTATGGTATAAACTATTTAGAGGCACATATAAATGTCATATATCAACACATTTAGAAACATTTATAATGGTTCACATGATGTGTCCCAAAACTTAATGGGACACCATTACATACAACACTTATATTATGTGTCTCAAAAATGATATGTGTCTCAAAATGTATGCAATTGAGATACTTTTTGGTGTCCTTATAGCTCTTTTTTGTTGTAGTGCATTCGTCAGATATCGATATGTGGAGTCCTACTTTTGGGCTTCGTGACCTTATTTCGAACCACATTATTCGGTATCCAGGATGATTTTAGCCAAAGGGGTGGCTTTATCATCTCTTATGGATGATGTATATGATGCATATGGTACTTTTGAGGAGCTACAAGTGTTCATAGAAGCAATCGAAAGGTTGCACTAAGATGTTATTCTATCGGCATTTTATTATTTTAATCATAGTTGTTGTCCTTAAGAGGAGTTAAAATCATTTTTGGTCATATAACTATAAAGAATTTTTGATTATGTCCCAAAAAAGATAAGAATTTCAATTTTGTTCCATAACTCCTGAAATTGACCAATTTTGGTCCCAAAGTCACCAGAACCCCATTTTTTGGCTGTGAATGCACACGTGTGAATTCCCGGCCAAAAAATGGGATCCTGGCGACTTTGGGACCAAAATTGGCCAATTTCAGGAATTACACGACGAAATTGAAATTTTTATCTTTTTTAGGATAAAATAAAAAGTTCCTTATAGTTATGGAACAAAAAATGATTTTAACTCTCCTTAAGAGTGTTCATAATTTATTTTTACAGAAATCGGTTATTGAGTTTAAAACATAAACCGTTCCTCATCTTTTTATTTTATTTGAAAAGGTTCAAAAATAGTTAAGACATTCATTTTCGTCTCAAACATTTAAGTTTTGCTCTGATTTTGTTCAAAAAAATATTTTGTTTTACCAATTTTGTCCCACGATTTTGTAAAAGCACCGATTTAGTCTCATCGCATAAAATTAGAAAAATTGGTCAATTTAAAGTAAAAAAGACTATTTTGGTGAGAATTTAAAAACTATTGGACTATTTTGGAGAAATTAAGTTTCTTGGAACTATTTTGATTAATAAAGGAAATTTTTTTGGAATGATTTTAATTTTAAACTCTCGGATATTTGTGATTGGTGTAACTAGATGTACACCTATTATTTAACAATGTATTTCTACGTATTTGATATAAGTTTGCAGGTGGGATGCTTCGTGTTTAGATAAACTTCCAGATTATATGAAAATAGTATACAAGACCCTTTTGGATGTGTTTGAAGAAGTTGATAAGGAGGTGATCAAGCTAGGAGCACCAGATCGAGTATTTTTTTTACCAATTTTGTCCCACAATTTTGTTAAAGCACCGATTCAGTATTATCCATAAAATTAGAAAAATGGAACATTTTTATGGTGAGAATTTAAAAACTATTGGACAATTTCGGAGAAATTATGTTTCTTGTAACTATTTTGATTAATAAAGTAAATTTGTTTGGAATGATTTTAATTTTAAACTCTCGGATATTGGTCATTTGTGATTGGTGTAACTAGAAGTACTCCTATTAATTAACAATGTGTTTCTTCGTATTTGATATAAATTTGCAGGTGGGATGCTTCGTGTTTATATAAACTTCCAGATTACATGAAAATAGTATACAAGCCCTTTTGGATGTGTTTGAAGAAGTTGATAAGGAGGTGATCGAGCTAGGAGCGCCATATCGAGTCTACTATGGAAAAGAAGCAGTATGCACAACAATTAATTATTTATATATATATATATATATATATATTCAAATAGCTAGGGCAATAATTAAATTAAATTAAATTTCATATATATTTTGTTATCTGCATGAAGATGAAATGCGCAGCCAGAGCTTACATGGAAGAGGCCCAATGGAGGCAGCAAAAGCACAAACCCACAACCAAGGAGTATATGAAGCTGGCAACCAAGACTAGTGGTTACATAACTCTAATAATATTATCATTTCTTGGGATGGAAGACGGTATTGTGACCAAAGAAGCCTTCGATTAGGTGTTTTCCTGACCTCGTTTCATCGATGCTACCTTGATCATTGCTAGGTTTATTGTTAAACGACCACCTCATCTAAAAGGTTAAGCTAATAGAGAAATGTATCGTTTAATACTTAATCAAGTCACTCTAACACGCCCCCTCACATGCAGGCGGGAAATTTTTGCCTCAAGCTTTGCATGTAGAATTTTCTCATAAATGGGTGGTAGTGAGGTTCGAACCCTGGACCTTTGTTAACCATGGGCTCTGATACCATGTTAAATAACCACCTCATCTAAAAGCTTAAGCTAATAGAGAAATGTATCGATTAATACTTAATCAAGTCACTCTAACACTTATCAATAATGTTAAAGGATACGAGGTAATAAAATGGGTCGATTTCCTGTACCGCATTGTTGGATAAGTGATACGTAGGGGAGAGAAAGTAAACCACAAGCCCTTTTGGGTCAATGGTCAGATTTCATTTCTTTTGAGAAATGGTGAAAAATACCCCCATTAAATAGTTGATTTTGAAAACTGCAACCCACTATAATCATAATAACATGTAGCGTCGCACATATTTAGTTAAAAAAAGTATGTGTATGATTGCTCATATAGTCGTGTGTAGCATCGTGTGAAAAAAATATATGCATGGAAACGCAGGTGAAGTTGCGGACGTAGTCGTACAAAGGGTCGCATAAAGAATTGTACATGGAGTCAGTCTCACAGACATATGTGCAAGCGTAGTTACTGGTATGTATAGTTGCATGAGATATTACATGAGAATTGCGAGTGAGGCCGCAGACATAGTTGCAGGTGCAGTCGTAGGAGAGATCGCAGAGTAGGAATAATTATTCCCAAAATATTTTTAAAGTGACATTTTTCCAAAAAAAATTAAATAATTTGATGGTATTTTTTTCAAAATAAAGTACTAAAAGTGACATTTTTGCTGGTGCCTCATTTCTTTTTCATCCCACGTGTCAATATAGTTTCACAGGAAATGACACGATAGAGGCCCAAATTAGCATAGGACATCCAGTTCAACATATGTATAACAGTATTCGAATTTTTTTTTTTATCGGTAATTGTTAGTTGTTAGTATAGTTAGTAGTTAGTTCATCAAGCACCTTACTTCCCATTTCTCCAAGCGTCCTTATAACTCCCCACCTAATTCGTTCCCAATGAGAATCGAACATGTGTCACCTCAAGTATTCGAATTAATTTTGATAAGATTATGAAGTGCAGTTTGAGAAAGAACGAGAGCACGATCGCGGTGCAGTAGAATGCTACATGGAAGAGCACAAAGTGGGGAAGCAAGAGGGGTTGTCTGAATTCAACTACCAAATGGAGTCAGCATGGAAGGACATAAATGAGGCCTTCCTCGAACCAGTTGAATTTCCAATCCCTCTACTTTATTTTATTCTCAATTTAGTTCTAGTACTTGAGGTTATTTACAAAGAGGGCGATTCCATACACACGTGGGTCCTGCAATGCAAAACATCATCAACCAGTTGTACCTTCACCCAGTTTCATATTAACACTATCTATACTCTGCTACATGCATCTCAATTACTAATAAATTCATGTTAGATGGTAGTTTGTTACATTGTTGAATGGATGACACGTAAGAGAAAACAGAGAATATACCTTAAAGAGAAAGTACTGATAGGAATATCAACGTACTGATACTTCTATTAAAGTTATGGAATCAAATCTCCCGCCATCTATGTATACATGGAATTTTTTTTCCAAGAATTACCGCTTGAGGTGATATAGTTGATTGATTAAATATTAGATATGTTAAATTTAATTTTATATTGAATTAGTATTACTCAACTTCATGATATCAAATTTTTTATTCTGATAACAAAAATACTTGTGTGTCGATTATTCATGAAAATTTTCATGCTTCTAACTCTTCAATACAATGGAAGGATACTTCCTGCATTAGGGATAAATTAATACTCTTCTAAAGAGTAAAGCTAATTCTTTCGAAAAGGTAAATGATACGCCCTAAGTTTTTAGTGTTTCGAAAAGCACTCTTCGAGTGAGCGCAACTCCATAACCCAAACAAAGAAGAAGATTGAGAAAGAGAGGTAGCGAGAGGAAGAGGAGAGAGGAGAAAAGAGAGATGATAAGAATAAGAAAGATACAGAGAATATATTATTTTCCATATCTCAAAAATTTATCCCTAAACACATATTTAAATAACTCCTAATTTAAATATGGAAACATGAATAAACTAAGCAAGAAATCAAATTAATTAAATTCTAAACATAAAAAAATACGGTCGTATCAGTAATATTCCTCATTCTACAAAGTAACACTTTTTGAAATGGACAACCTATACCCGATTTTATGCTAGCATCTTTCATTAATGACTTTCTAGGTTTGTTTTATTATATTAAAAGATACATGAATTTGGAAGAAAAATGTAGTAAAAAAGCCGTGTGTTTAATATAAAATGGGTAGAGCTAGGTGGCTTCGTAGAAAGAATGAGAGAATTAAGGTCAAAGTTGAAGGAGCTAACTCTCGAATTGGATGAAGTTTAAAAAAATGGAAGCTCGAATGTTGATGAAGTAAATAATAATATTGGACAAGATTTTTGAAGTAAGGCAAAGGAATCTTTTATAAACAATACTCGTTGAATAAAATAATTAGGCAAACAAAAACATGGTATAAATGAGAGATTAGATTAGTAAGATTTGATTAAAATAATTTGACAGCTAATGAGGGATGAGTCTATATGAGCACCCTTCCACCATCCTTAATTTCCATCACTCAAAAACTTCACTTGTTGTTAAAACATATATCATATATATCTTACATTTGCTACTCATCTAACTATGTTTTCTTTGGGCATCCTTCGACCAGAATATCCACCTCCCCTAAAGTAATATTGACATGCTCATTCTTCCTAGCTAGGAGGAGAGGATGCTATATGGGAGCTTAATTTTACCTGCTTGTCCAATGTTACGTGGTGTTGCTTCAATTCGTCATGATGTCGATGTTTTCGTTGCAATAATAATTTTATGTTGTGTCGTCCGTCTAATAAAATTTGTGTTGTGGGGTTTCTACCACTTCACTAATCTTAGGGGCCGCTTGGTACAAATTCCTCAATCGGAATGGCAATGGGTATCATTAAGGAGTCAATGGCAATGGGAACGATAGGTGGGAAGTAGTTAATGAATCAGTGAAAGTGATTGAGAAATTTTGATTCCCTACTACATTAACCAAGCAACAACAATGAGAATATCTATTCCAATTACCCCCTCCCTATATATATATATATATATATATATTAATGTGCCGTTTTGTTTTTTTATCTTGCTTATTAATTCTCTTACTAATTTGATTACCGACCAAAACACCCCACCTCAAAACACTTATAATCTTAGATATGTTATAGCTTATTTATATGCTAATTGAGTAATTTCATTCTGATATCTCCTTAATTTATGCACTGATTTTACACCTTAACTTATTCAAATTAAAACTGTCACTCTTCTTATGAATATACTCTTTCAAACTTAATTAATTATAAAGTAACTAATCATATATCACCACATGAAACTGCAAAGTTTTCACTACGGATTGGTTTGTAAATATCTAACCAAGATGTTCATGAACTATTCGGAGTCTCGATTCGATAAGATACTCACTAGAATCTGTTCCATGTTAAAATCAACAAGTCGAGCTCTAATAAAATATCGAGCTGAACTCGAGTCCGCCAGTATTTGGTACGAAAGCTCGCCAGCCTGTCTGTTAACAAACTCACGAGCCCGTTCGTGAAAATGTTCTTTAAGAGATTCGCATAAAGTTTTAGAATCATATTTAAATGACCTAGAAATCGAGACCGGAAGCCCAGAAAAACCTAGCCTATGTTCGAATTCGAGCTTGAACTTAAGTTATTATTATCGAGCTTTTATTATGCCGAACTCGAAAATTTGTGAACTCACTATTTTCCAAATGAGCCGAGCTTGATCCAACATATTAATATTCGAATCGAGCTCGAGCCTTAAAAATATAAATGAGCCGGACTCCATTATGTGATATTCGGCTCAACTCGATTACATCTCTATTGATGAATGGCTAAGAAACTAGGGTAGAAAAGTGGATAATCTCAAAAGGTGCCTTCTGGTCGAGCAGGGGATAATCCCATTCATTAGTGTTCAATGAAATTATTGTTAAGTACATTAGTGTGCAATCTTGAGAATAAAGATAAATACATGATTAAATTAAAAAACCCTACGAATGTACATTAGTATGCATCTTTGAGAGAAAAACATAAAATACATGATAAATTGAAAAAAGGATTGTTATAATTATCCTTAAATCTTTCCTTAAATCTCTCACCCATTGTTTTTATCTGATTTAGTACATATTAATGTTCAATGAAACTAATGTTAAATGTAAACGTTGAATATTAATCGTTGGAAATGAGGGTAATGGCGCTTGAAAAAGAAAACGACGATATATATTCATCAGTAATTATATTAGATCAATATATTTATTAGTAATTAGGCTATACGTACTCATAAGTATCAGTAATAAGCCCTTAATCTTTCAAAATTCTTTACATTTAAAAAAATTACAAATATCATATAGGGATTATTACGTAGGTATGTGTTTCTATAGCCTAATTATTAATAAATACATAGATTTAATATAATTACTGATAGATACATAAGGCCTAATTTATTTTCAAGTATTACCCATATTCACAACGTTTAATATTCAATGTGTATAGTTAATAATAGATCCGTTGAACACTAATATGCACTAAATTAATTAAAATATGAAACAACTAATGTGTATTAATGTACAGCAACAACTACCGACTCTTTCTTAAACCTCCAACAAGTAACTGCATGCACGTTATGCATGTTTTCTTCAATTTGATAGAAATACAGTGGAATAGAGATTTAAGAAAATATTTTAGGAACAATCTTTTCTTCAATTTAATCACGTAATTTCATCTCGCAAGAATGCACACTGATGTACATTACATTGTACTCTTCAATCGTGCTTTAAGGAGATATTTCATGAACTACCCTATCTTCTATTTCTCACTCCAAATTGCATGCCAATGTACAGTAAAATGAAAGTTTAATGAGTTATTTTTTTTGGGAAGTTAATGGTGTATTATTTCCTCTGGCCAAATTGCACTCTGATGTACATCGGTGTATACTCTTCAATCGCATTTAATATCTTTTATTTCTCTCTCCAATTTCACGCTAATGTACAGTAAAGTGAAAATTGGGTGTTTTTCCTTTAGCAAAATTGCACACTAATGTACACTAGTAATTTACTCATCACCCGAGATTTTAGGAGAGAATTCAGGCACAAACCGTTTTATTATTTCTCTCCCCGATCAAGTTCCTATATTTCTCTCTCCAGATGCACGCCAATGTGCGAATTTGTCTTCATTCTTTTAATTCTCACTTTGTTCTTCTTTTGGTGGCAAGTTTCCTATTTAGTGTTAAATGTACAGTACATTCCTTTTGTTGATTATTAATAAAAATTAAGATTGATTAAGTACATTGTGCACACGTGTGTATAAATTAAGATTTTATTCATTGTCTCTCTTTCCAAAAATTATTTATCTAACATAAATGTACAATGAAGTATATTCATATAAAGAGTTTATCCATTGTTTCTCTCTTCGGAAATTATTTATCTCACATGACTGCAAGGTGATGTACATTCATATCAATACTTAATCGTGTTTTTTTAATTCTCTTCAGACGATGCACACTAATGTGTAGTAAGTATGGGTATTATGGGTAAAACAAAATAAAATTTTGTGTTTATAAGTAATTTTTTAAAGCAAATTTATGGATTAATAATATTTAAATACGTTTTGTAACTAGTATTTATTTACCCTATCATATATTATTTAAATAAATTTATAATTTTAAAAATATGTACTTTATTTAAAAAAAATTTCTTATTTCAATCAAATTATAGCATTTTAATTTTTAAAATAATATTTTAATAATTTTTAGAATATAAAATAATTAGTGAATTTATTAATGTATTTAAATATATTTTGAGGAATTTAAATTAAAAATTAAATAAGAAAATGAATAAAATTGATAAAATGGATAGATAAAGAACTAAAATTGGACCCCAAAAATTTTCCAGTGATGTTCTAGCGGATTTTTTATTTTCTGATCAAAAAGGGCAAAAAGTTAACAAAAATGTGAAAAATAAGACAAAAAAGACCAAAATTGACAACTCAAATAAAAAAAAAATTAAATTTGACTACTAATTAGTAAATAAAAATTATATTTCATTTTTATTATGTAATACATAAATCCTAGAAACTTACATCTAAATACAAAATTATATATTTAATTACCCAAATTACATATCCATTTTGTTACGCGTTTTCTTTGCACACAAAATAATCCCCAAGTATTAAGGATGCAATTGTAGTTTAGGCAAGCGACCAAATCAATTATCAAACCCAAAGGACGGAGTATTATTAATTTAATTACTATCTGAATTAATCAAGACAATTGTGACAATAAAGTTTGAGAATTATTATCTAAATAACTAATAAACTAAAAATATTAAAGATTAAATAACAATTAAAATAAAATCACTAAGAAGAATTTAAAGTTGTTTCAAGAATGAAGAGTAGGTAGTCATATGGTAATCCAGTTTAAATTCCTTAACTTCCCTCTCAAGTGTACTAGCCAACTCTGCCTTGTGAATTATGAACTCATCACTATCCTATGCAAACTAATTACTCTATAGGCACAAGTAAATAAGCATATAAAACATGTGAATCACCTTGGAACAAGTGATCTAATTTCATCTCATTTCTAGGTGCTACCAGTATCAATTCTTTTCCCGGCCGACGGTACTCGAACCCGATATGATCTTCCTTTGTAGGTACTATAAAATTATCCTCTTAGTCCTACTTATTAACCAATAATTTATGTAATTAATAAATATTCGTATTCAATAGTTCTAATGAAGTCTCGGGAGTATTGGTCACTCCCTTAGAATCATAACATGCAACCCTGTTCAATGTGAACGCACTTAATCCACAACCAGATATATATTCAAACTTTATATAACAGTTGAAGATGCAAAAAACAACGTGAATATGAGTTTAAAAAGCACAATCAAATATGAAATAATTCACAAGTAGTGTTGTCGGCAGGGTACAGTAAAGAGTTCAATTAAGTCAGTCATACCTTCAAAATCCTAGCACTACCAAAAAGGTTCTAGCCCATGGTGTTACAAGCAAAACGCATGGGGTTTGAATAGATCTTACAATAATCACAAGAAAAGATTAAGAAACTTTGAAAACCCAATATGGTGGTAGTTTTCGCTTCCTCCTCCGTCTTGAATCTTCCTCTCTGTTCTCCTTTTTGATTCGACAGACGAATTTTTACCGTGTTGGCGGATGATGGGGTGGAATGGATGAAGGCAGGGTATGGCTCTTATGAGAGTGTGTATTTCTGGATGTGAGTTGTGTGTCCTTTTATACTTGCAGACTCTTCCAATGGACCTCTAACGGGCTTTTTTACTTTAAAACATGCACTTTCACACACTATGGGCGTTAAAAGTTCGGATCTGAAGCATCCCGCATGCCCATTCGACTTAAAGGCTTAGTCGAATGACACTCTCCTTGGTCGAACAACACTCGAACAAAAAAACAAAATTTTGATATACCTCCAGGGATCCCGTTCAACCAGGGCTGGTGGTTGAACAGTGGTCGAACGGCTACCACCGGGGTCGAACGAGCCTCCAAAATTCCTCTTCTGACTGACCACTTTTATCAAGTTGTCCTGAAAAAAGCAGAACACTTGACCAAATAACATCTAATTCTTGATTATTTCCTAAAAAACTTGATTCGTTTCAATTTAAGATCAAATCCTATACTCCCCCCATCCCGTTTTAATGTTTACGTTTCTAATTTGCGCGTCTCATTTCAATGTTTACGTTTTCCTTTTTAGGAATATGTGACCCACCTAAAATAATTAATATATCATTCAACACTGATACACTTACCCACTTCACATTAAATATTATATTTTTCCACCCACTATCTATTAAAATATAATACTTTTTAATCAACATGCAAAAAGCAAACGTAAATATTGGAACAAGACGGTGGGAGTACAATTATCAAGAAAATCAGAGCTAAAAACATGTGAATTTTCACTCTCAACACATATGAACATTAATGTGCCAATAAATTGAAAACAATGATGGGCGCAATCAAGGTTTAAAATTCGATATGGGTAAAAATATCGATACCTCAAATTTATGGATATATCGAATATCGATGTCGTTATCGGTAAAAATTTAAAAAGTTGAAAAACATGAAAAAAAGAAGAAAATTAATTATTTAAATTAGTAATATATTATAACTAATTTTAGAATTAAACTGGGGTGCACTAGTTAATATGATCCATTAAATTAATTGGTGTTACTTGTCGGTTCGATGGAGATATATTAATTATTTTGTGTGAGTCTCATCTACCAAAAAGGAAATGTAAATATTGAAATTGGATGCCCTAATTGAAAATATGTAAAAGAGTGTCCTTGGGTACACAAGGTGTATAAGGGTATACACTTTAATTAATAAGGGTATAATTTTTTCATTGAAAATGTATGCTAAAATACGAATAGTATAAATATTTAATTAAAAAAACTAAAATTTTTTCTTAAGAAATAATAGTTCGTATAATAAGTTCTTATACTAAAGGGTATAACGTTTAAGAAAAATATCAATTTTGATACTCTAGGATAGACCAATTCCAACTTCAGTTCTCATGTTTGGTAATTTCTCAAAAGTGGACCTCCGATGTCCGATTTTAGTCATTTTCGTCCACTTTTTGTCCTTTTTTGTCCACCATTGGTCCTTAAAGTTGTTGGAAAAAGAGACCAAAAGAGACCAAAAGTTTACAAAAGTGGACAAAAGTGGACAAATATGATTTTCGGACACCGGAGGACCACATTTGAGAAATTACCAAACCTGGGGACTGAAATTGAATTTGACATATCATAGATGACTGAAATTATATTTCCCTAACATTTATAATACTAAAGGGTACAACTTTTGAAAATCGTGGGATTTGGGGGCACGGTGCCCCTGTGAAGACACAAGTTTTAGCGTAGATTAAAATGAGACGGAGAGAGTATATTATAAAAAAAGATACCCTTAAATATACTTAAAAAATATCGTGATAGAATTAAAATCACTTTTGGTCCCATAACAATAGGTATTTTTTAATATATCCAAAAAAATATTATTTTCAATTTAGTTTCATAACTCTCGACATTGATCGATTTTGACCCCAAATCGCTGGAAAGCCCCAAATTGAGGGATCACGTGCATCGCATGTGCAAAACCCTGGTGAAAATTTTAATTCGGGCAGTTTTGAGGTCAAAATCAGGAATAATGGAACTAAATTGAAAATATTTTTTTTGGAACAAAATAAAAAGGCAAATACAATTGTGCAACAATTTTAAAGGTGCAACTGGGTCAAATTTAACCCAAAGACCCGAATATAAATACTCTATTGTACCTGATGGATCATTCACTATTTCACCAACCCTCACTTCCTATTGCGCTCACTCTCTCTGCCCCGTATTTCCGCCTCCAACGCCTCCCTGCACACCACCTCCAAAATCTTTTATATTGTTTATCATCTCTCTCATCTTCAAACAATTTCTTTCATTCCCTTGAAAATTGGTTTCAACCCATTTTGTCTGTAATGGAGTTGGTGTTGAGTTTGGGTGACACCCCAAAGCACTTTTCGAAATCTCAGGGGAAGGATTTAGGGTTGTGCGACTCAGATCCACTGGTTCAGCTGGACCTGCTACCCTTCTCTCCGGTCCATCTAACGTCATCCACCAAATTTCCTTTCTCTTGGCTGGTTGATAATTGATTTGTGTTGTGATTGGATGTGTGTATGGTTTGTAGATGACAGTAGGTGTGGATTCGGGGGAAAGACCGATTAGGAAAGGGCGTCGCCATCGATGGTTCTGGGTAAGAGAGATTCCGACGGCAGTGAGCATAAATAAATTCATGACCGATGTATTTCAAATCATTTAATTTATTAATTCGATAGTATATACATTTATTATCATATAAATGTATTACATTTTCCTCTAACATGTATCATTAAATTTATATAAAAATGTAAAAAATTTAAAATTATTTTTTATATACATTTTCATAATCAAATGTGGAGCAATTGTAATTTAATAATGTACATATTTCTCTTAATAAATGTATTTTTTTGTAATAAATACTATTAATATTATATTTTCATCAATGTTTTTATTAATTTTAGTTATATAGGTTAGTATAAAATGTTATACATTTTTGTATAAAATCTATTACATTTATTAATTTTTTTTAAATTTTAGTTATACATTATATAAAATGTTATATATTTTTGTATAGAATCTAATACATTTATTAGAAAATACATGTACATTAGTGGATTAAATATAATTTATTTAAAATTTTATTTAAAAACTTACATAATTCAAATTTTATTTGTAAAATTAATTACTACATTCAACAGTTAATTAGTAAATTGAACAAAAATAAATAAAAAATAATAATATCATTAATATATAAATTAATAATTTTTTGATTAAAAAATGTATTAACCATAATTGAATAGTGTATAAGTTTTTTTATCATTGATGTATAGGGTAAATATCAAAATCAGTCCTCCGGGGTCCATTTTTGGTCCTTTTGGTCCAAATTTAGTCCTTTTTCGCAAAAAATTTAAAAAACTAATCGAAAAATTTTGCGTGAGTTGACGCGCTCAAAATTGGTCCTGTAAGTATGAACTGTTCCAAGTTCAGTCTTTTTTTTTTTCAATTTTCACTTTTGGTCCTCCATTGTCCGATTTTAGTCATTTTTGTCCAAATTTAATTATTTTTCACCAAAAATTTAAAAAACTTGTAATGAGCAGGGGTAACCACATGTAATGAGTAGCGAAGAAAAAAAGAATTAAAAAAATTACAGAGTGAGAGCAGCGTTGGCCCGCGTGAGAGCCATGCGCTCTGCTGTTCCACCATGATTCTCACCATCTTTTCTTCCACTCTCTCCAATTATATAAAACTTGGATAGTGAGCAGAAAACTCATTAAAAAAACATTTACATTTCCAACGCAAAAAACCTGTTCTTTATATTTTTGCTTTTGCCCATGAGACATATTATCCATTTATTCAATTAAATATATTTTAAATTAAATTAAAAATAAATTAGGAAGAAACAGGGGTTCCGTTTTGCATGCGACTCAAAACACTAACCAATTAATATGGTGAAACTATGTCGATGCCCAATGCCCATGATTAATTTACCATTTCATTTTTTTAATTTTATTATAAATTTATTATCATATTAATTGTTTCAAATAAATTTTTTTATTATTATTATTATTATCATCATCATATTATTATTATTATTATTATTATTTATATTAATAGTTTATTAGATAATTCAATTGTTCTATTATCACTTTATCTTAATCAAGCATTATTTACATTAAAAGTGATATCACTTTTTATTCTTAATTAGGTATTACTTTACATTAAAAATGTTATCACTTTTTATTCAATCTACGAATTGTTCATAAAATAATTTAACTAAATAGCTATCACTTTTTCCTTTATCATGTCTCACTTTTTTATTAAAAATGTCATCACTTTTTATTATTCTAGTGAATTGTTCGTGAAGTAATTCAATTACATGAATATCATATTATTTTTTATTATTAGGGATAATTTATTATTCCATTATCACATTTTATCCATTCTATACAATAATAGAGCGTGCAACTCACGCATGATTTCTGGAGAGTTTTTTAAAATTTCGGCAAAAAATGACTAAATTTTGACAAAAAGAACTAAAATCAGACAATGGAGGACCAAAAGTGAAATTTGCAATAAAAAAGGACTGAGGTTGGAACAGTCCATACTTATAGGATCAATTTTGAGCGCAATTGTAACTCACGCATAATTTTCTGGCGAGTTTTTAAAATTTTCGGCAAAAAATGACTGAATTTGGACCAAAAGGACCAAAAACGGGCCCCAGAGGACCAAAAGTGAGAATTGCAATTAAAAAAGGACTGAAGTTGGAAAGGGCCATATTTACGGGACTGATTTTGATATTTACCCTTGATGTATGTGTTTTTTTAATAATTGTATTATTACATTTTTATTAATATATGAAATCAGATCTATGATGAAAAGGAGCAATGAAGAGCAAATCTGGATCTGCAGATCTGGATCTATAGTAATGGAGAGGGATGAAACGATGAAGAGGGCAGCTGAAGAGAGATGTAATGAATCTATTATAAAAAGAGCAGATGGATCTAGAGGCGATGGAGATAATCAGAGAGACGGAGGCAGCAGTGTGGTGAGAAGAGAGTGGATTTTGGTGATGGTGTGGTTATGCAGTGGAGGCCTAAGAAGAAAGTGGATTTTGGAGATGGTGTGCGGTGGTGCAGTGGAGCATGAGAAGAGAGTAGATTTTGGAGGTGGATGTCGCGGTGATGGAGGTGACGGATCGGATTGTTAATCTTTTATATTTGACTCATTTTGTAAATATAGTAGAGTTGGTCTTGCGTGCCCTCGGGGACACACCGTGCGTCTTTAAAATTTAGTATTATGGGTAAGGGTACATTGTTTTGTTCTAAAGGGTATACACTTTAATTAATAAGGATACACCATTTTGTTCTAAAGGGTATACACTTGTCATTAATATTTTTTATTTTTCTTCAGAAAATAAAGGGTACACATCTTTATACTAAAGGATATGCAATTTAACACAAAATTCTAAAGGTACAGGAGTGTTCCCCGTACGTCCGGGTGCACACAAGTTTTTGCCAATTTAGTATTGTTATTAGTGTACAATTGTTGTACACTAGAACAACTCAAATAAAAAATATCATAATGTTATGAGACAAAAATAAATTTAACTTGATTTTTATTGGGTTATGAATGGATCTGTGATACCGAAGAATACTTGTTATTACTCCGTAATTATTAACAGACAAACCATGTCACGGCGTCCCCTTTTCCTTCTTTTTTTTTTAAATTTAATTTTTTTAATATATTAATTAAATTAAAAAATAATTCATCTCAAGAAAGAGATTCGTGAAAAGTCTTATTCAAAATCCCCTTATATATATGATTATATCAAAATCAAAACCATAAAATAATCGAGAATTATATGCAATTAATGTTTTATTAAACGTTTGAAATAATTTTTATAAAAAGAAGATAAAAAAAAGAAGAAAAAAAAAAGGTACACATGAGACGCAGAGCCAAAGCAATACCTAGAGGCAAAAATTTGTGTGCACCCGGGTGCACTCCGTACGCCTTTAAAATTTTGTGTTAAATTGTATATTTTTTAGTATAAAGATGTGTACCCTTCATTTTCCGAAGAAAAATAAAAAATATTAATGAAAAATGTATACCATTTAGAACAAAATGATGTATCCTTATTAATTAAAGTGTATAACTTTTAGAACAAACAATGTACTCTTATCCATAATACTAAATTCTAAAGGCGCACGGCGTGTCCCTGGCACGCAAGATCAATTCATACCTAGATAGGTAGGTAAAGATTATTCTAACACATAACAGGATGTGGCCAGCATGTGAATAATATTCTTTGATCCACTCTTCCACCTAAATATATTCTTATTTTAGCATAATTTAACATTCTTCAGGATTTATGTGTAAATTAAGGTGTCACTTTTGACAAAAACTTGAGACCGTGTAAATTTGATAAATTGATAAAAAGTTATAATAATTGACAAAGTTTATTGTGAAACATTATTTATATGAGACGGTTTGTGAGATGTGTTAAAATATGTCTATTATTTAGATAAAATATATTTAGTGGTTGTTAAAGTATGTTTTCTAAAATATGCTGGATTATGCATTAAAGTATGTTTTTAGAGTGTTATAATATAATTTATTATTGACATATTTTAACAGCAAATAAGCATACTTTATCAATACAATAAGCATACTTTAATGATGGGTCGACCCGTCTCACACGTCTCACAAGAGAGTGTCTCATAATAATTAAGATAAACTAATTATATTAATTTTAAAACTGATTTATGTGGATTAATTATATTAATTTTATGAGGTGGAGTCGAGTTTCAAGCGTAATCAACCCAGTTTTTATTAGTTCTTAGAAATTAGTACACACATATTCCAATTTGTTCCCAAAGAGTATCGAATGGGTCATTCACATTAGTGAGGGTTCAACGACCAAGTGAGCTAGTTCACCTGATTTAATCAACCCAGTTTCTAATTAATATATTGTATACTCCCTCCGTCCCGGAACAAGGTATACGTTTACTTTTTTGCACGGAGATTAAGGAGTGTAATATTTTAATGTGGAGTGAAGTGAGAGAAATAATATTTTGCAGAATTCTGATGATCATTGAGAAGGCACTCAAGAGTTGGCTCAAAAGTATGAGAGGGTTTTCACTGCAGGCATGATTAAGAAAATTAAAGGTATAAGGGATTTATTCACTGCTTCACAATCTATTTTACATTTGTTCTGAAGTATTGAAATATACTGTTAAGCATATATGACTATCCATCAAAATCTGATGATGAATCTGTGGTGGTGTTGGAACATCTTTCAGGTAAATAAAAGATTGTTGAAGATCTTGATGAGCTTGAGAAATCATCTATCCCCAGGAAACCCATTCTTCATCTCCATTATTGCATCCTATATTTCAGCTAATTGAGTTTGGTAATTCTTTTTTTCATCTTTTACCACAATTTTTGTTAACTTTGTGTAAAATCTTGATTTACATCATTTTATAGGACGTGTCAGTGTCTAACTGAAGGAAATCTGACTCCAAATAGTGCTAATATAATTACTTTTTGGATCAAGAATGATAAGGACCACAAATATGAATACCGCTGCTTATTCCAAATGGCTAAAAGAGAGTTGGGTAGGTTCGATCATCGGTGTCATTGATTAATGTTGATATCAAAGCTAATATCGATGATTGTATGAGTTTTCTTTGATGAATGAAGCTATTGTACGTGAGAATGTGGAGGACATAGACAGGGTAGTTTTGAATAAGGACGGGGTAGTGGTAGATTCGGTGGCATTGGTGTTGTTGAGCATCCTTATTAGGATGCAATATGTCTTATGACAGAAGGATTGCAGATGGAAGATGAATTGTTTGGATTTTGAAAGGGTTAAGTAGACTGTGGGAAAGTAAAAGGAGGAAGAAGAGTATTATGGATGCCTGTGATTTCGGCTCTAATCTGCCTATTGGTGGAAACTTCCTCTCTATATCATGAAGAATGGTCATATCGGATTGTATAGGTTCGTTTTTAAATGTTTTTGCACTAGATAGTAGATTTATGTACTTTAAAGAAATCAGACAGTGGACTGATGTAATCTATAAGCCTATCTGGTCATGCATAATATAAATTTGAGAAGCAGCTCTTGTGAGTGCTATTTTACATAGTATTTATTATTGTGGAGCTTGATCATTATGAATACAGAAACTGTTTGGTGGGGGTAAATGCTAGAATAGAAAGACTTCTTTACCAAAGAGAGAGGCTTGACACATACTGCCAAATTTGCAGCTTTAGAAATATTTATGACACATATTTGAGTCACCTGCTTTAATGCAAATAAATTTTAATACTTTATACTATAAACATCTCATGATACATTTTATTTATCTTATCTTAAAAACTTTATTCACTCCTCTATTTGAATTACTCAAAATACTCTTCATTTTCTTTTTTTATCTTACATAAGGAGAGGGAAGTATATATCTTGCTAAAATTAAATAAAAAAATTAAAATCATGACTTACTCTAAGATATACTTAAGTCTTACATAATACTTCCTCCGTCCCATTTTAGATGACACACTTTCCATTTCCATCAATATCTTTGCTTGAACAAACAATATGCAATGCACCTTGTAAACTTAAAAAAACTACAACATATAAAACCTAATAATATTTTAAAATACATTTTATATATATATATATATATATATATATATATATATATATATATATATATTAATTAAAAGTGTGAACCATTTGAGAAAATTTTTTGTACTCCTTTATCCTTTAGCCATTTTATTATTTGTAACATAATCCTCATTTATTATCTAAATGTATTATTAATAACAAATATTAATGTAATGTCTCTTCATATAATTCATTATTAATAACAAAATATAATTATGATGCCTTTTCAATTATTCATATATTAATGATCTCACCTATAATAGTATTTTGTTTATTTATTTATATTTATTTTTATGATTATCTAATTATAATTTTTAATTTAATTAATGAATTATTTTATTATAAAATACAATAGTAACACACATTAATGCATTCACAAAATCATGGTGGAGAGTACATGTATAAAACCATCATCTTCAAATCATTAATGCATTCACAAAATAATTCAATGGAGGATGAATTGAATAGCCTAATCAAATATTATAAATGGTGGAGTGACATTTTGTCAATCAAACCATTTGAAAAAATAATTTTGCATTTTCGAATAGAAAATAAAGCTCTTATATAAACATATGGATGCTAATTTGAGATGTAGGCGTTGAAGTGGGGAAGTCTCCAAGCTTTGGGTTTTGGGCATTCGTTCAATTCTGTTCAAATCTAAAGTTTCAAAGCAGAAGTGTTCAAGCAAAGATATTGATGAGATAAACTTGCTTTTTTTAGTTGAATATTGATTAGTTATATTTTTTTTAAGATTTTATTTTGAGATTTTGAATTGGAATTGTTATTTGGGAAGTGATTTGTTGTTTGATTAGATATTTAGGATTATGAACAAATTAATTGATTTTATTGGTTATATGAAATTTCATTATTTGATATGTACCAAGAAAAAGAGTTGATAAATTTAAGAAAACTAATTAGAGGTGAAGATTCCAATAGAAAATAATGTTATTTGGACTCAAACAATAGAAAATATAACAGTATGAATTAATTATTATTATTATTATTTTATGATAAAGTATCTTTTAACATTAAATTATTCTTTAAGTATAGTAAAATTCTTTATTAATTAAATTATGGAGTATTTAAACAAGTTTAATTAATCTAAAACATATTGGATGATCATCTAATAATTAATATAATAAACGCAGGAAATTGATACACGAATGGAATAAGAATTACATTGAGACATAAAACCTTTTTATTTTTTCACGGATCGACAACTTAATTAATTTAATGTTAATTAAGTGCTGTAGAAATACATTGAGACATAAAGCCTTTTCAATTTTTATATGGATCAACAACTTAATTAATTTAATGTTAATTAAATGATGTGATGAATTAATATTTGTGTGTAATTATAATGTCTACAAGCGGAATAAATATTAAATAAAGAGATTAATAAAATAAATATTCTTAATATTTTTAGAATATTAAAATATATTTATAAGATAGTTCAAATAATTTTAATTTAAATATTAAAATTTATAAAATTGATGGATAAGATTAAAAAGAAAACTTGATGTGAGATTGTTACATAAAATTAATAACATTAGCTCTTCAGAAACGAATACATTATTATTTTATGTTCCAATTTTAAGAGAGAGATCATATTTTAGTGTAAGAAATGATGGAAAAATCCGAATAAAATTGAATAGTAATAATTCTTCACCAATTCAAATTCACATCCTAATAAAATAAAATGACACTTGATTCAATGATTTCATAACATATTTTTATTTAAAAAATGACACTTCCATGTGACAAATACTCCTTCTGTCTTATTTTTATCTGAGTTGGTCTTTTGGTCTCTGAGTACAAATTAACGTGGTGTAAAGTTACAAAATTTTATTTTAAAGGATATACACTTTAATTAATAGGGGTATGATTTTTTTATGGGGTATACAATTTTTTATACTAAAGGGTATAATTTTAAAAAAAATGCAGAATTTGGGGACACAGTGTTCCCGGGAACATGCATTTTTTTGCATTTTTATCTTCTCATTTACAGTTTATACAAAAATTTTAAAAAAATTGCCTTTTGATTTGCTTTTAAAAGTAATTTGATATTTTTTAATAATTAAAATTTTGTAAAGTATGTGTGTGGAAAGATTAGATGACATTTTTAAATTAAAATGTGTTCTTAGAATAATTATGAAGTGAAGTAACGTATGTATAAAATTAATTAATTTAAGATAAAATTATATTTAAAAAAAACTGCTCAAATAAAAATACAATAACTGAGAATTAAATGCAATAAGTCATAATCATCACGAGACAAATACTTTTGTGAGACCAATTTATGAAAGGTAAAACATATAAGAAGTGAAATAATATTTTTAATAAAAAAGTGATAATTTTAATCTAATTCTTATAATTTACTACTTTATTATTTATTACTTACAATTAAAAAAAAGGAAAAAGGACTTTTTCTTTAAACAATATGAAATATTCCCTCCGTCCGCCCCAAAGGTGGACATTTGCTTTTTGCACGTGGATTAAGAAGTATTATTATTTAATGTGTAGTTGGTAGTTGTATTAGTGGAGTGTATGTGTCCCATAAATTTATTGTATTAGTAATGTGTGTGGGTCTCATGTGTTTAAAAAGGGAAATGTGGACCTTTGATGTGGACGCCCAAAATGGCAAAATGTCTACCTTTCGGGCGGACGGAGGGAGTACTTAGTATAAAAGACCAACTAAAATGAAAGGAGTAACATGTAACGTGCAACGCGGTTACATCTAGTAGTACTATAGGCGGTCAATTTGCCACAAGCATGCATGAGAAATTTTAGATGGCTGACCATACGGTTTGAACCCTGACCTTCATGCATGTGAAATTTCAAATGGATAGTGGTGAGCTTCGAGAACCTTCATTTTCATTGTTTTTATACCATATTTAATTACCATCTCATCTAAAAGTTTAAACTAATATATATATTAGATGGCCCATTCTACATTCTAAATAATTGACACGTGTCATTATTATTTTTCAAAGTAATGTCACATGCCCCATGAATTTAATCGTCATTTGTAAGTATAGTGCTTTTATGTTATGAAACACTAAATTTGAAATATGGAATTCCCTTATTGAGATGAATGAATTAGTCATTTGTAAGTATAGTTATTTTATACTCCCTCCGTCCGTTTATAATGTGTCAATTTTACTATTTTTGGTGTCCGGTTCAAAGGTATCAATTTTCTCTATTTAGTAAAAAAGTACACAATATGCCCAACACTTCCTTCTAATACAACTACCCAATTTACTTATAAGAATAATACTCCTTAATCCACGTGCAAAAAGCAAACGAACAACACCAAACGTGAAATAAGGAATTTCCTGATAGAAATGAATATCATTTAATGCTTAATTATACTCTCTCTGTCACATACTTATGTTCACACTTTCCGTTTTCGTTCGTCCCACACTTATCTTCACTACCCAAAAAAAGAAACTTCACATCAATCAACAACCTCAAAAGTTCTCTTAATTTCAAAAATACCACTTTTACTTAACACATACTCCCTCCGTCTCGGAGAAGACACATTTTTTTGGGCACGTAGATTAAGGAGTATAATAATTTAATGTAAAGTGAAGTAAAGTGAAGTGAGAGAAATAATATTTAATGTGTAGTGGGTAGTTGTATTAGATGTGATATGTGGGCTCCATGAGAATAGATTAATTGTTTTTGTGTGGGTCCCATGTATTAAAAAAGAAATGTGTCAACTTTAGTGGGACAAACCAAAAAGAAAAGTGTGTCAACTTCTATGGGACGGAGGGAGGGAGTATAACATATACTCCCTCCCTCTGGTTCTAAGGTATCCATTTGTTTTTTGCACGTGGATTAATGAGTATGATTATTATATGTAAAGTGGGTAATTTTATTAGAGGGAAGTGGTGGGCCATATTGTGTACTTTTTTACTAAATATGGGAAATGAATATCTTTGAAGTAGACGCCAAAAATAGTAAAATGGATACCTTAGAAGCAGACGGAGGGAGTAATTTATTTATTATCTAAAAATAGCAGAATACCCCTATAAAATCAATAAAGTTGATCAAAAAATAATTTTTCTTAAACTCCGTATCTACAGTACCGATGAACATAAGTTTAGAACGGATGGAGTATTAAATAATCATCCCGTTAAAAGTTAAAGTGATTATAGAAAACTGTCTTTCAAAATCAAGTCATGGGCCTAAAATTAAATTTATCAAACTTTTTTCTATTGCGTGCTTTTGGCAAAAAGGTGGTGAATATTTATGATAAATGAGCTTTACAAACTATAAATGGTGTAGAAAAACTAAAACTCACTGCTCAATCCACTTAAAATCTGATATCATGCGCACAGCAGGAAGAACAATAGCTCATTCTCTCAGATTTGAATACGAAATACAGACTGATCGATTGAATTGCTTTGAGAAACTTCAGACAATGAATCAAAGATTAATTCGAAACCCTCACAAACTAAACAAACTCAAGTGTGTGCTATTGTGTGATTGAAGAACTTGAAGAACAAGATGTATAGTGGTTCGGCTTATTAACCAAGCCTACGTCCACTGTGATGGTGATTATTTTGTATTGCTTTCTGAGCGTTTTTGGAGGTTACATACATGAGTTATACACAGATTACATCATATATATACACCATGCAGAATCAGTTGAAACTTATAGGACCATCACGTGTATGCAACTTCCAGCTGATATTTGGGTAGTTAAACGGAATATTTTTCTGTTACAACGAACTCCAGCTCACAGCCGGCCCTTTGAGCTTTCAATCCGTGTATGGAACATTCCAGAATATACTCCCAAATACTCCCTACACCAGCTGCAACACACCCTATCACAACCCTTCCACATGCATTGATTTCAGCTGATAGTAAATATGATCATGCACCCGTTTCTGGTGATTAAACTGATCATACATATCTCAACTTCAGATACACCCTTACTAATGTTGATCAGACATTTAATATGAGGTTTCCATCTCAAATCTCCACCTAAACCTCATACTTAAGCATCCATTACTTCACCTTCGCCTCACTGTTTTAAAGTCAGCAAATTTCACTTCCACTGCCTTGTTGGAGAGCAGCAAAACTCCCATCACTACTTTGAGAGAGTAGCAGAACTCTTCACTATCATTTTTAACACATGTTGATAAGGCTCTTGCACAATTCGAACTTCGAAGTAGGCAAGGCCTTAGTAAGAAAATCTGATGGATTCTTTTCTGTTCCAATTTTCTTCACAACCACTCTTCCATCATCTATCAAATCTCTAATGAAATACAGCCTGATATCAATATGCTTTGTTCTTTCATGATATCCTTGGTGCCTCGAGAGATGTATGGCACTAGAATTATCACAATACAGCACCACAGACTCTTGCTCAATACCAAATTCAGACAAAATTCCCTTCAACCACAGACCTTCCTTAATCTCTTCTGTAAGTGAAATTAACTCAGTCTCTGTTGTAGATAGTGCCACCACTGATTGATGTGTTGACCTCCAACTGATAGTTGTTCCAAATAAACTGAATACATAGCCTGATAGTGACTTCCTTTTGTCCAAATTTGCAACATAGGCAGCATCTACATAACCTACAAGAAAATCAATGTTAGATGAAATCTTATTGAAATAAAAACCTGTTGTTAAACTTCCTTTTAGATATCTTTGAATCCATTTGACAGCTTCCCAATGCTCCCTTTCTGGATTTCCCATGAACCTGCTCACTAAACTCATTGCATGAGCTAAATCTGGTCTACAACAAACTTTTGCATACATAAGACTTCTTACAACATTAGCATATGGAATCCTATCCATTTCTGAAATTTCAGCTTCTGTCTTTGCTGATTGTTGACCTGATAAACTGGTTCCTTGCTTAACTGGTGTGGAAACTGATTTACACATATCCATATTATATCTTTTGAGTATTTCTCTAAATAAATACTCTGATGCAACACAATTGATCCAGCTGATCTATCCCTTTCAATCTGCATCCCTAGAATTACAGTAGCTTCACCTAAGTCTTTCATGTCAAACTCTGATTTCAACATCTCTTTGACAGCTAGAATTCCATTCATAGATTTGCAGGCTATCAGTATGTCATCAACATAAAATAGTAAGAATACCTGCCAATCAGCATCACTTCTAATGTACACACAACTGTCATACATACTTTTTTTGAAACCACAGCTTACAACATATTCATCAAACCTCAAGTACCATCTCCTTGGACTTTGCTTCAATCCATATAAGGATTTCAGAAGTAAACAATCCTTATTGGTGGTATCTTGAACTGCTACACCTTCTGGAATGCTCATATATATTTTCTCTTCCAAATTTCCATGAAGAAAAGCTGTTGTTACATCCATTTGATGTAACTCAAGGTCAAACTGAGCAACTAGAGCTAACATTACTCTGATTGAACAATGTTTGACAACTGGTGAGAAAATTTCAGTGTAATCAATCCCCTCTTTCTGTGAGAAACCTCTTGCAACTATTCTAGCCTTATACCATATTCCACCTGCATTCTCTGGAACTACCTTTTTCTTGTAAATCCACTTGCAACTAACCAACCTCTGATCCTTTGGCCTCTGAACTATCTTCTATGTTTGATTCTTTTCCAAAGACATCAACTCTTCTTGCATAGCAACACTCCTCCTGTCACTTTCCTTGCAATTCATATCCTCTAGATAATTCTTAGGTTCATAGGAGTCAATCTCCTCTGCTGTATATAGTGCATAGGAGACTATGTCAGCATTTGCATACCTAGCTGGTGGTTTAATAGACCTTCTCTGTCTGTCCCTAGCTAACTGGTAGCTATTTAACAACTCATCAGTTTCTGATCTTCCTTAATCATTATCAGTAGTTTCAGCAGTATCATCTTGTATGATTTCTTCATCACCTACCCTCTGGTCATGTACATCTCTCTTGGCATGCTCCAACTCAAGCTCAGTTTTATCACTTCCTTGAATAATCTGGACTTGTTGTGGACATAGTGGCATTACAGCCTCATTAAAAGTGACATCTCTGCTTACTAAGAACTTCTTGCTTTCAATACTCCATAGTTTGTAAGTTTTCACACCCTTAGGATATCCTATCATAACACACTTCACTGCTCTTGGTGCTAACTTACTTGCTTAATATGAGCATAAGCTAAACAACCAATGACTCTAAGTATTGAGTAATCTGCTAATTTCCCTGACCATACCTCTTGAGGTGTTTTAAACTTCAGAGTTGTTGATGTGCTTCTATTTATGAGAAATGCCACTGCAGTAACCAGCTCACCCCAAAAGTCCTTTGTCAAACCAGAATTACTCAATATACACCTTACTCTCTCTAGTAAGGTTTGATTTAATCTCTCTACAACACCATTTTGTTGTGGTGTGCCTGGAACAGTCTTGTGTCTTATGATACCTCTATCTCTACAGAACGTGTTGAACTCCTCAGAACAATATTCAAGACCATTATTAGTTCTTAACACTTTAATCTTAGCATCACAGGTGTTCTCCACCTCAATTAGCCAATTCTTGAAAGTGTTAAAGGCTGCATCCTTAGTTTTAAGAATATATATCCACATTTTCCTACTATAGTCATCAATAAAAGACATGAAGTACCTGCCACCACCTTTGGTTTGTGTCCTTGCAGGTCCCCATAAGTCTGAATGAATGTAACCAACCTGGATGTACTTGTGTGATCACCAGTTCCAAACTTAAGTCTCTTAGCCTTTCCAAAAATGCAATGTTCACATTGTTTCAACTGTTCTGATGGACTGATGCTGATAGCTTTCTGCCTTGATAGTTCTTGTAGCCCTTTCTCACTTATGTGAGCTAACCTCCCATGCCATAAGTGTATATTATCACTTCCAATCGTAGCATTATTCTGTCCAGTTACAGTATGACCATCAAGAATGTACAGCTCACTTTTCCTAATTCCTTTCATTACTTCATACTCATCTTTTTCAACAATGAGTACTCCTCCTTTTGTTCTAAATTCATAACCTGAAGCATCTAGAATACCTAATGAAATTAGATTTCTCTTGAGTTCTGGAATATACCTCACACCTGTCAAGGTTCTAATCACTCCATCATGCATCTTTAGATTGATAGAACCTATTCTCCTTATCTGACATGTATGATCATTCCCTAATAATATTGATCCTTCATTTTGATACTTAAGATCAGTAAACCAATACTTCATAGAAGACATATGAAGCGAACATCTTGAATCAAGGATCCAATTCATGGATCCTTTTGATGAACAGATTAACAGTGCCTCAGGATAATCAATTTCCACCTGGTTTTGATTAATTTCCACCTGATTTGCTTGCACCCTTTGTTGTCCATCCGTCCCAGCCTCTGTCTTCTTTCTTTTGGCTGCTTTCCAATTGTAACAATTCTTCTTAATGTGACCTGGTTCATGACAGTGGAAACATTTCCTTCCTTCCTTGTCACTAGCAGACTGATCACCTTTGGTATCTTGTTTCTTACCATCAGAACTTCCCTTCTTGATATGTTTCTTATTCTGATTTCCCTTCCGGATCATCAATCCTTCACCTGATGATCCTTGTTCCTCACAACACTTTTGTAACTCATTAGTTTTCAAAGCTAATTCAACTTCATCAAGACTTATTGACTCTTTGCTACCAAATAACAATGTGTCTTTAAAATTTTCAAACGATTTTGAAAGTGCAGACGACAAAATCAGAGCCTTATCTTCATTCTCTAATTTAACCTCAACATTTTCCAGATCATCAAGTACCTTATTAAACTCATCAAGTTGAACTAAAACTGGTTTATCTTCTGTCATTTTGAATGAGTATAGTTTCTGTTTCAGATATAATCGATTTGCAAGAGATTTTACCATATAGAGATCATCAAGCTTCTTCCATACTGCTCTTGCAGTCGTTTCCCTCTGAACTTCTCTAAGTGCCTTATCACCAAGACACAAGAAAATCGAACTTAGAGCTCTTTCTTGAAGATCTGCTTCAGCTGCTGCAGCTTGTACATCCACTGCTGCTACTTCATTAACTGGAGCTTCTTTGATTGCTCCTCCGAGGTCTTGCTGTACCAAGATAGATCTCATCTTGATCTTCCACAACCCGTAGTCTGACTTCTTAGTGAACCGCTCAATATCAAATTTGGTAACCATGCTGAATCCCTCTTTCTTCTTCAGATAACTGCTTCTTTGATCTGCTTGCCTATGGTATTTCCCACAGACGGCACCAATTCTCAGATTTGAATACGAAAGACAGACTGAACGATTGAATTGCTTTGAGAAACTTCACACAATGAATCAAAGATTGATTCAAAACCCTCACAAACTAAACAAACTCAAGTGTGTGCTATTGTGTGATTAAAGAACTTGAAGAACAAGATGTATAGTAGTTCGACTTATTAACCAAGCCTACGTCCACTGTGATGGTGATTGTTTTGTATTGCTTTCTGAGCGTTTTTGGAGGTTACATACATGAGTTATACACAGATTAAATCATATATATACACCATGCAGAATCAGTTGAAACTTATAGGACCATCACGTGTATGCAAATTCAAGCTGATATTTGGGTAGTTCAACGGAATCTTTTTCTGTTACAACGAACTCCAGCTCACATCCGGCCCTTTGAGCTTTCAATCCGTGTATGGAACGTTCCAGAATATACTCCCAAATACTCCCTACACCAGCTGCAACACACCCTATCACAACCCTTCCACATGCATTGATTTCAGCTGATAGTAAATATGATCATGCACCCGTTTCTGGTGATTAAACTAATCATACATAGCTCAACTTCAGATACACCCTTACTAATGTTGATCAGGCATTTAATATGAGGTTTCCATCTCACATTCTCTGATCCTCCCTATTTTCTACTTCACAGGTTTTCGTTAACATTCTTCAGCTTTATATTTATTTTCGTAAAACCATGATCTTATTAATTTTCAATTTAATTTATAAAACCTATAAATTTCGCAGGGCAATTACTAATGTGTTCATCGACACTATTCATTCTACAAAACAGCTGCAGTTACACAATATGGCCCGGCATAACCGCCGCCAACAACTCCGCCGTCCTAGACGACAGCGGGTTCTCATTAGCCCCCGGGGACACCGTTCAACTTCCTGCCCCCGAGGGCTGGTCGGGCCGCTTCTGGGCCCGAACGGGCTGCAACTTTGACGCCGCCGGAAACGGCAATTGCACCACAGGAGACTGCGGTGGGACCCTGATATGCGCCCCCGGCTGGGCCCCACCGGTCTCCCTTGTGGAATTCACCATAGGCAGCAGCGCCGTGGAAAAGGACATGTACGGCGTCAGCTTGGTGGATGGCTACAACGTGGGGATCTCAGTGCAGGCCTCTGGCGGTCCGGTGAGTGCCCGACGGCGGGTTGCGTGGCGGATGTCAACGCCGACTGCCCCGGGGAGTTGCAGGTGGTGGACGAGAGCGGGGCGGTGGTGGCGTGCAGGAGCGCGTGTGCGGTGTTCAACACGCCGGAGTTGTGCTGCACGGAGGATCACACGACGTCG